>OY728151.1:1264557954-1265198916 GCA_963277665.1 Viscum album | reverse complement strand
TGAAGAGGGATATTACTGATTTTGTGTCAGGATGTATGGTTTGTCAACAAGTGAAAGCTGGAAGGCAATAGCCTGGAGGAGTCATGAAACCTCTTCCCATACCGGAGTGGAAATGGGACAATATTACGATGGAATTTGTCATGGGGCTACCAAAGACTCCTAGAAGGAACGATGCAATATGAGTTATTGTTGATCGTCTTACCAAGTCAGCACATTTTCTTGCTATAAGAGAAGATTTACCACTAGAACGTCTAGCAAGACTATATGTTGATGAAGTTGTGAGACTTCATGGAGTACCCCTATCGATTGTTTCTTATCATGATCCCCATTTTACTTCAAGATTCTGGAAAAGTCTTCAGAATGCCTTGGATACTAAACTTCATTTGAGCACTGCCTACCACCATCAAACAGATGGACAATCAGATAAAACTATTCAAACCTTAGAAGACATGTTGATATCCTTCTCACTTGACTTCCAGGGTATATGGGATCAATATTTACCTATGGTAGAATTTTCCTATAACAATAGCTTCCATTCGAGTATTCAGATGGCACCATATGAAGTGTTATATGGAAAGACATGTCGCACACCAACCTGTTGGGATGACGTTGGTGAAATAAAACTTGTAGGTCCAAAACTGGTGGAGGAAACGATGGAAAAGGTGAAGGTAATCCAAAATCACATCAAAGCAGCTCAAAGTAGGCAGAAGAGCTATGCCGATAATCGAAGGAAGGATTTGGAATTTCAAGTCGGTGATCATGTTTTCCTGAAGGTATCTCCATGGAAGGGATTCATACGTTTTGGTAAGAAAGGTAAATTGAGTCCCAGCTACATCGGACCTTTTGAAAATCTAGAACGAATTGGGGCTGTAGCTTACCGATTGGCAATGCCGCCAAGTCTTTCCAAAGATCACGATGTGTTCCACATATCTCTGTTGAGGAAATACATGCCTGACCCAATGCATGTACTCAACTATGAGGAATTAGAACTGGAACTCGATCTGTCTTATTGCGAAGAGCCCGTCAGGATTCTTGATACCAGAGAACAAGTACTGAGAAATCGGACGACTCGTCTGGTAAAAGTTCTATGGAGAAACCATAAGATGGAAGAGGCAACGTGGGAACCCGAGGAACTTATGATGAAGAACCACCTGAGTCTCTTCATGCAGTAGTATTCTAGAAATTTCGAGGATGAAATTATTTGAAGGATTGTAGAATATAACACCCCAAGCTTCTACGGTACGCTTCTCTTTGAATAATGTGATATCATTTATTGTACGCAACATCGAGTTCTAACACACCACAACCAATCAAACTAGCTGTTATGAATAGTAATACCTACTTTTTGAAATTTTATAAATTATATCTCTCAAAATGGACTTCATTTTTGGATTCGGAGTATCGAATTTAGCCTAAGGTGAAATTTTGGTACTTTTCGGATAAATTTAATATTTTGATGAATAGTGAAAATTACTAAATTTTAATTAAAAACAACTTTTTTAATAAAAATAATTAATAGTGATAAAATTATGAATTTGAGTGGTTTTAAAGTATATTTTGAATATATTTTTACCATTTAATACAATGTTGGTCATTGGACATAATTTCACAATTAAACTATACATAAACAAGTATCAATCTTTTGATAGTTGTTATATCTTAAAAACACACTTTTTGTTTTGACAGCGGGAATTAATTTTAAATTAATTTCTGCCACTTCTGTGTTTTGAATTTGGAAAAATTGATTCCATATTTGGAATCAGGATTTCCAAATTATGTAAATAGGTAACTTTTATTTTTATACATTTTGAATAATTACTTCGGTAAATATTTTATTTACCATGGTTAAGGGTAAATCCGGTAAATAAGGGTTAAAAAAATAATATTATAATAATACTAAATTACCTTAAAACGTGGACTAACCTTATTGGTGGATACATGTCCGACCATGGGCATCTTTGGGTCGATTTTGGGACCCCATGGAGCCACTTTTAGGTGATAGGGACACTTTATTTTAATTAAGTTAAAATAAATACAAAAATGACAAAAGCATATATCTTTTAGAAAAACAATTTTTACATAGGGTTATATATGTTTTATTTTCAACTATAAATATTAATTAGAAAGATAAAACGATTTCCTACATAATTATATTTTATTTATAATTTTTAGACATTAAATAATTTAATTTTTTCATGACACAATGATGTTGTAGTAATTACCATAATAGTGAAAAATTAAAATAATTGATATTATAAATTCCCAAATAAATATAATTTGAGAATTTTAATGAATTAAAGTAATTTTATAGAATATTATGACATATTTGGATTTATTTAATTGACATTATTCAAAGTAATCATTCTGTTATGTTTTTTACAAAAATCAACTATTGAATAGTGTCAAAATTGACATAAAAGAGTTTTTAAAACAAATATTATATTATTAATTGATATTAAATTCCTAAAAATCTAAGGACCGTCCAAGATACTTGTATAATGATATTTTTATCATTAAGGTACCAATTTGGGGTCGATTTTATGTATATTGTAAGTTTATTAACTATATAATATAAAAATACAAAGTGACATGGTAAGTGTCAAACTAATTAACTAAGAGTTAAAACTTAAAGATAAGGTTAATATAATGACCCAAACCTGTATAAATTATATTGGTTGAATGGTTTTAGACCTATCCCAACCTTAAACTTTAAATAATATACTTTGGAGCATTAGAAACCGAATATGAATTTATTATTAAATAATATTTCTAGATTTTCCAAAGGTGCCCCTCAGCCCTCTTATAAAAGGGCACTCCTCCTTCTCATTAGTCCACACCTTCAAAGCCTTTTGGTTGGGCCAAACTCTGCCCAAATACTCTTTCAACTTCCCTCAATTCATCCTAGAGGCCCTCCTTTAGTCGTAAATCCATCTTAAGGATCCCTTTTGATCAAATCAAAAGGAATAACCCGAAGAAGAGGTAGTGATTTCACCACCCCTTTTCAAGTTCCTTTCTTCTTCCACTTCTTCTTTCATTGTTATTACCATTATAAAATAATAAATCTAGTATGTTATATATACTATGATGTTATTATAAATATGGTACAACCATATTCAGTATTCTATCCACCCTTTGAATAACATGTAACCATACGTGTGTACGTACGACTTACCGTCTCCACGTCGTGGTGTAATTGTTATTCAATAAATTATTATTTGGATGGGTATAATAATGATGTGTAATTAATTTAAATAATAAATATAACATGATAATAATTCTGTATATATGATATACCATCTGATTATATATTATTTTAATATCAAAATAATGATATTGTCGCTCGTGCGTACGTACGGACTACCGTCTCCACGAACGCGATGAGATTCATTCTCCATCGTATCCATTCAAGTATAATTATCATTTGATGATTAATAATAGTATTTAAGGACCTTGTATCATTCTGTATATAAATAAAATACAACCTATCCATAACAAACATGTCTTAAATAAGAAAACATATAAAATAAAATGCGTAAGTTAACACCCGAAATGACAATAATATTAAGATATTATTAACAAAGAAATGTTAAAAGATCATATATGATATCATATTAATGTATATGATTCTTTTATAATTTAATAAAATTTATTTCACCATTATACCGGTGGTTAACCTACCCCCAACCAAGGAAAATTACAAGGTAAGGGTTATTTCACAATCTCTTCATTATCCGAGGTTGTTTATACGTGAATATCTACTGGGACTTCTTTATCACCCACATCCATGTTTCTTAAAAATGTATTTCAAAACATTTTTTACTATTTACTGGAATATGGGTTAAAGTCATTTATACCCTTGTTGACTTTTATAAGTGGTTTATAAAGGAATCTTTCCATCGTTTTCCAAACAAGGTCCTTTTTAACCTTTTCGACAGAATTAAGGTAGGAATGTTTTTTTAACTTATATGGCGGGTGTGGCTATTTTCCATCATTATAAAATCATCAAAGATTCCCTTACAAGAATATAAGAATATTTTCAAAGAAAATGTTTTATTTTATAAATATATGAATCTTAAATGATTTCAAAATAGAAAGATATATTTCTCTAAAAGGAGTTTTGATTTCATCTATGTCAACATCCTTTGATGGATTTTACGCTTATTTGAAGTTGATTTATTATGATACAAAACTTCTATATTGTATTGAAGGTTTTGTGATATGTTTGATTGGGGATGTGTTATTTTTATACCATTCATGGTTTATGGATGAAGTATTTACATTTCGTACGCTAGTTTTAATACGAATGTTTATGTTATGTTTAAAACTTTTCATATGGGAATGCATTGGACTTAATATGTGACGAGTGGAGCCCTCTATATCTCCTCGATGCATCGGTAGGTCTCATGAGACAAACTAGTGTCTTGGAACAAGGCCTTGAAAAAAACTTATTTTTAGTCTTGGCACAAGGCCTTGTCTATGTGGTTATGATAGTCTGGAATTATGCATTCCATCATTATGAAAGTGGTTATTGATATGGCATGTGATTATTCGATTAGTAGAATATCAATGTGAATAAGTAAATGGAATTATTTCATTTTATTTTTTTTCCGTACCATGTTGAAGTTCAAGTTTAAAATGATTTTGTTTTAGTTATACATTTCCTTAAATGTTTATTCTTATTTATGAAAGTTTCCGCTATATTGTTATCCTTACTGGGCATTTGAGCTCACCCCTTTTCTATGTTTTATTTTTCCTAGGATGTGAAGAAATAATTTATGAATGACCTGTAGGGATAGTATGAGGGGATAAGAGTGTGGACTATGGAGACTATGTTGTTGTAGTTTTCATTTTTATGATGCAATGTTAAACGTTATTAATGTATCTAGTTATTCCAAGGCTACTAAACTAATCGGTCTTTCGAGACTTGATCTTTCTTGTGATCATGCCAATGTTATGTAATAATTCACCGACTCTGGGTAACTGGGGTCGGGGCGTTACACTCTGGGTTGGTTTTGGAATTCTCAGGGATGATAATGTTTTAAGAGGCATATGATGTAATGGCCCGGACCTCTTCGGCCCATTCCTTTGTCGAAAAGAAGGTCACAAAGTGTTCTGAAGTGTAGAATGGTCTTTTCCCACACTTTTCAGAATTGTGTAACTACACGCCCTGTAGTGTGTGTACACGCAATGTACCACCTTGCTTATTATACCCCGTGTTGATGCCATGTCCTTGCCGCGTGAAATAAATAAGTTCACGCCGTGTTTCCCATCCTACATGTCATGTAGTTTCTCTCCGCGTACGCATTACCCTCAAACAGAGTGTTGACCAGTCAATGACCATGTGTCGTGTTGAGGTCGTGTCCTTGCCACATGAAATAAATAAGTACACTCCATGTAGCCCATCCTACACGTCGTGTAGTTTCTCCCCGCGTGCGTGTTACCCTCAAACTGTGTGTTGACCAGTCAACAGCCATGTGCCTTGTTGAATGCCCTGTTAGAAGCCGTGTGGCGATCGTGTGGAATGGCCAAGTATACGCCGTGTACTAAGAAGTACACGCCGTGCACTTTAGTTTTTCTCGCCTATAAAATGAGGGGTCCTCTCCACCTTTTCAGATCATTTCTCTCCTCCCCTCTCCTTCGAGCAGTGCCCTCCTGAGAGACTCCTAAGATCCTTTCTTCCGTAACTTCTTCTTCCGAGCTCTGATTTACGATCTGTTAGCGGCCATGAGATCATAACGATGAGGCAGAACTTCTGATCTTGGATATTTTGTTTTTTCCTTCATCCTTTCCTTCCCAGATTCCACCCGAGGAGGTTTTCGATGGGTTTTGACAGAAGCGACAGACGCCGATGGACGTCTTCTAAAGTTGATATGGGGGGGCATTGTGATCAGAACCTATTGAGGTAGGGATTTTACCTTCATATCTCTAATTTGTGCATCATGCGGGATGGGTTTCCTCTTGCTTCCATGAGACATAGTTGAACCAGTTTAACGAAGATAATAACTGGATTAAAGAAAGAGGATGGGAAAGTTGTTATGTTTATCATTGTTTATCCTATTGTTATGTTGTGAATTGAATATGATTATGCCTACTAAAAATCACGGTCGATGGGGGACTTTGCTTGCACAATCAAATGTTTCCCTATCTTTATAGACCATTTTTGTGGATGGAATCCTTGGGGAATATGGAAATTGGTTAATCATGTAATGTTGGATGATTAAATAAATATCTAGAACCCTTGTGTGATCACCCCGGTTGAACAAAATAGAATAATGAACATGTGGGTGTTGGTTTGGTTACGTGGTGTGTGAGAAGGGGGGGTGAATCCTGGGTCATTACAAATAGGATGGGTAGTGGGCCGGTGGTAAATGATATTAAAGGGGCAATGAGGTGGCACGAGCCTGGTTTTGTGATACGGTTGTGGAGATGTGGTTATAGTGGCAGCAGGGTTGTAGCAATGGGTTGTGTTTTTTTAAAGGAAGTGGAAAGTTGATTAATGGAATATGGGGAACGATAATGAATTAAACGCGGGAACAATCAATGGGGATTGATTGATGATAAAAATGTTGGTTTTGTGTTGCTTGTGTTCTATCTAACTTGACTTGTGGTTGACAAGGTTTTGTTCTACAAAATGCTTGATCTGGTTTGATATTTTCCCAGTAGTTAAGGACCTAATAAACTAATACTGTTGAAACATGAAAACCTAAATGGGGTTGGGATTTTTTGTTGTATGCATACTTTGTAGTAGCAGTGCTGAGGAATGTGATCAGTTTCTCTGTTTAGAAGCCATAGGTTGGGCTGTGTGTTTGGTAGACATATATGTATCTGTATCTTTGTGTTTTGTCGCACCCAACCCATGTTGAGAACTTAGTGCCGAACACTCCCATTTCATGGGAGAGGGTGTGTTCCCCTTAGTTACTAGATCCATACTGCTCCTTCTTCCATAGTTTGTGATGGCTTGAGGCAACCTTACACCCAAGACTCTTCGGGTAGGTTTTGATTGGTGTGATTTTATCCCAAGACTCTTCGGGAAGGTTTAATATTCCCAAGAACCTTCAGGATGAGGCCCAGGTGTGTACGAGTGGGATATGTGGTTGTGCGGCCCAGGTGTTTTTGGGCGGGATATGTGGTTGTGAGGCCCATGTGTGTGCGGGTGGGATGTGCAGTTTGTGAGGCCTAGGTGTGTGCGGGCGGGTAGAGCGTGGTAGCATCAGGATGTTCACCATTAGGAAGAGCAGCTAGCTAGTGGGGGGAAATGGTGTGGGGTACCCGATACTCTTGTTCTTATATACTACTACCTGTTGTTTTGTGTTTTTGGTGAGCGTGGCTGGTGAGGTTGGGTGGATAGAATTCGTTGCTATATTTTGGTTTCTTTTGTTGTTCTCACGGGACATTAGGATGTCTTCCCACCTGTGCATGAGAGCTTTAGGTTTCCCTACCGAGTATACTTGTATGCTCACCCTACGTTTACTTTCAGATTTCCAGGAGGACTACTAGGTCCTTGCGGGACCCTACAAGTCAGGATAGTTGGAGTTGTTGCAATTTTTTGTACTCTTGTTTCTTTCGGTATTGTACTTTTGAGCTTTCTTGTACTTGTAGCCTGTTTCAGAATTGTTTAAACATGCATGTGGGATTGGTTTGGGTTATTTTCATTTACATGTTACTTTTTATTTTGGTGTTTGACTCATCCTCTTTCCCGATCATAAATAATAAAAAAAGGGTAATGCCTCCCATATTTGTGAAAACTCATACCCTTGGTGCTAATTGCCACTCTGGGGCCTACTGGAGGTGGGACTCGGGGGTCATTATCTCCCTTTCACCATTGACAGATCAGGAGAGGCAACATTGGTTGGAGGGGGTCGTGAAAAATTTATTTCAAATTAAGAAATAATATTATATAAAAGTAATTTTATTTATTAAATCATAATATAAAATTTATATTAACGTGGACATTTGTTATTTTTCTGACTTTTTTTTTGAGAAAAGTAAGAAATACCATTTTGTTTATAAAAATGCTCAATTTTTTCAATTAAACTTCCCATTACGAGATAAATTTTATCATAATGTAACATAACACTCCTTTAGTTATAATTATTATAATTATATATATAGGAATCATGAATATACTTTGTTTTTTTATATGTTTATTTTTTAGCTAAAAAATACATTTTTCTAAAAACTATTTTTTATACATGAAATGTATTTATATATTAGTAATTGATGTAGATCATTATTTATTAATTATTTAATGAAAAATATAGATTATATATTCAATAAAATGTTTTAACAATGTTTTGAATTTTTTTCTAGGAACATAATGAGAGTAAATTTAGTTTTATGTTTAAAATGCATTTTTCTAAAAACAGATTTTAATTGTATTAAGAGAAATTATACTAATAGAAATTCAAATATATTAAATATTTTGAATCATATTTTTTATATTTATGTATTATTTCACTTTCTTTTTTTCCTAATTAATAGATACAATAATAAAAAAATTACTACCACGATTAAGGACAAAACAGTTTTACCAAGGGTTAAAATAAGATATAAGGGTAATATTGTTAAATAAAACATGTAAAAATAGAATTTTCAGGAAATATATTGACACTATATCATATTATCAATGAATATGAGTTATTTGGTATAATTTATATTATTAGGACATTATAATATCATTATCATTTGAAATGTTCTGAATGTGTCATCTCCCTCCCTTATAAAAGGAGGCCCCTTATCTTCTCTTAGACACACTTAATGAGGCTTATATATAATACCATACTAAAAATAATTCCTTAATAACATCCATTAACACATCCCCATTGAATTTTATTGAAAAAAGTTCTATAGTTTTAAGGATTAATGTGTTAGGGAATGTCAGTTTCTTAATGAAGAGTTTAAAATTCTAACCGAGTAAATTCAATTTAATTTCTTCTTATAACTCCTAAAATTATATTTTATCCATTATAAAATTATGAAATAAATAAATCAAATATATTTAATTTTTTTTAATAATCCATTTTCCAACTATTTTCAATCAAAGGAGAAATGAAAATATCATTCCTAAGTATGTGTCGACTACCACCTCCATGAAGTGATATAATTCATTTTCCATCACCTTATTTCATTATTGGTTATTGGGATGGATTTATTATTTATATATTATTTATATATATCAATTATTCTTTTAAAATTATAATATCATACAGACTTTTTTAGGTTCCCATCTGTTGGAAAATGATAACATCGCTCATGCGTATGTGTAGTCTACCTCCTCCATGAGGAAATGTGATTCGTTTTTCATTTATATTTTTAATGGATAGAAATAATGAACTATTTAATGAATATATATTATATTAATGAAATTAAAATGATTCTATAAAGTTGTATTATTATTTATATATTATTTTTTCTAGACAATGAAAACAAGAAACGTCACTCTCACTTATATTTGAACTAATGTAATTTGGAAGTGATCTAATAATTTTTTTTTGAATGATTTTTATGAATGATCATAAATTTTTACATAATTATTAGTTATTATAAATATTAATTATTTACTTTCTGTGTAGTATTAAACCATGAACAAGGTGCAATTACTGGAAATATTGAATAGAAAAATGCAGTAAAACAGGACATTTTTCACCAGAATTATTATTTTGATAAATAAAATAGTAATAAAATGATAATATAAAATGATAAATTAAATATAAATAGTCATTTATATCTTAATATTGTTATATAATATATATATATATTATATATTTATTATAAAATATATTTCAACACATACGAAGTAAATCCGAACATTAGTTGAAGAGTTTATATAACAATCACATTTTTTGGATTGAATTTTATAATTTTTAGTCGAGTGAAATTATATAGATAGTGTCATTTAAAACACATATAATTTCTTATTATCTAGTAATATATGTATTTTTAATTTATTAGTTCCAATTTCCTCTTATTATAGTTGAAAATGATTGAGGAAATGTTGTAAAAAAATTGACCGTATTTCATTTTTGGTTGATGAAATATTTCCTCCTTGTATGAACAATTAAAAAATTTATTATAAAAGTTATTACCTATACTTGAAATTATTTAATAATATAATTTTTAATAATATTTACTAATTTTTTGAAAAAATGAATCCTTTTGAATAAATATTTCTCTAAACATGAAATTTTGAATTTTTTATAATGGGTTGATTGGAATGTTTTCATTTAATGTATGATACATGAACATATTTTATCTCTATCATGACAATTAAATTATTTGAATCTTACTTTATAAGTTTCCATGGTTATTCTAAAGGATTTTTTTCTTAATAATAAATAATTTTTCAGATTCAAATTATTGATTTCAAAATGATAATGGTATTTCCATAATGAAATATCCCAGTGATCCTTTAATGGAATTTTTAATCTATAATATCATCCATTGATGTTGATTATTACTCATGGGGGAAAGTATTTTATGATACATTATCTGTTATTTATTTGAATGGTTTATGAGCATCATATTGAAATATCAATGAATTTATTTTACTTTTCAACTATTTATGTTATTTTGAAATGAAAAATACATTCACGATCTTGTGGCACACATATAAATATATCATGATTATGTAATGGGTTAATATGTTTTGACCCTGTAATTTGTTTTTGTAAATATGGAAATAAAACATTAGAAAACAATGTTATGTGTGTACCTAATTTTATGTTTGCAACAATAAGTGTGGACCTTGTTTTATTTCTATATGATTATGCATGGACCATGTTTCATGTACAGAAGTTTATGAATGGACCGAATTTTATGTGCAAAAATTTTTGTGAGAAACTTACTTGATATCACTGATATAATTATTGAGCATGTTTGTATTTATACATGTTCACAATTTTGTAATATTGTGTTTAACCGCATTCCTATGTTTGTGTTATGGTCTCATGGAAAATGATTTATTATTGATGATTCCACACTCTTTTGAATATTTTAATTTTCTATGAAAAATAATAATTACATGAATCATGATTAAATATATTAAATGGGCTGGGTATGACTTTATTATATTATAATTATGATCTCAAAAGCTTACTTTCATTTAAGATAATTGATTGATATATCCAATTTTTATTCTAACCAAGAATCTGAGCTCACAATTTCTTATGTTTTCATTGCTTAGGGTTTGATGGAAGATTTTAAATGTGATATGACTAGAACAGAATTAATATAGAGAATATTTTTGGAGGTTTTTAAGATCCCTTATTAAATAATATGTTTATGTATATTATCACCAATGTCACTAAAAAATTATGTGTTTTGGTTTTGTATTATTGTATAATGTTTTACATATTCATCTCAAAATATTAAATATCCATATATTATATTCTTGAATCATGTAATATGTTCTAATACGTTGACATTTTATATCAGGGAACCCTACTAAATAATTTTATTTAATGTTACAATTAAAATTATTTCATCAAATTATATTTTATTTAAAACTTACCAAAGTGGACAAGGGTTATTTTCTTAAATTTAATTCAATAAGGGATTTTTAATGTTATATAACTATCTTCTTTTATGGTCGGTATCTAATAACCCTTGACATATTGTAACATGAATATACTTATGTTCATTTTTTTATATTTCATTTGATGTTATTTCTTTCACGAACCTTTTGACTAAAGAGTTACCAATGTAGTAATAGATTTATGTTACAATCTCATTTCTTTTCAGGTTTGTTTATCTAAAATTATCATTAAGGGAAATTATATGAATCATATCCTTTAAATCCAATATATTTTATTTTACTCTTTTTTTTAAATAAAATGTTTTCATTTAATTTTCCACCCATTATGTAATCAAGATACTAATTTTTGTAAGGGAAACTGACTTTTTTTAGGATTCAATTAGAAATAATTTTATTTCATGTCCATATATTCGTTACAAAAATTTAAAATCATTTTTTTATTATCCAATGATTATTAATTTTATATTTTACTTTGATTTACTTTATGTAACTTTTCTAAAAGGAATATTTTTTTTTCATTCTCTAAATGTGGTAATTTTTAATTTCTATCAAAAATGACGAATGGATCTTTGTTTTAACATACACATCCTAAATGTAACTTCCCACTATCATGACAAATATTTTTTTTGAAGATTACTTTTGATGATTTCATGGTTTTTTTAGATAATATATATTCATTAAAATTTTATAGTTTTTTATATTTTAAATTAGTGAAATAAAAATGACAAGTTTATTTTCCTTACAAAGTGATCTAGTGGTCATTAAAATGAATTTTTCCTCTACGATAATATCCTTCGATGTTACTTATGGTTATCTGAGAATGTTATTATTTGATATTAACCTTACCCTTCAATTTGATGTTTTATAATTTTTATGATTTAATATTGATAAAACTCATTCTATTCTCCATTAGTTAATTTACGATGTAATTATAAATTTATTCATGATCTTATGGAATACATATGAATGGATAATAATTACATTATTTTTTGGTTCATTAAAACACACCAATACATTGGGTAAAGATTAATGTTTAATTAGATCAAAGGTCACAGAGGAGGTTATCCCAAACCTAAAAGAGGGTATATAGAAGGATATCTGAATCCCAAAAGAGGGTGCAATAATAGTTATCCCAATCCAAAAAGTGACTATGTGAGTGGTAAAACCAATCCTAAAAGTCTGTACAATTGAGTATATCCAAATCCTGATGTAGTTACATGGGTGGTTATCCCAAACCCAACATGTGATGATTTTCTTGTTCAGTATCTGTAGCACATGATTTTTATGATTATGATTTTGAAACTCTTTATAACAGTCTTTTATGTCATGATCTTATGAAAATATGAAGATATCATTGATCATGTTATTCACTGTCTTTCATATGAATTACTTATAAACTACCAATATTTATGAAATAACTCATGATTTTGATGTATGAATTACTGGGTGTGATTTTCATATTATAGGCCCATGTTCTCATACCCTTATGCTCGTGTTATTATTAAAAGATTTTTCATGTATCACATGTTAAACCTTACTGAGAATCGGATCTCACCCACTATTATGCTTCATTTTACCTAATAAAAGAAGAAGTGTTTTATCTATTATATATTTAGAAAAGTTCCAGTTGTGAAGAACTAAGTGAGATATGATGTAGATATTTCATGTTTCAATTATTTATGTATTAATGTTTCTAAATAAATAGAAAACTTATTATTATTTTGTTTATTATAATGATTGTAATGAATATTCATCAAATAATATCTAATATTTACTTTTTAAATGTTTGTGTAACTATAGCCACTTATTTTTCGAATCTATTTATTTTGATAGGTTATTCTTAAATATTATCTAGAAACTATTTTTTTAAATTAGGAGATTTATTTTATTTCCTCAATAAAGTTTCTTATAATTTATTTTTAATGGTCTTCAAATATTGAAAGTTGTATAAATTTTTTCATAGTTTAGATTTCTTTGGTGAGGCATTGCTATTTCGAGTAGGGATTTCAAATTGGTTTAGCTACTTTTTGGTATTAAATGAGTTGAATCACTTCCATAAGAGGAAAAAACAGTACTAAGGTCTTGATTTCTTGTTTTACCAGAATTTGGGGCTTACATAGATGCATTTTAGTTAACATTATCAAATTAAATTATGTAATTTTTTTAGACTAGGTATAAAAGAGTGTCTAGAAGGATATATATTTTCCACAAATATTAATTCTTAATCTGATTTCACTATCCTTTTCAATATAATTTACCATTTAATTGCAAAATATTCCCTATCAATTTCATTTTATTTAATTTTAATATTTTTCAACTAATATTCCACAATATTATCAAATTCCCAAATTTTACTTTTTCAGATAAAAAATAGAAAACAATACTGTTAGTTTTAATCTAATCCTACATCCATCTCAAAAGAAAATCCTTATACTTCTATATTAAATTTCCTTGGGGATAAGAAATTGACAATGGATATAAGATAGTTCCCTTACATCAAGGGTTAAAAAAATGATAAAATTATGCACTACTAATCACAAACTTTATAATTTAATTTTTTCACATTCTTTTTGTTCTTTAAGCATTTCCTTAGTGGCTATATTTATGTGTGGTTTTTATAATTTCACATGGAAATATATATTGTCACCATTTTCAATTTTATATCTTCTTATTTAAAAACTCCTAGGATATGGGATTTTTTATCGATAATTTACCAAATAATATTTTGGGGTAAGAGCATGTTCTTCCTATATTCTACTATTGAGTAATCCATAGGGTGTAGAATTTATACAAGTAATATTTAAATTAAATAGGTTATATCTTGGAACCCATTATTAATAGACCATGTTTCAGTCCTCCGAAAACATTTCATAAATATGAAGAAGTTTTTGGTAGGTGAGGTTGAATATCCCTTGTTAATAAATTTTTTATAGGGATTATATTTTTTAATCTAAAACCCATATTTTTGGTTACATTTTTTCATTATAATATCATTATTCCTCTTATTTCTAATTGTTTACAATAGTTCTGAAAATTTTAATCTTAAAAAATATCACTTTCTTTCTATTTTGTTACACGAATGTTTTTTATTTTTCTTATGAAAATCATGATTAAGTCATTATATACTAAAACTTATTTTAGGAGATAAATATTTTAGTTTTATTCTTAAACCATAAATTCACCCGAACGTATGATTCATATCCATAACATCATTAGGTGTTAGAGCTAGTATTTATATTTTTCTATAAGATATTATAATGTAAAGAGACGTTTCATTATGTTATAAAATCATATAGTCAGAACATTGGTGAATCCTCATAAAAATTATCCAACTATCACTGATAGATCTAATTATTAAATTAGAGATATATAATAAAGTCTTATGTTATTAATATTTTAATTAATAGTTAAATTATGATAAATATTAAATATAATATTTAGGACAATATCATTCTAAATATTACAAAATATGAAAAATCATAATTTTAGATCAATTATAATGACTAGAACACCTTATTATGTGTCATGTAGAGAAAAATATATTTTCAAGTTCATTCATGTGAATAAATAAATGGTATTTTAATTTTTTTATAGAATACACATTTTAGAATATTAAATAATAATGAAACTAAAATATCTATGATCAGATCATATTATCATTTTTTTTACTTTTTACCTACCACTTATTTTGTAAATGTATCAAAGTTTTATAAATTTTATTAAATATTTACATTATTTGGGTGAACATGACATTACTAATAATAATATGATAAAATTAATTATAGATATAATTCTAAAACTTTTGGAATCCATGAGGATTAATTTACAGTTTACAAAATATATTACGAGTATAAAACATAATCAACTAGATGGTAGCTTCATGAAATATTGAAATTAGTAGAATAGACTTATATCAAAATAGAGAAGGAATAATTATATTTCTTTTTCTACTATTTACTATAACTACTATTTATAGAAATACATACTAGAATCATATGAATGAAAGTGATTTTTTGATTTGTGAGAATGAATTTTCATAGTGGGAAAACATATGTGAATAATGTTTTTGAAAAGGTATTCTTGAGTAAACTATTTCAGCCAGAAAGATAGAATGGATATATATGATAATTCTACATGAATATTTGGAATAAAAGAATAAAATGGTGTGATAGAATATGAATATATTAAACTAGGTCTTAAATATAGTTTTTTAAATGTTTCATTATAATCAAATGAATTACATAATATCTTAAATTTATAAGGTAATGAAATTACTAATGGGAACTAACAGAAGGAGGGAACGTGGGTACTCTATCTAAATGAAATTTGTATAGTCATGATAGCATAATGATTTATGGAATTTTTATCCCAACTATCCCTAAAAATTATACTTTATTCGTGTAAATTTTTTTGAATCATTAAATAATATGCATTTATATTCATATTATTCTTTATATGATGAAGAATATAATTCTCTTTGAATTGATGAAATGAGTGAATATGAGGCTGACTTTGGAAAACCTATAAAAATATATTAAAGAAAAATATCATCATTAAGAATATATTTCTATAGAAAATTAATAAAATGTTATCCTTAAATTTGAATTGAATATTATGATTTTATAACCTTGGAAATATGTCTTCATAATAAATAATTTTCAATATTTTGATCAATCTAATTTTTTTAAAAGTTTGGAATATCAACTAAAATTAATTATTAAATTCTATATGTGGGTTGAAATTTAATTCCCCATAATATGGTGTGTTTATTTTATGATTTAGTTATTCATTAGATAAATAGTAATATAATCTATGATATGGTTAGTGGAGAAAAGAAAGAATATTTTCTGATTAAGGATTATGATTTTATCATTACCTTACAATCATTTTGGGATGATTTTTGTATACTTAAAGAAGGGGATCCTATGTTAGTTTCACATAAAATTTTTTATAAAAAATTAAAAGTTTAAAGAATATGTATAAATCATCAATCCATTAATTTCTAAAGATAAAACACAAAATATGGAAAAATTAGTTATAGAATAAAGAATAATATTTATGTGTGATCAATATTTTAAATTTCATATGTAAGTGAGATGAGGAATTAATAAAAGTATAAGATATTTACATCCCTAACCTATTATTTGGAATAGAGTAGTTTACAATAATTTAAATTAATTGGGCTGATGTAGATTTCATATTCGTTGACGTATTTAATGTAGTGATTCATATGTATGGTAATACCATCAAAACTATTATCACACAGATGTCGATACCTGATAGAGGTGGAGATATGGGAGAGTAATATAAGGTTGGTAAAAACATGTTTGGAAATATAATGAAAATTAAAAAATTGAGCTTCAATATAATTAAACATAAAAATGTATTAATTTAAAATATGAGATACTAGATCATTCTCAGTAAAATTAATATTTAGACAAATAAATAAGTTTGTTCCTTAGGGAACCAAAAGAAGTGAACATCACTCTTTTTGATTCTGAAGAGATAAAATCTTCTTTGTTAAAAAAATAACTAATACATATAAGTATAATAAATTAAATAAATAAAAATCTCTAAATGATGATATTATACAACTAATAACCGTGGTCAATATAGTATATTCAAAGAGGAAGAAGTTGATGTATGATAATGTTTCTCAAATGATAAATATAAAAAAAATTATATATTGAGAAAAATAGTATAGAAATCAAGGGAGATAAGATAAAGAGGTAAGTTTTGGTGCACATTTAAAAAACATAAAAATTTAAATTGAATAATGAAGTAGAACTAAAAAAGGGAAACATAAGTTTAAAAAAACTCAATGTGGTAGAAGAAAAAAATTTAACATTAGAATAATGAAGTTGAAGCTTTGTAGAGGAAATTTGAAAAATAAAATTGAAGAGTTGAGATAAATATTATAAATAGAAGAAAATAGATAACAGGAATTATAAGAATAAGTTATGAAAAAAATAAATTCCCTTATGTTGTACAACCCCCACACTATATTAGAAAATCTAATAAAAAAGGCGATCTACCACTAAAGAAGTTGAATATTTCTCTTACTCTATCTAGTAGTGGTAAATGAAAATATATTGTAAACATATAATAAACCTCTTATTCAATGTCACCTTTTACATTTTAAAAGGGGGGAATGAATATTCATTTTGAAGAAGATGATATTACATTAATTCTTATAGTATAAAAATATTACTAATCTTATTATTTTTAAGATACCTCTATGGAATAAAAATTATAATAATATGAATACACTGCTTACAATAACAAATTGTAATTGATATTATTTATATGAAATCATTTATATCATACTTTAGAAAATTACTATAATATTATATATAATATTTATATAACTATAATTAAAATAAATTGGAAGATAATACTATGAAAATTAGATATTTGTTACATTGAAAAGTTAATATTAGAAAATAAGTATGATAATGTTTCGAAATAATATGTTACAAGGTCATAGAATGCACATAAGTCAGTGATAATGTCCTATATATTCCATATAAGAGTTATTAAAGACAATTCACAAACCATTGATGAGGTTTTGAAGAAATACATATATTCTATGAATGCGATAATATAGAAGGGTTTTTCATTCTTGATAAAAATATTAAATAAATGTATAATGTTATATAAATTTTTTCACAAGTGAAATGAGATATTAGAGTTTTTTGGAAGCACATTGCCATTATAAAATCCAGTAAAACATATATTAAAAATAACATATTATTTAAAAACAAAATCTCTGTGATAGAAAACATTGAAAATTAGATAGATGGTTATCATCATGTTTTTTAGATTCATAAATAGTTTTTGGATAAAAAATAAAATCATGAATTATTAAATTGGATCATTGAAACTCACTTCTACTTTCTATAAAATTGAAATGATTCCATGGAATAAATGTGTTATAATTTTGAGTGGATGTTTCAAGTTATTTAATAGAAAGATAAAGAGTTGAAAAAAAATTCATTGTATTTAAAACACATAATGTATTATGATAATATATCATAAATTGAAAATTTTAGTTATAATTTTATTATTTATGAATCATTTTGAAATACATATTTTGGGTGAATTTTAATACTCACAATTATTCATAATTAATTTCTAAATCATTTTTTTTAAACCTACGAAGCGGTGGAAATAGTATACCAGGATTTTTCATTCTTCTAACAAGGGGGAATGTTAATTAGATTTTTTTAAAAGATTACACTAGTGGGGATATATTCAAGAATAATGGGATGTTTTATTTTCATTACCATTTAATCATTCATTTAAATATTTTATTATTTTTATTTTTTATAATCGAAAAAGATGATATAATGAAGTCTTTTTTATAAAATGATATCTTTTGGATCCATGATTTTGTAAATCACAATAACCTATCTATTTGAATAATATTTACATGATTTTTTTAATTTATCTATAAAGAGTTAACTTATGATTTAATAAATAATTTTGATTATACATAATTTCTAATCAAATTCATTTATAAACATCAAAAAGTTACACCTGAACAACACATAATGGAAAAAATATTCAATTACATCATAATATATTATAGTAACATTTTCCATCATCAAGATCTCATAAATTATTTTACAGTTGAATTATACAAATAGATACCAAGGATTAAGGTTTAAAATCGATGATTAGATGATCAAAATAAAAATTATTGATCATGGTCTATATAATTCATTGAAAATATATTTTTTCTATAATTATGGTCTTAATGATTATATTTCAATGAGGTTTTTTAATAATTTTGAAATTTGGACTATAATAATTTTTTTCTGATATGTTATGATTAAAGAATTCATGGGGTGAGGACTTATGCTACTAATAGTTGATCATTCATGCTTTGGGGTAAGAGCTTGTCATATCAACATTCTCTGATAAATAATTTCCTTGGGTAAGGACATCCTACATCTATTATTCTGATAAAATAATATTTTATCATTCAAAATTATATTTTCTATATAATGTTTTCATCCTATCATTTATTTGTGTAAAAATCAATTAACATTCATAGAGAGTAACTTGGATATACTTAGTAAATAAATTTTTTATGGGGGGACATACATATTCTAATCATGAACCCCAAATTATTATAACAATATATAATTTTTTATTTGAACATTAAATTAGTTACACATTCTTATTTTAATTCAAAACATGTTAATCTTATATATTTTCCTTATACACTATTGTTTAACGTTTTTTTATTTTGAAATCATCACGCCTTAGATAGTCAAAGAAAAAATGTTTTAAGTGGAAAATATTTTCAGGCCATTAATACACTACATCTTAAAGATTCCCATATGAGAAAATATTGTACAATTATATAGAAAAATGATTGAAATGAAATTATGAAATAACTATCAAATTAATATGATATTAAAATGGAATAATGTTCAAAAAATCCCTCTAAATATAAATATATCACTTTTTCTAATAAAACCAAATTAGAATGGGGTAGACGAGAGGAAAAATTGAAATATGAGCAATATGTTCATACCTATAATTATATAAGGTATTTCTCCCACAAACTACATGAAGTAGGCTGTTTAACACATTATGCTCATAATTAATAGAACTATTATTTTTACACACAAAAAATTGACTCTCTATAAAATATATTTCAAGTGAAAATCAAGTATGAAGTATTTTATATTCTAATTTTTTTAATTTATATATAATAATAAGATAATTAATCAAGTGGAATATTAAAATAAATAATATAAAAGTAAATTCATGGGAATATACTTTTACAAAAATGATTAAAGAAGATTTAAAAATATACTCAATAGAAGAGTTGTGATTATTGATGATATAATAGATTAATGTAATAATGGTATAAGTGATAGATGAGATACAGTAAATAAAGAGAATGATGAATCCAAGAAGATACTAGCTCTCTCATATAGTAATAGTGATGACTACACATTAGATAAGGATAGTAAATGTGAAAAATGAAAATACATTAAAGATACAATATATTTTAAGTTTGGGTTTAATAGAAAACACATTGATAAAGATAACTTATATATTATAAAATTATTTCATTTAAAATTTTGAGAATAAAGAGTTTCCATGACACATCCCTCTTATAATTATATAAACTAATTATTTTGATGGACTTATCAGGGATTAAATTTCCATAAAGGCAATTAATGCAGAGCCAAAAAATTGAGAAAATTATTATAGGTTGTTTGTATCTATAATCATTGATAAAAACGTGATAAGAACTACATGGGAATTAAACAAAATATGAGTGAGTAAATAAAGGTAGTTAAAATATTTAAATTATTATTATATATATATAACATAAATAATGTGAAGATATTGATGGTGTAAATATAGATAAGTCATTTTCTCCTTTTATATGGTTAGATTATGGTAATTTATTCATTTTATTTATGGTATAAGGGATGTTATTGCTTTATAAAATGGCGAGGAAGTCAGCCTTTATAAATAGAGAAATGAAAGTGGAATTCAAAATTTATTAATAGATTGGATTCTATATAGATAAATATGTTACTGAGGTTTTCATGTTATAGAATGTTTATATATTTTAAATAAGAAACCAATGTATTGGTATTCAAGACATGATGATTATCTCACGTACCAAAATATCATCAGAGTATTATTTCATCCTGACCTCGACTATAATAAAAAATTTAATATCTAAATTATTGTTCTATTTTATGTAAATGATATTATTTTTCAAGGATCAAGAAGATATTTTTAAGAATTTCTTTTTCACCCACGTGTAGAGAATTTTTAACAAGTCACTTAATGATGAGTTAAATTTCATTTAGAATTATATATTGTGAAAACCATTAGTGGACTCATTTTGTAAAGATATTATACAAGGGGATACTCAAGTATTTTTATATTAATTAAAGTTATCTGATAAATACAATAATTATTTATAATACCAATCTTATAAATGATAAAAATAGGATAGTAATAAATGTCAATAGACATAGAAGATCAATTAGGATTTATTCTGTATAATTAAATAGGGGGAAAATATATAACCCAAAAATTTGTTATCTAGTTTTATTAAACATAATTATTAGACTCTTTATATGTATTTTTTATTATGTTTTGTATTATTTCATAAATTATTGACATTATATTGTTTATTTAACAAATATTTATAATACTAGATTGACTGATCATATTAATTCTACCTTAATTGGAGATTTCATGTGTGTTATTAAGTGTATTCCAAGGATAAGTAAGAATAAAGGGATTATTTTTTATGAATAGAAGAATCAAAACATATTATTGATACACATGATTACACATGGTTTATTTGTATATGGAAATTATAAATTGATTTGGATAAGAAAATGGATCTACCATAATTTATTCTCTATTATATGAAGAATGAGATCAATTTGGGAAATAATCTAGTACAACACTTTAGGAAAAGAAATATTAATGAGTCAAAATGTTATTATTGGATATATTTGTTTTCAATGATCATGTTAGATTTTATGTATTGGAGTGTTGGGTTCTTTAGGAAGAGTAACCCAAATAAAGAAGATGAAGATGCAACTCATATATTGATGGGTAAAGAAAAGTGAGGTTGTTGTTCATGAATACATAGTTAGAAAGATTCAAGATAGTGGATATATCTACCAAATAACAGGTCATATGATATTAATATGAAATAAAAGTGCTTATGTTTTAGATGTATGATTTAAAATAGTCAATCAGAATGTCGATGGAGTTGGAAGCTATATACTAATCTAGATGATCAAAATGTACAAAAAAGCTATTATTAAGGAAAAAACTAAATGTAGATTATGGTTTTGGGGTAAAATATTGTTCAAATATGTTAGAGTACATGCATATGTTACTGTTTAGAAACTATGATGAATTTAGTAAAACAATATAATTTGGTTGAATACATGAGATTAAATAGTTATTTTTTAAATTAAAAATTTATTGAAGTTTTATGAGAGTTCTCATAGTTGACTACATATATCGAAAGAGTCATTGAAATTTAGCCAAATCCCTTTGGGAATTCTCTAATAATTTCTAATGTCATTAAAAGTATTTTAAATTATTTTAAAATATATTTGGAGTGATTTTGATTTTCAAAAATTGATTTCATGTGTTTCTGAAATTATTTGATGAATTTGAGAATTTTTGAGTTCAATATGAACATAAATAATTCATTTGGATCTTCTTAAGGTTAACATATATGAAAATTATGGAAAATTAAAATATTTATAGGGATCATATCAATGAATTTGTATATCTTACTCATTCTAAATATTATATATATAATATTTTGAATGTTTATTCTCAAGCTCTGTAATATTTATATATAAATATTTATAGTATATGATCTTAATTATGATGAACATCAAGTTCAAACATATTATTCCATGGAAAAATTAACCTCTTATGGTTGGTCCCTAAGCTTCATAAGGATGAATGGGAAATTTGTATGGTTACCACAGAAACTTCAAAAGCATCCTTCACTTTGAAAAAATATTTGAAGATTACTTTTTGACTATACAGAAGAGATTAAATAATTTTTATATTTATTGTAAACTAAAATCAAATGGTGCCTCAATAAAACTTCATTGAATCAAACATCACAATTGAATTGCAATTTAGGTTGAATGATTATGGATTTTGATCATTAAGACTATGGAATGGATTATCCACATGAAAACAAAATTATGAGAAATTATGTTTTTTAAATAAGTTAAACTCTATAATAAATGATTATAGATATGAAATTCAATGCCACATATACTAATATTTAGAGAATTTAATAACACAAAATGAATTTTGATTCAATATAAGACTATGAAAAATAATATGAGAATCACTATGAGGATTATATATTCAATTTGAAGTATATATTTATTTTTAAAATTCTCTCATACCATAGGTAAAGGAAATAAAAAATGCAACTATTGTATAATTTAAATAAATAAATGGAGTTTGAGTTAACTGTGGATTTTGATATGATATTTTTAGAGCAGTCTTATTGAGTGTCTTGAATAATTTAAATATATAGTTACTTTGATTAATGAAAATATAAATAAAATGAGATAAATTTTATTCTTTGGATTCCACTAGAGAAAATAAATTGAGAAAAATGAATTTTTTAAATTTTGGGAACACACGCTTGTGTCAAAGTTGGGGTGAATGAGAGGTGGTATAGTTTTATGATTTAGATGATATTTTTTATATCAAATATAAAGAATACATAATTAGTTATTTGAGAATATATAATATGATAATAATGATTCAGATAAAGAATCTTTGAGAGATGTAAAACTAATAATTCTTGAGATGAATAGAATAATAAATTGATAATACTTTGTGAGGAACTACCCTCTTTACATCGAGGAATAAGATGAACCCAAAAAATGTTAAGTGAAGATGAATCATATTATTAAATTAAAATATTATAATAATTACCAATAATACCTTGTATTATATAATTATGATATAGAATAAGAATAATATTAGGAAAATTACTAATAAATTATAGATTTCATGGAAACGGCATTATACTTATTGGATATTGATGAACATGGAATTTTAGATGAGAGTATCTAGAAAAAATATTCTAAAAGGATATAAAAACAAGAATATTTGACAAATAATGAGTTAAATGTAATAATTTTAGATATAAAAAGGATTCAAAAGACTGTATTTGATAAAATTTAAATATGAACATGGTGATACAATGACATACAATGCTATGTATAGATCTACATCCAAATGTGTGAGGAATTTTTTAATTTCAGTTTCTAAACTATAGAATATAGAATTTATTATAAATAATATTGGGATATTATTATTATCCACCTATATAATATTTTTAATAATCACTTGAATAATTTTGTGAGATGGCTCAAGATAACCCCAACAAAACAATTATTTAATTGATCATATGATCATAATAGATAATCTGTTACTTAGACATCATGATTTAAATAAGGAGTTAGTTTCCCCATAGGATTCTAACCATGTAAAAACATGGTGTGATTATATTTAAATAAAATTATCATTATATGTGTGTGCAGCACATTAATTAATGTTGAAAAAATATAATTTTCATAACTAGGAATAATGGGTTCAAATAAAAAAGGTTGTAAAATATTAAATGAAAAATTATCATTTGATAAACTACTATGCCACCCCATTCTCACCACCTCTCAGGTGTATGTGCACGGATCATATGTGAATTTTAACAGATATATAGAAAATATTCCCTCTAAATGGATCTAAATTTTTGTACTCTAGTGTTGTTATTAGAAAAAATTTACTGGAAACATTGATATCTTTTAGAAGAACAAGATATGTAAAAATTATATTACATCACTATTAAAATAGAAAAATAGTTTACATACAAGGTATTAAAAAACATGAATAAAATAGATTCTATAATACTAAGGAAGTATTCAAATGTGAATTAAGAATCACCACTACATAAAAGGAAATTTGAGATGATATTGTACTACCGTATATTTTAGGAATGGTTCTTCTAATAAATAATTTTAAATTCATGATGATAATGAATAAAATGTTCTTATTAAGAATGTTGAAGACCACTACATTGAGTTTAGGGAATACATGAATGAAAATACTATTGAAATTATTGTTTAAATATTTTGTTTCATCCATTCCCTACATTATGAGTAATAAATGCTAGAATGAGATATTAAAGAAATGAAAAGGAATTATCAAGATAATTTCCAAAATTAAACTCTCTCATCTAAGAAATGATATCTAATGAAAAATATATTTATATCAGTATATAAAAATTTTAAATGGATTAATATAAATTAAAATTCCATATTGATGGGAATGTAAAAGTTATAAAATTTTGTGAAGAGAATATCCATTCCATTTAGTGAATTAGAAAAGAAACCCACATTGTCAATGAATCCCAATTAGAAGTAAAATCAAGATGAATTAACGTACTTCTAAATTATAATAAGGATAGAAGAAGAATAAATGACTATAAAATTAAAATGTTGGGAAATGAGGTTAAAATATGTTAAATATGGAAAGAACTCTATCAAAATGATATGCCTTCAGTTGGAAGTAATATAGGCATTATTGGAATCAACACAAGTTAAATATTAAATATATATTGGGAAGAGATATATGGAAACACAAGTTTGTTGAAAGAGTATTAATTCCTTGTAAATATATATTTTTGGTAAAAATATATTGGGATCCACTATAAAACCATATACTATAAGATCAATGATGAAGTTAACCCATTTAGTAATTAATTATGTGTACAATGGTTCTATTTTTATGGATACTGTGATATTATAATTAATATCATGAAATGTGTGGGTGAAAAAAATAATGAAATCCACCACATCAAAAAGTGTGTAAGTTAGCGTATCTAATAAGATAATCTTCGAAAATAATTCTTAAGAGGGAGAAGTTATATATAGAAATAGAAAATTTCACAATAATTAAAATCTAGTTAGAAAATTACTATATCCAAAAGGAATGTATTGAATAGAATAATTTTGTGCTAAAAGAAGTTTGGATGCATGGACATTGATTTATTTCACAACATGTCAAAAATAGAAGTTATATAATACCTAAATTTAGAGGGATAATTGATGATTTTAAATTAAAAATTATTATATATTTAAAACATTCAGAAAACCTTCAAACCTATCAACTAAAAAATATTTTGTTCCTTAGAATACTTATGATATTACCTATGAATAGGTGGTCATAGTAAAGAAGTGTTCTTCTAAAAACCATCCAAACGTAAGGAAAATGATGATGTGGAGATAGGAACCTAAAAAATAAGAATTAGGGTAATTCAAAAATAGTCTTCCCTATAGAAGAACCAAATGAAGATTTTTGAGAAAGGTGCACCAAATATGAATATACAAAAGGACTCCAAAAAAATGTGGAAAAGATTCTTTTACTATGGTAATGGGGGCCACATCATGGGATAATATATTATTGGAATGAATATCAAATAAAAATGAATAATATAGAAAAAAAGGTATCAATTGAAGAATGTGATAACATGATTAGTTTAGTGTTTAACAATATTAATTAATAGTTTAAGATGCTTTCAAATTAGGGTAACCTAAAATATGATAAGTATTTATGTGGAGTGTGAAGAGCCTTAAAGAATACATCTATTAAGTGAATGAAATGAATTAGACAACAAGAGATGTTTTTGAAATACATATAATGGGAACTAGTAAATCATCGTACCAAGGATACTTATATAATGATGGGGTAATCACACTATAATATGCATTCCCACGTTCCAAAATAATATTTAACTATTTAGTAGGATCAGTTGGAAATATTCATGAATATCAAGAAATCTTAATGGAATGACATTTCTCTACAACATTTGGAAAATAAGGGTGTTCCAACTAAGAATAAATCAAAAAATGACAAATATTCCATACTTCTATATTAATGAAAATATTTGAAATTAAATGATTAAGAATTAAAAAATACGTATTAACAATTTGGATTTGAAAAGAAAAGTGTCTCTGGGTTAAGCTTCAAGTATCAGCCCTATTTTTCACATTCAAGGGATTATTATAAATCATTGTATTCAAATATATATCTCGTTGTACATACTATACAAGGAATTTATGTTGATAAATTTCAAAAATGGGAAAGAATTTATTATTTTGTTGATAATAATGTAATTATAAAAATCCATACTTGAAAACTTCAAATAGTATTAGACATTCTCTTGGAAACACAAAATTTCTCAGATCTCAAATGATACCAAACTACCAAATATTTTACAAACATTTAAAAATTATGCCTTGAATAAAATCATCCATGATGAAGAAATACTTGATATCATCTATTTATGGGGTTATTATATGTTTTAGTTTCTTGAAGATATAAAGTAATTTAAAATTTTATGTTAGGTTTGGGGTTATTTAAGGGGGGAAATGAATTCCCACTAATAGAAGACATAATTTTTCTTGATAATGATTAATTTCCCAAAAAAAATTAATATTTAAAAAATTTATTATATCATTACAAAAAATAATATTATTTATTTTAACAGTATAAATAGATATTATTTCTTCATATAAAACATTCCCAATAACATTAATTATTCTATCAAAAATGGAATTTATAAAATTTTGTACACATTGTACTCTAGCAATGTATATAAAAAAAATCTTAGATGTCTTTTAGGGTATGATTTTTATTCTTAAATGTATTAAGAATTCATCCAAAAATATTTTAAACAATGAATATATATAAATATAATCCCACTCAAAAAAATAATGTTGAAATAGAACTAATAACTTTAAATATATTATTAAATTAATATAATATTCGTAATGAATTTGAGAATTTACCTTTAGAAATTAAAAATAATTCTCCCTCAACAAATGATACCCATATCTCAGGTTAACCATTGAGGGAAATGGTCATCCATTTATTTGATTAAAAAATCATCAACCTGAGCTAAAGGTTATTTATTATTTATTATCACTTGATTGAACTTCTAATAGTTTATATATAAGTACCAACTATATTCACCTTCATTACAAGAAAAATTGGTATCCCCAATGTTTAAACACTTATCCAAATAATTAAATTAGTCTAAAAAATCCTATAATTGTACCATAAAATCCTATAAATCTATAAGTCACATGTGATAGGAATATATCTTCTTAGTAAACATTTGATAAAATATTCCAAATCGAATTTCAGTTTTATTTCCAAAAAAATTACAAGAGATATATCAGTATAATCATCCACTACTGCTGATAAATAAAATTTATCTCTCAAATATATCAA
The DNA here is from genome assembly GCA_963277665.1 of Viscum album. NCBI lineage: Eukaryota > Viridiplantae > Streptophyta > Magnoliopsida > Santalales > Viscaceae > Viscum > Viscum album. Next base: position 1,265,170,535 of record OY728151.1, on the reverse strand, counting down.
TCTAATAACTAATCACTCTAGATGAAAATTTAATCAATCATGGTTATAAATAAAAGGGCATTCTCAGGTTCCATTAATATCCCACTCTCCAAAAAAATTGTGAACACACTCTTCTACTCTTACAAAAGAAACAGTTTGACCATAATAGTAAATTTTAGCCTATCTCACAAAACATTCCATTCCAATTATGAGGTCAATAATTTTCATCTCAATGATCTCAAATTTTGATAATATTTTAATGTAACCAATCAAAAGGTAACAATATGGGAACATGAATCCTGCACCCCCATTCTCATAATAGTGTACAATATCCATATCACATTGTATTAATTTCTAATTTTTTTACTAATGACATTGATATAAATGAATGTGGATTGATATTATCAAACAATTAAAATATCAAGGTTAATTCAACTAGAATGGTGTTTGATACTATCATAGTTACCACCTCGAAATCCTTGAGAACATGCTTTGTAGGGTCAAATCATCCCTTATTATTCCTCTCTTCCCCTAAAAATGGTAACCACTAGTTCTATCATATGATTTATCTATATAATTTTTATAATTCGCATCTATAATATTGATTCCAATGTATAGTACAAATACCTAATATTTTATACTTGGTTAAAAATAATATAGAACCACTAAAGATGACTCATTCTCAAATACTATTAACATTCCCTAGACTCACGAGAACAATATTTTTTCTTGTGTCTCATTCTAAAACATTGATAGTTCCTATTTCTCCCCCCTCCTAGAGAATAAAATCCTCTTATACAGTACTTATTAAAAATTCCATATAGAGATAAATTAACTTTACTCTTATATCTACTTGAGGAATTATTAACTTCATATACTCAAGGAAGAAAACCACTCGAACTAAGAAACCATCATCATGTCAACTCCTATTATATCCACTATGTTACCTACTTGGGAATACATATACAAATAAACAATCATAACCATTAATTAAATAATTTATTAAGGATACGCCTCAAATAAATATGCCTCATGGTTATATATAGTTATCAACTCCGATTGAAATGAATAGACATTACAAAATGGGTTACATACTCCAATAAAATAATTTTTCTTAGTTCTATGTATAGAAACTCTCAAGACTCTTTCAGATTGAATTTATGAATCTCACTAAATAACACCTAGAATTTGACCCATGTTATATCTAGATAAAGCATTTCCTTCATTGCCTTCTCCCAAAATATACTTGTCAGTGCCCCCCAGTATCCAAATCATGAACCTCACATTTAAATATTAAAATGTATACAACATGTAAAATATTATCCACATCCCAAAAAAATAATATTTATCATATAGAAAAAGTTCTTCACCAAGGAATATAGAATTCTTTTTCCTATGAAACTCTATTACATGATTAACCTCTTTTATTTTCCACCAAAAAAGATGGGATATAGATACAGTTTAGAAAATTTGTTATAGGATAGGAACTTGTTAGTATATACAATACTAGTGGTTTCATTAATGATTATCATTGTCCTTATTATTATAGGTATATAGTAGTTTTTTTTTCAATCCATTTTTATACACAACATAAATACCAATAATTTATGCAAACTATTGGTGTAACCAATATACAAGGTAACATCCATTTCATTCATTATACAGACCCTATAAATAAACTATGAAAACAATTAAGAATTATATCTATCAATTCAAGTTACAATACACCTTAGTAATAGGGCTCATATTTTATATTTTACATTCTACTAGTTAATAACATGAAAACCAAATGAAAAAAATTATATAAAGAACTTCCAATCATAAAACATTATCCACAAGGTTAAAAATATCATAAAAACTATGTCAGAAACATATCATATCAATATATTCATATAAAAAGCCACTTCACTATCACTAATATAATCTTGAACATTAAAACCATCTTTGTGGTCCAAAAACTCATTGGAAGAATCGTTTTCTCAAACAACTTCATCATGATCAACACTCAGATAATCATTACTCTGATCACCACTAGGATCATAATTAGTAAATGAATTATACAATGAGAACAAAATTTATGATAATGAAAAACTTATTAAAAAAACATTTGACAATAACATGAAATCAACATATATAATAATTATTTTATTTTCAATTAAAAAATTTATCATCTAGTAAGAAATATTTTAAACCATTTTCATGTTTTTTAAAATTACCTTCCATATCCTAAAATATAATATCTAGAGATTATTAAGAGTTGATAGAATAATTTGAACACAAGGAAAAAATAGTTATTTTTAATTACTAATTTGAACTCCAAGATTCTAGAATACGACACTCAATATGAAATATTTATTTAAATCAAAACAATTTAAAAAATGGATTATTTAAAAAAAATAATTATAAGGAAATATCATGTCAGAACCACTATATATATATATATATTATTATCTTATGTTTGGTATGTAATATTTGGTTACTATGGGTATTGATTTTTCTACTTTATATATAGAAACTAAATGAATGATAGTAGAACATTATAATAGTGAATATTATATATATATATATATATTCTAGTAATTTAGGAATTTTGTTAATATGTTTTCTAGATTTATATTTTTTTATGTCAGTTAATATTTTTGTAAAATGGTGATTGTTTACATAATAATCAAAATTATATTGTTTTTTTATCAATAACCTTGTATCCCTTTCATATATATCAGATTTACTTTATAGACATCCCCTAATTTAGTAAATTTATAATATGTATTTACTAATAATGTTATAATATACCATGATTGATCATGGAATCATCCTTTCAATATATGCATGAAATTGAGTTATCATGTATTCTTATGTAATGAAATATTCAGAGGTGTTTTATTTTTTTTTTTATGTTTCAAATAAATAAATGTATAAATACATATAATTAAGATAACTAAATAACATATCAAATTGATTTTTAGAAGATAACCACATAAAAAAGTAAATAAACCTTATAAATATGGAATTGGTCAGTTATTTGGGAAAATAATTTTGATAGAACTATATATTTTTATATATTATTCATGAAAAAAATAACCAAAATAAAAAATAAAATTAGAGATATCCCTATGAGATGGGACAATATTTAAAAAGTGAGTGTACTTAGGTTTTGAATCAATTATGAATCAATCAAATTTCTTGTACACATATTTGTTAAATTCATTATCTATGTAAAAAATTCATATGATCTATAATAGTTACATATTTATTGGTCATGGATGGTAATCCTGTAATATATTGAATTAACCAATAAAACTGATGACTGGAAAACCTTGTTATTATTGAATGATTATTGATAATTTTATATCTAATTATATATGATAGGGATGTAGAAATATTTATTTGATAAAAATCACATTATGGTGTAATTAAAAACTTGTGTGGGTTGTCTATTATACATATAAATATTTTGATTTATGATGTATTTAATTTTCTACCAAAAGAGGAGGATGAAACTACATTAAATGGGAAAAAATAATTATATTTTTTATGTTCATGGTTTGTGGAGGTTATATAATATATATTGTGGTTAATAGGGAACTCAATATTAGATCTTTTAATATAAGAATATTATAACTGTTCCTCTTATTACATTACCTAGTAAAAAATAATATAACATTCATATCATACCTTCTATTTCAAGGGTGAATTATAAAAATTATAAATAATACAAGGCAAGTCATCTAGAACACAATTTTGTTTTAAATTTATTATTCATGATGAAAACAAAAACCAAGACGTTTTAATTAATATAACATCAATTTTATTGAATCAAATAATTTAAAATATATTATGATCAATAGATTTTTCTAGAGTAATCCATGATACAATATATAATTTTAAAACATTTAATTTGACAACGAATAATTATATTATAGTGATGGTTACCTAAATTGGTCATCACACTCAAATTTGAATTATAAATTTAATGGGTATATTAGCATCATTGGAATATAGAAAAAATGGTATATTAATGAAATTATTTAATGAAATATATATAAATATCTCATTTTCTCTATATGTGTAGTAATGTTCTCAAACCAAATAGAGGGGAGCGAGAAGTAGAGAAATGTGGATATTTTCATGTGAGAAATGTGTTTTGTATTGGTAAAATGGTTATATTTTATTTAATAGAGGCCAAATGGGATGAAAAAAATTTCTTATCCATAGATAATTAATTTTAATACTAATATATTATTAAAGGATGTATTGTAAAATTATTGAACATACTTTTATTTAGATTCATTTCAGGTAAAGGGCAGTGAACTCTTATGGATTGTGAGTATTATATTAACTCTTATAATGGATTATCTATCAAGTATATCATGTTACATGATCTGTGAATAAATTGAAATATTTTCATCATTATATAATTTTATATCAAAATAATATCCCTAAGATATCATTAAATAACACATGTGTTCTCTCAGATGATGATGAGTGGAAGTAATATGATTTTAGGAAATAAGGAAAATGATATAGTTTTAAAATATATAAAATTGAACCTTTTGAATGATGATTGAGATTAAAAATACTAGTATGAGATGATTATGTTCCAATAATTTTACCAACAATTGAGGATATTTATTATTTAGATGATAATGAAATTAATTTTTATAAAGATAAAATATTAATTCCACGGTTATCTATTTCATGAAATCTAAAGATAAATTGGTTGATAATGTTGATAATGGCGGGACGGAATGAGTAGTTTAATTTAAAACCATGTTAAAAATTCTCACCAATTTGATTTAACAAATAAGATAAAATTGAAAATCAATTTTTTATTAACAAATATAGATTATCTTCTACCGTATCATGATGAAGATGGATTGAGGGGGAATCTATCTACTAATGAAAATACATGGGTGATAAAAAATCAATCATGAGATTAAAAATGTGATTAGAGTATACTTTATAGAAAGTGATGTTGATAGAATATGTATAATCATTTTTGGATAATGGTTTAATATAAAATGAAAAAAAAATAATTAATAGAAACAAAATTGATAATGGAAATAAATTTTATAAAAGAAATATTTATTAGAATAAAAGGATATATAAAATATAATATTAATGGAAAGTATATGTATAATTATTATGTGATATATATCGATGGAATAGAGTAAAATATTCTATTATTGATTAAATTTTTACCATCTCATATGAAATATATTTTACTTGTAATCCTTTCACTCTCAGTTTAGAAAATGGAGTTACTGTTATGAATGTAATTATAATAATAGTTAATCTTTATTATGTTAAAATATAAGAATTCGGATGCTTCCACTCAATAGTATAACATAATATATTGTGGATTTAATTACATGTCCAAATAAAGTAATATTAAATAGGGGAATTATCAAAGAATCATGTAGAAAAAAACATTTTAATTATAAAGATAGACTATTAACATAATTTTTATGAATTTCAATTATTAAAAAATATTAATAAATATATGTATATTTGTAATTAGTCTAATATATTTTTAGAGTGGGATTATCAAAAACCTTATATTCATAATGAACTTAAAAATTATCTTATTAAATTTTTAAGAATATTTCACAATTTAACATACTAATTCCAAAATAATATAATGATATTTCTATAACCATTTAATATTTAATAATCAATAATAAATATAACATAATATTCAGGAAATACATAATTAACTTAATGAAATAAATCATGGATATGTATACCAAATTATTTTTTTAAAACCCAAAAATAGAAATGACAAATCCATTTACACCCAATTTTATTCAACTAATAACAATAATGTAATTTCCTTAGTTGATGTTTAAGAACCATTCAAATTAAGAAAAACATAATTAAACTCATGTAATAAGAAACATTAGTCCACCATTTTAATCTAGGGAATTAAAATTTATAAAGAAGATAATAAATGAAGAGTGAAGGTAAAGGGAAAAAATATTCCCTAACAATTCCACCTAATAACAGAAACAAAAATGACCTTGATTAGATGAAGAACAAGGAGAATCAAATGGGAGGGAGAAAGTAGATATAAAGGAAGATAATTTGAGTATGTGAATGCAGGGTTCAAATTCCTTTTATAGAAGTTACCATATATGAATGGTTCTAAAAAATCATAGATATCAGTTATCTCCATAAAAATGGATTTTAAAATAGTTCTTATAGGGAAACACTATAACAATAATTTTTTAGATCCATTTGTATAGATGTGTTAGAATATCTCAACATTATTATAGAGTTTTTATTCCACTTCTAATTAATTGTATATATTGAACCAATGTATGAAAGAGTTCAATAATCACTTTGCATATTTCCAACACCAAAACCTAAATGGATTATTATCCTAGAGAAATTTCTATAATACTAATGATAATCATCAAGAAAATCACAAACAATATTTTTATCAAAGATATTTAGTAGCATATCAAACAAAATAGTTTTCTCAAATCAAACCACATATCATTATCACTTTTAAATTAAAATTCTATATTTAAGGGTGTTTATTCACATTCCCATGATCTTTTCATTCATGATTCCATATTTACCAAAGAGTATAAAAAATGGATTTTAAATAAATTATTTTGAAAATAGAACTTATAAAATTCACAATAAAAATCAATAATCACTTGAAACCATTTTCATATTCTACCCATAGTAATAAATGACATTTAAAATCCATGTACATGAATTTTATTTTTATCTATGTCAACAACGATTCATTATCATAATTCTTCTCCAACCATTGTGGTTATAGAAACCTATTAGAAATAATAGGTAAACATCCTATAAGGTATTATTTTATATCTGGTCACACATAGGATCCTTGGATACTCATGAAATTCTATAAAGTGATTAATTACACATTCTTTTAGGTACCTACTGAGTCATGAAATTATTAATATCCATGTCTACCATAGACTTCCCAAGACACAACATGAAACCAATAGCTTTGATACCATTTTTTAATACATTTACCTTAATAAATTTCCAAATTACTGATCAAGTCTAACAATTTTCACTTAATCATGATCCCCATCCATTAAATTCTATAAACTAATTTCAAGATAAAATAACATAATTTTGGAATCATTTCACCACAATTAAATAAAATAAAAAATATATGTAAAAAAGAAAGTAACCATTAAAACATATTTGAAGAAGAAATAATACAACGAAACCAACCAAATAAATTAACGAGACATTAAAAATCCAGATGAAAATGAATGAAAAATATCCTCCAAGGATAACTTGATCCATTTATAGATGTATAAATACAATAGAAATATATATCTTTCAATGAAACTCAAATGATCAATACATTTTAAAATAAAAATATTTATTTCCCTATATCATTCCATATAAAATTTACATGTGCATAAATTTCTCTATATAGGGATGAGTAAAACAATAATTAGTTTATTAACATATATCATTACCATTCACTACATTTATGAAATGTAATAAAATGAATACCATTATATAAAAAATCACTACTACACAATTACTTTACCGAAAGCAACTTCACATTATATCAATCATCATAAGAAACCAACTCATCAGAGAGTTTCTAACACTTTGTTAACCCATATTGGTTCACAAAATCTATGTAAAAACAATATCCATATCACAATAGGATAATGATACAAAATCAATATCATATCATATGATTAAATCTTTGATATTATGAGAAAATAAAAAGTTTTATAGTGTATATAACTATGATAATTTCATCCCCCACTATATGTATTTATCAAACCATATATTTTCATTTAGAATTTTTTCCCACCAATGTTATGGTTCATATCACACATAATACATTAAAATAGATTATTTCATTCCAATTTTAAATGGTTCATAACTCATTTTTCCTGTAATATTTAATGAGTGATCAAATATGGTTTTTATTTATTTATCCCATAGATATTTTATTATCAAAAATATTTCTTTGAGAAATTTAAAAATTTTAAATCTAACCATAAAAATCATTTATTAAAAAATTTAAATTTGAAACAATTATCCCTATAAACTATAATTAAGGCCAAATCCCACGGTTTTATAAAAATAAGTGTTTCAAAAATCACATGCATTTTTTATATTAAAATCAGGATTTCCATCAATATCCAAAATCATTCTCCCAAAAAATTCCAAAACATATCAAATTTATAATAAAGGTGAAATTATTTAATAAATCAACATAAATATAAATAAATTATAAAATCACATCAATACACATATCAAAGGAACTTGATCATAATAACAAAGTATAAATTCCTTCTACATTAAAATGGGATCCATCATTACTTGGGATTTATTTATGTTGATTAAATTATTAATACAATCTTTCAAATCCCAACAATAAGAAGTAAATATGAAGATATATCTACTAATTATTGAATATTATTTAATAATTCATTGATATTTCACTCCAAAAATTTATAATTTCCAAGAGATTGAAGATAATTAAATATATATATATATATCTATGAATAAAAATGATTAAAGGTGTCATTCAAAAGATTAAATCATAATTCACAAAATCTTTGAGATAATTTCATTTATATATGGTTAAAATCCTAAAAACAAACTATAAAATACATAAACATTATAAAGGATGTTGTATACACTTAATGGTGACTAATTTATGTAACTAATTTTTTTAAATGTAAAATCATTTATCATTATAATGATTAGACTATTTGAATATGCTATTTCCCAATCTGTGAACATAACTTTGAATTCCATGTTGTCTATCATTTTATAAAATGAATATTTAACTTGAATAGTTAAATTACCATTAAACTAACCATGATTTAACTAATACATTAAAATAGGTCTTATAGGGTTCTTCTACACAATTTCCTAACCATGTACATAATCATTTTTCAACAATAAAAATTTATAAAAACAAAATTTCCAATAAAAGTTACACCACAATTAAGGAAAATATTACTTACTAAATTAAGTGTTTCACTTCCTCAACCTCTATATTATTATAAAAATTTCCACTCCAAATCTCTACAATTCACACTAGTAATGTTATTATCTAATTTAGGGGTCTTCATAATCAATAAAAAAATTACTTGATATTCCATAAATTTATTTTTCTTTTTAATGTATGTTTTTTATCCAAATTTCATTCTAGTAATCCTATATTTAATCATCACATAAATTTCTTTATGATCTTCTTTTTAATCCTCCACATTTGAAACCACATAAAACACCTTTTTAATATGTTATTAGGTTTTTTAGAAATAAAATTAGTTCCATGTATATTTTTGTTGAATTTAATTTTTCCCCTTTTAAATTATTTATCATAGTTAGTTTATTAATTTATTTTATTTCCCTTCCATGTCTTATTTTGTTTAATTTATTCATGGATTCTAAATAAATTTATTTTGGTTTATTATTTACAAGTTTTCTTAATGTTGTTGCCTTGTTCTACATCCTCATATCATATTCCACAAGTTTCCTATAGTACTCTCTAATGTTAATATATTTATGTATATTAATTTTATCATCCAGAATATAGAATTTAAAAGAAAAATTAAATACTATGAATATTATATTCAAAATTTAAATTTTATATTTTTCTCCTAAAAACTTCTCATATGTCCAACAGTTCTTATACCTCAATTAAACAATGAGACTAAAATATATCTATGAGAAATTATTAAGTCTTCAAATGGATTTATTTTAACTTATATATTATCCTTCGTCACTTTTCATTCACCATTATACATTTTTTTACTTATATAGGTCTTGAATATGTTTGTGAAATTACATACATGTTGAGTCAAAAGTGAATTCTATTTCTTTGTTACAATTTATATGAAACTATTAAATGAGATAAATCATATAAAAATTAATAAAATAATTAATAGATTAAATAAGTTTGGATAATTTTGGATGATAGAAGATTATTTTTGATAAGTTAACTTCATAATATTGATAGATTTTAGTTTGTGACTCTAGGAAATTTTTTCTTATTCCAAAAAAAATTGTGTATCACAACTAGGTCCGATATCAAATACCAAAAACAAGATCAAGGTAACTTGAATAGGTGGTGGATGCATGAAATTACAACCCTAGGCCAAAACCTCACATTGAAGACCCCACTCAAACTCTTGAGCTCAAATAAATTCTATTTGAATTACACCCAAGTTGAAAAATATCAATAATCATGATCATTTTCATGGTAATACATGCCTTAAAAATGGTCTTTACATTTGTAAACTCAAATTATCTACTGAATTATTGAATAGTATACTATGAGAGGAGAATTGAAATCCAGTCACATTTGTATAATACCATCATGTGTTGGATAAATAACAAGAACTATTTTTTAACTATGAAAGGGTAATAAAAATCAAGAATCAATCTCTTGTTTATTGGTGTCTAAACCATAAGTATAGCATAAATCTATTACACCATCCAATACTCTACCTCCAATGGATTAGCCACACCATGAAATATCATGAGGAATATAACACTGTAACACAACCAGAATGTTTTAACTAATGCTAGTCATGTCTTCCTCGGTGGGAACTACAGTCTATTAAAAATAAAATATAAAATAATCACATCTATTAAATGATATTTCATCCATTCAAGGGGAATATATTTTTCCAATTGGTCATTGAATCAATTCCATATTAGTATGAAAATTTCGGTAATGAAGCTTTAGAACAATTATGACCACATCATTGCCCTACCTATGAATATGGTATAGTTTTTTGGTGTATAACTCTATTTTATTGGATAAACTCATGGTTATTTTTGTACAATATGTGATCTTACACAAAAAGGTCAAAAAGATAATTAATACCACTACAAGATGAAATTACTAACACTTACCCTCTAAATAATGAATTTGAGTTCTAGGCCATCTAAAATGTTGTTATATTCCACTATATGTTAACTATTATACCATTCCTAGGATCTATGGTCTGAAAATTAAGCTCATAACCCCCTTAACATCACTACCTTCAATTAAAAGAACTTGTTCTCATAAGGAATATAACTCTATTAAGATATTACATGATTAAGTCCATTAGTGTCCCAAAAGTACTAGTATAATTTTGAGAGTTCAACACTAATATAATATATAATAGGACATTTGTAGGTGACTAGAACCAAAAGGAATAAAAACATGGGAGGCCTTAGCCAATGACAACTTGTCGTAATAATTCATCTTAAAAATGTAACAAAAATAACCAATGAATCCATACATACATATATAATAATCATAACTCCATGTTATACATACATGATCCATCAAATTTTAAATACCGCTCCATATAGTTAATGCTCTAAAACTGAATATAAATGTATTATACAAAAACCCCAGCTACAAATAACTCCCAGAAATGGAAGAAAACTTCTTACAACATATTCTCCTAGAATGAACAATATAAGTCCCAACCTCTCATTAGGCACCACCATCTGATACTATGTAACCAATCTACTATATCTACTGTATTTACCTCCACTAAAGTCCATCTCCGAGCCTTTCAACATCATAAAAAACATAACACATATGTGAATAAAGCCTAGGTGAGTGTAATAATACCCAATAATATTCTCTAAAATCAAAATAAGATAATTATATAAAAATGTTTAGCTCAAAACCGAATTGAATGGAAAGGTGGGAAAAATAATCCTAAGGAAACACATATGTTTAAATTCTAAGTCAACTATGGGGAATGAAGATTCCAATTCTTCATAGATCAGTTATCGGAAGGGTAATAACAATATATAAACAAATTATTCTTTGAACACAGTATGTTTCATGAATCCATAAAACTAAAAACCATGATTTAGGCTATATAATGAAATAAGCTACATGGGCTTATTAATCACAAAAACCATAACATTAATTTCTCACATCATAATAGAAATCTAGAACTAGAATCTATCCTCATACCTCAATATAATTATAGTAGGGGTTCAAACTATTATATATTTTTAACATCATCTAAAGGAGTATTAGACCCTAATAAAGGAATACTCGTAGATTATCCCATTAGAAAACAACAACTTCTATAATTGGAAAAACCTCACTCTATTATATATTTATTACTAATATTTCTTGTAGTATTGGGTACCCACACCACCTAGGGACTAAGGGAGTACCAACTCCATGCCCTAATAGTGGACCCATTCTAATTTGAGTAGAAAGTGACTTGGTTGAGTGGGTTACCAATTCCAAAATTATATAGAGGATCCCCTGTCTAAAATTAGTTTTTCACTATGGAATTACAAAACAATGTCATTGTAACCCTCTCACACACTCTCATGATCGTTGTTTGTATAATGATATGAACATATGGATACCAAAAATTCTATGTAAATGTTCCCAATATAATGAATAGGTATTAAACATTGCATTAACCTTGGAAAACAATAAAAATGGACTAATTATATACGTAAAATTGAAACCAATGGGTGAAAAAACGAATAATGTGAATATTTTCATAATACACAACATATACTCTAGATCACATGGTTTGAAGGCTCCCATGGCCAATTTAATGTTTAAATGATATATGTAGTGTTTCCTGGTAGGGTATAAGGAATCTAGGACCCTCAATAAAGTATGGTCATGTACATTCATAGATATCTGTTTCATTTAGTATATGGAATATACATTATGGTATATAACATGAGGAAGTAATAAAGATTCATTGAATATACATTGGGTGCATGTCATAACATCTTACTAACTATACATGGAATATTCATGAAATGAACTATGTGTAAGGCCATATGGATACATAGCATGTATATCTAATAAATGTTGAGATGCTCCTTCTAATATAAATAGTGTTTGTAGAGGCTATACAATGTGGGGGTTTGATGAGTTAACCTAGTGTGAACTCAATGATATACTGAAGAACTTTATCTTCCAATACATGATGTGGAACCCATAATAACATGGTGTGTGATATTTATAATCATTCATAAATAATATTCACTATGAGAGGTGAAATACATAGCATAGGTTCTGGTGATTACACATTATATGGTGAAACATATTTCAAAACTCAAAACCATCCTCAAACAATGATTATAGTCATCCAAAATGTTGAATGCGCCAACCAAATAATGAATTGAACCCATTGAACCATCAAAAAATACCTCTTCAATTCACCATATCCCCATCAACATCAATCAGACCATCAATAACCCCTTTCATGAAATGATGCATAATTTTCTACAATCAGATCACGTCATTATCTCCTCCATTGAAGTAATTCACATACATGCATAGCACATCACTTCCATGAATGAATCCAATCCAAAAACCACCATTTCTAGAGTCAGATAACCAAAAATGAATAAAAAATGAATGGTAATGAAGAATCGATGAATCATAGTCGACGAAAAGGATCAACAACATTAAATTTGGGTTTTAATTAATGGGTTTCACAAAAATAATGAAGTTGAATGCCAATGAATTATTTATATAATAATAATTTTTTTAGTCAACATCATTTATAAATTCATGATAATTATTATTTCAAAAATTAATATTACCTATAAAGATAATAGTTTTATTTTCATCATTCACCATATAATTCCTAGTTTGATCACCATGAAAGAAAAATACATTAGTAAAAAAACAATAAAATTCCATCCAACACATTATATAACCAATAAGTCCAAAACACTTTAATTTATATTTTCTATCACAAAATAGTATTCCAACATAAATAAACATTAATCATTAAAAAATAAATATAAAATAGAAATTATTTAAGTATATATAAGTTCACTTCTAAATGTAAATTAACTATTAGAATCCCATCTAAATAATGTAACAATAATTTTTATGTGCCTATAGTCTTCATTCCTATAAAATTATTGAAATTTCCATAATTCACGTTTAACACGGTATTGCATTCCATGAATTATTCTTGGTGATATTTTTATTTTAAATGACAATAAAATATTTGATAAATATTTATATTTTAAATATTCTAAAATTATTTTCATTCCAATATTATATATTTTTATGTGATTAGATCTAGATAAGTATAGGATCAAATCACACAATACAATATATGGATGAATATTATAAAAAGATTCATTCCTCATGGTGTATGCCTCATTGCTACTGAATATTCAATCATAACGGTAATAGAATATGATTATAGATGTAACATGAATCCAAGCCTTCTCAAATAATGACCCCCTATTTGAAATATCCTACAGATCCATGGTTATCAGTATATGACCAGAACCAATTAAGTGATAAGATTATAATCGTGAATTTATATTTCAATAATAAGATAATTGGTAATTTAATTAAAATATAAGATAATGTTTATTACGGGGATCTTATCCCAAGCACACTGGTTTTATGGTTCCTATAAAAAACAACACATTTGAGAAGAAACTGTCACGTTAGAATCTATAGACGATATATCATTTAGGAGATATTAATGATTCAATTTATACAATATATATTTTTTATTAAATAACTATTAAATATTTCCTTTTAATTAATTAGACCAGAATACCATAAAAAATTAACCTAAGGGTAATCACCATATTCAGAGTTGAAGATCAGAATTATAAATAAGGTACATTCATGGGTAAATTTTAACATTTTATACTATTTAAAAGAAATGTATTTCAAAACTCATAAATAAATTATGTCTCGACCATGAAAAATTCATGTCGCAGCATCCTTCACAATTTTAAATAATTGTTTCCTTGAAAAAGAAACAACCTGAGTTACAAAATCTATATTCTCATAAAACACCATCGTATGGAAGTTAATTTGTTATCACAAATAAACAATTAATCACTATAGTTGCAGGCCAGAAGAGAATCTTGAATAAAACCATACATGAAATGAATCTCAACTCTAACTACTTCTTTTATAATAACTATACATGGATCTTAACTCCCTCATATGGTTTTTATGGTTGATTCCCATCCAGAAAAAAACATAAAAAACCAATTCTCACTTAACACAAATTTTTTGAATATTTCATATTAAAAAAATTTCAAACCACATGTTACACCTCATAATAACATGACATAAAAATCATAAATCATTGACAAAAACCATACAAAATCTTATAAAAAATGGAACCACCTTTATGGGCGGTTCTCTCCCAAAATTCAAAGAGAAAGCATACATGATACCATAAAAACCACATGAACACACCGATGAATCTAATTAATCTCACATACATTATCAAAAAATCCAACATCATATCACAAGATCCACTAAAACTGTTACCCAAGAAATTTGTCCACAAATGCATCAAGTGTGCCTCCTTGTACGCCAGAGGCTACTGACAAGTAGCAAGGGACCAATGAAGGTATGATGTGGAGACTATACCTTCCTAGTAAGTGTATCACAAAACTATATATCAAATAATGATTTTCAAAAGTAGTATAAAATAAATTTAGTAGAAACAGATTAGATAATTTAAGATCCCTATATTTTTAGATATATGTCCATCCTTAAAATCTTGGTCTTAATCTCTTTTTTAGGTTGAGGGAAAATTTTCTAAGTGTGTGAGGCGCCTCAGGGGTCTTCCTTGAGTTTGGAACAATAATGTAAATGGAATCCAGGCTAATCAATACAAGGCACACATTTTTCACGGGGTTAGATAAATCGTGTGCCTACCCAAGAAAACCATGCAACCATAGATAGTGGCATATCACAGAGCTGGTGCATGGTTGGTAAAACATTTTGACCTTCCCAGGTAACTGTGTGACCTAGCTCTCCATGGGAAGTGTCTTACACACATTTTCCACTTGGTTTTTAAAATTTTGGGAGTAAACCATGCGACCAAGTAATGTTGGGAAAATTATAAAATTTCCATTAATGAATGTTTATGTTACACATGATGTCTTTATCATTTCTCCCCCTCTTAACACTAAGGAGTAACTAAATCAACCCAATATACCAAGGGTGGTTCACCTTCGATTATTGACCGTTTAGAGAGTTGTTTGATGCAGATTGATGATTCAGGTGAGTCTAATCCCTCTCTTGTCTCTCAATTTTTTCATTTGAGATTTTATCATGGGTTTTCTTCTTCTGAATCTATAAAATCCTATCTTTCTAGTTGATATTAGTTTAAATCTTCTAGGGGTACTTGAATCAATATTTAAGGCTACAACTATGAGTGTGTTCATCATTAGATTCGATGTTGGTGTTCTACTAGTCATATCCCATATTTTTTATACAGATTTGTGGATATGAGCTACTTTTCGTTGTTCCACATTATTGTGTGGTTGAATAATTTAGATAGATCCTATAAAATGGTTGTCTAAATGATATATTGAACACCTCATGGTCTCTCTGGGATGCATAGAGGGCTAATTGACTATTTTAGGCCACCCATGGAGTGTGCCATCATTTTCAATCCTAGAGAGTGGTAGGGTTAACTGAGGAGTTTCTGAGTGACAATTCAAAGCCCTTGAAGTACATGTTTTAATGATAGATTAAGTTTAAAATGGAATAATAATAGTTAGGATTATGGTGGTAATAGAATAGGGGTTTTTATTATGACATAAAAATGGTAAAAATTGGTAAAATAAGATTATGTCGATTGTTTAATGATTTTTTTTAGAAATTCCTTAGAGTATTGGTGCATATAAAATGATGAAATTGTAAATGTGTAATTTAATGAGATAATTGTGAATTTTTCTAAAATAGATTAAATAATGGAATTGATGAATATTATGAATGGGTTAATACATTTGAATTATGGGGTACACCTAATGGGTTTAATGTAAAAAAATATATGTGTTTTGTGATATAAGAATTGTACTCAAAATTCATATGTAGCAAAATGATTTTGATATGATAAATTAGATAAATTCTCTAGTGAAGGTAAATTGATGAAAATAATTAATGGGATAAGGTATGAGAATGGGAATTGGGATAAAAAACTATGTAATGTAAATGTAAAATGCATTAATTGATTATAGCATAGCATTAATTCAGATTTTAATGGTTATGGAATGTGATTTATATTTTTAGTGTTTGTGTGTGGTTATGAAATGTTATGTTTGTAGTGAATGGATTAATAATACTTTGCACATGGCTTGGTAGAGGGGGTATTTACATGAGGTTCTATTCCCATAGGCTGAGTTAGGCTGAGGCTTTAAACTTCATGTAAAAATTAATGGATTAAGAAAGGGGATTGAGTATCTATTCCCCTTACGGTGGCATTCCACCCAGACCGTGGCTTTGAGGTGAGAATAAAGTGTTGATGGGATATTTTCATCCCTAATGAGATAGGGAATGGACATATTCCCTTATTCATAGAGATTTATTTCCACAGAACTATGTGTAAATGATGTATATGCCTAACCCATGGAACACATGAAGATAGTGGATTTGGTAAATAAGTTGGATTAGTGGTGATAATAGTAAATATGATAGAATTGGTTATGATACAAATAGTTAACTAATGGCTACTGATTTATTCTTTTTGGTTACCTTATCACTAATTTTATAATTTTATACTCTATCTATTAGACATGATATATTGTAGACACCATTAGTGGTGGCCTATTGAGTTTTTTACTCACAGTCTACTCGAGAAATCAATGGGTACCCAGGAAGATTTCATGGTTGCAGGTCTGGACAAAGGAAATGGCCATATGCTCAGATGTTCAGTTGGGATTCAGACACATATCGATGAGGATCCGAACTTAGAGTCAGGACATTTTTTTTGGGACATATCCATTTATCTTTATTTTGGGTTTTATTCTCCTTGGCACTGTTATCATACCATGACATCGTTAATGATGAATTTTGGTTTGTACCTAGTTTGGGGAGATGTATTTCTATTCATGTTTATTTTTTGTTTCATATTATCTACTCAATTTATATTTTTTTCTTCGATGGCTTAATCTTGTATATATCGAATAGTCTCCCCACATGACTTATTAGACCCTCACTGCTAGATGGTAATTTTTGGAATATATGGATATGTGCTTATGGTCATGTGAAGAACCATCTTGGGGCATCAGTAAAGTGTCTTCTGGTGCACGGTTATTACAATTTGGTATCATAGTAGTTCATTTGATATCTTGTTATTTGGGATGGCTGGAAGGATGCTAGGATGTGTCGGGCATTGGTAATGATCTCATGCTTAGGAGTAGCTAATATACCAACCCTACTGTTTGTTTCACAAATAATCATATTTTATTACATAAAACCATAACTTGATACTACATAGAAGATAAAGATTTATATTGTATTTGGGTATTAGTATCATTACATAACAATATAAAACATAGGACACAACATTTTATTGAAAACATCTTTTACATGACCACGTCATTCCTTCGTATTTAGCATTTCATGGGATAACCTGAGGACATTATAAAATAAAAGGGTGAGCTATAAATCCCAGTAAAGGAGTAAACAAGGCATAAAAATAAGAATAAAATACATGTTAGGAAATAATAATGTCAATGGAGCATAAGAGAAACATGAGAATGAAGGCATGATACGACACGATTATCATAACTTGGAAATGTGGAAATAACATTTAACATGATAACATGAGACAAGGCCCATTTCCTGTGGAACATGAGTAAAATGTAATTTCACTTGAATTATAATGATTAATCCCTCACTTCACTTGATGTATCAGTATTCAAATCTTTACCCAATGCATTGGAGCGCTATTTGTGTGTACCTTTCTTAATCCATTCATTTCATGCATAGGTGTGCCACATAGATCATACAACATATAATCATTAAAAATCATAATTTATTCCAATAATAAAAGATATGTAATACATAAATGTATGTCCTCAATAAATAGTATATGTTCATAAATGTGAATACCCTTGATAGAGAAATGGGTAAGGTTTTCACTTACATGATGATTTTGGCATGGAAATTTTGGGGTAACATTGGCAGTATAATGACGTCAAATGGTAATCGTAAAATGGGTTGATGGGAGATAATGGGGTCTCTCATAATTTATACATGAAATAGACACTAATGGGGTAATTTAACATAATATCCCAACATATCTAATGGAATTTGGATGCATAATAAAAAAAAATTCTTGAATGTAAATGAGAAGAGAGAAATTCCATACCGAATTTCAGCATGCTAACATGTGTACAAGGGAGGAATTAATGAGAGCTAAAGTGGTATATAATCATTAAAAAATAATTATAGAAGTATGGGGGAGGTGAAAAATCATACCCCAACATTTTTAATTGAAAATAAAAGGCTATAAAAACATAATGAAATTTGGACAAAAAATATAAAGGAAGAAATCCCTTGGAAGTGTGATACCAAAGGCTTGGGAGAGGCCTGAGAGAGGATTCATAGGAGATTGGGGAACCATGAAAGGATTATAAATAATGGATGGAAAATTTTTTCAAGCTCCAAATGATTTGAGTAAAGAGGAAGTGGGATCTTTGGTGGGTTTAAATCGGAAAAGAGAGGTAATTCTTTATTATTTAGGTTTTGGACCCAACACATTAAACTAATCAAAACCACAAACTATCCCATGGTTTTTTCCCATGGGTTTTGAAAAATTGGAGTGGAAAAAATTATTTTATAAGTCCAATGGCCGAACATATTAAAATATTAAGCTTCCTTATGTGGAGATGAGTCACACTCTCAAGGAAATCATTTTAAAAAGATAAACAATTTCATAAGTCTTGGAGGGTCCACTAAGGCTTTGTAAAATAAATCAGATAAACCTAAAAAACATTATTTTAATGGTAAAACATATATTTGAAGAAAATATCATTTACAGTTTTTTTACATCACTATTGGGTCATTATGATGTCATGAAACACATTATATATTTTAACGGTATTTAATTTTTACCCAAAAATTCAACTGTCTCGAATTATTATTAAAAATTCACTGTTGGATAATTTTGATGTCTTGATTCCAAAGAAAATATTTATTTTATCTAAATAATTTTCTAAAAATTTGAGTTTTTTCTTTTAAAATAAAAATTGACTTTTATCTAAAATTCATCAGTTTTGATAAAAATAGCTTTCAAAACTTATAAAAAATTAAAATTGTATTCATAAAAATTATATGATCATTTATATTTAATAAAAATAAATTTAGTAATAATATTTTACTAAAATATTATTTAATTCAAAAATCCGTTAATTCATCAAAATAAATTTCTTAATTGAAAATTAACAAAAATTCTATTTGAGTTTTAAAAATTATTTACAAAGTAACAATAAAATGAATTTATATTCATTATTATATACAAAGATAATACACATAGTCATAGTTCTAGGGTATTCTTACAAAACCCTTTATAACACCTACATAGGACCAAAGCTTAATGTGTACGATGGTGACAGACTCTTCGGGTGGCTCAGATAACATTGCCCAGGTGGTAATCTCTACTAACTTCCACTTCTCGTGTAGGCAGTTCCACTCAAGCTTATCATGTTGAAGCTCAGATTGGGCTTGGTCAAGAGAAAATCCTAGTGATGCCACCTCCTTTCAAATCTTAGACAAATGGGCCTCATAGGGAGCAATTCTACTAGATGAGGCCATCACATCCATTTTCTGAGTAAATTGGATTTGTTAAAGCCCTATATTTATACTAATCCTGTGATCACGGTTCAACAACTACATTAGAAACTGTAACAATTCTTAACGGTATTTTGAAATCCAAAAACATAAAACCATGGAAGTGCATACGTTTTATATGATCATTATACATAGTAAGAAATTTGATTATATCAAGAGGAATTTTCATTAACAAATTTTTGGATTGTTACTATTTTCCCCCCCTTAAGAAATTTTTCCCCCAAAATTTCCTTTTCCAATACTAAAAAAGATGTGGGTATCTCTTCCACATCACTTACTCTAGTTCCCACGTCGCTTCATCAAACTTGTGGATTCTCCACAACACTTTCATGATGGTCATTGTCTTATTTCGTAGAACTTTTTCTCTATGATCTAGGATCTTCATCGGATTCTCGTCATAATATAGTTCATTATCCAACAGTACCACCTCTGGATTGAGTACATGTGATGGTTCAGGTATGTACTTACTCAAGAGTGATACATGGAAAGCATCATGTACTTGAGATAGGTTCTGTGGGAGTGTTAGTCGATAGGCCACCACTCCAATGTGATCGAGGATCTCAAAATGGCCGATGTACCTTGGACTAAGCTTTCCATTCTTCAAAAATCTCATAACTCTCTTCCATGGTGATATGTGAAAGAATACCATGTCTCCAATATCAAACTCTAGGTCTCGTCGATGATTATCAACATAGCTCTTTTGTCTACTCTGAGCAGATTTAATGTGATGATGGATGGTCTTAACCTTCACCACCATTTCTTCGACCAATTTTGGACCTAGGAGTTCCCCCCGAACATCATCCCAACATGTCGGTGTTCTACACCTCTTCCCATATAGGGATTCATAAGGAACCATTTGGATGCCTGAGTGTAAATTTGTTTTTAAGAGAACTCAACCAAAGGAATATGTTGATCCCATCCACTTTTTAAGTACAATGAGTTGGCTCTCAACATTTCCTCTAGTGTCTAGATTGTCCACTCATATTGGCCATCAATTTTAGGATGATAAAACATACTGAAGTTTAGCTTAGTATTTGGAGCATGTTATGGACTCTTCCAAAACTCAGAGGTGAATATTGGATCATGATCGGATATAATAGATAGTGGTACTCCATGCAGCCTTACCACTTCTCTGATATATATCTATGCCAGTTGATCCATTGAGAAATCCCCTAGAATTTCAATGAAGTGTGCATTATTTGTAAGATGACCACAACAACCCAGATAGCATTATTTCTTTTGGATGTTTTTAGATGTCTTTTGACAAATTATATGGTGATGTTCTCATATTTCCATGATGGTATGGGTAATGGTTGCATCATTCCCTTGAAATTATGCCTCTCAACCTTCACTTTCTAACATACCAGGCACTTTGATATATACTCAGAGATCTCCTTATTCATGTTATCACACCAATATTTCTCTCATAGATCTCGATACGACATTGTGTTTCCTAGTTGAATGGAGAAATTATAACTATTTCCATTATCCAAAATTTCTTTATTTAACTCCATATTTGATGGAACACATAGTCTTATCCCAAATCTCACAATTCACTCTCCATTAATATTAAACACTGGGGATTTCCCTTTTCTGATAGTTTCCACTTTCTTCTAAATTCCCACATCATCCTTTTGAGCATCCATTAACCTTTCCAAATGAGACGGCCGAGCAATAATTTGTAAAAGGATTGAGGATGTTTCCTTCTTTATGATTCACATGTACATATTCATAATATCTATGAATATTGGATCCTTTTAAATTCTCATTAATGATAGAATTATTGGGTACTTTCTATATAGAGCATTCACCACCTTGTTCGCTTTCCCGTGGTGGTAATGGATTGAGAAGTCACATTCTTTTATCAGCTCTAACCAACTTCGTTGGCGCATATTCAACTATTACTATGTGAATATATACCTAAGGCGTTTTCGGTACATATATATGTCATACTTCTCCCCAAAGAGGTAATGTACATAAATTTTTAATGAAAATATTACTGCATCTAACTCCAGATCATGTGTAGGATATTTTTTTCATTAACTTTAAATTTCCTTGAAGCCTAGGAAATGACTTTGTCATTTTGAATCAACACACAACCCAAACCCTTCTTCGAAAGCATCACTGAATACCACAAAATGTTCTCCACTTGTGGTTTGTAATGCCCCGACCCCAAAATCCAGGAGCTGGTCCATCATTTTAATACATTGGCATGATTACAAGGAATCTAGTCCTCAAGGACCGATCATTTTATTAGTCTTGAAAACAATATACATATATAAGTTCTACATTACAACTTGAAAATAAAAAAACACTAATTTATTCCATTAGAAACATCCAAGCTTCCATAATTATTACTGCAAGTCACTCATAACTATCTTCTTCATATCCTGGAAAAATGAAACATGAGAAATGGGTGAGCTAAAACACTCAGTAAGAGTAATAAATACAGCAGAAGATAACATAAAAATTAGGCATGTTGACTAATTTAAAACACATTCCTTTACAAATAATAAACATGAACACTTTATGGCAGGAATATGAGTTGAGTAAATAATGCCATAATAAAACACAGTCATGGGTATTCTACTAGTCAAATAACCACATGAAATATCAATAGATAATCTCATGATGATGGAATGTATAATTCTGGACATTATGAAACACTTTCTCAAGACCATGGCCGAGACATCTAAAAATTATTAAGGCCTTGGCCAAAACCACATATCAAAAATTGGGAAAGGCCTCGACCAATTCCACATCTAGTTGCCTCATGAGAACTACTGATGCATCTAGGAGCTATAGAGGGCTCCACCCATCACTTACTAAGTCAAATTCATTCCTCATATGAGATGGTTGAATCATAATCTAAACATTCATATTAAAACTATCCTAAAAAATGTCAATAACTTAACCATAAACCATGAATGGAAAAATAGAACATCCATAGACAAACATAACACATTAAATACAATATGGAAGATTGTATTATAATAAATCAGCCTAATTTGTGAATAATAGAGGATATTGACATATATGTAAGTAATCATCAAAACTATTTGAGAGAAATATACTCTTTTTCTTGAAACATTAAAAAGTATCACTATTTATTAAGAAGCCGTTTAAAATATATTTTTGAATCAAAGTGTCCCATACCACTCTAAAACATTTAAAAGGAATTTTAATTTTTAAAAATTAATTTCCATATAAATAAATCCTTAAAACCATTTTTAAAACATGTACATTAATGAAAAATATTTAGAAGAATAAATATTTAAAACATTCAAAATGATATTTTATTTATAGTTCCTAACCAAAAGAGAGACACTCGAATACAAATAAATAAGGTAATGAAAACATTATAATATCATGATATTAAATGGATTCATGATATACTATGTCAAATTTCATTATATATAGCATATAAAAGTGAATTGGCATATAACAACAAAGAAGTCTTAATGGAATGTAAATTGAGATGGAATCCCTTATAAAGACCGTATCCTTAGGTTAAGGATAAATCAACGAGTGTATTTATAAAGACCGTATGCATGAATGCTACTTTTATTTATATTTTATATTTTAATGGAATTAAAACATAATGATACATAGGTATATTATAATTCCAGTATAATATCATATATTATATTATCAAATCCATCCTTTATACGTCCCACATAAGGTATTAACGAGTCATGTCACTTTGAGGGGGCGGTAGTCCGCACTTCCTCAAATGAAATTATCGTGTTCACACACATTGGATATCCTAAAGGTGGGTTTCTAAATGAAAATTACATAATCATAGATAAAACATAAAAATAATATATATCATATATAAATACAGTTTCATCTTAATGGCCACCATGAGAGGTGGTAGGAGATAATTGAACAATCATCATTTCGTGAGGCGTTAGTTTTCCATCCACATAAACAATATGTTCTTTTCCCATTAGATGGAGGTGTGTGTAAGTGTAGTTAGAATAATTCTCATAAATACAACCTATGTTATTTAGGATACTTGTGTTGTTATAATATAAAGGAATAAAAAGAGTTTAGGGGTTGGAGAAGTAAAATAAATGAAAAGAAGTTAAGAATAACCATTACCTTTAATTTGGGTAACTCCCATTGGATTGAACCAAAAGGACCTCTTGAAGTGACTTCTGCCTTAGGTAACTCTTCTAGGTGGAAAATAGGGATCTTTAGACCTTATTTGGGTAGATTTTGGATGAGATAATGGGCTTCCAAGGTGTGAGGAATGGGTTAAAAGTGGTGTCCTTTTATAAGGGAGATGACGGGCTCTTTAGGAATGTTTGAAAATGTTATTTTATTATAAACTTATCTTCGGTTTAAAAATGTCAAAAACTCATTAAAGTTGAAGATAAGATGACTAATGTTCTAAATAATATCATTCAATATGAATTGTACAGGTTTTGGATATTTTTTTTATTAATAATCTTATTTATTTAATTCATTTATTAATGAGGTAAATACTGCATCATTATCATGTCATAAATAATTTAATTTATTTGATGTCTAAATTTTTTTAAAAAAAATAATATAGGAAATATGTTTAGAATTCCAATGAATATTTATAGTTGAAACGACAACTTATATAACCCCTTGTAAAAATTGATATAATAAAGGATATTTGTTAATGTCATTTTTTTCTTTACGTTAAGTTAATTAAAATAAATTATCTTTATCACTCTTAAGTGGCTCCATGGGGTCCCAAAATCGACCCAAGGATACCCATGGTTGGCCAGGACTCATAAAATAAGGTTAGGACAAGTGTTAATGTAATTTATTATTATAATAATATTTTTTTTACCTTGAATTACCCTATTTACCTTTAACCACGGTAGGTTACTATTTACTAAAAAATATTTTCATCTTATTGAATAAAATTTTACTTAATAATAAAAAACAAGTGTGTTGGATTTTAGAAATTCAATTCACATAAGTGGTAAAATTTCATTTAAAAGAAAATGTCGTATTTTTAACTACTACTTAGTTGTTTCACTATTTACCAAAAAATTAATGTTTTCAGAATAATACCAAAAATTCAGCCTATGTTATTTTTCATATTAATAATTCAAAAATGATTTCTATTTTACCAAATTAAAAACATAAGAGTTGGATTAATTAATTTAAAATTAATTCTCGTTGTCAAAATAAACTATGTGTTTTTAAGAAACAATAACTATCAAAAGATTGACACTTGTTTATATATAATTTCAAAGTGAAATTAATTCCTATGACCAAAATTGGATTAAATTGTAAAAAAAATAATCTAATTACAGTTAAAAACCAATATAAAATATAATATAACCATATAAATAAATTTTATTAAATGGAAGTTTTGAATTAAAATACAGTATTTCTCACTATTCATAAAAAACGAATATTATTTGAATAATACCAAAATTTCTTCCAAAATAAATTATGATGTCCTTATTCAAAATAAGAATTTTATTTTGTCAAATTGAATATGTAATAGTGTCAAATATTGGATTTAAAACGGTTTCTCCATTAAAAGGTGGTAAAATTGCATTTTTTTGAAAAATACATTTTTTATCCAAAAAATTGAATTTGTTCTTATAATATGTCTAAGAAACACATAATACAAAATTTAAAATTATATGGGATATATAAAATTCAAAATCTAGTTAATTATATTCATAACCGTTTTTGAGTGGCTAGTTTGGTAAGTTGTGGTGTGCTCAAACTCAATGTTGTATATAATACAAGTTATTGAATTACATTGAAGAGATAACGTACCAAGAAATCTCGGAGTGTTACATTCTACCCTCCTTCAATAAATTTCATCCTCTCAATTTGAAATTGTTCTTCAAAAATAAATGGTTAAAAATAGAAAAAAATACCATTGTGGAAAACCCAAATTGGAAATTGGGTTAATAAAATTTATTCTTAATAAGAGGGAAAGGAAATAAAAAATCACCACCAAATTATGATCTCTATTAAGAGAACATTGGTGGAAATTAGAGACACATAATTGGAGGAAAAATGTAAATATTTATAGGGAGTGATTGAGGTCATCAATCACAAACAAGTGTAAAATTGAGGGCCTCAAATCCATCAATCTATGATGATTTAAAATATCAACGGTCCAAAAAAACATAAAGAATTAAGATAACACATTTTTTGTTTTAAGATCACTTTAATAAATTTTAATAATTAATTTATTCATAGAATAAGAGAAAAAATATATACTTGACAAGCAGAGTTTCATCCTTCATCTAATTCTTACCACAAACTCATCTTTCACTTCAAACGATGAGTATTCAAGATGACTTGGTCACACTAGAAGCACTAAAATCAACTTATAGAGAACCACATAATCCAAAAAGTATGAAGTATAAATTTACCTTTTATTTATAGATTTACCAAAACCAAACTGGTTAGTAAAAGATCAAATGATCCCCAAAAAAGGATAATCCTTTAGATAAATAAATACTAATCATAATTTCTAAAATTAAACCAACAGTACCAAAACTTCAATAAATACCATTCAACAAAAAATTGTCTATAAAATATTTCAATATAATACAAACTATTATTTAAACCCAAAACTCAGAATAATTTTCTTATGTAGTCTTCCACGTTAAATTGTATCTCCAAATAACATCAACTACTCTTAAAGTCACATAGTTGAAAGTAATTGACCTAATCAAATATTCTCTATGATAGGTCAATCATTTCGAAACATAGATAAAAACCCACCATTACTAATCAAATGAAATCCCATAGTATTCTATTTTCCTTAGGAATATAGTGTTACCAAAAGAGAGAACATCTTCCAAAATAACATTTTTCACTTAATCAAAAAATCATTTTCCTATACTATGGATAAATCATAAGTTCCCAAAATCAACATATTATTGATCCATAAAATCATTTTACTAAAATGAATTAGTCCTACTAACCAGGGACATCAAGTAGTCAAGTGGTAGGTGATAAATCCCAGTCTCACTTTGGTTGTGGGTTTGATTCCCGAATCATTGTCCGACGTGATGGGTTGTCACACGGTCTGTGTGTTGTCCTTTTTAAAAAACTATATATTTTTATAATCTTACAAAAAATGAGATAAATTCCTAAAAAATATCCCTAACATATTTTAACCATAAATGTTATATCGTACCTTGCATTTTCATCCTAAAAATTAATAACATGTAATTGCCTCAAATTCAAGGATCATATAAAC
Source organism: Viscum album (assembly GCA_963277665.1). Lineage (NCBI taxonomy): Eukaryota > Viridiplantae > Streptophyta > Magnoliopsida > Santalales > Viscaceae > Viscum > Viscum album. Next base: position 1,265,142,723 of record OY728151.1, on the reverse strand, counting down.
CCAAATGGTTATTTAGAACAATATCCACAAAAGAAAAGATAATTCTTCCTCGAATAGTATTTTCACATAAAAAACTACATGGTTACACATACAAGAGAATAGTCTTCCAAAGTAATCCCTTACTTTTTAACATTTCTCCATCCATTTATTTCCAAATAGGTTATTCCTTGACTTAGAGGTTATCTTATAGAATAGTGCATTGACTCAGGTAATGCCATGGTCCCTTACATTAACGGAAAATGACTGTAATTGTATTCTTAGGATAATTTTTATTTTATTCCATAATAATCTTCATTTTTATTTGGAAATTATTTACATTATGTCCTTCTTTCAAACACATAATACATTTTTTTTACATTGAGACAATTTCCTAGCTGTCTCCATCCACATTTCCTGCATGATGGAAAATGAGCTTTCTTTTCTCCATGGAATTCACTACTGGAGCACTTATCCTTCACCACCATTCTCTTATTTGTTGATTTCGGGAGTTGGTTAATATATATGTTGTTGATCATATTTTTGGAAAACGGATTCGGCATGAACATGATATCTTTTACACCTATCAGCATTCCATTTCGTTTCTCATTTCCACCAATTCTCCCACTTTGAACATCATTTTCAATGTTACTATGACTTCCTTGGAATCCATCCATTGAATAACCCAAGAAATCATAGTAAGAGTCATAAAATATTTTATAGAATATCATAACAGTATATTTTTAATCGAAAACAACTCAGGATTAACCAAGGTTATTTATTCTCATATTATATTAAAATCCTTCAAATTGGTTTGTAATGAAAATTCGAATTATCCTAAGAATATACCTCTGGAGTGTCATAACCAAGAGTGAATCAAGGCCCATTTTCGTGTGCTAGGATACCCCGGGTCAAGCCTAGAACTCCTTCTCGGAGTTTTCACTCCTAGGTACATTTGTGCCAGAGCCGCCTCTACCTGCTCGTATCCAGACAGGGATGTATTTCTTGGAAAACTCACAAATTATCTACAGTACCAATATCATAGGAAGTTCTTCTATACTAATCCTCAAAGTAAATCTTAGGGTAATGTGCTCTAATTAGAGTTTATCTAAATGTAGTTTCCAAGGTTTGTATGAAACTTCCTCTGATACCAACTATAATGCCCCGAACCCAGAATCCAGGAGCCAGTGCATTATTTTAATACATTGGCATGATTACAAGGGATAAAGTCCTGAAGGACTGATTAGTTTAGTAGTCTTGGAAACAATATACATACATAAGATCAACATTACAACTAGAAAACAAAAACAACTCTAATTTATTCCATTATAAACATCTAATATTCCATGATTATTCCTTCTTGTCACTAATAACTAACTTCTTCATATCCTTGGAAAATGAGGCATGAGAAATGGGTGAGCTCAAACACTCAGTAAGAGTAATCAATACAGTAGAAGATAACATAAAAATTTGGAATGGTGATTAATTGAAAACACATGCCTTTACAAATAATAAACATGAACACTTTATGGTAGGAATATGAGATGAGTAAATAATGCCATAATAAAATATTGTCATGGGTATTCTACTAGAAGAATGAAAACATGAAATATCAATAGATACTCTCATAATGATGGAATGCATAATGCCAGACATTCTGAAACATTTTTTCAAGGCCTCTACGAAGACATCTAAAAATGATTAATGCCTCATCCAAAACCATATATAAAAAATTGGGAAAGGCCTCGACCAATTCCACATCTAGTTGACTCATGAGACCTGACAATGCATTTAGGAGTTATAGAGGGCTCCACCCATCACTTACTAAGTCCAATTCATTCCACATATGAAATGGTTGAAACATAATCTAAACATTTGTCTTAAAACTACCATAAAAATGCCAATACTTTAACCACAGACCGTGAATGGCATAAAAATAGCACATCCAAAGTCAAATATAACTCATTCAATTAAAGATAGATGATTTTATTATAATAAATCAACCTCAATCAAGAATAATGATGTATATTGACATAAATGAAAATAATCATCAAACTATTTGAGAGAAATATCTGCCTTTTCTTGAAAACATTTAAAAGTATCACTATTTATTAAGAAGCCATTTAAAATATATTTTTTTAATCAAAGTGTCTCATACCACTTTGAAACATTTAAAAGGAATTTTAATTTTAAAACAATAATTTCCATATAAATAAATCCTTAAAAACATTTTTAAAACATATAAATTAAGGAGAAAGATTTAGAAGAATAAATATTTAAAACATTTAAAATTATATTTTAGTTAGAGTTCCTAACTAAAAGAGAGTGACTTGAATAAAAATAACTGAGGTAATGAAAACTTTATAATATAGTGAGAATAAATTTATTCATGATATACTTTGTCAAAGATCATTATATACACCATATAAAATTGAATTGGCGTATAACAACAAATAAGTCTCAATGTAATGTAAATTGTGATAAAATCCCTTATCAAGATCGTATCCTTAGGTTAAGGATAAATCAACAACAAAATTATGTGTGAAAAATATAAATACACTCAATATGATTGAATATTCAGTGTAAATCAATCAGAGGAAATTCACACATATTCATGTAAAAACAACACCAATGACATGGTTTTTTATCTCAATGAATGGAAATTGAGTTATGATTACTCTTATCAAGTTCATATCAATGTCTTGAGAAATTATCAATGGAGTTATTATGTGTATAAAAAGTATATCCACACAAAGGTGAGTGGAAATTAATACATAAATAATAAATAGCGATTCCACAAACAATCATGGAGTAAAATAATCAATGAAGTATGTGTAAAGCCCAATGAGTTGAAAATAAAATTTGAAATTCCCTTACAGATTTGGTGACTTACGAAACATACACCCCATGAAAGAAGTATCATACAATGAAGATGTAAATACTAATAAATTGAATTATATTATACCAAGAATACAATCATGGGAAGTATATACACAACAACAAAAATGAAATAGTGGCCAATATAGCATGAATCGCATGGGAATAAGAAGTGAGATGAAAACCCCTTACTTTGTTGTAATTAATTGAGTCATATGACCAAAAGATAATAACCACAAAATTAATCAAAGAGTATCATAAATGTAAAATGAATCATGATAATATATATCAAATTTCAGTACACAATACACCACATTTAATAAATAAGTGGTGAACAATGGATATCAAACGGAATTAAAAGTTAGATAAGAAACCCCTTACCTCGTGTCAAACTTGACTCGTTCGTTCTGTAATCTCTTGAATAATAAACTAAAGTTAATTTCTAATTTATTAAGAACCTTATTAAAGTTTATTATTCCTTTTATATCACATATTATCATGTTATATACATTATGTAATCATTTAAGTTAATAATCATCATTTTGTTGATATTCGATACTTGAGTCAAAAATGAACTTGTTATAATTACAAATTGTCCATGTGGTCAAAAATACATTATCTCCTGAATGATATAAATGATTTAGATATCATATATATTATATAAACAATATATATATGTATTTATAACTGTACATAACATTTGGAGATAAGAAATGAACTGCAACGTTCATGGAGACAGTAACCCGTACGTACGCATGAACACTACTTTAATTTCTATTTTGTATTTTAATGGAATTAAAACATAATTATACATAGGTATATTATAATTAAAGTATAATATCATATTTAATATCATCAAATACATCCTTTATATGTCCCACAAAAGTTATTAACGAGTCATATCACTTTGAGGGGGCGGTAGTCCGCACTTTCTCAAATTAAATTATCATGTTCACACAAATTAAATAGCATAAAGATATATTTGTAAATGAAAATTACAGAAGTATAGAGAAAAAATAAAAATAATATATATCATATATAAATACAGTGTCATCTTATCGGCCACCATGGGAAGCGGTAGGAGATAATTGAACAATCATCGTTTCGTGAGGCTTTAGTTTGTCATCCAAAGAAACAATATGTTATTTACCCATTTGATGGAGGTGTGTGTAATTGTAGTTCGAATAATTCTCAAAAGAATCATAGTATATTTTGGATACTGGTTTTTTAATAAAATAAAGGAATAAAAAGAGTTTAGAGGTTGGAGAAGTAAAATAAAAGAAAAGAAGTTAAGAGAACCCATTAGCTTTAATTTGGACAACTGCCTTTGGTTTGAACCAAATGGAATTTCGAAGTGACTTTTTCCTAAGGTAAGGCTTCCAAGTGAAAGAGAGGGATCATGAGAGCTTATTTGGGTAGGTTTTGGATGATCCATGGGTCTTGAGAGGTGTGAGGAATGGGTTAGAAGTGGTGTCCATTTATAAGGGAGAGGAGGGGCTCTTTAGAAAATTTTGAAAATGTTATTTTATTATAAACCTATCTTTGATTTAAAAAGGTCCAAAACTCATTAAAGTCAAAGATAAAATGACTCATGTCTGAAATAAAATCATCCAATAATAATTGGACAGGTTTTGGATCATTTTTTAATATTAATAATCTTATTTATTTAAATCATTTATTAATGAGGAAAATACTGCATCATTTTTGTGTCATAAATAATCTAATTTATTTGATGTTTAAAAATTTAAAAATAAAATAACATAATCTAGGAAATATTTTTATTTTTCAATGAATATTTATATTCAAAAATATGACTAATATTACCCCATGTAAAAATTGATATACTAAATGATATTTGTTAATGTCGTTTTTTTCTTTACTTTAGTTAATTAAAATAAAGTGTCATTATCACTCCTAAGTGGCTCCATGGGGTCCCAAAATCAACCCAAGGATTCCCATAGTCGGCCATGGCTCATAAAATAAGGTTAGTACAAGCTTTAAAGTAATTTTGTATTATTATAATATTTTTTTTACCTTCAATTCCCATATTTCCCTTTAACCGCGGTAAATAAAAGTCAAAAGTTACTATTCACCAAAAATTATTTTCATCCTATTGAACCACATTTTACTTACTAATAAAAACCATGTACGTCAGATTTGTTAAATTCAATTCCCAAAAGCGGTAAAATTTCATTTAAATGAAAAAGTTTGGTTTTTAACTACTACATAGTGGCTTAACTATTTACCAAAAATTGATGTTTTTTTCAGAAAAATTCCAAAAAATCAACCTAAGCTATATTTGATATTAGAAATTAAGAAATGATGTCTATTTTACCAAATTAAAAACATATAAGTTGGATTAATTAATTTAAAATTAATTCCCATTGTCAAATCAAATAGCGTGTTTTTAAGAAATAATAATTATCAAAAGATTGACACTTGTTTATGTATAATTTCAAAGTGAAATTAATTTCAATGACCAACATTGGATTAAATTATAAAAATATAATATATTTAAACTTTAAAAAAAATTTAAAATATAATCTAACCATATATATAAATTAGATTAAAAAGCAGTTTTGAATTAAAATACACTATTTCTCACTATTCATAAAAAATGAATATTATAAGAAAAATACCAAAATTTCATCCAAAGTAAATTTTGAAGTCCCGATTCTAAAGAAGAATTTTATTTTTTAAAATTAAATATGTAAAGGTGTCAAATATTGGATTTAAAAAGGGTTCTCCATTAAAAGGTGGTAAAATTGCATTTTTTGAAAAATAAATTTTTTTATCTGAAAAATTGAATTTGGTCTTATAATATGTCTATGAAACACATAATACATAAGTTAAAATTATATAGATTATATGAAATTAAAAATCCAGTTAATACTATTCATAACTGTTTTTGAATGGCTATTTTTGTAAGTCGTGGTGTGCTCAAACTCAGTGTCGCGTATAGTACTAGTTATTGAATTATTTTGAAGAGATAACATACTAAGAAATCTTGGGGTGTCACATGGGTAATGTGAGAACAGGTGGAGTGATAGGCCTCTTTTTCAACTCCTTCATGATCTATTCACATTCATACCTCCAAGAAAACATGACCCCATTCGAGTTAGCTTGGTAAGAGGCTTTTACAATAATGAGAAATTTCTCACAAATCAGTGATAATATCCTACTAACCCCAAGAAGACATGGATATCCATCACCGATGTTGGAATAAACCATCCCACTATTGTAGCTATCTTGGAGGGATCCATAGATATCACATTTTTTATGATGATATGTCCCAAGAATTAGACCTCCTTTATCCAGAACTCACACTTTTTGTACTTTTCATAGAGCTTATCCTTTCACAAGGTCTCTAGTATAGTGCATAGATTCTCTACATGCTTCTCCATGGTTTTGGAGTATATTAGAATAACGTATATAAATATTATCACAAATTTATCGAGGTAATATCTAATGACTATATTCATCAAGTCCATATAGATTGTTGGAGCATTATTGAATCCTAAAGTCATTATTATGAATTCATAATGCCTGTATATTGTACGAAAATAAGCCTTAGGGATATCCTCTTTCTTTACCCTTACTTGGTAATATCCCAACCACAAATACATCATGGATAAGTATTGTTATCCACATAGCTTATCAAACAAGTCGTCAATTTTGGGAAGAGGATACTTGTTCTTTATCATGATTTTGTTGAGCTCATGATAATCAATGCAAAGGCACATTGACCCATTATTCTTATTGACAAAGAGGACTGGTGCACCCCATAGTGAAGCACTTGGGCCTATAAAACCTTTATCCAGATTCTCCTGTAGTTGTTTTTTCAGCTCCTCAGGCTCCATTACATCTATTCTATATGGATTCATGGATATTTCCAACATCCCAATTATAATATCAATTTATAATTCAACATCTCTTCTAGGAGGAAGAACATGAAATTCCTCAAGAAAAACATCAGTGAATTCTCTTGCAATAGGCATGTCTTCAAGGATGGTTTCTTACTTAGACTCAATCATTTGAGAAAGATAAGCATGCTCAAAGGTCAGTAATATCCATTCATGAGATGATGGTGCTAAAAAATATTCATCTTAATCCTTTCACTTGTAAAGAATCGGGGGTCAATTATCCATATGGAGAGTGATTTACCTCTCAAAAAAATTATTGTTGGCTCTATATAAGGAAATCCAATCCATGCCAAGAATTGCATAAAATTACACCATATGGAGTATGAATAAGTTCTCCAGGATGTTCAATCCAAAAATTGTGAGAGGGGTGAAGTTATATTCATGGTATGTAAGGATTTCTCCATATTCCAATCTCACCGAAATATTTAATTCGTTTATTTTTAGTGGTGTTGGACTTGTTCTACTAAAATTTTGGGATATAAAAGAATGTGTAAAACCATAATCAAAAAGTAAGTTTTCTATTATTGACTAAATAATTAGTGTACCTATCACCACTTCATTTCTATGGTTCACTTTTCTGGTAGTGATGGAAGAAGCTCAACCTTTCTTCCTTAGAGAATGTTGGTTGCCTTCGAAAACCCTTGGCTTAGGTAATTGGTTTGCAAAGTTTCCTAGTGGTTTTTAGTTGAAGCAATGAACAAACCGTTGAGGATCGACTATAGAATTCCTCTCCTCTATAGAAGCTGAAGGTTTCTTTTGTCAGATGTTAATATCCAGGTGCCCTTCTCTTCCACACCTTAATAATTCCCTCATCCCCATCAAGAAATTTCTGGGGTGCTTCATTCGAAACCTTTGGAAAGTTGAGTGCTGCATTTTCTTAGCACAGTTGGATAGATAGGGATTTATGCTGGCTAGGATTTAGCCCCCCCAAAGAATCGGTCAACCTTTCATTCTGGGTTAATGAAAAATATAGAGGCATATGCAAGCCTTATGATGTTTTCCTCATACACTCTGATAGATTCGTCTCCTTATTTCTTCAGGGAAAGGAAGTCCACTTCCATCTTCAGTCGGAGGGTGCATGGAAAATATTTATCGAAAAACATTTTATAGAAATTCTTCCATTCCAATGCCTTGATCTATTCCACAATATTCATATTTTTTTATCAATTTCCACCATTGATCAGCTTCACCATCCATAATATAAGAATTTATAAGAACCTTCTCTTGTTCGAAACATTGAAATATGGAGAATGTATTTTCAATGGAATTGATCCATTTTACGGTGATTGACGGATCAGATGATCCATTAAAAGTAGGAGGCCTTTTTCTCATGAAGCTCTCAATTGTGACATTTTCATTCTTAGGAGGGTGAATGTTCCTCTTGACCCATGTTTCTCTTCAAAAACTGGGTTAACAGAGAGTGTAACATGACAAGGTTTGCGATTACCACTCCCATCAGATTAGGCATCTCATTAGAACAGCCATCAGATTGATCTTTTCATCGGTTATTAGCCCGAGTCCTCCTATTACCAGCTATTTCCTAGAATAAATGGAAATTTAGGGGTATCACATAAAGGGTAATCCAAAGAAAAAAACAGAGGACTTATAAATTACTATTATTTCCATAACATATGAATTTATAGTCTTGATTCTATATTATCCATGATCTACATCTCAATATATATTCTTAGGGGTATTTTTTTAATTCCCTTAATAATGGTTTATACTTGTTAATTTATCATAGAATATCCCATGTGAGTGTCATAACAAATAGTGCAGCAAGGCCCATTTCCATGCACTAGTTCCCATTTGAGTTTAACTCAAAGCGGTATTTTCAGGTTTTACCATTAGATACATCTATGCTAAAGCCGCCTCTACCCGCTCATATCCAGACATGGATGTATTTTCTTGTTAGACCACTTACTCAATACTCACAAAAATCTTGGGATATTATTATTATACTTACTCTTATCCTAAAGGCTTTCACTAGGTTTTCTAATTCTAATCCCAAAAATAACTTAACCTATCCTCCCATACAAACTATAAAAACACTAATATTTATTTTACAGGTATATATATTTTATTACATAAAACATTAACTTTATAAAACATATAATATCGATAGGTCTAGTGTCCTTGGGTATTTTGATCATTACATAACAACTTAAAACATAAAACACAATATCTTATTGAAAAATTATTTTACATGAGCATGTCATTCCTTCATACTTAGTATTGCATGGTATAACCTTAGGATAATAAAAATAAAAGGGTGAGCTATAAAGCCCAGTAAAGGAGTAAAAAGGTAAAAAAATAATAATAATATACATTTCAGAAAATAAGAATATCAAAGGATCATAAGTTAAACATGAACATAAAAGGAATATATAGCACGATTATCCAAACATGGAAATGTGGCAACAAAATTTAACATGATAGCATGATCCAAGGTCCATTGCACATGGAGAATGAGTAAACACTAATTTATTTTGAAATATCATTAGTAAACCCTCATTTATTTTGACATATCATGGTATTAATCTTTACCCAAATCATTGTAGCGGTACCAGGGAGTACCCTTCATAATCATTTTATTTCATGCATAAGTGTTCCACAGATATCAGACAACATGAAATCATTAAACATCATAATTTATTCCATGAATAATAGATATGGAATACATAAATGTAATTACTAAATCAAAAAGTACATGTGAATAAATTTGAATACCCTTGATATAGAAATGGGTATGGAATTCACTTACATGATGATTTTGGCAGGGAAAGTTTGGTGTAACTTTGGTTGCTTAACAACGTCAAATAGAAATTGTAAAATGGGTTGATGAGAAAGAAATGGGTATATGATAAATTATATAGGAAATTGACAACAAGGGGGTTATTTAACATAATATCCCAACATATTTATTGTAATTTAGATTCATAATATAAAATAATTTCTTGAATGTAAATGAGAAGAGATAAATTCCTTATGAAATTTCGACATGGTAACATGTGTACATAGGAGGAATTAATGAGAGATAAAGAGGCCTCTAATATTTAAAAAATAATTAGGGAATTATGGGTGAGGTTAAAAATCATACGCAAAAATTTTTAATTTTAAATTAAAGGCTATATCAACATAAATAAATTTGGACAAAGAAATAGAAAGGTAGAAATCCCTTACTTGGAAGTGTGATCCCAAAGGCTTGAGAGAGGCTTTAGAGAGGATTCTTGGGAGCATGGGGCACATTTGGATGATTATATAAGGAGTAAGAAAGATTTTTTTCGAGCTTAAAAGGCTCTTAGTGAAGAGTAATTGGGAGCTTCAGTGGGTGTATATAGGAAAAGAGAGGAAATTCTTTATTATTTAGGTTTTAGACCCCACACATTATACTAATCAAAACCAAAAACCATACCAAGAATTTTTCCCATATTTTTTTCCAAAGGGTAGTGGAAAACATTATTTTATAAGTCCAATGTCCTAAATTATTAAAATATTATGATTTCTTATGTGGAGGTGAGTCACACTCTCAAGGAAATCATTTTAAAAAGATAAAATGTTTTATAAGGTTTGGAGGGTCCACTAAGACTTTGAAAAATAAATCAAATAAATATAAAATCACATTATTTTATTTTTAAAATATATATTGTCCAAAAATCAGATTTATAGTTTTTTATTACATTACTATTGGGTCATTATGATGTCATCAAACACGTTATATAATTAAATGGTATTTAATTTTTACCCAAAAATTCGACTGTTTAAGAAAATAATGAATAATTCACCATTACATAATATTTATGTCCTGATTAAAAATATAATATCTATTTTATCTAAATAATTTTATAAATATTTTAATTTTTACTTTTAAAATAAAAAGATTCATTTACCAAAAATTCATGGGTTTTGATAAAAACAGCTTTCAATCATCAATGAAATTTAAATTTTATTCATAAAAATTATATGATCATTTATTTTTAATAAAATTTAATTTAGAAATAATATTTTATTAAAATAATATTTAATTAAAAAATCCATTAATTCATCATAATAAATATCTTAATTGAATATTAATGAAAATACTATTTTTGTTTTAAAAACTATTTACAAAGTAACAATTAAATGAATGTATATACTTTTTTATATACAAAAATAATACATATAGTCAAAGTGATAGTTTCTTGTTAAAAAACTCCTTATAACACACTTATAATAACTAAGGGTAAGGTGTGAGATGGTGACAGACTCTTGGGGTGGCTCGGGTAACATTGCTTGGTTTATAATCTCTACTAAATTTCATTTCTCCAGTAGGCGGTTTCACTCACGCTTTACATGTTGAAGCACAGCTTGGGCTTGGTCAAGAGAGAATCCCAATCATGCCACATACATTCTATGCTCTGAAAAATGGGCCTCGTACAGATCAATTTTACTGGATGAGCATATCGCTTCCTTTTTTGGAGTAAATTAGATTTGTTAAAGCCTTATATTTAAACTAATCATGTGATCACTATTCAATGACTATATTAGAAACGGTAACAGTTAAAAAAAGTATTTTGAAATCCAAAAACATAAAACCAATGAATTGAATTTTTTTTCTATGATCATTCTACATAATATGACATCTAATTAGGTAAAGTGGAATTTTCATTAACAAAAGCTTAGGTCGTTAGAGGTAACCAATGTACGAGGGAAAACCCAAGTCACTCAGGGTTGGAATTTTTTTATTGCTGTGTATTATTACAGTTGGATGATATTTGACCATTGAGTGATGAAATTTTTTTTTGATTTGAAAGATTTTTGATATTTTTTACAGGGTCATAATTTCCTGAGTTTGTGCATTCATGCATCATTTTAGCCACCTACAGATATAGGTGGCATGCATCATGATAGAGACACACATGATGAGTGTGTGGGGGCATAGAGTTTAGTATAGATTTTACAACCTTGATTTTTTATCAAAATGTTACTGAACAATGGGAATGCAGGTGGGTAAATCAAATTAATGTAACAAAATAGTTAAGGAATAATTTGTACAAATAAATGTAATGGCCGAGTTTAAAAAATTGGGTTGTGATAAATTGTGAGGATGAATGGTGTCTAAACGAGAAATATTGCATAGTGATGATGAAATAGTTAAACAAATTATTGCCTAATGAAATGTGTAAATTAGTTAAAATGGGGATTGTAATGACTTTTGAAAGGGGTAATGTTCCTAAGATAAAAAAATTTTCATTGTCAAATAGGAAATGGATTAAAACTGGAGTTTGAAAAAATACATGTGATTGAGTAAATTAGTTACGCCATGGTGACCAATACCCACTATAAGTATGGTAGAGGGTAGTGTTTTACGTGTAATGATGAATATTAGGATAGTGTATGAAACATTTGTTGCTTAAGGTTAATGATATAAGGTATTTTATATATTAGGTTGAACCCTATCAATCATTCATAGAAGTGTTTGTTGAAGAGAATGTTTTAGATTATGGTCATGAATATGGTTAGTAACATCGAAACATTGGGTGAATGGGAGTTTTAAACATGAATTATTGAGTTCAAATAATGGAGAATTTAATTCTAAAAAGGATCTATAATGATGAATCCTTTGGGAGAACTGGGTGGTTGGTATTTTTTTATTATTAATTTGACTGCTGTATAGGTGGTTTGGGGTAGTGAGAGTTCCCTAGTTTGGTACCTTGGATTTGGATTGTGAGACCTTGCTAGTTACAATATAGGATAAAATTTCTTCTTAGAGAACCCTCAGTAAGGTTGTGGAATTTTATTTATAAGACATTGTTCACTAAGGTGAGTGTGGAAATCCATGTGGGTTGTGATTGTATGGAGTTGATGATGGACCTTAAGGATGGTGCCCATGTTTTGGAAGCATTGTGTTTAGGTACATTTCATGTTGTGTTTTGGATCTCGAAGAGGCCTTTGAATTGTAGTGATGATGTGTCTGTATAGTTACCATTGGTGTGGAACCTAGAGGAAATGGTCATTTGGTACACTTTTCACAGTGTGTATCAAAAAGGGGTGGGGGTGAGAGTGTCATTCTCGATCTTTTCTTGGTTCGTAACATAATGTGTATGGGATGTTAAGTGGGCCATGGATCTTTCTACTTATTACTCTAGTTTCTGGAGTTTGTATCATTAAACCTTCACGGTGACCTGGGAGAGAGGTAAGTCGAGGTTCCTAGTGCTTTTGGGTATCAATCATATCGGTGGATATTTGACCTTTCTAGTGGGACACAGAGAAAATTTCATAAAAAAATATTGGATTATAGGGTTTAATGGGATGGTTTATGTTTGGTTATGTGACTTTAGTTGTGGTTACATGTTGAATGATTCATGAAAAATCATGGGTGGCCTTGTGGGAGGAAAACCAAGAAATTTTATTGAATTGGAGTATAAATCATTGGAGATGCTTCATATGTGGAATTAGGATGTAATTAGTACCATATACTTTCGGTAAATGGTATATATATTCCATGGTTCATTCATATGGGAACCCTAGTTCATGTGATTGGTTGTATGGTTTGTTTTTATGGTTTGTATTGCATATATTCCAAACTCATTTTTTGGAAGAAGATGAATTGAGGTCTTGATGATTATTTCAGTGGAAAAGACATGTGAGACTGAGTTTTGGTTCTATGATTTTGTTTTTATGGTGATGTCAAAGAGATGATATTGTTTGTATGAATGGTTTTATTTTTAGGTGAGATGTTGAGGAAGCCTCTAGGGTGATGATGTTGACTAACCAAGATGCATTGTTATATGAGTAGGAGGGTATTGGGATATGTTCGGGTAATGGTTGTCTTGAGATAAACTATTGTGTGTTGGTTGATTAACTATGAGGGATGAACCATAAGAATTTATGTAGTGTGGTGAATGTAATTTCACATGAAATGTTGGTTCACAAATACTTGGAAAATAGTTGTGGAGTGGTGGTGTTTATCTGGTGATGAGATGTATGTGGTAGGGAAGCTTGACATCCTTGGCAGGTCATGGTGTCCTAGAGTGGGAGGTGACATTAGCAATGAATACATTGGTGGTTGTGTTCTTTGAAAAACTCATAGAGTGCCTCATCCAGTGATGACCATTCCAAAATATTTTACATCATCCCTGGTGCATTGAGAAACATTGGTTTTATGCCATGCTACATGAGGATATTTTTTTGGTTAAAGAAATCATAGAGTTTACGCTAATAGGGGAGAATATATAGAGCTGGATGATGGGGTTTACACCAAAAACAATTTCAGTTAATGTCCTCATGGCGTACTGAGTGTTGAATAACATCATGGTTTCCATTTATAGAAGCTATAAATAGCCTTGGGTGATGTTTTTTTTCTTATATTTGGAAAATCTAGACAATCATGTCTTAGTCATGGGGTTCCAATTCTGATCGATTGTATGTTGTGGCGGTTTGAATTTATCATGGGGATTAATGGAAACAACAATCCTAAGGTGGGGAGTGATAAGTCATTCTAGGATCTGTGAAGGAGAACCTTGATTTGATGTAGTGGAACCGATATTCCAATGGGAAACTTGTGATATATATATTGGGATCCTCCAAGAGGTCAGCAGGTCCTTGTATGTGTTTTTGGGATTATCCAACAATTAGATTTGAGATTAGGGTTGTTCCAAATTAATTATAGATGTATGTGGTACATCCATTAAAGGGGGATGGTAATACATGACAATAGTTTTGGAACAGGGGGATGGGTTTTATAACTCCAACAAAATCAGGTGTAGAATCAAGTAAGTATCTTTAGGTGGTATTGGAAAGCCCTAAATTTTGAGGGCACCTTGGAAATGTGATGGAGTTCCATGCTAGTGGTGAAGCTAATCCTTCCAGGTTGAATCGGCTGGGGAAAGGTGGACTCATCAAGGAGTGAGGGGAATATTTATAAAGACATAAAACACCTTCGGTGGGAATTTTACAAGGATAAGTGGATTTGAAATTTGACAATGTCTTTGAGTGAGAAACTATCATTCTTTGTTAGTCTATGAGTAGTAGGAGTGGTTGTGTGGGTAACAATAATGGGGGTGGTGAAGCCTAATGATGGTTTGTAGGGAATCAATTCTATTATGGTGAAATTCTATTGGAAGTCAGTTAATGAACTCGATAGGTGCATTGGGTGATAGTGATATTCTTCATGTTAGTAAGACCCTTGGAATGGTGAAATAGAGTAGTGTGATGTTAGTGGAAGATTGGTGTTTTTGGATAAGACAGTTGGGGCGGTACAACATGATATGGTAAATGATAATTTATGTGTTGAATTGTGACACACCTCTGCTTCAGTATTTTTGGGGGAAATGATTTTTTGGAAATGAATCTTAACTTGAGTGAGGACAAGTTGATATTAGTCCTAGAATGGATAGTGTAGAAATTTACTTCCAAATGGTTCCAACGGTAAGGATGAAGGCCAGTATATTGAGAGAACCATAACATATAGTTGGTTAGTTGATGATGTGATCAGAGTTTTGGATTGGAGGGACTTGAGTGATCACTGTTTGGATGAGTTAATCCTGATAGTGAGTGTTGTCATGATTATAAATAGGTGACTGCTCTGAGAATTTGGGTTGATTTTGGATGTATGGTAATGGAATGAGATCAATAGAAAATGAGTGGTGGATATACTTAAGTTGGGAAACATTCTTAGAAATTCAATGTGATTTCCTTTGGGTGATACCAGGTTTGGCCATAGTTTGAGTTTTGTTAATAGAGTAAAATAACACCAAGTGAATCAGGTCATGAGTAGAGGATCAGACTAATGAGGTGCTGATTGGTTCCACCATGATGATATGATGTTGTGTGTGAAGTTTACTTATGCTTGGAATTATGAATTTTTGACTAATTTTTCACTATGTTGTTCTAGTGGTTGATTCATGGTTGAAGATTATGAATCCTTTTGGGGTATTTAGATCATGGTGTGGGTATTGGTGAGGAAGTTTTGCGGGGAAAGACTGTACATTATTAAAAAAAATTTGGTAATATTGTAATTTTCAATTAAAATCATGGGAAAAAATAATCGATAGTTATGCCTAGTGGCATGATCTCTTGTTCTGGAAGAGCAGTGATTCTCAAGAATAATGGATCAAGGATGAGCCATTACAAGGTCGGGATCTTGTAAGATATCATACATCATGGAAATATGTACATATTTAAAATTTTGGCCCCAATATATATTTAATGGTCAATGAAAAGGTTCCAGGTGTATGTGGGTCCTCATGGGTGCTTTTTAAGTTTGGAATATAAATGTAATGGGAATCTGATCCAATCAGTGAAAGGTGCACAATTTGTGTACAGTTAGATAATCCATGTGACATGCCCAGGAAAACTATGCAACCTTGGATAGTGGCATATCGCATGGATTGCATAAGTTCTATAAAAACATGTGACCTTCCTAGTAAATCCTGCGACCTAACTCCCCTTGGATAGTCTCTTTCACATAGTTGGTAAACACATGTAATTAAACCACGAGTCCTAGTAAATTTGGAAAATATTACTGAATTTCCATTGTTGGATTTGTATATGCCACCCGATTTCTCCCTCATTTCTCACCCACTATTCCTTAAGGACGAACTAAATCAAACCAATCACCCAAATGGTGGTTCTCCTATAAGTCTTGGCGATTAAGATCATTTCTATAAATGGAATTAATATCAGAGTGAGTCTAGTCTCTCTCTTATCTCTATTTTCCAGGTTAGGGATTGTATCTTGGGTTATCTTATTGTGAATCACTAAAATGACCCCTTTCCATGAGAACATAGGATAAATATTCATGGGGGTTCTTGATTATGGATTTAGGTCTACGGTTAAGAGTGTGATCAACATTGGATTTGAGGTACATGGTCTATAAGTCATATCCCATTGTTTTGATATGGATTTGTGCATGTGAGAAAGTGTTATTGGTTACACATTTTTGTACAGTTGAATCCTTTAGTGATATAAAGTAAAATGGTTTTCAAAATTAGAAATTTAACTCCTCATGGTCCATATGTGATTCATGGAGGTTGTCTTGACCATTTTAGGCCCCCATGGGGTGGGCCGACATTTCCAAACCTAGAGATTGGTAGGGTTAAGTGAAGTGTTATTGAGTGACAATGAGGAAAACAAAAAGAACGTGTTTTAGTTGTTTATTAAGTTGAAAATTAATTTATAATAATTTTTATTTGTGTGATAATATCATAAGGGTATTGTTCGGTATGACATAGAAATGGTATGGGTTAAATAAGAATATGTCGAATTTTTATAGTATTTTGAAAGAAATGCCTAAGAGGATTAGTGAATATTAAATAGTGAACTTGTAAGTGGGTAATGGAATGGGAGAACGAGGAATATGTAAAACAAGATTTAATAAGGTAATTGATGAATATTTTGAATGCCTTAAGACATGAGAATTATGGGGTATACCTAAGGGGTTTAATGTAAAAAAGTATTTCTTCTATGTTATATAATAATTGTACTTGAAATGCAGAAGTTCAAAAATGATTATGAAACAATAAATGGGATAAATATTCAAATGTATGGTAATTTATGAAAATAAATAATGGTATAAGGCATGGTAATGATAATTGGGATAAAAAACTATGTAATGTAAATGGAAAATGTGTTAATAGATTATATCATAGTAATAATTCCCATGTTAATGGTTATGGAGTGTGTTTTATATTTATAGTTGCTATGTTTTGTTGTGAAATTTTATTTTTTTGGTGAATGGATTAATAAGAATGTGTACATGGCTTGGTAGATTGAGGTATTAACATGAGTTTCTACTCCTCATGGGTCAAGTTTGACTGAGGCTCTAAACTCCACCTCAAAATTCACAGCTTAGGGATTCCCCTAATGGTTGAATTCCACCCGTACAGAGGCTTCAAGGTAAGGATAATATTTTGATGTGATATTATTATCCATATTGAGATAGGGACTTCACTTATTAACTCTTTCATAGAGAAGGATTTCCATAGACCCATTTTTAGATGATTTATTTTCCTAACTCATGGAATACATGAAGAGAGTTTATTAAATAAAGAAGTTTAATAAGTGGTGAACATAGTATATATGATAGAAATGGTTAGGATAAAAATGACAAACTAATGGATACCTAGTTGATATTTTTGGTAATCTTGTCATTTTTTCATACATTCATGAACTATCTATTCGACAGGATGTATTTGAGACACTATTGGAAGTGGCCTAATTATTTTTGAACTCACACCCTACTTTGGTTTCTATTGGGTACTCGACCATATTTAATGGTTTCTGGTTAGGACAAGGGAAAATTCAATATGCTCAGATGTTGAGTTCGTCTTGGGACATGTATGGAAGAGGATAGAGACATGGGGTGGGGACCTATTTTTGGGAATAATTTTTTTTATTTATTTTAGTGTTTATTCACTTTTTCACTATTATCAAGTCATGACATGGTTAATGATGAATTTTAGTTTGTTCCAAGTTTTGGGAGATGTATGGCTATGCATTTTTATTGGTTGATTCATATTTTTCCACAATTTATATTATGTTCCATTGTGGATTACTCTAGTAAAGAGGCTATATTATCCCCAGAAGACTTTTTAGACTCTCACTTCTAGTGAGTAACGTCTAGCGTACAGGAAGTCATGTTTGTGGTTATGTGAAGACCTGGACTGGGGAACTGTTTTAGTGGCTTCTGGGTCAAGGATTTTACAGGTAACCTAGAAAAGAAAAATAACACAACTATGAATTTCCATGTGGTACTACAATATAATATGTAGTATATATATATATATATATTAAGTGATACAATAAAATAATGAAAATAACTAGATCACAAAGGCTATCTCTATGAGAATCTTATGAATTGGCTCAGTCCTATGCTACTAAGCTTCTATGTCCAAAGGTATAGCACATAGAAAAATCTAGTGACCTGATCATGTAACCATGAAGCGTTTTGGGTACCAAACGGTGGACTGAATGGGGTGTGATATAAAATTAGTAGGCCACAAAAACCAATTTTTAGTGAAATATAGTACATGATTATAAAATATAGTAGTGTGTTGGTATAACAATAATTCAGTAAATAAAGAAATATAGACAATTCGGGCTTAAGTTTCTCGAGGGACACCTGTCTTACCATACATACTTTGTCGAAATCTGAAATTTCTCAAAACATTACATCGGGTATATATAAGAATACATGTAACATATATATGTAGATATATTTATGAAAAATTGAGTACCCCTGAAAAAATACCAAGGCACCCCTGAAATTTATAATTTGGGGATTGATGGTAATGAAAAAAGAATACAAGCATAATGTAATCAAACAAAATCTATGATCTCATCCAAGTAATTCTTTAGAAAGAACCAATGTGTTTCCTAAGGATTAATATAATTTATTTTAATCCCTTAAGCCCATCCAATTACTTTTGTATAAGTGACCTAGGTATCACTCAATGATTAACATGATTTATTTAACATCTAATCCCATAAAATGAATTACATATAAGAACCCAGGTATCACACAAGGCTTAATATAATTCATTTTAATACTGTGAGCTCATCCCTGAAATTCTATTTAAGGAACCTCAGTGTTGGTCAAGGTACATATAATTCTAATTAGATTATAATCCCATACATGAAATTTCCTATAAGGAACTTGAGTATATCTCAAGGAATACACAATTCATTCAAATTGTGATCCCTTACATGGAACTTCATATAGGGAACCCAAGTTTCTCTCAAGTTGTATATATTAATTAGGAACATTTCATTTAGATTCTATTTTTAGGCCACAAAAAATATCCATGCCATTCCTAATTCAAATGATGTAATAAAATGATTTCATCCACTTGTAACTAGAGTGTCAATGAAAATATAAATGCAAATATAGATCATCATGATACATTTCATTTCACCCCATAAAATTCAATTAAATTAATTCTATTTGTCATTTCAAATATGAGTGATGGAGTTTATAATTCCATTTAATAATTTGGTAATGGCCAAGGGTAAATCCTTACAATAAACATCCCACATGATTCTAATTGTCCACTTCATTTTTTTAAATATTTATCTGGAGTATTGTAAATAATTATCAGAATATAATTGATACATCTATACCACTTAATGTTCATTTAATTACATCTAACAATTTATTTTGGAGGAGATAATTAAACCATAACTCAAAGGGTGATTTTATTTTCATAGCTAATTCATAAGGGTTTAGAAATATTAGCAACACAAAAAAGGGGTTGTTCGATTCATGGTGGCCTTCCTCTAAGGGAGAGATTCAAATAGACAATGGTAATATAAGTTAGGGAATTATCATTTACATGATTTATTTCAATTTTATGATTTGAAACATAGAAATATTTTCACTCATAACCATGATGTATTTTATAAACATTATCTACTATAATACAAAAGCATGAGACCGTGTACCTCAATAAAAATATGATTCACACATCTATTATACGGATTTAATTTGATCGATATCAATATAAATATGAATAATATACAAATTAAATTAAAATAGGTCACATAATATATCATTTAAATAACATTTAGTTTGGTAATGTAATTATAAAAATGTGGAATGGGAAATTATAGACTAACTAAGTCTGATCAAACGCTACTAACAGTGCTCAATTTTATGTCTGAATGAATGATTTCCATCCATGCATAGAAGGATAGGAAAATATAAAAATTAGTAGGGGATTTTATTCATGAGTGAGGGGAATAAGGGATGTGTAAATTTAAATGAAATTAGGGTAATGATGCTAATTTTTTGCCTTTTAATGAGAAAAATAGTTCAGGAACAAAAATGGATGAACTGTGTTGAAACCATGCGCCGATACTATATAAGGGGACAACCCCTCCCAAAGATAGGCACATAGTTTGTCTAACCATCCATAACCCATGGGTTTATCATCTATAACAAGTCATAAATTTATTGCATAGTCATGCAGACTTGGGTTAATATTTTGAAAAATGGTGCGACACCCTTCAAGCCCCGTATGGTTGGCGTTCATGGATCGAACTAATTGTGTTCTAACTATACAATATCTTTTGGTTTTCCATAAACTAGGATTTTGAATCCTAATGGTCCCAAAACTCAATAGGGCACCAGAGTCACCTCTCAGGCCTTTAACTTAATCTATAAAAACACTTTTATGCTTTTCAACTCTATATAATTTTATTTCGAGGCTTAATTTACCATTTTCTGATCATATAGAAGAAACTATCAAACTCCATTGTATATATAATTAGGGTCAAAACATATTATCTTAAAATTATCCAACCATATAACTTATCATCCTCATAATTGTTGAGGAACAATGCAACACGACCGACCCGACTTGGGTTTTGAATTTTCCATCGAAATAGTGTATTTTAATTTTAAATTCCCAATGATCCTTGAAGAATTACTTATATAACATGGTATGTAAGACATTGAAACTCATGAAAAAGATCATATCAAAAACTAAAACATTGAGGTAGCGCC
Source organism: Viscum album (assembly GCA_963277665.1). NCBI lineage: Eukaryota > Viridiplantae > Streptophyta > Magnoliopsida > Santalales > Viscaceae > Viscum > Viscum album. The sequence continues at coordinate 1,265,121,462 of OY728151.1, read as the reverse complement.
TTTAGGAGGCCACAAAATAAAGAGGCGTGGTAATGTCATCATACATCTTATGGTTCTCCACAACATTCATTATAGCTTGAATTAACTATTCTATGTAATGGTGCTCCCACCATTAAAATTTCCTACTTAAGCACACACTTTTCATTTTAAAAAAACAATTAAACGCATTTTTGAATTTGATAAAATGGTCAATTTCCAATTGACCTCCTTGACCTTACTTGAGCCATGTAATTCATTAGATGACCTTTAAACTACACTCACCTCATCCTGACAATGTGTTAGTAGTGGTTCCTCAACCACTATATTCGAACAACAAGAGAAAATCATTTCAATCCACTCCCAACCAATTACTTTTGAAAACACTTGGCTTCAATATTTGATAAATCTAAAAAAATTCCCAAAATCATTATTCCAATACATTCCTTTAATCTGAGGGACACCTTGAGATATCATTAATCACAATAACAAAATATAGTAACTGTCTTCTATTGTTTTCAATTACTAAATTTATCATTTTTTGTCATGACTTAACATGAAAATAGTTGAATATGAAATCCAATGCCCTTGGATTATCATACACTAACCATATCAGTGGATCTTAACCTCAAGTCTGTGGTAACCGTAGAATCATCTAATAGATTCTGAGGACCTCATCCAAGGTTGTCCATGATATAGATTTTACAAGTCAGATGTCGGTATATAGATGAAACATCCACATAACAAGAACATTAAAAAATAATAATAATGGTTTGACACCATCTGATCTAGATAAATAATTGGATGGTTTTTTGAGTTTGTCCAAAGCCTTCCTACTTGGGATTCCAAGTATAAATCTAGAAATTCCATGACTCTATGGTTATCCATGCTTCCAGAGTGGAACTATGAAATAGTATATATATTGATCCAACAAGTAATTAAATTTATTTCCTTATATAAGAGTATAGTAGAAGCTATGCTAGTATACATTAGATGATTTAAAGATATGATACATACTCATTAATGAACCAAGATTACACTAAGTGTATATCAAAATCATTGATAAGACCTACGGTACTCGCTTCATATCCCTAAAAAAATCATGACCTAGTTTCCAACCAATAATATCCAACTACACATAGGAAAGAAAAATCAAACATCCTATAGTTTAATTCATTTTAAAAGGTTAGCCACACCTATTGATGTGTATTGATTGACCGATGATTATCCCCACACTAATAATGCATTCCCTGCATTTTTTTAAACCCAAATGTTGTCTAACCTCTAATCATGGTTTCCTCAAGGTTTATATACATAACTAACAATTTTATCATCATTTTTCTTTGCATTCATAGACACATGTGAGAAGCATTTAATTTCTAGATCACTCACACACATTGATAATGAATCAATAATATTGAATTTATCCAAATCCATAAATGGGTTTTACCTCATGTATCATTTTAAGAACAAGAAACATGAACTAAACAACCACATTGGCTTCCAAAAGACATCCCGACTATGTCCATATGGCCTTTTTCAATTGTTCTACCTCCACATGGACGTACATTCTAAAGCATGTTCAAGAGAACACTTCCCACCATATGGGTGACCTAATAACCATTTACAGAGAATGAGAACACATCCCATGGAACAGGCTCTATCCACCACCAAACACAACTTATAGATATTAACAACATGATTTTATGAATCCCCAAATCAAAAAGCAATTAATACCAGTTTATTAAAATCAATCTAAACAAAATTTACTCTATAAATATATGTGACAATCTCCTTATCCATTATTACTCATGTAATTTTAATCAATCTTATAATCCAAATCTAACATGATCTGTAGTATTTCAACACCTGATCCTCATGAACTGTCATGCTGTTTATTTGGAAGAATCAATTTCCTCTCATTCCCAAGTCAATATAAATTGTAGATGACCCAATAACATAGTGTAAAATCTCAAGGATTTAATGATTTCCACTAAAATCATAAGTTTTTCTATACCATTTTATCATTTTGAAAGATACCACATGTATCGATTTGTATGATCATTAGATTATATCAATATAAAGACATGTCATTTGACACTGTATAGAGACCAATATTCCTTATGCATCCAAGTATCTATAGGTCCACTCATAATATTTAAACCAGAATTTATATAACCCTGCATGGCGGTTAAACTGGATTATGACTTACTGAGTCAACCATCATTGAAAAAGAAGTTTTACATGATTAATAAGTAATTTAAGATCTCTTAGGAATTTCTAGCCTATTTTATATAAGCATTAAAAGATTCTCACATCCCAAATAATGGTCTAGTCATCACATGACCATCCATTCAACTAGGGTGTTGTTCTTATATAAAGAATCCTATATCAAACTAAATTTAATAAGGATGGAACTTCTTGTTCTCAAAACTCAAGAAATAAATAGTGGTTCTTATTATGTATGTGGCATTTCCTAAAAAGGCTATCCCTCTCCAAGAGGCAATAACTCTAAAAAAAATCAATGACATTAAAATGTCACAAGGATCATTGACGTAACCTCTAAATTATGATGACTGGAAGATAAATGGAGTTCCACTGGTAAAGTCCATGATCCCATCCAAGGAACCTATTGAGGAACAATGTAGACTACCCTTACATGAGGGTTCTAACTATAAAAACCACAAAAAAGTTTTTTACTTTATCCATTTTCAATGACTCACATTTATCTTAATTATTAAATATACACAAACATATACAATTTGTTTTTTTAAATTCAATGATACATGGTACATTATTTAAATGGAACCATAAGGAAACATAGAGAAGCTATATCAAAACTTCGTTTCAAGAATTACTTATTTATCTCACATTCTATCACAATTTATGAAATTTATCTTATAAATCTTATTTTATTCATTGTATTTGTCCATAATGATTGTCATATAGAGTATATTAAAATATGGTTTCAATTTTAATCTATATAGTAAAGTTCCCTTATTTTTGCAATTGGAATATTAATTAACTATAAACTTGGATAAAAATAAGGGCCAAATTTAGACCACAAGTACTCTATCATTTTATGGTAATTTAATCTTTTAGATGAAATTATGCAATTATATTCCACACCACATAAGTGGATGATGAGACATTAAATGATCATAACTATGTTGCATGAGTGTACCTATATGGGGTTAGGAACTATGAATAAGTAGCATATAATTGACCTACTAGTGTCTCGTCATTCCATATTGGGTCTATCTAAAAAAACCAATAAAATTTAATATATTAATAATTGAAACACCCTTAGTGGATTTATCGAATATGTACACTATGATAAAACTCACATAAATGGGAAGAACCATGTCTATAAATTTCCAATCATATGGGTAATCATTCACAAATTATGAAGGTACATTCCTTTTAACATTCAATTGGAACCCACCAGACCAATATACGTAATAAAAGGTTTATTTTATTAAATCAATCCATTCTACTTGAAATTTTCATTCATCCATCTAATATATATATTTTTCATGGATCAGTTAGAAAAATTGTGATTCCCATGATGTAAGAGTATTGGAATTTATATGTTAAAATTAATATTAATGTAACTGAAACTTGGTTTTTTCCTTTTGTCTCAAAATATAAAAAGCCTATTTAATATGGTTTGACAATACTGTTCCCCCATTTGAATTTATAATGGTCCATACTCATTATAAATTGGTTCCGAACTTCATATAGTCATAATCACTAATGTTTTAGTTGATGAAACCAATTGTCTGTGTATCAAAAAGATATGATTATTTAGTTAAGGTTCCACCAAAAATATATATGGGGAAACACCATTTATTTTGATGAACACACATTAGTATCAAATCAATTATCATAATTATAATAAGGCATGCTATCATATATATATAAATAATACATACATATAATCAGGAAACCACAGTAGCATGGTATATGGGAAAATCAAGCAAAATAGTCAGCTAAAAATGGTATACTTGTATGTATGATACTAAGTCAAACCGGATGCATACAATTTGTATCAAACACTCATGAAATGAAATCTACAAGGTATAGAATATTCATGGAATATGAATCTCTCTATGTCTAAAATGCTGCATGTAGCAATACATTTGTACCATTGTAAGATGAGGGTAAAATACCAAAATTATCATCAATATATAAGTAGTAAAAAGTATATAAATCACTCAAGGTGATATAATAATCAACACTAAAAGTTAACAATATGAATAATAATCCTATCCCTAGAAACATAGAATTTCCCCCAATCATGGGTCAATCACTCCTAGACACAGGCTATTTACCTAACGTCGAACCATTCTTAGTCACATATCTACCTTACCTAAATAGTAATGAAATTGAATATAAGTCTATGATATCACTTTATAACTTATTGAAAAATGATCCACTAATATGGTTCCCCGAACCAATTGTCCACAAGGTCTCATGCCCATATCCTTGTAGGCCATGATCTTCTGACTAGTAGTGTGGGTCCAAATATGGTATATTAGGAAGAAAAAACCATCATTATCAAATAAGAACCATGTTACATAACAAACAATTAAATAGTAGATGAAATATAAAATAAATTAAGTGGATATAAATCTTATAACACGGGAATTCCAAATAATACGACCATGAATGTCACCTGATTCTACAATTTAAAATGTAGTATACATGTTTTAGGTGATACAAAAAATGAATAAATAAAATAAATACATCCTAAAGTCTATCTACAAGAGCATCCTATGAACTGGATCAGTCCAATTCTCTTATGATTCTATATCTATGTTGACAACACATTACACAATCAAGACCCCATATCCTGTAACAATGAGGTTTTTCTAGGAACCAAATAAATACCAAAACATGGTGTGAGATAAACTTAATAGGTCAACACCAATGGTTTCAAAGAAAATCCAATCCAAGAGAATAATATACAATTGTGGGTATGTATAACAATAAGGTAGTAAATAAAAAAATTTAAAAAAGTTGTGTTAATGTTCCTTAAGGGACAACTTGCCAACTGTACTTGCTTCGACATAAGATATAATATATTTGAGCATTCTAGAATTTATATGTATGATTATATGTAACACACACACACAAAATGACACACGCACACACATATATACAGATATATAAATGCACCAAAAAGTACATGAGTTGAAAGACCAAGGCACTCTAATAAAGGTAATCCTAATTTCTATACATGATTCCCAGCATTAAGAATTATGTGATCAAGTGTAAACAAAAAATAATAATAAGAATACTATAACCAAACATAACCTTTGAGACCATCCAATAATTTTTTTACCAAGAACCCATGTTTCTCCCAATGTATAATATAATTCATTTTAATCCCCTGATATCATCCATGTATTTTTGTATAAGGAATCTATGTATCACTCCAGGATTAACAGAATTCATTTAACCTCTTATCCTTTCCATGGAGATCCATATAATGAACTTTATTATTTATCAAGGATTAATATAATTTATTTTATTCCCAAAATAATGTGAGAGGAATTCGATGTAAGGAACCTGAGTGTCACTCATGGTACATATAATCTCAATCAACCTATGAGTCTATCCAAGGAATTTCATATAAGGAACTCTAGGATCACTCATAGAATACTTATTTCATTCAAAATTTTAGGAATTCCATGGAGATACTTATAATCTAACCATGTGTCACTCGAGGTTTAAATATGAAGTTGGAATATTTTATTTAATAATTAATTATATCAAATTATAAATATCAGTTCGTTTCTAAATCAGAGTGATGCAGTTGGAATATTTCATCATTAAGTAAAAAAGTGGTCCAATTGATACATACATGATACTATAGTTTATCATGATATAACTCATTTGACCCAATAAAACACTATTAGATTAATTATATTTATAATTTCACTTACCAGTGAGGTATTGAAAAATTAAATTGATAATTGTTTCATGGAAAATGGGTAAATCATTTCCATAAGAATTCCACTCAAATATAATTGAACATTTCTTTTATAAATGATGGATCCATCATATTATAAAAAACGATTGTAAGCTAAGTGAGTCATCTACACCACTTATAGTTCACTTCATTCCATTTAAAAATTTCATTTAGAGAAAATTTTGATAACCTTCCTTAAAGGGTTCTTTTAATTCCACAAGTAAATTATAAGGGTTAAATAATATAACTGATTTTTGACGCCTTAAAAATGAGCATTGAAAATTTTAGAGTTGAAGAAAAATATAAAGCATAGTTATTAGTTTAAATATTAAAGTATGAAGGAAAATAATGGATACATGGAGATCATGTCGGGGATTGCATAAACCTCAAGAATACATGTGGTTTCATGACACAGTGAATGTCAATTAGATGATTCATGAAATTCACATATCTATTTTTGATCACATGAAGCCCCATGTATAATCCCTCAAGATCAATTGAAAGCTACTAGATGATTTCCTCCAACAATGAGACAAGTCAACCAACAAACACCTAACAATCACCTGACCCCCCTTAAGAAATAATAAATTACAAAGGTAGAATATTAATGTAATGTAAGTTATGTTGATTTTCAAATGCAGAGATCATATGATTCTCGTGATAAATTCAATGATTATGTGAGATACCTAGTACCATGTCAGTCATTTCATATAAAATCATTTAGCCATGTCACCTTAATCATGTGAAGGCCCATATAAAAATCCATTTGATCATGAAACACCCATTTAGATCGACAAAAAAGTGAAGAGACATTATGTGAAAAAACTCACACATCATTGTGATATCCATCATTAATCGTGTGACATACCACATAAAAGTACACCAACCATTAATGATAATTATCACACATCATGAAAAAATATATTATTGATAATGATATTCCTCGATATAAAACAAATGGGAAAAATAAAAGGTTATTAAAATAGAAGGTAAAAATGCTAGAAAATTTGGAACCCTCGTGAAAAAGGAAGTGAAGTTGTTTTTTGTGAAGGCTGGATGATATCTATATGATTAGTACATTGATCACATTAAATACCCAATGGCATGATGACCTCATAACACAAAGGCCACTAGACATGTCATCTAAATCCTGCTAAAAAGTATAGACATGTCTATTCAATCATTTTATTCTATGAAGGACCATAAATCGGTAAATTTAAATAGTCTTGTAAAATATAGAGTTAAAGATGAAAATGGAGGTTCCCTCATGGGAGGAAATTTTACATTTTTCTACATGCGTAGGGTTTATTTATAATGTGATCATCCCATTGATCATGTGAAAGACTATTTATATGATAGATTGATCTTATAAATGGCGTCTAATAGACCAGTTTGATCTAATGGATGGATATAAAAAAGTCTCCCTATTTCATGTTAAAGAATCTCTGAAAATCATCCTAATCATTTCACGAATCTCGGACATGTTTGGATGATCTTTTGAAGGTCATTCTACATTTTAATTTGATTATGATATATCTCTTTGGATATCCATGTTTCCAAAGAATATGGCAATTATAGGGTGATTATATGGTCATTTTTTATCACATGATGGAAGGAAAATGTCATGGATACCCCATGATGGGTTCATGAGAAACACATGATTCTCCAATGACTCAATACCATATCCACTATATATGTTCTGTGAAAGGAATCATAGATCCTAGGCGATGAGGCCTATAAATTCATGCCCCTTTGTATAAAAAACACACACATGATAGTTCATATGTGATAGATTAATTATTGGAGTGGAAATCTATTTAAAATCATGGGTATTTACCCATGTAAATATGGGTAAGGACTTATGGTATTTCATTAAATTTATATATATTTCACATTATATCCTAATTGCTCATGCTTAGGACTTCCAGTGCATTAATAAAATCATGTGGAGAAGATTTTGGTATCAACTTGGTCACAGTAGGTCTCAATAGGCCTATTTTTGAAAATCATTGAGGAAATTGTGTGAATATATATTCAATTATTTTCATGAAAATGAATGATTTACTTCGCATAACCAATCTTGATATTACAACAACACTCGAACATGTCATCCAAATCATGTGAAAACAATAGTACATATCATCCAAGTTAAGAGAAGTCTTCCAGATATGTTATCCAAGTCCTTAAAAAGTTATCCATACATATCATTCATACCATGTAAAGACCTCAAGTAATGTCACCCAAATCTGGTGGAATCCTTCTGAATTTTCGTCCATGATCACATGACTCCGTTTTAAGTGACTACATTGATCACTCATAGTCTTCCATTATATGTTAGCTAAATCATGCAGTGGCTATATGATATGTATGTCTTGATCACTAAAAAATATTGGATGTTTCTCCTTTGATCATTTGAAGGATCTTTAGAATAATCTATTGATTAAATCAGTAGTCCTCCATAATTTCTACTTCCTTCATGTAATGTTCCTTGGAATTCTAGCCTTATCATCTGGTGGAACCTAGGGAAGTTTTTTTAACCATGTGAAATCCCTCAAACATTATTCTTCAACACCATAGACAAGTCAACATTATCATGTAGAGTCCCATGGAAAAGCCAGCTAGATCATGTGGTAAAATACTCATACACGATCTCCAAACATCGTAATTCATATTAGGAAGATGACCAAGACAAGTTAATAAATCCTCAGGAATTCTAGGTAGATTACCATGACATTTCTAGTGTGTTGTCCAAGATAATGGCTAGATGACAAATCAAGAGAAGGTGAGTACAAGAATATTTTACTTATTACAAAGGTAAAATAGATTTGAACCAGGCTCTCCATTTACCTGTCATATCCATGGCCTTAATACACGCACTTGTCATGAGTGTAAAAAATATATGAATAAAATTTTTCATAACTATTGTAGTACACTATTGAAATATATAACTAATTATAGAGGAAAATATTTCCCGGGAGGATGATAAACATCAAAGATCATCTTTGGATGATCATTGATTTTAGGGATAGGCTTAAAAGCATAGAAGATAAGTGAATATGGACTTTTTTAAGTGCAAGTGTTATTTTTATACATTATTATAATATGCAAGAATATTTGTGCATATTATTACCTATATCTTCATGAAATAACTATCTCTTCCTTTTATGTATCCTATTTGATTTAGAAATTATTTAGTGACATAATCATAATAAAACTGTTGACAATCTATTGAAAATTTCATAAGGAAAGCTATTAACAGCACACATACATTATTTAAAATGTGGAATAATACTATACAGTTACGATGTTAGAATTATTCTTATTTAGATCATTACATTCCTTAAAAATGATGATTTACAAAAATTGATCTATCTTTATGTGAATAAACTATTTTATGAGACACTAACAATCATGATGTTACTTATCAAGAAATAATGAGAGTAATCATGACATTATTCATAAAATATAATTCTTCATATGGTATCCAATATTATTAATCCTATTTTATGTTAACTTCATTAGATAATTCATATGATAAATCATATTTTTCTCTCATACTCTACATAAGACAAACTAACTTTAGTTTTCATCAGATTATTCTTCAGAGTAAGATAAATATGTTATAGATGTGTGATACTTAACTTTCACAACATCTTCTGACACTTATAAGATAATCATCTATGAATATAAATTTCGTATGATAAAGAATTCTTATAATTGAACTATGTATGAAATATATTATTTTTAATACATGACAACACAATAATTATGTTCATAAGATAATATCTTTTGTATTAAGATAAAATTACAACACAAAGTCTCCTAATTTTGAGTACATTGAAGATATTCCTTAAAAAAATCAACTCTTATAAGATAAAATACGCCTTCATTGAATTAATACTCCACTTGATGTAAGATAAGCACTTATTCCATGTAAGACAAATTTCATTGATAAAATTATAAATATGAAGATGTTAAGGTAAATAAATTAAAATTGAATAGGGATTTTTTTAATCATCAAAACATATAAAAACTAAGATATGTTGGAATGATATAAGTATTTCTGAAAATATACCCCTTTTGATGATCCCAAAACCCATTGAATAAAAAATTTATTTTTTAAAAAATGAAATTTAAAATAGTTTTTAATTTTTTTTTCTAATCCCCATAAAATAAATGCTTTAATATTTTTCATTCTTCCATTTTATTCTCCAAAAAATATATGTTTTATGTATTTAAATTTTGGTATTATCCTTTTTCTTTTATGATTACTATGTAATAAAAAAATAAGTAGAATATTTAAATAAAAATACCATCAATATTTCACAGGAACAATTGAAAATAGTTAAGGCTGTTAAATGTGAACAAAATTTGGAATGAAGCTGTATAAAAATTATAAAAATCCTAGATCATTAAATAATAATAAAAACGTCAACAAACTAAAATAATAGAGAATTAAAAAAATGAATAAAATAGATACATATAGAAAATATAGATAATAAGATTACTCAAAAAAGTATAATACTAAATAAATAAATAAATAAATACATTGAAAACATGAAAACTAAACAATAAATAATTAAAATGTTTTCTCCAAACATGATTCAAATGTTTTCAAATTACCAATTCAAGTTGGAATATAGGATCAAAAATTGTGAAGTTGTATTAGTTCTGTAATGAGATACAATTTTTGGATTTTTTAATAAAATAGGTTCTCTAGAGGGTAGAGAAGATATAAGAAAATGATAATCAAATTTCCCACCAACAGCATCACCCGGTGTCAATAAAGATGCTCAAAGTTCTACTTGATCACTTTGAGAGATATTTATAGAGGTGGTTGGATATTCATAATATATTGTTGAGATCTTTCCATTTCAAAATTAATTATAGGTAAAAGGGGTAGTTTAGAAGACAGTTTAGGTAAAGGAAAAAAGTCTTATTAAAAAAAATGATATTTTACCTAATTTAAACTTCAGTAGGGTTAAAGATCTCCATACTTTATTAAGAGGTGAATTCATGGAGATCAAATGTTTGATGTCTTAGAAGACATGTCCAATAAATTTGGAAAATAAAATCTACACTTGTTTTTTCCCCTCACCATATCATTATTTTATAAATCAAGGATATTTTTGAATCCATTCCAGAACTGTTGGGAAATGTTTCTATAGAAATTCTGTAAATAAAATTTCTTGCGACAAATACTGGCCAAATTATTCGATAATTCAAACTAATTATCTGAAAAACTGACTATAAGATCAAAATTAACAATTTAAAATTATCCTTTGAGATGAATCCCCCTAATTTGAAGTGGGGTCTACTTAAATATCATCATATAAACTTATAGGAACCAACTTTTTTAAAGACGAAATGAACCAAAAATAACTTTTCTTTAGTATATTTTAACTCAATTTCATCAAACCATGTTAATGAATTCCAGTATTGTCATCCATAAAAACACTCAAATTACAGAAAACTAAATTTCACATCCTTACAAATAGATGAATTTTTTTTGAAATATTCAGTACATGATACATATATCTCTTAAAACAACATTATAAATTTAAAGGCTTCTAAATCCTAATTACAAAGTAACATATTGAAAAAAAGTGAACTCAACATTGTGTTATTCCATGGAAGACTGGATAATTTTTATAGGAAAGTTCCTTTCATATTCCAAGTATTTCACTTGATTTTTCTTAAAATATCTTCATCCAAATAGAGACATAAGGATTTTTAGAAAACTGAATTCATCTATAGTGACCAAAGAAGTGTTGAAGTCATCATAGCCTTTGGTAAGACATTTAAACACTCAGGAATTGGAAAATAGGTTATTGAGAAACTTTTCTAGTTCTCCATTGCAATGAAAAAAACATCACTATCATCGAAATAAAAATCTAATGACTCATTAAACCTAAAAAATTCATTCCCAAAAACAAATTTGGTTTATTTATCATCAATATATAAAATCTCAACCATGATGGTTTCAGAATTTTTTGATTAATATTTATTTTCCATCAATCCATAAAAAATATAATTCTCATATACTTAATAATTTCATCGAAATCCTCTGATGATTGTTTCTTCTTGAGGAAGAGCCATTGGTTTTGTTCTTTTTTCCATTTTCATCATGTTTTGTATGTTTCAAGGGTTAGGGTAACAAGGTTTGAATAGAATAGAGAAAAAATTCTAAAGGTTTGAACATATTTTTCAGGTAGAACTAACACACTTTATTTTTTTTAGTAGTAATCGAAGGGCCAAACAGTGATGTGAAGAGTAATAATTAAAACAATTAAGTGAAATGTCCTGTTTTGGTGTGAAAACAATATAAAATTGAGACACAAAATATAAAACAATACAATGAAAAATAATATTTATTAAATTTAAAAATAATGCTACATAGTAAAATAAAAATAACTAAAATTAAGTAGACCTATTTCATATTTTATAAATAAACACTATCAGTTAGAAATTATTTGGTAAAAATTTATAAAAATTGATTTCCTATGAAAAGAAATTCTAAAAATATATCTCCTTTTTTTTCATGGTCTCTTATGAAAATATGTCTTAAACTAATGTGTTTTTTACAATAATGGTTGATTTGATTTTTTTTGAAATTTTTATTGAACTATTGTTATCAAATTTGTTTGGAACATAGTTAAAAGTGAATCCAAAATCCATTTTAGTGTGTCTCATCCACAAAATATTTTCATAATATCTTCAAAGTACAACATATTATACTTTAACTATTAATATTGCTACAAGGTGTTGTTTCCTACTTGACTAAGAAACTAGATATTTACCAAGAAAATAGATGGTTCATAAGGTTTATTTTTTTATCTAGTCCACATCCATCAAAATTCTATTATTAATATAGAGTTAAATTTAAATAATTGGTTTTTGTAAAAAATAAACCAAGGGATACAATGTTATTTAAATGTCTCAAAATTATTTTGGAAAATTTTAAATGATTTTTTCAGGGTTGAAGTAATATATTTATCAAAGAGATACATATAATATAATTTTGTGACTACTTATAGTAAGATACATTAAAATTACTTTTATTCATCCATAAAACATGTTTTCAACTAATTTTCTAGTCTCATTCATATCACGTTTAATATTGGGGGTCATAATAGATGAATAAGTATTACTGTTTTAATGTCCAATATTTATAAATAAATAAATTATTTTTTTCATTTGGTTTAAGATATTTCCAAAATATTTTTAGAAAATTAAAAATTAGATAAAATAGTTTAACTCACCCATGATAGTAATTTAAATTGTTTTTTCATATTTTTTCAAAAATAATTGCATACTTTTAGATTTTTTAATCCAAAAATAACATCACCAACATATATTTGTACCAAAATATTTCTAAAGATATTTTTCTATTAAATAATGTATGATATTTAATTCATACTAAAAACCCATTTGAGAAAAATAAAAGAGCTTTGTCTCTCGTACTATAGTCTTAGTGCTAGTTTAAGTCCATATGAAGCACTGGTAAATTTAAAGACTTAATTTTGAAAGTGGGGATCTTAAAAATCATGATTTTTTAACCATATAATTTATACAATAAAAATATATTTAAAAATGGAGATATATCATCCATATGATATAATTTAAAATTCATATTATATGAAAAATATATAATTATTCTTATTCACTCTAGTATAGTTATAGGTGAAAAGGTCTCTTTATAATCTTTTACTTTTTCATGATTTTAATCTATTGTAACTAATCTAGATTTATGTCTAGTGATTTAACCTTGATCATTTTTCTTATTTATAAATACCCATTTGGTTCCAACAATAAGATAATATGAGGGATTATCAACTAATTCTAATAATTTTTTATTTTTGAAATGAATTAAGTCATATTTCCTTTCTAGGAACCCACATGCACTAGCAAAATATTCATTAATAGTTTTAGGTTCTGTTTGGGATTTAAAGGAAAAGAATTATACTAGATTCAATATTTTTATTCTAGTTATAATTCATTCGTATAGGCTTTCTATAACTATTTCTAATTGATGGTACTTATTATTTCTTGGTAATCTGGGAAGCACAAAAACTGGATCCATAGAATCAACCCTTTTAGGATTCAGTTCTAGAAAAATAAGATCCAAATTAGCATCCATGACGTTGATAAACTAAGGTTTAGATCTCATACCCTTGAGGGAATAATTTAGTTCATCTTTTTGAGTCACTTTGCAAAAGAAATGATGTCTTTATTTAAACATCTCATGAGTTGATTCCTAAACTGTCACGACCCGACCCTACCCGGGCTCGAGGGGCAACTACCCAAAGCCCACCTCCATAGGCCAGGGGCTGGCGACCAGTGCCGAAGGCACAATAACTCGGGGAGGCCTTTGCATAAGTACTTATACACACACACACACGCAACACAGTCAATGGAACAGTGTAGAGTAAAAGAAAATACAAGTAAAGAAAAGGATAACTGCTATATATAAAAACCACAAATGTGCATCGACCTCTAAACAGTACAAAGAAAGTGCTGAAATTAAACTAAAAAGAAAAGGGGAAAAACACGCGCCCAACCAGAAAAAGTGCCACAACCCGGCAACAGGTAAACAAAACAAATAGCTGGAAGGGTTCCCCACCTGGAACCCAACTATTACCACTGCACGCGGTCCAAGCTCCCGAACTCCTATGCTCCACAGAAGTCACGACCAACATGTCTGTCATCTTCAAGGGCACACCAAGTGCAGGAAAATCCCATGTAGGGATGAGTATAAAAATACTTATTAGGATACCCCAAAGGCTTGAGAAAGCAACAAAGGAGGTACCTATGGGTGAGCAGTAGAGCGAACAGGAAAAGTAGAGGAGTACAACATAGAGTGTAATAGAATACCAGTAGAGAGTCCAGCTCAACCCAACAAAAGAAAAGAGGTATACTCATCCAGACACAAGGAGATGGAAACGGTGAGAAGATGAACTTCTTGTCGAGTCTTCTCTACCTATAGCAGTAGAGTAGACTTGTCCAACTATGAGAATCTAGACGCGGAAAGCACGTGGCATACCCCGCGCATATTTGCCTCTCCTAGAAGGAGAGAAACCAAACCCAAGAAGTGGGTTCCGGAACAAGGTATATACAAATCCATATGCTCTGTCAAGAATCTCGAACAAGACCTTAAGGGAAACTCCATCCCATAGCTCAGCCCAAGAAAACCAGTAGCCAACAATCCCAGAAGTAAACTCCATCGATGCCCAGCATCCCGCACATCTTCCCTGAACCACAAGCCAAGGGGCTCAATCACCGCACTTCGACACTATATGCTTTGGGCGGCACCGACTTGCCTGCATTGTTTTAGATCGCATCACACAAATGCATCTCGGTGGTGAAAGCGCCCCTCGTACTTGAGAGTTCTAGGGAAAGTCAAACCACACCTCGTCATTGCCATACAGTCGAGAGGTCTCCTCAAAGTCAAGATTGTTCCATCACTGACCCGTACAACCAAGGGTCCCGCTCCGATAATCACAGAGGAAAGCCACTGACTAGCCTAGTAGAAAGGACTGAGTTTGGAATGTCAACGGGTGTCCCACTGCCCAGCCCTGCTGGATGGTAATTCATAACCAGATATCGGGTGACCCACTGACCAGCCCTGCTGGAGGGTAAACCCTAACACATCATTAGGAAACCCACTGCCTACCCCCGCTGGAGGGTAGACCTTAATACATCATCAGACGACCCACTTCCCAGCCCCGATGGAGGGTAGACCTAGAATAAGTCGACAGGCGACCCAATCCAGCCTTGTTGGAGGGTAGACCTGGAACTAGATGATGGGTGACCCACTGCCCAGCCCTGCTGGATGGTAGACCCTAAGTGGTCTTCGGATGACCCACTGCCCAGTCTCTGCTGGAGGGCAGACCCTATGTGCGTCAGGTGACCCACTGCCCAGTCTCTGCTGAAGGGTAGACCCTAATAGCGTCGGGTGACCCACTACCCAGTCTCTGCTGGAGGGTAGACCCTAAGAGCGTCGGGTGACCCACTGCCCAGTCTCTACTCGAGGGTAAACCCTAGAAGTCAGTGAGCAACCCACTGCCCAGCCCCGCTGGAGGGTAAAACATAGAACTGCTCTGGACATCTCTAATGGAGGGTACAACACTGGCCAACCGAACACGGAGTGGGTATCGCGCAACCACCCTACTTCAGAACAACTCACCCAAAAGAGGTTCAACGCATGTTCCATCACAGGGTGTCACTAGCACCACTACTGGACGATCCATTGAGAAAAAAACCAGGGGGAGACCACTCAACCCTACTGGTGAAACAAACGAGCACAGAGCCAGGGGAAAAACTCCACCCTGCTGGTCAAACAAACAAGCACAGAACTAGGGGAAAAACTCCTCCCTGCTGGTCAAACAAACGAGCACAGAGGGACCCTCTACATCGCGAGAGTTCAATGTACGCAAAGAAGAGCTCGACACGCACCTAGGTCCCACACGACGCGTGGCCCCAAGTTAACCCCAACCAAGCACACGACTGTCTCAGGTACAAACCACATGTACCTCCAGGTGCCTCCATATAATCCTAGAGAATACCTCACTTTCATCCCAAGGGATATCGTGCACCCGGAACCCAACGTCAATGCGAAGGCATGACGTAACATCTCGAACTTGCCGCCTCAACGACTGGGGTACGACCAACCACATGTATTCAAGCATTACTTCACTCACACAGGATTGCACACGATCACATGCCAAGGGTCCTCTACAAACACAGTAGAAGAACCTCCCCCGGGGCACCGATACATTTCCACATTTAATAAGATCATGTAAGAGGCTCCGCTCGCCTGAATAGATCACACCGTTGTAATCCTTGAAAAAAAACATGCGAGGTAGAATACTTACTCTCTTAAAAAGGATATCCGATGGAAAAGCCACCAACATCGCCGCACGCCCGATCGGCATCCCGTGATCCCGAGCCTCGGCCCCAAAAATAGTCGGGCGCATTGCACCATTGCGATCCCCTCGGGAAAACACATGAAAACGACTTCTCACTTGAGTGCAATGGATATCCGGAGTAAAAGATGCATTCTGGTGCAACACACATGAGCGGTGCTACGTGGACCCGCATCTCATTCCTGAAACACAAATAACAGATCGCATCGTTGCGATCCTCTCGAAAAAGCATCCAAGGTGGACTATTCACTTGTCCAAAACAGTCGCCCAGTGATAGAGATGGAAAATCACCGTCGACGCCCAAACGACCCTCTTGGGCCCCGTACCATCATGCCAAATTAAATAGGGTGGATTGCACCATTGCAATACCCTCGGAAAAACATCCAGAAACGACCTCTCGCATGCCCCGAATGGACGTCCGATGAAAAAGTCGTAAAATGCTGCTCGCAACTCGAAAGACGGGTCATGGGGCCCATGCCTCAACTTCGGCCTCAGTGCCTGAAACTATGTTGGAAAGATCCGTCTTGGTGCCAGGGTTCCAACGCCACTGACGTCACTTAAAACGGATGTCGGACGCGTCCGCTCCATCCAAAACAAGAATTCCCGAGAAGCCTGCTTAGCTGATTTACGCACGTGCCGTGCCCCCGAGCCCCTTGTCTTGGAAGTTAAAACTCCCAAAAACACCTCAATAGGTCCTCCTCTGCGTCAGGTTCGCGCCACCGCAGACAGCGTGGCAAACGGACGCCCGTAGTAAAAGTTACGGGCATCCAAAGGTCTAAGGGGAATTACCCCTGGGCCGGACCGGCCTGGTCTGGCCGGTCCGCCCCGCTCGGGCCGGCCCGCGGCCCAGCCACATAGACTCGGCCAGGCCGGACTCGCGGACTGCCGCATAGAGGCCCGCCACCTCCCGCGCGGGCCTCGCCCGCACGCCGCGCGGGCGCCACCTCCACTGACCGGCCGACAGGGTTGGTCGCATCCACGCGGAGACCCGCGTCCTGCGTGTCTCAGTCTCCCCGCGGGGTCGCACGCCTGCGGCCCGGACCGCAGCCCCTCGCCGGCACCCTCGTCCGATGCTCTCGGCTGGCCGTTTGCCGGGCCGTCCCGCTGACCAGATCCCCTCGCCGGAACCCCCTGTCGCGCCGCCGCCTGGAGCTCGCCAGACCACCGCGCCGCCGCCTTTTGAAACCGTCGGACCACCGTGCCGGCCAGAGAACCCCAAAACCCACGAACCTTCGCCGGACCGCTACGGAGGCCTCGGAGATCGGATTGCAAATCCGAGACAGGAGTCAGAAATCTCGGATAACATACTACGCGATCATGGGCATTGATCGACGATCAGATAACATTTCGATGCTATAAATTATGATCAAAGATTGCGGGAAATTGAAAACGAAAACGATAAACCCCTACCTCAAAGGGCGTAGCCCGACGCTTCGTGTGAGGACCGTCGGAACCGCAACGCCTCGCCGGAGATCGCCTCACCGGAGCTGCTTCACCAGAGCTGGAGGAGAGGGGAGGGTTTGAGGAAGAAGAAGAAGAAGAAGAAGGGGTGGGGGTGGGGGTGTTTAAGTACAAATCACTTAAACGCCCGCCCGACAGCCCCGGACCCTAAATTCCGGTGGGGTCAGGGTTAAGCCTACCCTAAGCTAAAAACCACGCTCCGAGCGCAATGACGGTCTTGGAATTTTAATCTGAGTCCCCGTTCAAAAGTTATTAAACTTAGCGCCCGAGGCCTCCAAATTACGAAAATGCCCCTAGGGCCATTTTTCACAAACGAGCCCCACCCGCGAAAACTATACCCCTCCTAGGGTAAACGGAATCCTACGGTCTCAACCGTGCCATCATTTTTCCAATCCGAGCTACCGTTTAGGAGTTACTCGAGTTTAACCATTAAATGAATAAATTAATTAATTAATTAATCCGTTTAACGTTCCAGAATTGGGCGAGGGATCCAAACCTCCCGCACCGACACGCTTTATGTCGTTCCTAGGGTAAAAACCCCATTCCGGACCCATCCATATACTCGGATCTCTGATCTAGATCACCGTTCAGGAGTTATCCCATTTATTTGGCATTTCCAGTGTGAACGCACTGAAAATTTAATTTCGGCCACTCCGGGGCTTGGAATCGCACGCCGTCTGAAGGCACTGCACTGGAATATCATCAAGAATATTCAAAAGTCTTTCACAGCAAAAACCGGGTTCTTACATCATTACCTCCTTCAAGCTTTTCATCCCCGAAAAGCAAAACTAGGGAATAAACTCAGGGTACTCAGCCCGCACCTGACTCCTCCGTACCCAGAAGAACTTATGCACAGCTCTGCGCCACCGCACACAGAACAAAGGATTTGATCCGTTCACGTGAGGTCTGCCCTCACCGATGTCGTGCAAAGGAGCACACACACCTCTTCTTGGGTGAGTCACGTGGGATACGTCGCGCACCCAAACCATCCTTTGGGGTTAGGGCAAGGTGGTAGGGAACCTCGCCATCCCTCTGCACGGTCTCAAACGGTCCGAAGGACCTCGAGGTTAGCTCACCTCCCCGGTGAAACCTCTATGTCGCACGCCACAATAGGAATCACTGCTTGGACATGGGACAAGGCCCGTTGATTCCCTCCTTCAGAATATCCATATGGTGAAGCACCCAAGGATATCTAGTCACGCAATATTCACAGTCGATCTCCCACGACCAATACTCTCTTACACGCTCCAAAGGAGAAGGAGTCGCCACCATCGACTAAAGAGAAGGGTCCTACACCTTTTTACCTTTCCAACACAGGGTTACACCGACACCCCGCACCACCCTGATAACAACTCAAACATGGAGCAGGGAGGAAATCATTCCACACAAAGAGTCTATCAATTATACTGCAAGAAGTAAAAGAGCTATAGAGTTTACCTCTTATCACCTCATGCCCTGCAGGATTGTAGACATCCAAAGCTCGCGGTTGTCCGCAGTCCCAACTGTCAGCTCCCGAAGCCTATCGTGGGCCGCCTAGTGGTGATGAGAAGACCTCTTAAAGTCATCCCCCACTAACAGCTCCTCCCTCTCCTCTGCTAGCACCACCTCTCTGGGTACTACTCTGATCACGGCGCTACCTCTGTTGTGGTGGCGCACCTGCTTCCTGCCCAAATCTCTCCGCATGCCTGGTCATGTAGTCCCATGCCATGTCACCTCGCCCATCACAAGCATAACACCGGCGCTCTCTGGGCTACCCTGGTGCCCTCTGGAGCCACTGTGGTGTACGACCACAGCCCGGTATCCACTCACAGAAGGGCATCCTCGGCTGAGGCCCTGTGCCTTTTCGCAACAGTGGTATACGAACACGTCTCCGAAACCAGTAGTGGGAAGGCCACCTGTATCGAGGTTCTGTAATCCGTCGCCTGCTAGCTACGACAGACGTTTCGGGTTTGTCATGCCTGCTGCCACCACCAACTCCAGAATGTGACAGGAATCTCTCTATCACCAGTGCCTGCTCTAGCACCTCGACATATGTGGAAATCCCCAAGGGTACGATAACATCCTGAATCTCTCTATGGAGACCCTCCTCAAACTTTCACGCTCGGGGGTTGCTGTCATGGACTAAGTCTGGGTAAAAGCGTGCACGGTCTGAAAAACTAGACGCGTACTCGGCCACCGTCATCCCTCCCTGCTGAAACTGTAGGAACTCCTGAATCCGAACAGAGCGCAAGTAGGAGGGGAAAAACTCCTCACGAAACGACAACAGAAAGTCGTCCCACGAAAGCGACGACTTGTCAAGAAGCTGAGTCACCAGACTCCACCAATGCCAAGATGCTCCACGAAAAAGGTTGGCTGCCAAAGCCACTCTCTGATCTGTCAGCATCTACACAAGCCTTAAAAGGCAAACCACTGCCTTGATCCAAACCTCTACTGCCTGAGGGTCTAGCTCACCACTGGACCTTAGTGGTCTCTGCCGCTGGAACTCATAGAGCGCGCTCAACCTGTGCTCAAACTCAGCCTGCTCTACTGAAGCTGTATGCTGCTCAACAGGTGGGGGTGCTGCTACCGGCCCACCCGGAGAAAAGGGATCGCATGATGGGTCCTTGACTGAGGCCTTTTAGCTCATAGGGTCATCTTCACACACCCAAGCTGGTACCTTGGATGGCCGTCTTCGCGGAGACATCCTGAATGTTATCAAGGAGTGCCACGATCAGATGATCATATATGTATATACCAATAACAACGACGGGGAGATGACTCAAGAATAACATTAAAAGACTCAATCTTATGTGATGCACAAAACAAATTTTCCCTACAACAAGTGTCTCAGCATGCTGAGTCGACAAGCGGTTTATCAAGGTCCTGGTGAATGGATACGTCGGTCGCCGCACCATCACTGGACTCCCTGGCATGAGAGCTTCTCTCGAGACACGTTAACATTGTTTCCCTAATTCCCAACCAATTCCTTTTATTTTAGGGATGTCCGAACAGCGTCCCAAGGAACAAACCACCTCTGATACAACTTTGTCACGACCCGACCCTACCCAGGCTCGATCCGCAACTACCCCAATCCCACCTCCATAGGCCAGGGGCTGGCGACCAACGCTGATGGCACAATAAATTGGGGAGGCCTTTGCCTAAGTACCTATACACACACATGCAACACACTCAATGCAACGGTGCAGAGTAAAAGAAAAGAAAAGTAAAAAAAGGGAAACTACTATATATAAAAACCACAAATGTGCATCGACCTCTAAACAGTACAAAGCAAGTGTTGAAAGTAAATTGAAAATAAAAGGGGGAAAACACGTGCCCAACCAGGAAAAGTGCCACAACCCGAAAACAGGTAAAAAAACCAAACAGCTAGAAGGGTTCCCCACCTGGAACCCAACTACGACCACCGCATGCTGTCCAAGATCCTGAACTTTTATGCTCCTCTGATGTCACAACCAAGCTGTCCATCATCTTCAAGGGCACACCAAGTGCGGGCAAAGAAAAAGTAGGTGTGAGTATAAAAATACTCAGTAGGATACCCCGATGGCTCGAGGGAGAAACAAAGGAGGTATCGATGGGTGAGCAGTAGAGTGAACAGGAAAAGTAGAGGAGTACAACAGAGAGTGTAGTAGAATACTAGTAGAGAGTACAACTCAAAAAAACAAAAGAAAGGAGGTAGACTCGTTCAGACACAAGGAGATGGAAACAGTGAGAATATGAATTTCTCGTCGAGTCTTCGCTACCTATAGCAGGAGAGTAGACTCGTCCAACTATGTGAAGCTAGACGCAGAAATCACGTGGCATACCCCGCGCCTCTTCGCCTCTCCTGGAAGGAGAGAAACCAAACCCAAGAAGTGGGTACCGGAACAAGGTATATACAAATCCATATGCTCTGTCAAGAAGACCGAACAAGACCGTAAGGGAAACTCCATCCTGTAGCTCAGCCCAAGAAAACGAGTAGCCCACAGTCCCAGAAGTAAACTCCATCGATGCCCAACATCCTGCACATC
This sequence comes from Viscum album, assembly GCA_963277665.1. Lineage (NCBI taxonomy): Eukaryota > Viridiplantae > Streptophyta > Magnoliopsida > Santalales > Viscaceae > Viscum > Viscum album. The sequence goes on along the minus strand of OY728151.1, from coordinate 1,265,099,119 downwards.
TGCCCCGAACCGCAAGCCAAGGGGCTCAATCACCGCACTTCGACACTATCCGCTATGTGCAACAGTAACTCGCCCAAATGGTTTTAGATCACGTCACAAGAACGCATCTCGGTGGGGAAAGTGCCCCTCGTACTTGAGAGTTCTAGGGAATTTCAAACCACACCTTGTCACTGCCCTGCAGTCGAGAGGTCTCCTCAAAATCAAGATCGTTCCATCACTGACCCGTACAACCAAGGGTCCCGCTCCGATAATCATAGAGGAAAGCCACATACTAGCCTAGTAGAAAGGACAGAGTCTGGAATGTCAACGGGTGTCCCACTGCCCAGCCCTGCTGGAGGGTAATTCATAACCAGATATCGGGTGACCCACTACCAAGCCCTGCTCGAGGGTAAACCCTAATACATCATCAGGCAACCCACTGCCCAGCCCCGCTGGAGGGTAGACCTTAATACATCATCAGGCGACCCACTGCCCAGCCCTGCAGGAGGGTAAACCTGGAATAAGTCAACAGGAGACCCATTGCCCAGCCTTGCTGGAGGGTAGACCTGGAACTAGACGACGGGTTACCCACTGCCCAGCCCTGCTGGAGGGTAGACCCTAAGAGGTCGTCTGGTGACCCACTGCCCAATATCTACTGGGGGGTAGACCCTAAGTGCGTCTTGTGAACCACATCCCAGTCTCTTCTAAGGGGTAAACCCTAATAGCATCGGGTGACCCACTGCCCAGTCTCCGCTGGAGGGTAGACCCGAAGAGCGTTGGGTGACCCACTGCCTAGTCCCTGCTAGAGGGTAAACCCTAGAAGTCAATGAGCAACCCACTGCCCAGCCCCACTAGATGGTAAAACTTAGAACTGCTTTGTCCATCTCTACTGGAGGCTACACCACTGGCCAACCGAACACGGAGTGGGTATCGCGCAACCACCCAACTCCAGAACAACTCACCCAAAAGAGGTTCAGTGCATGTTCCATCACAGGGTGTCACTAGCACCGCTACCGGCCAATCCGTTGAGAATGAAACTAGGGAGAGACCACTCAACCCTACTTGTCAAACAAACGAGCACAGAGCCAGGGGAAAAACTCCACCCTGCTAGTCAAACAAACGAGTGCAGAGCCAGGGGAAAACTCCTCCCTACTGGTCAAACAAATGAGCATAGGGGGACCCTCTACGTCGCGAGAGGTCAAAGTAAGCAAAGAAGTGCTCGACACGCACCTGGGTCCTACAAGACATGTGGCACCAAGTTAACCCCAACCAAGTTCACGAATGTATCAGGTACAGACCACACGTACATCTAGGTGCTCCCGTATACTCCTAGAGAATACCCCACATTCAGCCAAAGGGCTATCGTTCACCCGACACCCAACGTCAATGGGAAGGCGTGACTTAACATCTCCAACATTCCGCCTCAATGACTGGGGCATGGCCAACCAAATCTATTCAAGCATTACTTCACTCACACGGGAGTGCACGCGATCACATGCCAAGGGTCCGCTACAAACACAGTAGAAGAACTGCCTCTGGGGTACCTTCACATTTCCACATTTAATAAGATCATGTAAGAGGCTCTACTCTCATGAACAGATCACACCGTTGTAATCCTCGTGGAAAAACATGCGAGATAGACTACTTACTCACCTCAAATGGATATCCGACAGAAAAGCTACCAACACCGCCTCGCACCCGATCAGCGTCCCGTGATCCCGAGCCTCGGCCTTGAAAACAGTCGGGCACATCGCACCATTGCGATCCCCTCGGGAAAACACATCAAAAGGACTTCTCACTTGAGTGCAACGGTTATCTAGAGAAAAATATGCATTCTGGCACACCGCACACGAGCGGTGCTACGTGGGACCCACATCTCAGTCCCGAAACACAATGAACGGATCTCACCGTTGCGATCCTCTCAAAAAAAGCACCCAAGGTGGACTATTCAGTTGTCCAAAACTGTCGCCCTATGATAGAGATGGAAAATCACCGTCGACACCCAAACGGCCCTCACGGGCCCCGCACCATCATGCCGAATTAGAGCGGGCGGATTGCAGAATTGAAGTCCCCTTGGAAAAAATCTAGAAACGACTGCTCGCACGCCCCGAACGGACGTCCGATGAAAAAGTCGTTAAACGCTGCTCGTAGCTCAAAAGACGGGTCGTGGGGCCCATGCCTCAACTTTGGCCTCAGTGCCTGAAACTACCCTCGAAAGCTCAGCCTCGGTGCCAGGGTCCCAACGCCACTGACGGCGCTTAAAACGGACGTCGGAAACGTCAGCGCCGTCCAAAACAAGAATTCCCAAGAAGCCTGCTTAGCTGCTTTACGCACGTGTCGTGCCCCCGAGCCCCTCGTCTCAGAAGTTAAAACTCCTGAAACCACCTCAAGAGGTCCGCCTCTGCATCAAGTTCGTGCCGCTGGAGACGGCACGCAAAACGGATGGCCGTAGCAAAAGTTACAGGCGTCCAAAGGTCTAAGGGGAATTACCCCTGGGCCGGACCGGCCTGGTCCGGCCGGTCCGCCCCGCTCGGGCCGACCAGCTCTGGCCGGCCCACTGGGACTGCAACCCAGCCACCTGGGCCCGGCCCATCTGGACTCGCGGACTGCCACACAGTGGACCGCCGCCTCCTGCGAGGCCCTCGCCCACGCGCCGCAGGGGCGCCTCTTCCACCGACCGGCCGACAGGGCCGGTCGCGTCGTCGCGGAGACCCGCGCCATGCTGGTTTCGGGTTCTCGGTGGGGTCACGCGTCTGTGACCCCGACCGCGGCCCCTCGGTGGGACCCTCGGCTGGTGCCCTCGGCCAGCGCTCTCGGCCGGCCATTATCCGAGCCGCCCCGCTGACCGGCTCCCCTCGCCAGAACCCCCTTTCGCGCCACCGCCTGGAGCTCGCCGGACCACCGCGCCGCCGCCGCTTGAAACCGCCGGACCACCGTGCTGGCCAGAGAACCCCAAAACCCGCGAACCTTCGCCGGACCGCTGCGGAAGCCTCTGAGATCGAATTTCGAATCCGAGATAGGCATCGAAAAGTTCTAATAACGTACTACGTGATCATGGGCATCGATCAACGATCAGATAACAGTTCGATGCTATAATTTAAGCTCAAAGATTGCGGGAAATTGAAAACAAAAACGATAAACCCCTACCTCAAAGGGCGTAGCCCGACGCTTCGTGTGCGGACCGTCGGAACCGCTGCGCCTCTCCAGAGATCACCTCGTCGGAGCTGCTTCGCCGGAGCTAGAGGAGAGGGGAGGTTTTGAGGAAGAAGAAGAAGAAGAAGAAGGGGTGGTGGTGTTTAAGTACAAATCACTTAAACGCCCACCTGACAGCCCCAAACCCAAAATTCCGGCGGGGTCGGGGTTAAGCCTCCCCTAGTCTAAAAACCACGCTCCGAGCGCAACGGTGGTCTCAAAATTTTAAGCTGAGGCCCCGTTCAAAAGTTATTAAACCTAGCGCATGAGGCCGCCAAATTACAAAAACGCCCCTGGGGCCATTTTTCACAAACGAGCCGCGGCCGCGAAAACTATACCCCTCCCAGGGTAAAAGGAACGCTTCGGACTCAACCGTACCCTCAGTTTTCCCTTATGATCTACTATTTATGAGTTACTTGAGTTTAACCATTAAACGAATAAATAAATAATAAATAAATAAATTGATTTATCCGTTTAACGTTCCAGAAGTGGGAGAGGGATCCAAACGTCCTGCGCCGACACGCTTTATGTCGTTCCTAGGGTAAAAAACCCATTTCAGAGCCATCCATACACTCAGATCTCCGATCTGGATCACCATTCAGGAGTTATCCCATTTATTTGGCATTTCCAGTGTGAACGAACTAAAAATTTAATTCTGGCCACTCTGGGGCTCGGAATCACACGCCGTCTGAAGGCGCTGCTATGGAATATCTTCAAGAATATTCCAAATTCTTTCACAGAAAAAACCGAGTTCTTACATAAACATTCATAAACCTTTTTCTAAAAACTTTATAATGCTTATAAGTATTATAATAACCTTGGAAAATACCCTCATCATCTTCTGGATCAAATATTCCATGATTATCTTTATGGTTCATGATGATACATAGTATCCATATACATTTAAATATGCTAGCTTGGTATTTTTATTCCATAAATCCTAGTTTATTTTATTTAGGATAGGCATTATTAAAACTTTATTTGTAGCATAACATGTTATGTTAACACCTTCATCCCAAAAATTAGTTTCCATGTTATATTCACAAAAAATTGTTCTGTAAACTTATAAAAATTCATGTTCCTCTTTTAAATAACCCAATTCTATTGAGTTATCATTGGGTTAGAAAAAAGTATTTTTAATAACTTATACTATGAAATTTGAATTAAATTTTTCATTCTAGAATTCTCTTACATGATCACATATTTTAGTCATAATTTTGAATTCATTTAAATTTGGATGAGTTTATAGAAATTATTAAGATTAGAACAAGAATCACTATTATTTTTTAAAAAACTAAACCCATTTAAATCATGAATGTTCATTGACCAATTAAAATAAAAATCATTTACCAGAATAATATTCAATTCTAGTTGGTAGGAAAAAATCTATACAAATATATTAATAGATTTATAGATATGGAAACATATTTAATTGTTTTAAAAGATGACTTATGTTTATTGAACATTTTACATACATCACATAGTTTCTTTATATCCAATTTAAGGTTAGTAATGTTAAAAATTAAATGTTTCTTATAAAACTTTTTCAGGGAGTGAATATTACAATGCCCAAGCCTTCTATTCCAAACCCATTACTAATCAATTTATACATAAAAAAATGCATTTTTTACAAAAAAAAATTTAATCATCTAATTTATAGAAAATATTAGTTCATGGTTATATGAAATTGAGGGATATATCTTTGAAAACTAAATAATCCTTCTTTGAGAAATCAAATGAATACCCACCATCAAAAAGTTGATAAATACTTATTAGGTTGATATTTAAGCCATAGAAAATACATTTTTTGATGGGGGATATGTTATCGATTTCTTACTGATCCAATACAAAAAAATATTCAATTTTAATTATCACCAAATGTGGAATACCATCCATCTCTCTTGTATAGTGAGTGAACATTTAAGAAATATCCACTCATATATATTGAAGAACCACTATACATAATCCATTTTACATTATCATTCATGTGGTTTTTTCCCAACAATAAAATATCAAACAAATTTTTTTTTACTTCTCATATGATATTGGGTCTAGTAATATTAGCCAAAAATGACTGGGGGATCGAAATAAATTTTTGTTTTGTAGAAAAATTAGCAACACATTTTGAAAAATATTCTATATGAAATAAATTTTGGATTCTAAAAAATTAATTATATTTAATATTATATTTCATTTTATAGACATTATCACAATATCCTATTTCTCCACAACAAAAATAGTTATCTTTCAAATGTAGTTTTTTTAGTACTAGGATCAAAATAGTTTTGTAAAGACTAGGAATTTCACACTAAACTCCTGTGTCATGTTTTTTTGGAGTTGATTATGACCAATCTTGTTGATTATATAATAATCCCATTTAGTGAAAAATAATTCCAAATATTTAATGTTTTGAAGTTTTTTTAGGTTCACAATTGTCTTATCTTATTCAATATATGAGGCATTAGACATTTCTAATTGATCGTTAAAATATAAATTTTTTTTGATTATGTCATTCTCTTCATTGAAAATTTTATTATACGAGTTCTTGAAAGCATTGTTTTATTTTTCAAAATTTCATATTTAGTTTCTTAGGAGGCATGGTATTAATTTAAATCATCATATGAGAAATTTTCTTTTTATTATTTGAACTCATGCATAGGATATGTCTAAGAATGAACCTCATCTGAATGTGCCATAGAGAATATTTTGGCCTTTTATTAAGATCTCTAACTTCTATATCAAAGGATGTACACTCACTTGAATATTCATAAGAACTCTGGGAAGTATTTATAGCATTCTTATCATTGTTCTTATAACAAATTTTCTTGAATTATCTAATTTCATGCTTCTTATCATCATTAATATGTGGATAATCATAAATTATACATCCTATATTCTTACACCTGTAACATATCATTTATTTATATTTATCACCATGATTTCTATAAATGTTGATGGGTCTTCCAAAACCTTTTATTTTGTTAAATATTTTTTTTGAAATTTATTGAAAACTATTAAAGATCATCATTCAATCCAAAATATATTTAGTAATCTTCATTTTATGGAATTTCAAATATCTTTATACCTTTTTTCTTTTTATCAACCTTAGAAGTAGAAAATTTTAAGGATGATTTTTATTTCATTGCCATTTTATATTCTCCTCCTTCAACATATATTTCATCTTTTTAACATCACAATAGTTTCAATGATATATTTTATTTTGAAATTATTGACCTCTCCAGATTTTCTGAAGGATACTGATATTCCATACCACCTGGGTGGTAGACCTCTTAGAACATTATATTCATGTTTAGGATCAATAATTGGTGTTACTATATCAAGAAATATTTTCATGATATCAACGAGTTGTTCATTAAATTGAGTAATGATTTCTCTCTCATCCATTTGGAATGTATTAAACCAGAGTTTGGTTGTATCATATCTGGGGTCCTTGTCATTTTTGTTCCTTCAAACACAAATGCAATAGTAGACCACATTTAATGAGCTATTTGACATTGGGAATCTTAGTTATAATCATCTAGTCCTAATGCATAGATTATAGAATTCAGAAAATTAGAATTCAAATCATAATATTATTTGGTTTTATCATCCCTTGTTTTAGGTTCTTCTTTGATGTTAAATAGGGAATTTCTACTTTAAAATATACTTTTAATAGAAGATTCATCAAATTTATGGTTATAAAAGACATCCACCAACCTTGATTTTCTATTTAAAATTAATGATCTCGAACCATTGACATATGTTATTGGTTATCGACTATATTATTAATTTGAAAATAGATCTTTGGACATGAACCATTGACAACTATAAAATCAAGAGTCTTAAGATTCAATTAAAATTATTATCCTAGAGATTGGGTAGCTGAAAACTCGGGGGGGGGGGGGGTTAATTGAGTTCCAAAAAAATCCTTACTTTAAACCACCCTCTTTGAGGTATGTGAGTTCAAATATTTTTCCATATTTAAAATAGGAGGTTGTAATATAAAATCATAATGTAGAGAGTTCAATCATTGGATATTATTAGTGGTTACGGGAATATAAAACCCCTGGTTCATGTCACCAACACTCTACATCATCATTTTGGTTATTTTAACTATGAAATCCCTTTCCATATGGCTCCCAGATGAGTACATGCAGTTTTAACATATTATAATGCTATAAGTGTCTTCATATTGGATCAACCTTTAGAAGATCAATTCATAAACATAAAATCCACACTTACAAGGAGTGTAACCACAAAGATTTGAATAAACATTTTATGAACTATTTATTCATACAGTTGCAATCAGAAACATGCAGTAGATGAAGGTACTTCTTAAGAATATCATAACATTCAAATATCAGCTATGGATGATCTTTGATTTCAGTAATAGTCCTAAAAGGATATCATACATGTTTATTTGATTTTATCTATGTAGAAGCATTATTTTTTACCCTTATCAGAGAATGTGTGAATGTTTTTTACTATTATTACATATATTTACTTGAAAATGATAACTCTTACTATTTTATCTACACTTTGATTTTGAACATAATTAGTGAGATAATAGTAATGGTCAACCAGAAAATCTATTTAAAAGATGAGAAGCCTATATATTAATGGCATCCATCCACTCTTTCCAAATATGGAATATTATTCTATAATGATTATGATAGAGATATTCTTATTTGGATATTTCTATTCCTATAAAAATTATTATTTACATAAATCGATCCTCCCTTGAAGGGACAATCACTTTTCAGATATGATAAATAACATGAAGTGAATTATTAATATTTTATAAAATTAATAATAACATTCTGTATAGAAGATAATTCATTATAAGATATCTGAAATGTGGTACTATACTTGTCATATAACTTCCAAAGCGACATCAAAAGATAAAAAATATATTTATCTCATACTAAGAATATGGCGATAAACATTTAAAATTTCATAGGATATTTATATAGCATAATAAAAATATATTACTAAAGCATGATAAATAATATTCACAACTTCCCCTGATGCTCGTAATAAAATATTTTGTTAAAATACTTTTTGTAAGTTTAATACTTCTTATAGTTACACTCTATCTAAAAAATTTGAATTTGAACATGTGGTAGCTTATTTATTATCTTAATAAGATAATATCTTACATGGTAAGATAAACATCCATTATAGAGTATTATTTTTTATATGTACATGGAATATATTCTTCCTAAACTTCTATTCTTGAAAGAAAAAATACTTTATTATAGATAGAATACTCTACTCAGTGTAAAATCAACCCAAATTGTCATCATAAGAAAAATTCCTTTAATTAATGTATAATATGATACTCTAAAAGTAACTCATTAGAAAAAATATTGATATTGTGAATTATAAAAACAAATAATAACATTATCATTTCGAAAAAAATAAGTCTTTCTGAAGTATAAGACATCCATAACATGTAAACTATATCTCACATAGACCCTCAAACATATCATGTTTTTCATGAAGATACCCTGGGACACAATTACGTTGTCTAGAATAAACACTTGGACAAAGACGATTCTAAACATTAGGGACTCTGATTCCTATATAAACAGGATACGAAGGACTCCCTCTTAAGTAATAAGATCCAAGTAGGCATCCAAAATTTTGTAATTTCGTCCATATCTCATTCACTCTAACCCATTCCCCCAAACTCTCCAATTAGTTGGTAATTCCTGCAATAATTGAACAATGAGGACTCTGATTCCTACTATAAGTAGGATAATTTGGACACCATTCTATGTCTCTATCTCTGTGTCAATCATTCCATTTAGGGCACACCCACTTCATTAATCATATATTTATATTAAGTAAGTCTAATCATTTCTTATCCCTTTTTCTCACATTGATAATGAGTTGTGTGGTCATAGGGATTTGAAAAAAATCATATCACTAGAAACATGAATTCCCTATATCAAAGGAAGTGTGTAAGCCCCATTTAGTGGAATGATAAGACTTCCACCATTCAAGGGAATCCACCTTGGTGTATGTCACAAAGGAATCTTGTATCGTTAACCCCTTATAAATAAATCTCTCGGTAATTAATTATATATCATTAAACATCAATGGGTAGAGGTCCAATCAGACTATATTGACTCTAATTACTATTATAAGAGGGATTCACATGACACCTCATCAAAAACCAGCCTGGTTACCCTGGTAACCCAATAAATGAGCCTCACCTAACATATCGTACAGGGTGTTCCTCATCCCCATGGGTTGGCTATTAGAACCTGGAATCATATAGCATAAAATTGGGAACAAATTATCCACAAAACATTGAGGACGTAAGATAAGAAAGTTAATATGCACACAAAAGAAACTCCATTGGGAGTAATTTACCAATAGTCAACAAATAATTTAATCCCAATGTAATAAAACCCTAATACTCAAACTCTTAAGAACAACCCAAGTCTCTAAAGAAACAACTAACCACATCCATGGTTGAACAACTAGATCCACCTCTAAGAGATCATTTTCTCTCACTCAAACCTAGAAAGAGACAATCTACAAACACCTCAAGTCACAATTAGTGTGTGAGATAAAAATCATTGTATGGTCTCAACATAGATTCCACAATAGATTCCAATAACAGATTAACAAAATGAATAGTTTTAATTTTAAAATAAACAAGTTTGGAATTTTAAAGCATATTTAAAAAAATTATACTATATAGTTCAAATGGATGTAAAATACATCAAGAAATGGATTTAAAAGTGATGAAATATTTATAAATCTATGGATTAAAAAAATTTACATAAAATCGTTTATGTAAATTTAGAAGACATGTAAATTAGTTCAACAAAAATGGGATAGATTTATATCTCAAATATAATACAAGACAACAACATGGTCATCTGACAAATTGTTATCAAATATATAGTCTATAGGACTCTGCACTCTCTAAGTAGTCATGAAAATATGTGTATACACATATCCCTATGACACTGGCCAAAGGTGACTTGTCACCATCCCACTAGGGAGGTGACCTACTACATTAATGTTTTGTAACATTGGATAAGCATAGAGTGTGTACAAATAACACACAATATACCTAAGGCTTGCATGTTCTCTTGCACAATCAATAATGTGAACTTTATTTTAAGAATTCTTGAAATACTATTCAATCCCATTACTACCATTTCAAATTCCAATTTTCTATATAAAAGAAGAACATGTTTATATAAAAAACATGCCACTTCAACGAGATAAAACCACTAGTTCTCTATGAAAACATTTTAATCCATTTTCACATGTTTAAAATCAATTCAAAACCAATTAAAATAATTTCAAAATCCATTTCAATAATTAAATTCAATAATTTAATTGAAATACTTCCATAAAATTTAAAAATTATGTAAAAATATTTAAATCAACCAATTTCTAAAAACGGTCCCCAATTTAATGGAATTATGGGTTTTCTGAATTATTTAGGCCAACCCCATTTAAAATCATAAAATTCACTGGAATTGGGTTTTATCGAATAAATTTAATAAAAGTTTTAACAATTGAATTTAAATAAAAAAATTAAATATAACATGAAATTAAAGGTTAATAAATTTGTCCAAATAAGGTGGAATCACCAACCAATTTCCAAAACTCAACACTTACAATATCATCCGTTAATGAGAAAAAAAGTGTATAAGACCTATAAATTCAACCTAGAAGTGAGATACAACGTGATTTATCATAGATACATCAATTTCAAGACTATCTATTGAAATATCAAAAGAGTGAAAACAGAGAAAGATGAAGAATAGGGGAGAAAGCTTACCTTGGAAACACACTTCCAATGTAATGATGATTGAATGAAAAATGTAGGGGTCCATAAAGGTTTGAGAGATTTAAGATCACTCGTGGAAGGATTTGGGTGAAAGGAAATGTAGCTGTAGAGGAAGGGAAAAGGATCTCAATCGTGTTGTCTATTTAAAAACTGTAGTCGAGGTATTACTCGATGTGTAACCCCACTACACATCATAAAATAGTTATGTTTCATAATTTCTAAAAAATGTGTTTATATAAATTGAAATAAAATCATTTAATAACTCAATATGGGTAAAGCGTAATCACAATGTTTAACCTTTCACAATTTAAATATTCCCACGACATGAACTTTCTCACAGTATGCAACTGGAAACCATTACACATTGTGTAACCTAGTTTAATAGCGTGTAACACTCTGTTAAGAAATATAAAAGGGTAGATAATGCTAAGAGCCAAAAAAATATATGACTCCACCATTAAAGGTGTCCTCCCAATTCATTCTAAACCCTACCTAGTCAACAAAAATGAAAAACCATGACATTTTAAAAAGGAATAACTATCTGATCAAGAACAAGATGTTACAATCTCCCACTATAAAAACATCATATCCCCAAAAAACCTTCGAACATTATTCAATGCTAAAAATATGAGGGCACTGCTCTCTCATCAGTTCCTCACATTCCCACATCTCATGATTATAAGAACCATGATTCAATAGAAGACAAACCAAAGGTATCGTAGTCCCATGTATTACCTTTGTATCAAAATCAACTATCATGACTGCAAGCTTAGTCAAAGATAAATTAGGTTCAATATCAAGTTCACTATTGCTCCAAACATGATATAGATCAGATAATTACTTTATCACCTATGATACATAGAATATGGAATGTATTGAAATCCAGTGTGGTGGATGTGATAATTGGTTTTAAACTTTCCCCACCTACTCAACAACCTCAAAATCTCCCACAAAATGAGGAGTAAGATTCCATTTCTTCTCAAGATTTAGATGACCCATGCAGCGTGAAAATTACATAAATACCTTGTCACCAACTTATAACTACAATGTTCTATGGTGATAATTGACATGAAACTTCTATCGGCTCTATGCTTTCAACACTCTCTAATGAATTAACTGAATCTTTATTGTCATCTCTTAAACCAAAATTTTTCCAACCAAGTTACATTCAACAATATCTGTCCAAAAAAATACACATTTTCAAAGAAGGAGATAAAATGAATCAAAAAGAGTCATTATAATTTCTAATTCGTAAATATTATTATTAGAAAAATCAATCAACACCAAAAAATCATCCCATACCCCACTAAAATTGAGAATATATGCACTGAGCATATCCTTGATAATCTAAATAGCTCTCTTTATTTTTCTATTTGACTATGGATGGTAGGCCTTTCTTAAACAGACCTAAGATCGCACTGCCTCCTAAAGGCCTCTCCACAAGTGAGATGTGAGCTGTAGATCGTTATTAGAATCTATAGAAGATGTAACACCATGAAAATCGATCATCTCATTCATGTTGATATTTCCCAACTCCTCAACATTGGTTGAATCATGACTGGGAATGATGTGATCCGACTTGGTCAGCATGCCGATAAAAACCCATATTGCATTCTTATTTATCTGGGTATGAGGAAACACAACAACAAAATAAATAGATTTTTCATTCTATTTCTATATAGGGACTACAAGTGGTTGATGTAAACATGAAGGTTTCTGATACTTGGCCTTAACCTACTGAAATGTATAATAGTTGGAAACAAACTCAATAATTCCCCATTTCATACCTAGACACCAAAACTATCACCATATTTCATAGAACATCTTAGTGATTCCTAGGTGTACCAACCATTTGGAATTATGAAAATCCACCATCATAACTTTCCTTGCTACTAACATCACAATGTTGCGATTCAGATAACATAGAACCCCCTATTTGGTGAATGACCCCTGGGAAATTGGATCCCCACCATAAAGAGAGTATTTAATGCTATGGAATTCATCACAAATATGATGATCCTGATGAATAATCTTGAGAAGATAGAATTTTAACTAAATGTGTGCTAAATAAACTTCTTCAAATTTTTCTTGAACTCCAATATGAAACTATGTAAAAAGAGACATCATGTTCAACTCTTCAAGATATTCCTTCACTGTACGGGTTGGAAGTTTCCTACTCAATGGATCATATAATGAAATTCCCTTTCTCTGGTGTATAGGAGATGTCAAAGGTGAGATATTTTAGGTAATCTACCCAACACCTCTGGAAAATATTAATATCATTCTGAGAGAAAATATAACTAGTTATTTTGTGGTTTGAATACAAAGTAAACCTTTCTCTAGAAAGGTATCACCATCACCTATTATGAATTTGCATCATCAATTCAAGATCAAGTTCATGGTGAGGATATTTATTCTCTTGTGTCCTAAGAGGATGGGATATGTAAGAAACTACATGGTGGTCCTACAGAAGAATTTATCCCAAGCCTAAACACAATGCATCATAATAGACCACGTAGTCCTAACCAGCCTCTAGAATAGTCAACACCGATGTATATGTTAAAATATGTTTCAGATAAAATATATATCTCTAAAATTTATCAGTCTAAGAAAAATGCATCCCCTTATAAGTTAGAGCAGTCATTAGAGAATCTAACTTTAATAATTCCTTCACAAATCGACTATAATATCTAGATAATTCAATAATGATCCGAATATTGGAAACATTATGTGTTTTCTCTCAAGTCATAATAGAAAACAAAAATATTACCTTCCCCAACTCTAAATAACAAGGTCCCTCCATAATCGACCTTGGGTCCATTATCCTTGATTTATAAGAGACACACAACTAGGTGTAGTAATGTATACTTATCAAAGATAACAATCAATCCAATCTTTATTGGAAATTATCCAATCAATTATGAAAATGAAGATAAGAAGTTTCATGTTGAGGACTAGAAATTTTTTTTGCTAGCTCGACTTTTGGAAGAGAGAAGTCACAATGCAGACTTCGAAGATCCAAATTTCTCTTCATTCCAAGGGGTGTAGTAATATCCATTGAATAAGATAAAACATCCATAAGAATATTTAACAGATTAATAATATGGGTTTAAGTAAATTTATTAGATGCACCAATTTCAAATAGATTAGTCACCAATGATGAGGTTATAGTAATGGTACCTCTCACAGTTACTTGACCCATATCTGCTTCCTATGGAGACTCTTCCACTATGTGAAGTAGATTTATTCAAGATTTCTATGGATGGAACCCATTTATATGTAAATAATATGATTTCCCCACAATTTTAAGGGGATCTGATGATCCTGTTCCACTACATTGAGTATACATTATATGGGATAATCTCTGTAAGTGTCATGTACATATGTAGTACCTATAGTTATTGGGTACCTCAGTGAAAACCCTCTTAGAATTTCATGTATTTCCACACTGATAAAAAATCAAAGGACTTCACCTCATAACTATAGGAAGTCTAGAATTTCTATGCCATTGAGAAATACCATGAGAATCATTCAAATTCCACTTTCCCTTGAAGGAACTAACTCGGATACTGGGGAAAAGGGACTCTTTTTTACCCTAGTATTCCATCAAGTAAAATCTAAACCATCATCTCCCTATCAATCACATCAACATAAGTGGACATCTTTAGAATGAAAAAAAAATATTTTATATCTAATCGATTTCCCAACTCAATATATTGATACATAACCCTCTCATTAGACTGAATATTAGGGGAAAACTACATTAGAACAATAAAGTGATTCGAATTCTCATTCACGGTTCAATTATCCTTGCCAATCTTGAAAAACACCACATCCGTCGCGAAAATAATTGAATTTTCATAGAACTAGTTGGTGAATGAACACTAAGTCTATCCATGATAATCCCTAATGTTTCTCTATCATCACCATTATGTTTCACCATCTTCTTCTTGGTACACCCCGTATGAAGGTGGCACACTTTACATCGATTTTGTCTAGTGTCTCCAAAAAATCAAACATACATTCTATATTTCCCAACCAATCATCATCATATTGAGGATCAGTGGAGGATTTAAAAACAAGTGTATTCTAGTGAATGAACACTTGAGAAATTTGTTGACGAACTACCCCAAAAGGATCCACTACTAGAAACTGAATGAGGATTGGAGGTGGTGTCTGTCCAAGAGCATGGATTGTGCGTAAAATCGCCTCAACTAGATTTGGGTCCACTAGAGGATTCGATCATTATGGTTCTACAACATATTCCTCCTAGATCATATTTTCACATAATCTAAAAGGGAAGATACTACACAACATTAGAAAAAAAAATAAGGGAGACATCAAACTAACACACAAACTATGTAATAAGTTAAACTAATCACATTATAGAGGATAACAAATATTTGGATATCAATCTATCAAAATCAAAATAGGGAAAATAATATAACTAATCTACAAGTTATTTTTTCCTAAAAACCCATAACTTCTTAAGGATCATTGTGGTAAGAGCAGGCCAAGCACTCAATCAAAAATACTTCCTAAGTCCCAACAATATTTCACAATTCATTCTGACTTCAAGACATTAATCTCAATTACTTGACTCTAATATGAACTTTTCAAGAACCATCCCAGGTACCATTGTAACCTGATAATTGAGCTAGTACTGATATATCTTGAAGTGAATTCCCTACCCCCATGAGTTAGTGACTAGCACCTGGAATCATTAAACATGCAAGTGGGAATGAATTTTCCACAAAACATAGTAGAAGAATGTCAAGAAAGTCAATATTCATAAAAAGAAACTCCATTGGTATTGATGTACTAGAAATAAACTAGGAATTAAATCCCAAATTACTAAAACCCAAGTACAAAAACATGTAAGAACATCCCAAGTCCCTAAGGACCCAACTCATCACATTCAAGGTTCAGCAGTTGGATCCACCTCTATGATATTCTTTCCCCTTGCTTGAACACAGAATGAGGTAATCTAAAAAAACCCAATGGAATAAGAAGGGTGTGAATTAAAAAAACCAGTAAGGCCTCACTATGGATTCCATAATTGATTCTAATAACAAATTAAACAAATGGATTATTTCTATTTAAAAATAAATAGGTTTGGAATTTTAAATAATAATTAAACAAATCATGCTATACAGTTCAAATGATGGAAAAATACATTAATCAAAGTCTTTACATGTGATATAATATTTCTAAAACATTGTATAAAATAATAAACTTTCAAAAAATAGTCTATGTGAATTCAAAAGGAATCTAATGGATTTCAACAACATTGGAATACATTTATATCTCAAATATAATACCAGAGAGCAACATGGTCATCTTCAGAATAGTTACTAAATTTACAATCTATAGAACTCCATGCCCTATATGTGATCATGGTAACATGTTTATACACACATACCTCTAAAACTGGATAAAGGTGAATCCTCCCCTTGTCATTGGGGATGTGACATTTAGAATTTCTGTTTTAGAATATTATATGAGCATATAGTGTATCAAAATAACTCCCAAATTTCCAAATTATTTCATTCTCTCTAACACAATAAATAATGTAAAATTTATTTTAGTACTTATTAAAAATAAAATTCAATAAAATCCCCCCACTTAAAATTCCAATTTTCAATTTATAACCAAAAAAATGTTCTCATGAACATGTTCCACTTTAATGAGATAAACCATTGGGTTTCTATCAAAATATTTTAAGCAATTTTCACAAGTTTAATATAAATTCAAACACAATTCCATCAATTTCACAATAAATTTATATAAATAAATTCAATAATTTAATTGAAATATCTTACATTAAATTTAAAATTAAATAAAAAATTAAATCTACCAATTTCCACACACACTGCCCAATTCAATGGAATTGGGGGTTTACCTATTTTTTCTTTCCAAAACCATTTTAAATCTTACAATTCAATGGAATTTGGTTTCAAAAAATCTATTGAATTAAATTTTGAGAAATTAAATTTAAATCAAAAATTAAAATAAATCTTGAAATTCAAGGTAAATAAAATTTTCCAAATAGGACTGAACATTTTTCTGAAACTGAACACTCATAATGACCCCCGTTAATGAGAACAAAGGTGTAGAAGACCTGAAAACTCATCCTAGAAGTAAGATCCAACATAATAGATCATAGATCCATAAATTTAAAGATTATCCATTGAAATCAAAAAGGATGAGAAAAAGATAATGATGAATAACAAAGAAGAAATCATACCTGGGACACACACCGACAACCCAATGACGATTGAATGGAAAATGAAGGGGTAGAGAATGGTTGGAGAGCATCAAGATTGATTGGGGAAGTATTTGAGTTGAGTGAAATGAAAATGAATAAGAGGGGAAGAAAAGATCATATCCATGCATCCTGTTTAAAAACCGATGTTGAGGTAATACACAACATTTAATCCTAGTACATGCCATGAAATAGTTATGTTTCATAACCTCTAGAAAATGGGCCGCAGTAAATTGAAAACCCTTTATTAATTAAATCATGACATATAAAGGAAAGTCAAAACATATAACCTTTCATGGTGTTAATATTCTCACAGAATGATCCTTTTCACAATATGAAACTTCTCAAGAGATGAATCTAGCAACCATTACACATCATGTAACCTAGTTATGTGGCATGTAATACTCTGGAAGCCAGCAGAAAAGGTTGGTTAACACTAAGGGCCCAACAAATCTCAAACATCACCATTATATGAATCCTTCTAATTCATTATCATCCCTACCTACTCAGTGAAAATGAAATACCATGAAAAGTTAAAATGGAATACCTATCAGATCGGAAATGGGATGTTACACACCTTCCTAAGGCTCGAGATCCATACCTGGTGGCTATGTTTCCTAAAAAATGTTAGTTTCACATAACATTAAACTGAATGAGTTGGAATTAAAAAACTACATGGTTTTTTTATTCTTTATATACGCAGTATATATAGGAATCCTGATGACAATTATTTCTCATCCTCAAAACACCAAGCACGTCCCTAGATAGCAGTAAACTCCAAATTTCATAGTCATTAAGCTTCAAAATATAAAAATATACCCATTTCTTTGATATAATTGTAAATATATGGAAGACCACAGATATATATAGATGGTAACATTTATATAAATCCTCTTTACCCACAAAATGATTCAAATCCCTATCATTTAATTGGTGAAAGCAGTCATGTATTTGGATTTAGAAGAAATTCTCAAACATATTGTAAATATATAAGAGATTCCTAGAATAAGAAATAATTTCCCAAAATATTGTGACCACCCATACTCTAAACTAATGTGAGTTCCTAAGAGTCACTGAGTCTGAAACCCTTAACAACTATCTACATTATGATATGGGTATTTCCCTTATTTTGGTTATAGGAGCTATTTTTTGTTTCCATAAGTGATGAAAATAGTGAGCCTGATGTTAATGATTGTGATACCATACATGAAAATCCCACAATCAATCACCAACACCCAAATCTAAAATGGGAAATAAAAAATTAGTACCTAGTGTGAAAACTTGTAATGATATAATAACTAAATAATTATAGGAATTGGGAAGCTTGTCCCAAAAACTCAAGGCACCAAACCATCTCTAACGAAAAATGATGTTGAACCCAATGTGAATATCTCAAATAATAAAAATAATTTATTGACCATGTGTTGGTCGATTTTTTTAATCCCTTTCAAAAAAGAAATGGTATGCCCGATGTGAAATACATCGATAATAAAATTTCCTTAGGGTTCCCATGAAATGTATCATTTTCTCCATGAAAACATCGCGTGAGAAATTTGGCTAAACTGGGAAGAAGATGGACAATTGTTTTACCCTTGATTAGTTGATTGAGCATGTTTCACACTTGTGATGATGCAATGATTGGTGAAATTTTTCCTTGATATATTTGTGACCAAAAGAAATATAAAATAAAAATCTTAATAAAAGATAATTTCTTAATTATGTTAATGATATAGAACATTAATTAAGGGAATTAGATCTATGGGTTGGAAAAATACCTCAAGCACTCAATACAAATCAATTCAGGTGGAGAAAGCCATAGTTCAAGAATACCACCCACAAGGTGATATCCGAACTATCAAGAAAACATGTAATGTTCTCTAGATGATGAGGCCAATAAGTCTATCTCATTAAAAAAAAATATACTGAAATTACGGGCACATGTCACCACCAATAATAATATAGAAAAAATATCCTTTGTGGAAAGAAATAACAACCTTCTATATCGAAGGATGGTGGATCAAGGAGTCAACTACATATCTATATTGATCCTGGAGTAGCCCGGGTGGTCTCTTTCAGCCATCATCACCACTGTCATCCGTTAGTTCCTGTTACTCCCCCACTAAAGAAACCACCTAAACATTTTCCTCCCTGGAAACTCATACATGGGTAACAAGGAGTTCTCACCTGGTGTATGAAGCTATGTATAAATGGGAGTGGGGTCAAATACCCACTTATACTAACAATTCCTGTTAGAATATTCTTATGGTATCCAGTGAGTAGGATCATATCCCTATGCACTCAGATTCTGTTTTCATGCATACTCATGAAAAAATCATGGAGGGGGGTACATATACCTTCCCCTAAACAAGAATACCAATAACATATTCTGATTTAATAATCCATAAAATCATGGGATTATATCCCCATTTCAATTGAATACATTTGGGAATTTAAAAAAAAAATAATGTGAATGCCATCATTTTTACACACACTTTTCTAAAGTGTCACTACATTAGAGAAATAGTAGAATAGCTACTACATGATATACCAAAACATGTACATATAAGGGGATAAACACATATTCCTATCCAAATAGCTAGATCAGTATATCACCATGATCAGTATGAATAGGTGGCTACTCGAAGAAAGCATACTTTGTTTATCCCATTCCAGAGGATTATAAGAATATTGTGGTAAGGGGAGAGTCACATGACTGGGTTCCAATCCCTATTTCAACTAGGGCTCACCAACTCAGTTTGATATATTCCTAGGGAGATTCATATATTCCTATCAAAAAGGCTGGTGGGATTCTCCAAATTCAAAGGATCATGTTCATAACTTTATTTCAAACAAGGCTCACCAGTTTAGTTCGGCACATGCCTCAGGACCTATGAAGATTCTTGTGAAAAAACACAAGTTGAATACTCCAAAGGCATAGGAATGGAAAAATATCATCAATACAACCAATTTTTGTCAGTGAAATATGTCAATAACATTATATATGACTCATGTCCATAATTATGAAGCTAATTGACTTATTCTTTAAGATCACTATATCTAGGCTCATATCCCTACATCCACTGATGAATGACTACACCAGCATACTTTAGAGGCTATACATGAGGACTGAAATATCCCTTCTCCCATTAATGAATTCCATAGGAATATTCCAATTGTAAATTCATATTTGAACTAGGATTACACCCTCTCTTTAGTTAGGATTGAACGATATACTCCAGTAACCACCCACATGTATGCTCTTAATCCTATTGAAAAAATAGATGCTCCATATTTGTACACAAGTATATTCTTAGTAGATGGATCATATCCCCACATCACTGGATTGATATCATCCTATTTTGGAAATAATCATGTTGTCAGTTTATATCCCTGCTCAACCCCAAAGGATGGTTAGTATATTCTAGCCACAATGTAGAATGAGGATCATATGACTGAAATTCTTGTTACCAATTTACTTGAGGCTATTTGACACATATAAGCTACACCATAAAGATATATCGACTATTCAACCAATGTATAAGTTGATAAGTACTTTGATATTCCTCCTCACAGTAGTGCATATATTGATCGTGGGGACTCTTCTCATAAAATCAATTGTGGTTAACAACCACATGGTGATATTTCTCCCAAACAAGGAAATTATCCCCTTAGATAAAAACTATTATATATAGAGGTGATACAAAATCAAACAACTCTATAAAAATAGATTATAGAAACATCAGGTATAACCATATAAAATACCCCCATCAACTATTAGATGTACTTCCCACAGCCAGCAGGCAACCCAGAGAAGCAACTTCTCTAGTCTAACCAGTTGGATTCATATAAATTTGATGAAGAAGTGGGATGAAATGGATAAATGGTTATTGTTTATCTAGAAAAAATATTGATCCCATATTCTTTCCCATATCAACTATCTAACTATGAGTTCCCGATTGAGATAGAGAAGGTGTTACTGACTTAACTATGCCAAAATATTGTGGAGAATCATTTGTAGTTAATGGTAGATAAACATCCCATATCTATGATAACTGGGCCACATTCACATCATTCTGATTATCTAATTTCAAATTGGAGAGGATGTTTTCTATATTGCTGATGACCCAAGGACGAAAAAATCATAGCATGAATATATAGAAATCCTTCCACCATTCACAAAAAACTCTTCAAAACTGATCACTAAGGCATCATCATATATCAATATTCAAGGATGGGAAACATATGGTGAGGTTCACTTCACCATGTTCCTATAATAGAAGAATATACTAGATATGGAATGGTCGAATATCATATCCACATGATAAATAAGAGGATAGTGTAATTAATGTTCTAGTTATTCAATACAATAAGACTCCCCCACATTGAAGATGAAAAGATGTCACAAATAGAGGGAGAGGGATTCCAATAGATTACCAATATTGGACCCTTAACAAAATGGTAATGCATTCTAAACATAGAAGTTTTAATTTTGGACTACCCGACCACTTCCCATAGAAAATAACTCCCATCATAGGGGTCCATTGTGTCATTCTCATACAATATCATAATTTCGGAAAATCAAGTGGATCACAATAGCAGCAACCATACTGGTCATCTAAGAGAAAACCAAGCCCATATAAAAGGTGAAATTTTACCACCTCCTCCACCCCATGGGTCATTAAACCATAATAGGATCTTGAAAATATCATCGGAATCTACAAAGAAACCTCATCCCAATGGTCTGGTGGAATTTTTATCTCAATCACCACCACTAGGTTTATCACACCCTAAGAGTGTCATGGATAAATCAATATTAGTTCCAAGTAAACCCCTGTAAATTAGGCTATGGGAATTTATATTTCAATTTCTATCTCAGGATCCACTAGAGCATTCATTGGAATCATTAAATCCACCACAGTAGGATCATAAAGTCCTAATAGTCCAAAAAAGTGGGACCTATAGTCTATTGGGATCATTTATTTACACTATAATTTTTTCTTATAATATGGAGGTGAAGTTTGTAGAAAGTAGAGATTTGAATTCATCTTTGTATTCCCCTTTTGTTTTTTCAACTTGACAAGTTTAATGCCTCTTTCCCATGAAATTTTAGTGTATTTTAATTTGGACCTTCTAATAATAAATTTTTATGTCATACAACTTTGACCAAAGTGCAAGAAATTTATGTTTATGACTAACATTGACCTAGTATAAATGGAATGTTACATAGAAATCTAATTAAGATATCCACGGTTAATGGTGATCCATCATTATTTTGAATGGGAGATGAAAATGTTGTAAATACTGTCTTGAGGTTATCATTCCACGTGTAATTATATTGAAAAATATGTAGAGGATGGACCATAACACCCTAAGGTGGAGAGTTCATCCATGGTGACGTCATGCTCATAAAGATTAGAAAGTCTTTCCTTTAGGGCCAAGATGTCATTAGTTGGTATTTCAAAGCCCATATGCTTTACTATAATGGTCAAATAGAGAGATATCATTTCCCTTCCAGGGTTTTTGGAAGGTTTGTGAAAAAATGATGTCCCAAAAAATGATGTTTGATTTATGGTATGAGGGTCTTAAAATTTATTGGAAACAACTCATACTATGGTTGACCGAGGTATGGATCTTTTTATCCATTGATAAGGAATGATGAGTGGTGATGTCCTATACATTTGAATGTATTTTAGAGGGATGCATATATCCTATGGTTTATCATCCTGCAACAGGGATATATTCCTTGTAGTGTAATCTCATGTAGGGATGTTGTTTTCCTTGTAGTTTAACATCAAGTAGTAAACATGAGTTCCATAACTTTTAGTTTAACATCTTGTAGAAAAAACATGATAACCGATTAGAAAATTTTGCAAGATATACTTGGGGACACTTTTTGCTAGTCAAGGGAATTTAGATGCAGGTAGCATATTTTATCTATGCGTGGGATCATTGGAAGGTAGCCATATGATGAGCACTTCTTGTGCTCATTTATCATGTTCACAAGAATGTTGTATATAGATCAGACTCATGTGTATGTATAATGATCTCATATTTTTTTGACCCTCTTCAAACTGAGGTATATTATTCTTTTGTGATCTGTTCATTGTGAATACATTTTCCATGATGTTTAACATCATGTGGCTGCACTACTACAAAACAAGCCTTTAACAACATATTCTATTATCAGTGCTAAAAAAATCAATGATGAAGGTGACAATTGTCAGAACGTTTTTAGAGCTCATAAATGGAATCCATTATCAGTTCTTTTTTAGCACTGATAAAGGGTAACCAATATCAGTGCTTTTCTTTAATGGTGATAAAAGGTACCCTTTATCAATTCTTTTTTAGCATCGATATAGGGTACCATTTATTAGTGCCTTAGTTTTAGCACTCATAATGGTCCCAAATAAATTGAAATAATTAAAGTAATAAAAACTATATATGAGTAAATAGAAAAAAATATTAATATTTTAATTAATTATGTCACGAACCGTCCTCAAGGCTCGTGCTGTGAGTACCCCAAGCCCGCCTTCCATAGGCCAGGGGCTGGCGACTAGAACCAAGGAGTAAATCCTGGTAAAAAGGGAAGGCATTACCTTTGTAAAGTAAACAAACACCACAGAGCAAGCAAGTAGTAGAAGTAAACACTAAGTAAATACTGAGTACAACAGTAAGTCCAGAAAAGTAAGTGGGCCAGAATACAAACCCAAACTAAAAGTAAAGTACAACTTGAAAGGGAAAAAACAACTAAAAGTAGAGCCACAGCGTCGAGCCATCCACTGGAAGTCCCACCTGAAGGGTGGGAACAGATAGCCTCCACTGCTCCTCGGGTCCAGCTGACTGCTCTGAGTACGTCCCGCTCAGTGGTCCACCTCCAGGTACCGTCCTGCTCCACAAGCCTCAACTACGATCAACGTTGTCCGACGTCTGCAACCAACACAACGTAGTGCGGGCATATCCCGTGCAGGGGTGAGTATAAGCTACTCAGTAGGGACCCCGAGACCCCCGAAGGTCTCCCAGAATCCACAAAGGAAAGATACAATCACGATGTAACATCCGACACTGCTTAGGTATATGCTCATACATATACCTAAGTCATCAATCCCAGCTCGCTCCAACCTCCGAGCCCAAGTACAACCTAGTCCACACAGGAAAGCAAAACGTAAATCCACACCGGATAGCACAACACAATCCACATAGGAAAGCAAAACAGGATTCATCTCACACATGTATACTTTTTCATAAGACGATAGAGATGATCAGATATATCCACTTATTCATCTAAGTCGTCGGACCCACAAAGGATCGAAAGGTACTAACCCCCACAATGACCCATAGAGGATCTGAACCACACAGGATCGATAGGTAACTAACCCCCACAATGACCCACAAAGGATCTGCCCCACAAAGGATTGATAGGTAACTAACCCCCACAATGACCCACACAGGATTGGACCCACACATGATCTGTAGGCGCTGGCCCACACAGGACCGCTGAGCGCTGAACCACACAGGATCGGACACACACATGATATGTAGCACTGATCCACACAGGATCGCTGAGTGTTGTAGTCGTCGCCGTTGAATCCACTGAGGATCTCTGTACAGTCGTCGTCATAGTCACAACCAGCTCTAGGGTTCCCACACACAGCAAGCTCGTTCGGGAGGGTCCGCTCCACGATCCTAGAGGCTGATACATCAACTGACACAAAGTCCAGAGTTGATGTATCCAAAAGTTCCGTATC
Source organism: Viscum album (assembly GCA_963277665.1). NCBI lineage: Eukaryota > Viridiplantae > Streptophyta > Magnoliopsida > Santalales > Viscaceae > Viscum > Viscum album. The sequence continues at coordinate 1,265,074,116 of OY728151.1, read as the reverse complement.
GTCAACTGGAACTCAACGTCGCAGACAGCGCGTCAATCGGACGCCCGGTCGGAGAGTTATTGGCTTTTACGTTCTAGGGGCCCGGTTGGTTTTTAAGTCAAAACCAACCCGACTTTACTCCACTTGCATCCAAACCTCGGTCAGAGTAAATCAAAAGATCTGTCTCACATAGAGGAATCCATCAAAGTTGACGGCACGTCAATCGGACGCCCGGAGCTCAAGTTATAAGCGTTTCCGCTCCGAGGGCCTGGTTGGTTTTCGGTACGAACCAACCCAGCCGAACCCAAAGTTCTCTCAAACCTTGAGTGTAATATATCGAAATGACCATCTCAATCCAAAGATTGTATCGCCGCTGACGGTGCATCAATCGGAGGCCCGTAGCCCAAGATATGGGAAAAAGACCGAAAGGGGTCTGAAAACGGGGGGTCTGGGCCCGGACCGACCCGGTCCAACCCCCCTGGGTTGGCCCGCACTAGGTCCGGGTCCGACCCGGCTGGGTGCGGCCCAGCCCCGCCGGCCTGGGTGCAACTAGGCTGGCGCTGGCCGGAGGGCCAGCGGGTCGGCTCGACCTTTACGGCCGAGCGAAGCGGGGGGCGCGCTGCCCCCGCGTGAAGGAGCCGCGACCCCGCGTGGGGCCGCCCTTGCCAGCGGATGCGGCCGGCTGCCACGTCCCATCCCCCTCCGGTCCCGCGAATTTGCGGTACCGCACCCTGCCACCGCGGCTTCAGCCGCGACGGCTCCTTCCAGCGGTGCCCTTGGAGCCGCCGCCACCTGCCGCCGGTGCCACCGTGCCGGCGAGGTGCACCGGCGGGCTGCCCCACGGACCACCGGACGAGTTCCGGTGGTCGGAAATGCATCCCGTCTTCGCCAATGGCCCTCCTGGGATCTGTCCTTCACTGCGAGGACCTCACATTGCCCGTGCGGCTTACTTTTTCATCTCCCTCCAATCCGCACACCAAGAACGAAAGGACGGTGGGTTCAGACTTGTTTGTTGGTCCGCACCCACCGCATTAGTGGTTTTAAAAGTCTCACAACAAATATTTAAGAAAACCGCGGATATAATCACATTTATTAAAATGGACAAAAACCCCTACATCAACATTGTCGTCGAACGTGATTTCGTCACGGAATTGACCATCACGGAAGAAGAGGATCGCCGCGTCGCGGAAGGGGCGTCGCTCTCGTCGCAGTACACTGCGTCACGTAGTCAAACTCTGAGTATTAAAATCACACAGATTTAATTTCACCAATTAAACCCATGTTGAGGATATAATTCATGAAGTAATTAAAAGAACTGAAATCCCCTACCTCAATCGGTTGTTGATCAAAGATTGTCGCGGGGAAGGAACATCGTGGAAGAAACGTCACGGAAGGAGGATCGTCGGCGTCGCGGTACACAGTGTCGTGTCGTCGATCTCCGAGGGTTCGGCGTTCTTCATCTCCTTTCATCGAAGGCCGTCATTCTTTGTCGGTGACGATGCGTTCTTCATGTTATTCACGTTTTCGCGTTCTTCAACGAAGGAGGATGAAGATCATCAAGCTTTAGAGTTTCTCCAAATCCTCACAACAAGCAACCCCTCAACAAACCTAGTGTTGGTCTTATTTTATTTCCATGCCAACAATTGAAATTCAAAGTTAAGAAACGAACAATTAATTCGATTAATTAATTTTAACGACTTAACTTCCCAATTAAATGGGGCGTTTCTTAACCAGAAAAACGCACGATTGACTTTCATTAAAGAGGGGGTTTGCGGGTACGTTACTTAGGAGGGAAGAAACGATGGGGCTCGTGTGGGACCCACCTCACAAATATCCTACAAAGTGGGTAGGATATTTTGGGTTCCATTCTATCCTCTTAACTTGTCTTAAGTGGCTTTAAGTGAAATAAAATAAAGTGGTCCCACCACTTTATTTTATTTCTTATCTTAACCCCAAAAATTAAAAACCACACCCGAGAAAACGCAACTATGGAAAAGGCGTTTCTAAGAAAATACCGGTGTTGGGATTCCATCAGTGCCCTCAGAATTTGATTATGAGCACCGGTTCAAAAGTTAGAAAACCCCGCTCATTCGTTCACTGAACGTACCCGAGCCAAACTTCAGAAAATGATTCCGGGCACACCGCGCCTCGGAATCAGGTACCGTTAGAAACTACGTTCTTGTAAAATTAAAAATAAAATTAAGAAAAAAATTTCCTTGAATTTTACAAGTTTTTACATCACTCCCACTTCAGGGCTTTACATCCCGGTAAAGATACATCATAAACTAGGGAAACAAATGTGGGTACTGAGCACACATCTGAGCATCCTGCTCCCAAGTGCTCTTCTGGAGGTTCCTGTGCTGCCATCTGATGCGCACTAGAGGAATCGACCATCCATGTAGGACCCGCTCCTGTCGATCCTCGATCTCCACCGAGACCTCCGCAAAAGTCTCCCCATCATCAACGTCCAGCTCCCCATGGTCAATGATATGCGCTGGGTCATGCACGTATCTCCTCAGCTAAGATTCATGAAAGACGTCGTGCACCCGGTGCAACTATGGTGGTAGATCCAGAAGATAAGCCACCTCGCCAATCCTGCTGAGGACCTAGAATGGTCCGATGAACCATCGATACAACTTGCCGCCTCGGCCAAATCTCTGTAATCCACGTCGAGGTGAGACACTCAAGAAGATTTGGTCGCCATCCTGGAACTCTAGTGGCCTCCGCCTTCTGTCATCATAAGACTTCTGTCGGATCGAAGCTGTCCTCATCCACTCCTGGATGACCTGGACCATCTCTGTCGTGGCCTAGACCATCTTTGGTCCCACAAGTTCTGATTCTCCAGGGTCTGTCCAGCACAAAGGATATCTTCAAGGTTGGTCGTACAACACCTCGTATGGTGCCATCCCGATGGTGGAGTGGTAGCTTTTGTTGTACGCAAACCCCACCAAGGGTAGGTGGTCCTCCCAACTGCAACCAAAGTCGAGGACACATGCGCGGAGCATGTCCTCGAGATTCTGTATGGTCCTCTCCGTCTGACCATCTGTCTGAGGGTGAAAGGCGGTGATTAGATGTATTTGCGTCCTAAATGCCTCCTACAACCCCTTCCAAAGCTAGGAAGTAAAGAGAGCATCCTGATCGGAGACAATAGATGATGACACACCATGAAGCCGTACAATCTCCTAAACATAGAGACGTCCCAATCTCTCCATTGATCCCTGCTCCCTGATGGGTAAGAAGTGAGCCGACTTGGTGAGTCAGTCGACAATCACATAAATGGAGTCGTGAACTCGGGAAGTGCGTGGAAGTCCAGTCCCGAAGTCCATAGATATGCCATCCCACTTCCACTCCGGGACCTACAAGGGCTGTACCAAGCCTGCTGGTACCTGATGCTCTACCTTCACCTTCTGGCAGGTGAGGCATCGAGAAATGAACTCTGCCACAAACTTCTTCATGCCCGGCCACTAGTGCTATCGTCTGAGATCCTGGTACATCTTCGCCACTCCAGGATGTACCGCCAAAGGGGAAGTGTGAAACTCTCTCAGGACCTCCTCTCGTAAAGCAACTGGTACTAAGGTACGTCCTCTAAAAAGGACTTCGTGATCTCCTCCTACGGAGAATCCATCAGGTGCGTGGCCTGAGGATATCTGTGCACGCCACGTCTCATAGTCAGCGTACCCACGCTGTGCCTCTCTGACCCGTTGTAGTAGTGGAGGAGTGACTGTGAGTGATTGAAGGAAGGCTGCCCCATCTCTATCCATGAAGGATATCTGCAAAGCGAGTAGCTACTCTGTCGTCTCCTTAAGTAGCTGAATTCCCGTCCTCCTACTAAGAGCATCGACTACCATGTTCCCCTTCCCAGGAGTATAGACTATCTCAAAGTCATAGTCCTGAAGGAACTCGAACCATCGCCAATGTCTCAGGTTTAGGTCCTTCTGAGAGAAGATGTACCTGAGACTCTGATGGTCAGAAAAGACTGTAAAGAACTCGCCCATCAGGTAGTGTCGCCATGTCTTCAGAGCGAAGACCACTACTGCTAACTCCAGTTCATGGGTAGTGTAGTTCTGCTCATGCGGCCTCAACTGACGTGATCCATAGGCAATCACCGCCTTCTCCTGCATCAAGACACATCTGAGTCCAGTCCCTGATGCATCGCAGTAGACTACGTACCCTACTCCCTCCTCCGGAAGCCTCAAGATAGGGGCGCTGGTCAAACTCTGTCTCAGCTCCTGGAAGCTCTGTTGACATCTATCTGACCACACAAAGGGTTTTCCCTTCTTCGTCAAAGATGTGAGTGGTGCTGCAACTTTGGAGAAGTTTGGCACAAATCTCTGATAGTATCCAGCTATTCCCAAGAAACTCCGCACCTCCGTCATGCTCCTGGGTGGATCCCAAGCTAGCACTGCCTCGATCTTCGCAGGATCCACCGAAACTCCCGCCTTAGAGATGACGTGCCCCAAGAAGTGGACCTCACGTAACCAGAACTGACACTTTGAGGGATTTCCATAAAGCTGGCGCTCTCGGAGTGTGTCTAGTACAACCCATAAGTGGTAGGCGTTCTCCTCCTCAATCATCGAGTATATCAAAATGTCGTCGATGAAGACTACGACAAATCGATTGAGGTATGGCTGAAAGATCATGTTCATGAGGCCCATGAACACTGCGGGAGAATTGGTTACGCCAAAGGGCATAACCAAGAACTCATAGTGGCCATACCGACATCTGAACGCCGTCTTCTGCACGTCCTTGTCCCGAACACTGAGCTGATGATAGCCTGACCTGAGGTCTATCTTTGAGAACCACCGTGCTCCCTTGAGCTGATCGAAGAGGTCATCAATCCTTGGTAGCAGATACTTGTTCCTCACTTTCACCTGGTTCAGGCGATGATAATCGACACAAATTCGCAAGATCCCGTCCGCCTTCTTGGCGAACAATATCAGGGAAGCCTAGGGTGAAACACTGGGTCGGATGAATCCCTTGACCTGCAAGTCCTCCAACTGTACTTGTAGCTCTCGAAGCTCAGCGGGAGACATCTGATATTCCGGGGTGGATATTGGGGCTGTCCCGGGGTACATATCAATATAAAATTCTACCTCTCTGCAAGGAGGTAGTCCTGGAACATCATCGAGGAAAACGTCCGCATACTGATCCACCACTGCAGGAAAACCCGGACTCCGTATGTCAACTGCTCCTAGGATGAGGCTAGCCAACTGATGAGTGATGGGTTTTCCTCTCCTCTGCGAAAGTCCATCCTGTGCTGCGAAGGCTCCCTTCTTGCCGGTGAAGGTGAACCTGCTCCCGTCGGTGCGTACACATCGCAGCTTGCGCCTAATACAGTCGATCTGAGCATGGACTGTAGATAACCAATCCATGCCCAAGATGACGTCGTAAGGCCTCGATGCCGTTACAAGAAGATCCCAGCCGAATCTCTCGCCTCCTAGAGTAAGCTCACACTACTGGCACCAGTGCGTAATCATCAAGTCTGCTCCTATAGGAGTCTCTAGCCGTAAGGATCGAGACACCGGCTCTGTCGGATTCTCCGAGATCCGAACAAGGGCAGCAGCTATGAAAGAATGACTCGCTGCTGTGTCTATAAGAACTGAAGTAAGGGTGGAATAGACACAGATAGTACCTAGAATCATCTCGGGAACTCCGTGGTCGTAGGCCTCCACTGCCTGGAGCTTTTCTTGTCTCTACCCACCAACTCCCTGTGGTCGGGGTGGACCTCCTGGCGGTGGTGGTGGTAGAGCCTCAAAGCGTCTCTCACCACCTGCTGCTCAGCCAGCTCCTCTTCCTCGTCCCCCTGCTCCCTGTGGACCGCCACGGTCGACCCTCTGCCTCTACCTAGGTGGTCCCTCAACCGTCTGCTGCTCCTCGGCACGGTGGGTCGGGCAGTCACGAGCCATGTGGCCCTGCCCGCCGCATGTGTAGCACTGCCTGCCTCTCGAAAGACTAGCTCTACGCTGTGTGCCCCGCACTGTTGAGCCAATGTCCTGAGGTCGTCTGCATGAGGGTCTGGTATGCCTGTACCCATGAGTCATCCATCGACTGCCTTCCAGAGAAGACTCTGCTACGTGCCGCCCCGCGGTAGGTCTCGCTGCTGATGAAGGCTCAGCAAGGAAGCTCTCGATCAAAAGGCCTCCCTCAAGTACTCCTTCCTGGGTCGAAATGCTATGGGAGATCAGTGATACCCTGATCTCATGCCTCAATCCCTGCTCAAAGGTCCGAGCCTGGAAGAATGGGTCCCGTACCATGTCTGTCGAGTAGCGCGAGATATCGGTAAATCTCGCCGAGTACTAGGCGACCGTCAAGCTGCCCTGCCGTAGCTGAAGAAGCTCCTGGATGCGCACCGTACAGAGGGTGGCAGGAACGAACTCTGAGCGGAAGAGGCTCTCAAAGTCTGTACAGAGAAGAGATGCCTCATCGTGCACCTGGAGCATCAAGCTCCACCATCTGCCTGCTGCCGCGTGCAGTAGGCTCGCTGCGAGGATCACCATGAGGTCTGCTGGTGTCCTCACTAATCTGAAAACTCGTACCACTTCCTCCAGCCAATCCTCGGCTGCCTGGGGGTCCGTCTCCCCGTGGAACCTAGGCGGTTGCTGGCATTGGAACTCGTGCAGTGCACTAAGGCAACGTGCATCATCAGTGGCTGGGGCTGGAAGCATCGGTGGCTCAACGGGTAGAGGTTCCTCTGGTGCCTCAACTATCAAAGGGCCCTGTACTAAGGCCTCGTCGCTCGGTGGGATGTCATCACACACAACTCTCGGAACCCTAGCTGGCTGCTGTGGTGGGGCCATCCTAAAAAGAAACAGGTGCGCCATGATCAAACAGTATACCTAGTGAGCTGACATAAAGTAATCACAAAGAAAACTTGAAACACACATGCAATCAATGTTTTCGTGCATTAAGTCAGAAATCAGAAGTCAGGGTCCTGGTGTACGGATACGTCAGCCGCCACACCAACACTGGACTTCTTGGACTGATAACCACACCCAATAATCTTAACATTATTGCTTCACATAGAAAAATATCAGAGTCCAATGTTCTACGGTAGAACTGAACTCCTCTGATACCAATTTTTCTCGACCCGTCCTCGGGGCCCGTGCCGTGACTACCCCAAGCCCGCCTTCCATAGGCTAGGGGCTAGCGACTAGCACCAAGGCGTAAATCCCAGTAAAAAGGGAAGGCATTGCCTTTGTAAAGTAAACAAACACCATAGAGAAAGAAAGTAGGAGAAGTAAACACTAAGTAAAAACTGAGTACAACAGTAAGTGCGGAAAAGTAAGTGGGCCAGAATACAAACCCAAACAGAAAGTAAAGTACTACTGGAAAGGGAAAACAGCAACTAAAAGTAGAGTCGCAGCGTCGAGCCGTCCACTGGAAGTCCCACCTGAAGGGTGGGTACAGATAGCCTCCACTGCTCCTCGGGTCCAGCCGACCGCTCCGAGTACGTTCCGCCCAGTGGTCCACCTCCAGGTGCCATCCTGATCCGCAAGCCTCAACCAAGATCAGCGCTGTCCGTCGTCTGCAACCAACACAACGTAGTGCGGGCATATCCCATGTAGGGGTGAGTATAAGCTACTTAGTAGGGATCCCGAGACCCCCGAAGGTCTCCCAGAATCCAAAAATGATAATCCACAAAGGAAAGATACAATCACAAAGTAACATCCGACACTGCTTAGGTATATGGTCATAAATATACCCAAGTCATCAATCCCAGCTCGCTCCAACCTCCGAGCCCAAGTACAACCCAGTCCACACAAGAAGGCAAAACATAAATCCACATAGGATAGCACAACACAATCCACATAGGAAAGCAAAACAGGATTCAGCTCACACATGTATACTTTTTCATAAGACGATAGAGATGATCAGATATATCCACTGATTCATCTAATCCGTCAGACCCACAAAGGATCGGAAGGTACTAAACCCCTCAGTGACCCACAAAGGATCTGACCCACACATGATCGATAGGTAACTAACCCCCTCAATGACCCACACAGGATCAATAGGTAACTAACCCCCGCAATGACCCACACAGGATCAGACCCACAAAGGATCTGTAGGCGCTGGCCCACATAGGGCTGCTGAGTGCTGACCCACACAGGATCGGATCCACACAGGATCTGTAGCACTGATCCACGCAGGATCACTGAGTGTTGTAGTTGTCGCCGTCGAATCTAATGAGGATCTCTATACAGTCGTCGTCGTAGTCGCAGCCAGCTCTAGGGTTCCCACACACAACAAGCTCGTTCGGGAGGGTTCGCTCCACGAGCCGAGAGGCTGATACATCAACTGACACAAAGTCTGGAGTTGATGTATCCAAAAGTTCCGTATCGTCAAAAGGAACTCAACATCGCAGACGGTGCGTCAATCGGACGCCCGGTCTGAGAGTTATTGGCTTTTACGTTCCAGGGGCCCGGTTGGTTTTTAAGTCAAAACCAACCTGACCATACTCCACCTGCATCCAAACCTCAGGCGGAGTAATCCAAATGATCTGTCTCACTTAGAGGAATCCATCAAATTCGACGGCACGTCAATCGGACGTCCGGAGCTCAAGTTATAAGCGTTTCCGCTCCGAGGGCCCAGTTGGTTTCGTGTACGAACCAACCCGGCCGAACCCAAAGTTCTCCCAAAACTTAAGTGTAATATATAGAAACGACCCTCTCGATCCAAAGATCGTATCTCCGCTGATGGTGCGTCAATCGGAGATCTGTAGCCCACGATATGGGCAAAAGACCGAAAGGGGTACGAAAACGGGGCGTCTGGGCCCGGACCGACCCGGCTGGGCGCGACCCGGCCCGGCCGGTGCGGCACGGTGCGGCCCAGCCTGGGCGCGACCCAGCTGGCGCTGGCAAGGTGGCCAGCGGGTCGACTAGGCCGTTACGGCCGAGTGAAGTGGGGGGCGCACTGCCCCCGCGTGATGGAGCCGCGACCCCGCGTGGGGCCACCCTTGCCAACAGACGCGGCCGGCTGCCGCGTCCCGTCCCCCTCTGGTCCCGCGCAGTCGAGGGGCCGTGCCCTGCCGTTGTGGCTTCAGTCGCGGCGGCTACTTCCAGCGGTGCGCCTGGAGCCACCGCCACCTACCGCTGGCGCCGCTGTGCCGGTGAGGCGCGCCGACGGGCTGCTCCGAGGACCACCAGACGAGTTCCAGTGGTCGAAAATGCGTGACGTCTTCGCCAATGACCCTCCCGGGATCCGTCCTTCACTACGAGGACCTCACATCGCCCGTGCGGCTTACTTTGTCATCTCCCTCCAATCCGCACACCAAGAAAGAAAGGATGGTGGGTTCGGATTTGTTTATTTGTCCGCACCCACCGCGTTAGTGGTTTTAAAAGTCTCACAACAAATATTTAAACAAACCGTGGATATAATCACATAGATTAAAATGAACAAAAACCCCTACCTCAACGCTGTCATCGAACGTGAGTTCGTCGTGGAATTGAATGTCGCGAAAGAAGAGGATCGTCGCGTCGCAGAAGGGGCGTCATTGTCGTCGCTGTACACGACATCGCTTAGTCAAACTCTGAGGATTAAAATCACACAGATTTAATTGCACCAATTAAACCCATGTTGAGGATATAATTCACAAAGGAATTAAAAGAACCGCAATCACCTACCTCAATCGGTTGTTGATCTAAGATTGTCACGGGGAAGGAACGTCGCAGAAGAAACGTCACGGAAGGAGGATCGTCAGCGTCGTGGTACACGGCGTCACGTCGTCGATCTTCGAGGGTTATGCGTTCTTCGTCGCCTTTCGTCGAAGGCCAGCATTCTTCATCGGCGACGAGTCGTTCTTCGCGTTCTTCGCATTCTTCAACGAAGGAGGATGAAGATCTTCAAGCTTTAGAGTTTCTCCAAATCCTCACAACAAGCAACCCCTCAACAAACCTAGTGTTGGTCTTATTTTATTCCCATGCCAACAATTGAAATTCAAAGTTAAGAAACGAACAATTAATTCTATGAATTAATTGTAATGACTTAACTACCCAATTAAATGGGGCGTTTCTTAACCAGAAAAACGCACGGTTTACTTTCATTAAAGAGGGGTTTTGCAGGTGCGTTACTTAGGAGGGAAGAAATGGTGGGGCTCGTGTGGGCCCCACCTCACAAATACCCTACCAAGTGGGTAGCATATTTTGGGTTCCATTCTATCCGCTTAACTTGGCTTAAGTGGCTTTAAGTGAAATAAAATAAAGTGGTCGCACCACTTTATTTAATTTCTTAACTTAACCCCAAAAATTAAAAACCACACCCGATCAAACGCAACTCTGGAAAAGGGGGTTTTAAGCAAATACCGGCACTGCGATTCCATCGGTGCCCTCGTAATTCGATTCTGAGCACTGGTTGAAAAGTTAGAAAACCCCGCTCGTTCGTTCACTGAACGTACATGAGCCAATCTTCGGAAAATGATTCCGGGCACACTGAGCCTCGGAATGAGCTGCCGTTAGAAACTACGTTCTTGTAAAATACAAAGAAAATTAAGAAAAAAGTTTCCTTGAATTTTACGGGTCTTTACAAAATATTTAATTCTTAATAAAAATGAAAGATGTTAATATACTATATATAAAATATAAATACTAATAAATAGAATATATAAAATATGAAGATATTTCAAATCCATAAAATGTAATAATTAAAAGATTAAATACTAAAATTGAGAAAATTAAGAAAAATATTAAACATTTTATTAATCAAACAATTATTGAAAAAAATGAATAAATTTAATATACACATATAAATATATTATAAAATTTAATAAATATTATTATATATATATATATGAATCTATATAATATTTCTAAAAAATATGATTTATAGAATATAAATCATTATTGATTTATAATAAATAAGTCATATATTTAGTGAAGAATGGTTTATAACTAATAATTAATACGAATTTGAAATAATGAATAATTGCATCGAGTAATGGAATTAATTAAATATACCTTTATTTTTCTATTTAATATATATAAAATGTGTGTTATATTGATTTCACAATCATATAAAAAATTAATGCATTTTTTATACAACACACACACACAAAAATATATGCATAATTAATGAAATCATATATAGAAACACATAGAGCTAATATTTATGTAATTATTTCAATTTTTATGATTCTATTTAGAATTTCATTATAATGTGACATATTTAATATATTATTTAATTAATCAGTGAATTTTAATTAATTATTTTTAATTTTAGTAAAGTTAGGTATTAATTCTTTTTATTATTTTATTATTTTTTTGAGAATTTCATAGTTTTCTGATATTTTTTTATATATATTTATTAACTATTTTTTAATATTTTCAATATTAATTCATTTTTATTTTAATAAATATACATATATTTTTAATAATTTATTTTTAGTTAATAAAATTTATCAATTTCTTCAAAAATTTTAATGTGTTCTCATTTTCAATCATTAAATTTCTCTAATTTTAACATGCATGCATTTAGGATTATATATTCATTAATAATTTTAAAAGTATACTTGTAAATATGAATAAATAATTATATTTATAAATTTATATTTTATGTGTTTATATATTTATCTATTTATAATTAAAAAAAATATTCTTTTATAAAAAGTATTTATAAAATTATAATTAAATATATGTAATTAAATATTTATAAATTGATAATAAATTTATTTAAATAATAAATAAATTTACTATATTTATATTTATATTTATATTTAAATTTATATATGTATTTAAATTTATATTATATATATATATATTATTATATAAATTTATAAAATAATATATATATATATATCTATATATATTTTAAAAAAATTATATAATTATATATTTAAATAATTATAGGATTATAATAAATATATTTAAATAATTAATTAATTATAATAAATATATCTATATAATATATATATTTTTTGGATTTATATTATATTTATGTATATATTTATTATATATATATAATTTCATAAATATGTATAAAATATAAAAATATTGATAATTAAAAAATTGTAATAAATATCATTAAATAATGAATATTTTTAGAATATTTTTATTAATATATATATATATATTAAATATGTATATAATTATATAAATATATATAATGTTATAAATATATATATATATAAAGAAAATTTAACTATATTTATAAAACTATATATTTTTAATTTCAAATAAAAAATATATTTTTCATTTAATGTTTTTATATAATTATAAAAAAATTAAAAAAATTATAAAATTATAATGAATAAAAATATAATTGTATAAATATATTAAATTTTTTATTATTTATAATTATAATTGTAAATCTTTTAGCAGTGCTAACGTTTTGGCACTTGTACGGGTTCATCAAGTTGGCTCTTATTAATTTGGCATTGATAAAAGGGATCTTTACTAACACATTTTTATAATAACTTCTAAAAGTGTCCATAGATCATTTAATAACCCTAACCATGTCTGAATCAGTTACAATCCCTTAAGATATCCATGGAATCCACCACTCTTCATTACTCTAGCTCAAGAAATCCAATCCCAAATCAAGTCTCAAATGAATCGAAGGCTCAAATCCCAGGATCTTATGAATCATGGCTTGGAGAATCCATATCTCAAATGACTCGAGGATTTTTTGCATGATATCTCGATTTATCTTTGATGAATCAAAACTTTAATCCATGGTATGTTAATTTGTATCCTACTTCCCACTTATCTTTCCTGTTTCATGATATTTTTTTTTTCAATTCATTGATCCTTATCTCTAGTTATTCATCATTCATCACAGATCTCCCATCGGGAATGAATATAAAAGTGAGGGATTCTATGATTTTTGGTTTTTACATTCTCTTTAAGTTGTTCTCTTGCTTCCTTGTTGTGTATCAGGACTTGCACACACTAATTTCATCCTTTATGGTAGGTGGATCCATTAACTTTCCATGAAACATGGAACCATGAATTCTTATATCTTTTAAATTCATCTTTTTTTCTAAATAAAATTATGTTATAATTATCCATGATGGGGTTAAGGGTTAATATGTGTTTTATTATATTTTCATTAACATGAGGGAATCTATTCTTATGTTTAAATGTTTTGAACTTACATCCTTGGAAATGACTCAGACAATGTTTTGGTTAATATTCCATTGATGATTTTTATTCAATAAATCAAAATGGATTTCATGTTATGATTTCTTGTGAATTATAATGAATTCCCACTATTTTTTATCTTTTTTTTATATTAATTTGAACGTGTTTGGTTATTTTTCAGGATGATTTTTATGTTAGAAAATAACTTGGACGTTTTGATTCCTTTAATTAGTTTAAATGATTTGGGTATGATTCAAATTGAATGTTTGATTTATTTTATCTTATTTTCAAGGGAAGTATGTTTTATTTGATATGTTTTCCCAATTATATTAATATGTTTGGTTATATACACCCTTAATGTTAATCCCCTTTTTGATTCATAAGAGAGAAGTTGTTTTTTTATTGTTATATGGATTGATCATGGGTCATTGATATCATTATATTGTTTATGTCATTATACATGGGTTTATTCATTAAAGGGTGTTCAATGGTTCGAGTGAGGTTATTTTGTTGAACAATTCTAATAATTATTTTTGTTTTATTTATATTTGTTATATTTTATTTTCCCCCTTCACATACATGTCACGAGAATCAATGGGTAGCTTGGTGAAAGATCTAGGGATGAGTGTCGCACTAGTGTATAATCAAGCATTACAATAAATAGTTCATTTTAAGGATTTTATCCCTATTTATTTATTAATTTGTTTAGAAATATCACTTGTAATATATTTTATAAATGGATCTTCAATGTTATTAAATTATTTTATGTAAAAAAATTCATTGTCACATTTTATAATAATTTTCTAACATATCATGTCTAAAAGTAATGTGTTTAGACTTCACATTATACATGAAACTGTACTCTTTTCACATTATTTATACATTACCATAATTAATTAAAATAAGAAGAATTAAAATATTACATAAATTACATTACATTAATATGTTTATGACACATTTTTTTCCTTCAAGAAGATGTTAATGTTTGATATTCTAACATTAAGGTTGAATGTGAACTACCTTTGTAATTCCAACTACATAGTTGAAACGACATCTAAGGGTAAATGTCCAACCAAATTGGGATTTATTATCTCCAATGATGGTATTTCAACTTGAATTAATGCATGAAAAATGTAATCAAGTAATAATTTTAAAATAATGTTGATTATTCTAGCCTTCTTTAAGCATAAAAATATTTCAATTATACATTCCCAATAGTCCACTCTGGCATTAATAGAATATCAATTCATTTGACAACCCAAAAATGTGATATTGGGTTTATTATGTTATATCACATATATTAAAGAACAAATTTCCCCATAATTTTCATGTCGAGATACGACTATTTCTGTATTAATAAATAAATTAACACAAGATTCAAGTAGTGTATTTTCATCTTTAAAACCAATAAGATCAAATTCTATCAACATATTCATAATATAATTATACTATCATAAATATCATCCACCACTATGTATTCTTACATTAATAATTTATATAGTATATATTATTACAATTTTATTCATCTTAATAATGGAGGAAAAATATTTCATCATCTCATTAACACCAGTAAACGTTGCATATTTTTTCTTGAGACTCATCCCCTATATTTTCTATGATTATTTAACTACTCTAAGCAGTAATCATCGAAAATTATTATCAGTAACTATTATGGGATGAATAAACCATAAATAATTTCAATAAAAATAGGTGTATGTCCATAAGATATGGGGGATGAGTCTCGGGAAAAAAATTCAACAATAACTCTTCAGGATATGATGGTGATGAGGATGAAATTTTCCTATATCTTTCACCTTTGTATTAAATAAGAGGATAAAAGTGAAAATAGTAGATTAATTGTTTTCTTAAAGTCAACTAATCATTTCCATCAAAAAATATTTATTTTATTTTATAAAATTAAATACTGGGTTCCCCATATTAGAATTTTTTATAAATTTCACCTCTGATAATGAATATCTTATGTGTATTTATTTATTTATTGTACAAAATGAATATTTTATGACCTAATTGGATGGATAATAATTAAAAAATTATGCAAACTATTTTTTAAAAAATTATTATTATGATGTAGTTAAAGATTTTATCATGTTTGCAATAGAGAATGCATACAAGACTTCTCAAATACATTTTCCATGTTTATGTGGTAATTATTCTATGAAAATTAGTCTGGAAAACATGGAAGAACATTTTATTTGTCACATAATAGATCATATATGTAATTTTTTACTAAACTCAAGAAAGAAACTAAATTTAAACATTGATTGGGAGTATACTCTGGTTTATAGATCATTTTATATGAATAAAAGTGTGAATGATGATTATGATCACATGGAGGAAATGAAAATGAAAATTGAAGACAACCTTAAAGATTTTCAAAAAAAATTCAAGTAGTTAAATAGTTTTTCTAAGAGACCATTATGTCATTATTTTACTAAATACCCAACATTGTATACTATACTAATGTTATATAATCTTAAAGTGGTAGCGGGTGGAGCGACAATAGATTTTCAGAAGTACTTGTTCTCCTGAAAGATATTCTACCAGAAAAAATGAACTACCATATTGAACATATGGCACTAAATGAATGTTACATTAAATTGTAATTATATCTAAAAAATAAATTCTTGTAAGAATGATTTCATATTGTTTCACAAGGAACATGAATCACTCATTAAATTCCCTATGTCTAGCGTGGATTGATTCAATCAAAATAAATCCAATCCATTGAAATCTGTATGGTACTACCATATCATACCATGTTTTATAAGACTATATGAATTTAAAGAAACCATGAGACAATTTACATAACATGTAGGTAAAATAATTCAATATGTAAAACTATATAATCTATAATATTTACCTCAATGGAAGAAAATTTATTATGATTACCCTATATTTGGAAATGAGATGAGAATATTTCATCTTTCATTATATACATATAGAATAAATCATTTTGGTATACAAATTAGTAATCACAATACACATAATGTAATTTTGGTAAATTATATATTTCTTCCATTGTTATTCATAATGAACAAAAAAATTATTTTTTTCTACTTATGTATAGAACAAGGAAACCTAGTAGTGATATTGATATCTATTTTGATCAATGGATCGAAGATATGATATTGATGTGGGATATATGTGTTAAAATGTATGATGCTAATATAATTCATGGATTAAAATTTAGGGTCATATTATAAGAGATGATAAATGAGTTTTCTTCTTATGTAAATATATCAGGCTATATCATTAAAGGAATATTAGGGTATCCCATTTCTGAAGAATGCACACACTCAGTTCTGTTGACCAATTATGTGAAGAATTTGTATATAGTACATTAGAATTTGTTACCTCGAAGACATAAATACCATTGATGTAAAATAACATTTTATTGGAATATGAAGCAAGGAAAAATATTTTCCCTTCTAACATGTGATAAATTGTAATATATGTATATGTTATTGACTCTATTTTCAGTAAACCATTTTCAAAAAAACATATAAAATGAAGTTGGAAGAAGTGACCAATTTTATTTGAAGTTCCTTATTTTAATGTTTTTACATCATACATTTTGTTCATTTCATGAATTTGGATAAAAATGTAGATTATAGTGTTATTATCATGTTGCTAAATGTTCCTATAAAAATGAAACATGGAATCAAGGGTAGGTTGGAAAATATTATCAAGGGGATACATGAAGAGTAGGAACCACAAAATATTGAAGGGAATTATTTTCTTCCTCCATAAATCCTATAATCACCATCAGAGATGACCTCTTTGTTTATTCAAAAGGTTTACATCTTACTTTTACATTCCTTTTGTTTTGGAAATCATAAAATCTTTCTTTTAAACAATGTTTACTATTTTTTTAGGTCCAAGTGGTTTAGTATGTTTTTTATAAAACAATATCATTAAACATAAATAGAATAAGATCTTATGTATTATAGAAATAAAATTTTAAATCTATATTATTATTATCAGAATGAGTTTTTTTTATAATCATCAGACTCACCTTTATTAGAATAGTTGTTATTCTTTCAATCATGTCTTCTACACTAACATAGAAATAAAACTTGGAATGATACCGGTACTACTAACCATAGGACTAACACTCATAAAGATTATAATATTGAGATACATAAGGAATTTCCTCAGACTGACTACATTTATAATCAAAATATGGAGAACTAATTTATAATGTAATGAATATCTTAAACATTTTGATGGAGTTTACTAATACGATGTTGGACATTAAGGTACACGAGTTTTTCAAGAGTTTTTATGTGCTAGGATTCCAATTTATGTGAAAAAATGTTGGTGAATATGAACATTAGATGGATACCTATAAGTACAATGTCATTTGAAGGGTTTTGATGTGGTTTATTACATTCTCTCCATAATTTTTGGAAGAATACTTAGTGTGAATAGCTCGTTATTCGCCATTGTGTTTCTTTAGAGAGTAGTATTTTTAGGGAAAACTTGATAGTTTTTCTACTTTATAATTAATGACCAATGGATTTTGGGGATAGGAAGATAGATATTTTGATCCATTCAACTGAGGGATACTAGGGATAGGTAGACAGACAAGTGGACCTTCATATATAGGGATTCTGGGGATAATAATATAGAGCCATTCCAAACATTGTATCACGGTCATTACTTGTTATTGAAAGAAATTAATTTAATTAAGTATAAAATAGTGGATAACATTAGTCTGGGCGACATACTACCTTTCCATTAAGTTTAAAAGCGTTATCTTTTTAATTTATTGAAAGTAATTATTTCTTTTTTATGTTATTGTTTACTTGTTATATACATGTTTTTATATTCGGTTACAAATTTTAATAGAATATAAATAATTGAATTAATATTTCAATTATGATTATTTTATCCATTTTTAACTGATAATGATAATAATAATTAAATTGAATAAATTTTATTCACCATGACTACGATTCAATTACTCTGGATAATCAAATCCATTGTGCTTTTGATTCTCTGATTTTGTGGGACTATAGTCAGTTTATGATTTAGAAAATCTGTTGATTGGATATAGGGATAGGTATGATAGTCTACATAATTAGGTTTTGGGTTTTAGTTATTCTAATTATTTTAATCGACATTTTTAATCTACAATTACCCACCCTCTAGTAAGTATTGTGTTTTTAGAATATTTTCAAAAAATATAGTATGAAATCTAGATTCCACAGCTCAAATAATTGTTGAAATTTTACTATCTTTACTGGTACATGTTCTTTAATGTTTTGTTATAATATTTCAATTTATAATATTTTTTTCACTAACCAGTATTTGTAAAAAAATATTTTCTAGGGTTTTAAATCTAGAAGGTATGAATATCAGATCCATAGGTAATCTAATCCCCAATAGGCCTCTTATATTTGATGGTGTTGATTATGAGTACTGAACGGATAGAATAAAAAACATTTTCATCAACATAGGAGTTAAAAATTTTGTAATTATCACATGATATTACAAGATTATAGATAAGGATCTAACTAATTTTACTCATCAATAGAAACAAAAATATAGTTAAACTACATAGTAAGGAATACATTGTTTTATTCTATAAAAATAAGAATTTATAATTAGATTTAATCTTAGAAACTGCTAATAGTATTTGGAAAATTTTTTGAGATCACACATTCTGGTACATCTAAATTTTTTGATACTCCAATAGTTCTGTTAGAAGAATTCTACCAAGTCTTTACCTTCTTACTGGGAGAATCTGGTGTAATGATTTATCAGAGGTTTATTAATATTATTAATAGTTTATAATAGATTATTTAGAAAGGTATTGATTATGTGATACTTGTTTATATGATAATTGTTATCATTCTCAATTATTGGTAATCAAAGATAATTATAGTTGAGAAAAATATATTGTTGAATAATCTGACTTTTGATGATTTTATTAGTACCCTTATGCATTACGAGGGTAGAATCAACAATGTTGATAAAAATATAATAAGAAAAAATTGTGTTGTTTCCTTTAACACAACATATAACATAAAATATAAAGTCTAATATGATGTTTTTTGTTAATACTTTAAAAAATAATAAAGTGGTTACTCAATCTAATTTATGTGTTTCTGAACATTCTGAAAATGAATTATAAAATTTTGCTAGAATGATAAATAAAATTGTAAGGTAGAAAATTTTCAAATACTGTGACAATAAATAAAATAATTATAGATACAATAAAAAATATGAACATACTTTTTATGAATGAAAGAAAGATAGAAACATCAGAACAGATTTTCCAAAGATGTTGAAGAAATCTAGAAAATAAAAGAATTTAGAGAGGAATATGAAAATGTATTATAAATATAAAGAAAATAATGTGATGAAATGTTCAGAGACATGGAGTGCTATTTTATGTGATTCATATGAGATTTATACCGTCAATTATCGTTTTGGTCAAAAGAACATAGGTCATTAAACCATGGAACTTAAATTAAATCAATATTTCATGGATAAGTTATGAACAACTAAAAACCATACCAATATGTCTTTTAGTGAAAATTATCTTGATGAGAAGGATTCAATATCTTCTGATGAATAATATTACTCATTTTAAGGTAACTTTAATCCTTATTATAATAAAGTTTCATTTTTTCCTAAATTAATTGGGTATGAAAATATTAAAATTTGAAAAAAAGATGATAATGACAAGTAAAAACATTCAAAGGATAATTCAAGTGTAAATGTTTTGAAAAATTAATTATCAAATCTTTCAAAATATCTTGATGATATTATTTCTAAGAAAGAAACAATTTATAATGTTTTTGAAAAAGTGTTTTCTGAGAAGAAGTATTTAGAAACTAAAATTAATTGTAAAAATAATAGTTGTGAGGATAAAGATTTAGTTGTAAAACTAAAATACGAAGTCTTGACATTGATAAAAGATATATCTAACTTTTAATTAAATGGGAAAAATTTGATAAAATGTATAAAAAAATCCATCCTCATGGAAATGGTTATGGAATGGGTTATACTTATAAAAACTATTTTTTAGTAAAAGTATCTTTATTACTAAAAATGAACCATTTTGATTAAGTGTCAAATCAGTGGTCATTGGGAAATGAATTGCTTAATAAATAAATTTTCATCCCTACAAATTTCATAATACTATTATTCCAAAAAATATTTATTGAAAATTTTAGTTTTATAACATTACCAGACCTGAGAAGGTTTGTGTGTCAAAAATATAATATTTGTATTTCCAATAAAAAAAGGATAGTACCAAAAAGAAAAATGTGTGGTACATGTATAATGGGTATTATAGACACATGAATGGAATCAAATACTTATTCTATAATATTTTCAAAATAAAACATGGAAAAGTGACTGTTGAAGATAATGCTCAAGGAGATATTATTAGTATAGGAAATATCATTCTTCTATCAAAATATCTTATTTAAAGTGTTTTATTTGTTAAAGGACATTATAAGAAACTTATTATCATGATTCAATTATGCAATGAAGGTTACCTTGTGAAATTTAAGAATGAAAAATTCTTAGTACATATTTCCAGGGATGAATTTCTTCATTATGAATATAAGAAAGAGAATGTACACACTCTTAACATAGAAAACCTTAGGTGCAAGGACTTACCTTGACTTAGTACAATGGAATATCCATCGTGTTTGTGACATAAAAGGGTAGGACACTATAACCTAATAAAATTATCTAATTTTACTATGAAAATAAATGGTATGCATTTAACATAACTTAGGTTTGATTCTTCAAGAGCTTGTGACCCTTATCAATATGATAAGCAGTATAAGTAATATTTTAGATATATTAGTGAAGTCTCCACTTTTAATTATTTACATGTAGTTCACATGGAATTATTTGGCCCTACAAAAACTAGATATATTTGTGGAAAATACTATGTATATTTCCTAGTTGATGATTAAACTAGATACACATGGGTTTATTTTACCAAAATCAAATCCAATGATTTTTTTATTTTAGAACTTATGTAGACAATGTTAAAAATGAGAAACAATCTTCCCTTGATAACTATACATAGTGATAATGGTGAATAATTTGAAAATTACAATTTTTAGCCTTTTTTAGTAATAAAGGAATTGAACATAAATTTTTAGCTCCTATAACCCCTCATCAAAATTTTGTAGTTGAAATAATAAATTGAATTATTCCAGAAATAACTAGAACAATGTTGAGTGAATACTCAATTGATAAAAATTTATGGTTTATGGTGGTTAGTACTACACACTATAATATAAATAAATTCTTAATTATACCTTTTTGTAATAAAAATTCCTAGGAATTGTGTGCAGGAAGAAATATGAAAGTCTCATACTTTAATGTTTTTGGTTTCAAAATATTCTTCTTGAATATGAAATATAACGAACATGAATTTTCACCCAAATGTGAGGAAGAAATATTTTTTGGTTATTACACAAATTATAAGGCATATGTAGTTTTTAATAGAAATTATTTTACTTTTGAGGAAATAATACATGTTACATCTAATGAAACATACCCTTTTTTTTCAAAAAACCTCAACCAACATCTTCAGATGTTATTCCTAAAACTGATTTTAAACCTTTTATAGAATGATCTTCTTATAAGGATATAAATGAAAAAAATATTTCTAATGTTATTAATCAAGAATATTTTCTACCTATTGATGATCAATATACTTTTTAATAACTAATAATTCAGTTGATTGTTATGAATAATCCTTGTGATAGTACTATTGGTATTGAAGACAAACTAGTTAGGACTAGATGATCCCTAAATCATAAAATTGAACTTCTTCTTTTCTTACCTGAGTTTGAATCTAAAAATCCTAATGATGTTTTAGGTGATGAGTATTGTATTAATTCTATGCAATATGGGAACATGTAATTTGAGAGGAAAAATTGTGAATTTTAGTTGAACAACTATTTCCAAGTTTTTTGATTGGAGTCAAATGGGGGTTTAAAAATAAGTGTTATGATAATAGAATAATTTTTAAAAATAAATATAGAATTGATGCTAAGGGTTATATCCAACAAGAAGGTATAGATTATGAATAAATCTATTCACTAATTGAAAGACTTAAAGTTACAAAAATAATTATAGTATTTTAATAATTAATTAATGTTTTTTTTCAAATTGATGTGAAGTGTTTTTTTCTTAATAGATACATTTAGAAATAAGTTTAAGTTGAACAATATACAGTTTTTTAAAATTCAAAATATCCTAAATATATTTATAAACATGAAAAATCATTATATGGACTTAAATAAGACCCTAGAGCATGGTATGATATATTAACAAGATATTTTTATAAAAAAATTGTTATGGGAGCTCCAGATCCAATAATGTTTATAAAATAAGTTAATAAAAAAATTATGATTTTATAAATTTATGTTGATGACATTATATTCAGATAAAATCAAAATTATTTGATGGATTCCATTGTAGAACATGTTAAATATGAGATAGAAATGAGTATTATGAGTTAGTTAACAAATTTTCGTGGTTTTCAAAAAAAATAGCAGGAAATTTTATACCTAAACATAAGTATATAAAATATCTTCGTAAGAAATTTTGAAATGGAAAAAGAAAAATCATTACTACTCCCATTGGTACCTAAAATAATTTATATCTTAATGAGTTTGGGAAACCAGTTGATTAAAATATTTATAGTGGTATGATAGGATGTTTACTTTACATAACATCCAGTCATCCAAATTTAAGGCTTTCTACATGATTATATGTATGATTTTTGGAAAATCCAATTGAATCTCATCTAAAAGTAGAAAAATTAATTTTCCATTATCTTATGGGAACTATGGATTTTGGAATTTTTTATTATTCTAGAAATGTATTTGAACTACATTTTTTAATATTGGAATTGGTGGTTATATAATTTATAGAAAATCACATTCAAAACATTTCATTTTAGAGGAGACTGATTATTTTCATGTTCATGAAAGAAAAAACACTTAAAATAACTTTTAATAAATGAAGATGAATATGTGGTAGTTGAAAGTTAATGTTCTCCAGTTTTGTGGATGTAACATATACTCTCTGACTATGGAGTTAGTTTACTAAACATGATTATTTTTTATAACAGAAGTTCCATTTCCTTGTGTAAAAACCTATAACATCACACACACATTAAACACGTTGATATACAACCCATTTCATTTTAGATCTCACACAGAAAGTATATATAGTTTTATAATTCATCAGAACAAAAGATGAACTTGCTAACATTTTTAATTAAAAACCTAGTTATAATAGATTTTAATATATCTAATAGAGGCTAGTAATGATTAATGTAATGAAATCATTTATATATAATTCTTTTTTACCTATCTACGTATATAGAGATACTTATTTTTATAGGGGTATTACATAATTATTTTTCTTTTAAAAAGAATTAGTTTATCAATAAAATTATAGTAGTCTAAAAATTTGAATTTATTTAATTTTTTTTCATAATGAGTACTCTAAACTCATAATAAATTATAAAATATTTGAAGCTAATATCCTTAATATTTTATTCAGACTTAGTATATGTTATTGTTTTTCTAGAATCTTTTTTTGTTATATAGTTTTCATTGGCGACATATATCATACTAATTTTTTTCTAATAAAATCATTATAATTAGTATTATTAAATAAAAGTGTCGTAATTATTTTTCTTAAAAAAAATTTATACTTAAATTGTTTTCAAAAAAATTATTTAATAGTTCATAACAAAAAATAGCATAATTTTCTTAAAATAAACAATAACAGTTTATTTATACTAATGGATTTCTTCAGCCTGATAGGTACTTCTCTATTGTTTTCAGTTTTCAAACTACCTCATTATGATTATTTATTTTATTTGTTTTGATATAGTATTTAGTTTTTATAAAAAAACAATTTTGTTTCCAAAATTTAAAATATTTATATATTAGATTTATTATTAATTTGATAAATATTTTTAAAACCTCGAGTATTCTAAAATTCTCTTACTCTTTCTTCAGATCATTATCAACCATCATATCAGAATAATTATCATTTCAATCATCTTATTTTATTTTAGAAGTCAAACCATTATTTTAACTTCTTATTTAAAGGAGGGAGACCCCCCATCATACTTTAGCTTCCTCAGAGATTTGTTCCTATGTTTCTACATCCTATAATTTTCTTTGTTCAATAATATTTCTTTTATCCTGATATTTGGACAATAGTTTCAGTTTTATGTAAAGAAATTATATTTTTCTAAAAGGTACAATTTTATAGAAACATTGAAAAAGGGGTTTCTATTATATGTATGATCCAATATTGAAAAATATTATTGGTTTACCAGGCTAGGAGTTCATATTTGTTGAGAAAGTTGGTAAATACTTTGATATGATTGATGTTGATTTTATGTATGTGTTTTGTGCCCCAGTTAAGATTTTTATTAAATATCGTAAAGATAAAATTTATTCTTTGATGAATGGATATATGAATAATATTTCAATTAAGAAACATTCATACTTTATTGGAATGCCATGTGAGGGAGAAGTGTATTTTCTATCTCATAAACTTCCTGATAGTCTAGGTACATTTGATAGAAGAAAATTTGTAGATTATTTTTTTCCTAAATATGCTAAGATTAGAAACGTTTCTTATATTACACTAAAAAATGGTGTTATTTCCTTTTGGATGAAAGTATTCTTGATATAGTGAAAATTAGATCGAGACATGTTGAAAGTATTAGGTGTTTTCATATAGAACTATCTACTGAATATGATGAAAATTGATCTCAGTATGTCTGTTCTTATTATAGTTCACAATATTAAATCCCACACAATAAAATCTAAAAACATTATTTTTTATGATTTCTTAAGAAATATGATTGTGGAATTCATGAAATTTTTCAAAGTTGAAAACAAGTTATTTCTGGTGAAAGAAAATATATAATTTAACAATGGTGATATGATTAATATGATGATATTGGTTATGAATGTTAAGTCCAAAATCATTGTAGAAAAAGTTGGTGTTGAGACATCTGGAGAAGAGCTATTAAGTAAATCTATAATGGTTGAGTACACCCAAAATATGATGGAAAATAAAAATAATTAAATTTCTTGATGAAGTGTATATGAAATGGATGAAAAGGAAAAAAGATAATAAGTCATAATATCCACCATTTGGACTTGACCCTACTGAGGCCATGGCATTGAGAATTCTTGCAAAAAAGAAGAAATTAAAATATAGAAAAAGAAGAGTTTGATATATTCTAGACTTTGTGAAAATCATTTTAATGGATTTAATATATATTTTAGGAATATAGTTATACATACTTATCAAACAGATTGAATAATATTTTAACCTGTACTAATATGTTAAAAAATAATTAATACATTCCATTGTTACTTCTGTAGAAGACAAAGGAAAATAAAAATTTCCTGATACTGAATCAGCACATAATGTTCAAGAAAAATAATTGGCACTAGAACCGGCTAGGAAAGTAGTTTTGAGAATAGTTATACATCTTGAGGATAATCTTAATAAGGGTGTTTATAAAGAGGATGATGGGAAATAAGGATAAAGAAAATATGAAGATGAAGATGAAGGAAGAGAATATAAATAATTTTTTGAAGAAATGGAAGAATATGTGGGCGATGAAGAACATGATGTGGAAGTGGATGAAAATTAAGAGGTAGGTGATAGGGATGAAAAAAATACAATATGTCTTCATTGGAATCATCATCAGATTCTTCATCTCACTTACCCTATAAGGTTGATAAAGAAATTAAAGTCATATTTTTAGAAGAAAAGTAATCTTCATTAGAAAAAGAAAATGATTAATTATCAGTTAAATATTAGGAATATCCAAATACAAAAAAATGACAATGATCAAGTTGACACAAAGGATGTTGATATCATGTAATTTTCTAATGATTAAAATCATGATAATAATGTTTCAAATGTTTTTGAAAATGTTGTTTCAATGAATGAAAGTATGAAAGGAAAGGAAGATAACGTCCTTATAAGATGAATTGAACCTCATGAGGTTCATCATGAATAATCAAACTCATCTGAAACCATTACTTTGTAAGGAGTTTATTACATTCATAAATTTTTAAACACGATTTAAGGAAAAACTCTTTACATTACAATCTTTGATTCTTGATTTCAGTTGATTCAAGAAATGCTTAATGAAAACTTAGAATTGATCAAGATTTTAACACATAATGTTATTAGGATGGATTAGTAGTAATTTTTTTTAAATAATTCTCCAAAACTCATATGAGATCTTGTAATCAAATTTTGAAGTGGTCTCACCATGTTGATGATGAACTCAAGCTGCATGAAGATGATTTTGATGATGTGAAGAATCTCATGACTGATTCATCTGAATCCTTTAAGTTGTTATCTAAAGAAATGGAAGACATGTTGATGTTTTAATGGAATTAATAGATACAAATAACATCCATACAAAGGAAGATGAATCTTTAAAGAAGAAGAACTGAGATATGGAGCTTGAAATATCCTCAATCTAATCCGGAAAAATTGAAGTTATCAATCTTAGAGAACAAAACAAATAATTATCTGAGAATGAATAGATATAGTAATAGAAGATGGAGAAGCCATTGAATTACATAGTTGAGTTCAAGAAGATCAAGGCGTTTGTAATGACTATAATGGTGAAATATAAAATATTTTTCCTTTTTGAAATCTCATTGTATCTATTTTGAAATATTATTTGAAATAATTGTAATGTATGAATTTACTATTTCATCCAAATTCCATTTTTCTAATTGTTTTCCAATTTTGATTGGTTGAATTTAATTTAATATTTTTTGGATTATTAGTTTCATCATTATACTTTTTCATTTGATTATTTTTATATATTTTTTGGAAACTTAATAATTGTTCCATATTCCTTTTTTCAAAACAGAATGGGGGATAATTTTATTGAAATGGGGTGTTATTCTTAAATAAGGTGACCTTTTTATAAATGGTTAAATCCTTATGGGTGAGATATTTTAAAAAATGGAGATATATATCATTAAAATGAGACAATATTATTCATAGGGGGAGATATCATATTAAGGGGAAGTTCATTGTATTCAAAATAATAATCTCTCCCATATTAGTAAGAGTTATAAACTCACAGAGTATTATGGTTTCAAAGAATAACTCTAAATATAATATACATAAAATAAAGGTATTGAATGTTTTTCTAATTGATTTTCCGTTTATGTCAAAGGGTTTGTGATTTCCAAAAAGGGGGAGATTTTTTAGTAAGAAGTTTTACTTTTTGCTTTTCAATTCTATTTATTTTTTGAAACATATAATCTTTCTTCAAACCATTATTTACTAACTTTTTTTGTCCAAAGGGTTTTAGTATTTTTTCTATAAAATAATTACCTATCACCATACATGGAATATGTTCTTTATTATTTCAGTTATAAAAATTTAAATCATCATTGCTATTATTGGAATGAGATTATGTCCGATAAATATTGGACACACCTTTATCAGAACAGATGTTAGACTTTCTATCTTTTATTTTGTATTGAAAAATTCTTAACTATAAAACTGATACTTGTACTAATAATCATTATAATAACACTAAAAAATATTATCATCATTATAGACTTAAGGAAGTCCATCAGAATGAAATATTTTATAATAAAAATATAGAAAAACTATTTCTAAAGTAAAGAATATCTTAAAAACTATGATTTTGTTTACCAATACGATGTTATAATTTTAGTTATGTTAGGTTTTTAGGTGTTTTCATGTGTCACGTGTCTGATTTTGTTGCAAAATAAATCAAATTATATGACCATTGTAAGAAGAAATATAAATATTATGTTATTTTAAGAGTTTTGAGATAGTCGATTACATCCACTCTTAATTTTTTGGAATAATACTCTATTAAAGCCGCTCTTTTTAAATATTTTTATTTCTCTAGAGAGTATTTTTATTAAGAAACCTTTTTTGGTTTATCCTTATGAGTTTTTTTGTAATTATTTCTTTTTCTAATCATCATAATGATGGAGGAAAAAAATATATAAGAAGATAGAGAATATCATCCATCAGATTGAGGGATATTGGGGATAGGTAGAGAGACATTAAGACCTTTATATCGAGTTTTGGTGAGGATAGGAAGATAAAGGCATAATAATATTTGAATCAATGGATTATTTGGGAAATGAATGATGGATATTTTTTTTTGTATAAAAAAATGAATACCTTTATTCGAGCTTAGAGACTACATTTCTCTTAAGGTTAAAAGAGTTATCTTTTTAATAGATTGAAATTCATTCATTCTTTTGTATTATATTGTTTACTTGTTGTATACAATTTTTTATATTCTACTTCATATTTAATAGAATGTGAATAATCATATTCATCTTTCTATTTGGATTGCTTTATTTATATGAAATTAATTACGAAAAAAGAAATACAATTTAGTCAATCATATCCATCATGATTACAATTATTTTACTCTAATTAATTGGATCTTTTATAATTATAATTCTTTGATGTAATCATACCATATCTAAGTTCTGATTCATTGATTTTTTTTGTTGAATTGAGGGACTAGTCTTATAATCAACTTAAAATGGTTTTTGTTTTTGGTTTGATTAATTATTTTAAACTAAAATTTTAAACCACAATTCACCCCCATCCATGTAAGTATTGTGTTTTGAACATATTTTACGTTCTAATAATCTATTGTTTGGGGTTGGTCATCATGTTTTCCTTAAGGTGTAACCTTTTTTGGGGAATATTTAAATTATGAAATAGGTACATCTAGATCCTCTATTTTTTGGACCATTTGATATATTTTCAAGGGTTAGCCTAGTGGAATTAAGTTTATCCATTCCAATATATTATAGTCCCATACACGATATGTTTCACATGTCACATATTTGGTGATAACATATATATCCTTATAATGTGATAGATGTTGAAGAATTCAATATTGATATAGATATGTCCTTTGAGGATAATTTGATATGGAATGCAGACCATGGTGAGAGATATCTCTTGTGTAGTTATGTACTGTTGGTTTGAGTGTTGTGGAATCATTGGATAATTTAGAAGGAGATCCAGGAGAGGGATTATGATATGCGATCATAGTGGAAAGACTTTTTAGTTGAGCCCCACTTTGATATATGGAGTATCTCTTGGATGAGTAGATATATAGTGGGGAGGTTCAAATATCCACCCATTTTATAGGTATGTCTCTCATGGATATTTTTGTTAATATTATTTCAGTTGTATTATTTATCACCTATAATCATTTTTTGGTCTGGTTTAATCATGGATTTTAGTTGGTTTGAATAAACATGGTCTTGGGTTTCAAGGAAACCTATGAAAACCATAGAGGACCCATGTAGGGACTGGTTTGAGGATCCTGCATGAATCTATGGAGTTTAGGTATAAATGGGTCAAGTGTTACGAAGTTTTATTGGTATGTAGAGAATACAAAAAAGTGATATGGGTTTTTATAATGAAACTATTCTGAAAACTATCTTCAATACATTTACACGTCGGTTAAATGGGATCCATGATATGTAAAATAAATCAAATTATACAATTAATTGATTCATGATGTGATGTGGTTACACATCATGAATGAATCTCATGATTTTTAATGTTTGGGTGAATTTAATATTCATCCAAGGTTATGGGTTTTTCAGCATATCCTTTTAAAAAGTAGTACACTCCATGTATCGAAATTACATACCATGTAATTTCTTAGCAGTGATTTAATGTGTGTCCTGCATTTGATATTTTCTCAATCTCATATAAAGTATCTTACTCTTGACACTAGGTAATATTCAAGTCAATATTTGATTGTCTCTCCTAATTTTGGGTATCCATATCATGAATCTGATCAGTATTTAATGGTTTTTGTTGGGGTTCTACATCATTAAACTTTTTTCTCCAACCGTGGTTGTCACGACCCATCCTCGGGACCCGTGTCGTGACTACCCCAAGCCCACCTTCCATAGACAAGGGGCTGGAGACTAGCACAAAAGTCGTAAATACCAATATAAGGGAAGGAATTGCCTTTATGTAAGAAAAAAACACCATAGAGTATGAAAGAAGAAGTAAACACTAAGTAAAATGAGTACAAAAGTAAGTGATGGAATGTAAATGGGCCAGTATACAAACCCAACTGAAAGTAAAGTACAATTGAAAAGAGAGTACAACAGCAGAAAAGTAAAGCGGCAACACCGAGCCATCCTCTGGAAATCCCACCTGAAGGGTGGGTACAGATAGTCTCCTCGGCTCCTCGGCTTCAGCTGTCTGATCCGTGTACGTCTTGTCTAGTGATCCACCTCCAGGTACCGTCCAGCTCCACAAGCTCTTACCTCGGTCAGTGTTGTCTGTCGTCGGCATCCAACACAACGTAGTGCAGGCATAGCCCGTACAAGGGTGAGTATACGCTACTCAGTAAGGACCCTAAGACCCCGAAGGTCTCTCAGAATCCACGAAGGATAAACCACAAAGGAATGATACAGTCACGAAGTAACAACAAACTCTACTTAGGTATTTTCCCATACATATACCTAAGTCATCAATTCCAGTTTGGCTCCAACATCCGATCCCAAGTTCGATCTAGTCAACACAGGAAAGCACAATCCAATCCACACAGTATAACACAACCCAATCTACACATGATAGCAAAACAATCATATCAAAGATAGTGATTGAAAGTCAAGACTCAGCTCACATAGGTATACTTATTCGTAATATGGTAGAGATGATCAGATATAGCCACTGATTCCTCTAAGCTATCAGACCCACATAGGATACAAGACCAGCTAAGCTGTCGGACCCACAAAGGATACAAGACCAGCTACTCTGCCGGACCAACATAGGATACAAGTACAGAGTCAAATACTACCGGACCCACATAGGATACAAGAATAGTAGTCAAGTACTACCAGAACCACATAGGATACAAGAACAGTAGTCATCATCGTCGACCCCATGGAGGATTCCAGTACGGTCGTCGTCGCTGCCGAACCCACAGAGGATCCCAATATAGTCGTCATCGTCGTCGTAGTCGTAGCCACCTCTAGGGTTCCCGGACACAACATGCTCGATTCCGGGAGGGTCTGCTCCACGAGCCAAGGGGGTCGATAAATCAGCTGACAAAAAGTCCAGATTTGATGTATCCCAAAGTTCCGTCTCGTCAATAGGAACTCAACGCGACAGACGACGCGTCAATCGGATGCCCGGTCTGAGAGTTATTGGCTTTTTCGTCCGAGGGGCCTGGTTGGTTTTTAAGCTAAAACCAACTCGACCGTACTCTAACTGCGTCCAAACCTTGAGCGGCATATTCCAAAAGAACCGTCTCACTATAAGGAATCCAACAAAGTTGATGTCACGTCAATCGGACGTCCGGAGCTCAAGTTATAAGTGTTCCCATTCCGAGGGCCTGGTTGGTTTCGTGTTCGAACCAACCCAGCCATACCCAAAGTTCCCCAAAACCCTGAGTGTAATATACCAAAACGACCATCTCGATCCAAGGATCACTACGTGACTGACAGTGCATTGTTCATAGGTCTTTAGCCCAAGTTATGGGCGTTCAAACGGATCTTTCCGGAAACAGGGGGTTTGGGCCCGGTCCGACCCGGCCCAATACCCCATCGGTCGGCCCGAACGGGGTCGACCCGACCCAGGTCTGGGTCCGACCGAGTTGGGCGTGGCCCGGTCCAGTTGGCGCAGCCCAGCCCGGCGCGGGGGTCCGGCCCAGCGCGGGCGGCCCGGTGCGGCCGGTCCGGCCCTGTGTAGGTGCCCGCTCGCTGAGCGGACGCGGAAGGGGGGGGGCACTACCTCCTCATTTTGAAACAGTGGCCCCCACGTGGAGAGGCCTGCCCCTATCTACTGTCAGGGGTTACAACCCTCGGACTTCCCGAACGGCCGGCCATGTTGGGCGGTCGGTGTGCCGCCGCAGGAACCCCGCGAGTCCCGCCTTCCAATGCGCCGGTGACCGGCGGATCCGGTAGCCCTTCTCTACACTGCCGTGGCCTTAGGCCGAGGCCCTTTTCCGACAGGCGTGGCGCGACGGCGCCGCACCCCTCCGCCGCAGCCCGGCTCCGGCCAAGGCCTCTTTCGGCCTCAATGGCGCGGCGCGACGGCGCCACGCTCCTTCACCGCGGCCCGCACTGGCTGCGGTTCCCTCGTTCCTGCGCGGTGCCGTTGCACCATGAATCTCAATTCCAAAACACAATGAAGTCCAACAAAAAAGGGGGAGGAGGGTCGGTCGTGTTTGCGCGGTCCGACCTCATCCTGTTATATTTATAACAAGAGTCCAAGAAATAACGAAGAACGAAAAATAAAAAATCTTGACCGATGAACAACCCCTACCTCAAATCATTTCGTGGAAACATGGGTCACGGGGATGATTTCGACGTCAGTGTTGACATACATCCATGGATGGGATGATGTATCACACTGGCTGTGGAGAGGAGAAGAACGTCATGTCGATCTCTCTTTGCGGTGACGGCGTTCTTTGTTGAGGTCTTGACGTTCTTCAATGAGAAAGATGGAGATCTCCAAGACATAGAGTATTGTCTCCAGAAACGTAACACAACAAGCTCCCAACAAAATAAAATAAGACTCCTCTTATTTTATTTCTCAAGCCATGAATTTCAAAAACTCCAGGATTCAAAATTGAATTCACCTCATTTAATTAATCTCAACTTGTCAAAATTAAATGGAGTGTTTCATAATTAAAGATGGGGTTTAGAAGAGTTAGGAGTTATGGGGAAATTGAAAGGGTGGGGGCTCGTGTGGGCCCCACCTCACCTTTAATACACTCATGGGAAGTTAACAACCAGTGGATCCCACTCCAACTCCCACACCTAGGTTCTAACACTTGGAAAATAGAAATAAAATTCTTAACACAATTTTATTTCACTCACACTAAAACCACAAATTTAAAAATCTCTTCCCGAGAAAATGCAACTCCAGTAAAGGTCTTCTTATACAATTACCGTCACTGCGGTTTCATCAGTGCCCTCAGATTTTGATTCCGAGCACCGGTTTAAAAGTTTGAAAAACCCACTCGTTTGTTCACTGAACCTACCCGAGCTAAACTTCAGAAATTGATTCCAAGCATACCGGGCCTCGAAATCAGGTGCCGTCAGAAACTGTGTACACATACAATCCCAAAGAAATTAAGAAAAAACTTTCCTTGAAATTTACGGGTCATTAAATTACTACCACCTTAGGGTTTTACGTCCCCGTAAAGATAAATCACAAACTAGGGAAACAGATGAGGGTACTGAGCATGCATCTGAGCCTCCCGCTCCCAAGTGCTCTTCTAGAGGTTCCCGTTCTGCCACATGATGCGTACTAGAGGAATCTACCGCCCACGTAGGACCCGCTCCTATCGATCCTCGATCTCCACTAGGACCTCTGCAAAAGTGACCCCTTTATCAATGTCCAGCTCCACATGGTCGATGATATGCATCGGGTCGTGCACGTATCTCCTCAGCTGAGATACGCGGAAGACGTCGTGCACCTCGTGCAACTGAGGTGGTAGAGCCAGGTGATAAGCCACCTCGCCTATCCTGCTGAGAACTTGGAATGGTCCGATGAAGCATGGAGATAACTTTCTGTCCCGACCAAATCTCTGTAATCCACGTCGAGGTGAGACCCGCAAGCAAACGTGGTCGCCATCCTCGAACTCTAGTGGTCTCCACCTCCTATCAGCATAAGACTTTTGTTGTCTCTGAGTTGTCCTCATCCACTCCTGGATGAGCTGGAACTTCTTTGTCAGGGCCTGGACCATCTCTAGTCCCACAAGTGCTGACTCCCCAGGGTCTGTCCAGCACAGAGGTGACCTGCATGGTCGGCCGTACAATGTCTCATATGGTGCCATCCCAATGGTGGAGTGGTAGCTGTTGTTGTACGCAAACTCCACCAAGGGTAGTTGATCCTCCCAACTGCTACCCAAGTCGAGGACACATGCACGGAGCATATCCTCGAGATTTTGAATAGTCTTCTCAGTCTGACCATCCGTCTGAGGGTGAAAGGCGGTGCTTAGGTGTAGCTGTGTCCCGAATGCCTCCTGCAACCCCTTCCAAAACCGGGAAGTAAAGCGAGCATCACGATCAGAGATGATAGATGATGGAACACCATGAAGTCGTATAATCTACTGAACGTAGAGACGTACCAAGCTCTCCACTGAGCCCCTCTCTCTGATGGTTAAGAAGTGGGCCAACTTGGTGAGCCAGTCGACGATCACCCAAATGGAGTCGTGTCCTCTGGAAGTACATGGATTTCCAGTCACGAAATCCATAGATATCCCATCCCACTTCCACTCCAGGACCTCCAAGGGATATACCAAGCCTACTGGTACCTGGTGCTCTGCCATCACCTGCTAGCAGTTGAGGCATCGATAAACGAACTCTACCGCAACCTTCTTCATACCCGACCACCAATGCTGTCGTCTGAGATCCTGGTACATCTTTGCTACTCCTGGATGCACCGCTACTGCGGAAGTGTGAAACTCTCTCAGCACCTCCTCATGTAAAGCAGTTAGTACCATGGTATGTCCTCTGAAAAGTACGACGTTCTCTCCTCCTATAGAAAATCTATCAGGTGCATGTCCTAAGGAAATCTGTGCACGCCGCGTCTCACAGTCAACGTCCCCACGTTGTGCCTCTCCGACCCGCTGAAGAAGTGGAGGAGAGACTGTGAGTGACTGAAGAAAGGATTCTCCATCTCTATCCACGAAGGATATCTACAAAGAGGCTAGATACTCTATCACCTCTCCAAGTAGCTGAATTCCCATCCTCCTGCTCAGAGCATCGGCTATTACGTTCCCCTTCCCAAGAGTATAGACTATCTCAAAGTCATAGTCCTGGAGAACTCAATCCATCGCCGTTGTCTCAGGTTCCGATCCTTCTGTGAGAAGATGTACCTGAGACTCTGGTGGTCAGAGTAGACTGTAAGGCACTCGCCCATCAGATAGTGCCACAACATCTTCAGAGCGAAGACCACTGCTGCTAACTCCAGGTCATGGTTAGCGTAGTTCTTCTCATGATGCCTCAACTTTCATGATCCATAGGCGATCACTACTCGCTCCTGCATCAGGACACACCTGAGTTCGGTTCCTGATGCATCACAGTAGGCTACGTACCCTACTCCCTCCTCCAGTAGCCTCAAGATGGGTGCACTGTTCAATCTCTGTCTCAGCTCCTGGAAGCTCTGCTGACATCTATCTAACCACACGAAGGGTTTCCCCTTCTTCTTCAAAGCTGAAAGAGGTTCTAAAACACTGGAGAAGTCTGGCACAAATATCTGATATTAGCCAGCCAAACCTAGGAAACTCCACACCTCCGTCACGCTCCTGGGTGGATCCCAAGATAGCACTGCCTAGATCTTCGTAGGATCCACTGCAACTCCCACCTCAAAGATTAAATTTCTCAAGAAGTGGACCTCACACATCCGGAACTGACACTTCGAGAGCTTACCATAAAGCTGGTTCTCTCGGATTTCGTCCAGTACAACCCTCAAGTGGTAGGTGTGATCCTCCTTAGTAGTCGAGTATATCAATATTTCGTCGATGAAGACCATAACAATTCGATCGAGGTAAGGCTGGAATATCCTGTTCATGAGACTCATGAACATTACTGGAGCATTGGTTACACCGAAAGGCATAACCAAGAACTCATAGTGGCCATACCGACACCTGAAGGTCGTCTTCTATACATCCTCGTCTCTAACTCTGAAATGATTATAGCCTGACCTGAGGTCTATCTTCGAGAACCACCGTGCTCCCTTGAGCTAATCGAAGAGGTCTTCAATCCTCGGAAGCGGATACTTGTTCTTCATAGTCACCTGGTTTAGGTGAAGGTAATCGACACAAAGTCGTAAGCTCCCATCCGCTTTCTTGGCGAACAAAATCGGGGAAGCCCAGGGTGAAACAATGGGTCAGATGAATCCCTTCCCCTACAAGTCCTCCAGCTGTACTCATAGCTCTCGAAGCTTAATGGGAGCCATTCGTTATGCTGGAGTAGATATCGGGGCTGTATCAGGGTATAGGTCAATATAGAATTCTACCTCTCTGCGAGAAGGTAGTCCTGGAACGTCGTTAGGAAAAACGTCCGCATACTGATCCACCACAATAGGAAAACTTGGACTCTGCACGTCAACTACTTCTAGGATGAGGATAGCCAACTGATGAGTGATCGGCTGTCCTCTCCTCTACGTTAGTCCATCCTATGCTGCAAAGGCTCCCTTCTCACCGGTGAAGGTAAACCTGCTCCCATTGGTGAGAACACACCGCACCTTGCGCCTAATACAGTCTATCTGAGCATGAACTGTAGATAACCAATCCATGACCAAAATGACGTCGTAAGGCCTCGAAACTGCTACAAGATGATCCCAGACGAAGCTCTAGCCTCCTAGAGTATGCTCATACTGCCGACACTAGTGTGTAATCATCGATTCTGCTCCCGTAGGAGTCTCTAGCCATAAGGATCGAGCCAACGGCTCCGTCGGAATCTCTGAGATCTGAACAAGGGCAGCGGAAATGAAAGAATGACTCGCTCCAATGTCTATAAGAACTGCAGCAGGGTGGAGTAGACACAGATAATACCTCAAATCATCTCTTGTGCACCATGGTCGTAGGCCTCTGCTGCCTAAAGATGATCATACCTTTGTCCGCCAGCTTCCTGTGGTCGGGGTGGACCTCCTGGTGGTGGTGGTGGTAGAGCCTCAAAGTGTCTCCCACCACCTGCTGCTTGGCCAGCTCCTCTGCCTCGTCCACCATCTCCCTGCAGACCGCCACGGTCGAACCTCTGCCTCTTCCTGTGTGGTCCCTCAACCATATGTTGCTCCTCTGCATGGCGGGTTGGGCAGTCACGAGCCATGTGGCCCTGCCCGCCACATACATAGCATTGTCTGCTCCTCGTAAGGCTGGATCTGCGCCGTGTGCCCCGCACCTCTGAGCCAATATCCTGAGGTCTTCCGCCTGATGGTCTGGTCCTCTTGGACCCCTGTGACATTCATCGACATCCAGCTGTAGAAGAATCTGGTACATGCTGCCCTATGGCAGGTCTCGCTGCTGGTGTAGGCTCCGCAAGAAAGCTCTCTACAAGAAGTGGTCGCGCCAGTACTCCTGCCTACGTCAGAATGCTGAGGGAGATCATCGATGCCATGATCTCATGCCTCAGTCCCTGCTCGAAGTTCTGGGCCCGGAAGAATGGGTCCCGTACCATGTCTATGGAATATCGTGGGAGATCGGTAAATCTCGCTGAGTACTGGGCTACCGTCATTCTGCCCTACCGCAACTATAGTAACTCCTGAATGCACACCGTACGGAGGGTGGCTGGAACAGACTCTGATCGGAAGAGGCTCCCGAAGTCTGACCAGAGGAGAGATGACTCGTCGTGCACCTGGAGCATCAGGCTCCACCATCTACCTGCTACCGCGTGCAGGAGACTCGCTTCAAGGATCACCATGTGGTCAGCTGGTGTCCCTACTAACTTGAAAACTCATACAACAGCCTCCAGCCAATCCTCGGCTGCCTGAGGGTCCATCTCCCCATGGAATCTGGGCGGTCTCTTACACTGAAACTCGTGTAGTGAACTAAGGTGAAGTGCACTCTCAGCGGTTGGGGCTGGTGTCATCGGTGGCTCGATGGGTAGAGGTATCACCAGTGCCTCCACTGTAATAGGACTCTCCACCTAGGCCTCGTCGCTCAGTGGGTTGTCATCTCGCACAAAGCATGAAACCCTAGCTAGCTGCCTTTGTGGGGCCATCCTGAAAAGAGATAGGTGTGCCACTGTCATTACAATATACCTGGTGAGCTGACACAAAGTAATCACAAATAAATTTTTTGAAACACACGTGCAATCAATGTTTTCGTGTATTGAGTCGGAAATCAGAAGTCAGGGTCATGTTGTATGGATACGTCGGCCGCCACACCAACATTGGACTCCCTAGACTGATAATCACACTCCATACCCTTAACATTATTGCGTCACATAGATGGAAGATCAGAGTCCTGAGTTCTGCGGTAGAACCAAACTCCTCTGATAACAATTTGTCACAACCCATCCTCGGGACCTGTGCCGTGACTACCCCAAGCCCACCTTCCATAGACCAGGGGCTGGCGACTAGCACCAAAGGCGTAAATCCTGATATAAGGGAAGACATTGCCTTTATGTAAGAGAAACAAACACCACAGAGTATGCAAGAAGAAGTAAACACTAAGTAAAATGAGTACAAAAGTAAGTGCTGAAAAGTAAATGGGCCAGTATAAAAACCCAAATGAAAGTAAAGTACAACTGAAAAGATAGTACAATAGCAGAAAAGTAAAGCAGCTACACCAATCCATCCTCTGAAAATCCCACCTGAAGGGTGGGTACAGATAGTCTCCTCCGCTCCTCGGCTCCAGCCGTCCGCTTCGTGTACGTCTCGTCCACTAATCCACCTCCAGGTACTGTCCAGCTCCACAAGCTTTTACCTCGGTCAGCGCTATCCATCGTCTACATCTAACACAACGTAGTGCAGGCATAGCCCGTGCAGGGGTGAGTATATGCTACTCAGTAGGGACCCCGAGACCCCGAAGGTCTCCCAGAATCCACAAAGGATAAACCACAAAGGAATGATACAATCACGAAGTAACAACCAACTCTACTTAGGTATATGCCCATACATATACCTAAGTCATCAATTCCAGTTCGGATCCAACATCTGAGCCCAAGATTGATCTAGTCCACACAGGAAAGCACAATCCAATCCACATAGGATAACACAACCCAATACATACAGGATAGCAAAACAATCATATCGAAGATAGTGATTGAAAGTCAAGACTCAGCTCACATACGTATACTTCTTCGAAAGACGATAGAGTTGATCAGATGTAGTAATTGATTCATCTAAGTTGTCGGACCCACATAGGATACAAGACCAGCTAAGCTGTCGGACCCACAAAGGATACAAGACCAGCTACTCTGCCGGACCCACATAGGATACAAGTACAGAGTCAAATACTGCCGGACCCACATAGGATACAAGAATAGTAGTCAAGTAATGCCAGACCCACATAGCATAGAAGAACAATAGTCATCATCGTCAAACCCATGGAGGATTCAAGTACGGTCGTCGTCGCTGCCGAACCCATGGAGGATCCCAGTACAGTCGTCATCGTCGTCGCAGTCGCAGCCAACTCTAGGGTTCCCGCACACAGAATGCTCGATTCCAGGAGGGCCCGCTCCACGAGCCAAGGGGTTGATACATCACCTGACATGAAGTCCAGAGTTGATGTATCTCAAAGTTTCGTCTCATCAACAGGAACTCAATGCGACAGACGGCGCCTCAATCGAACACCCGGTCTGAGAGTTATTGACTTTTTCGTCCCAGGGGCCCGGTTGGTTTTTATGATAAAACCAAACCCGACTGTACTCCAACTGCGTCCAAACCTTGAGCGGAGTATTCCAAAAGAACCGTCTCACTAAGAGAAATCCAACAATGTCGACGACATGTCAATCAGACGTCCGGAGCTCAAGTTATAAGTGTTTCTGTTCCAAGGGCCCGGTTGGTTTCGTGTTCGAACCAACCCGGACGTACCCAAAGTTCTCCGAAACCCTGATTGTAATATACTGAAACGACCGTCATGATCCAAGGATCGCTACATGACTAACGGTGCATCGTTCAGAGGTCCGTAGCCCATGTTATGGGAGTTTTAGCGGACTTGTTTGGAAACAGGGGGTTTGGGCCCGGTCCGACCCGGCCCAATACCCCCTGGGACGCCCGAACGGGGTCGACCCGACCCGGGTCCAGGTCCGGCCCAGTTGGGCGCGGCCCTGCCCAGCTAGCGTGGCCTAGACGGTGCGGGGGTCCGGCCTCGCGTGGGCGGTCCGACCCGGCGCGGGCGGTCCGACCCAGCGTGGGCGCTCCGGCCCTGTGCAGGTGCCCGAGCATTGACCAAACACGGAAGGGGGGGGGCACTTCCCCCTCGTTTTGAAACAGTAGCCCCCACATGGAGGGTCCCTCCCCTGTCTGCCTCTGAGGGTTACAACCCCCGGACTTCCCGAACGGCCGGCCATGTTGGCCAACCAGTGTGCCGCTACGGGACCCGCGTGGGTCCCGCCTTCCAATGCGCCTATGGCCGACAGATCTGGGCGCCCTTCTCTGCACCGCCATGGACTTAGGTCGCGGCCCTAGTCCGAATGAAGCCGTGCGACGGCGCCGCGCCCCTCCGCCGCGGCCAGGCTCCGGCCGCGGCCTCTTTCGGCCTTAACGGCGCGGCGCGAGGGCGCCACGCTCCTTCGCCGCGGCCCACACCAGCCGTGGTTCCCTCGTTCCCGCGCGGTGTCGTTGCACCGTGCCCCCTCCATTCCAAACCACAACTAAGTCCAACAACAAAGGGGGAGGAGGGTTATCCATGTTCGTGCGGTCCGACCTCCTCCTGTTATATTGATAACAAGCATCCAAGAAATAACGAAGAACGTAAAATAATAAATCTTGAAGGATGAACAACCCCTACGTCAAAGCAGTTCACGGAAGCTTGCGTCACAGGGATGATTTCGACGTCGGTGTTGACATACATCCAAGGAGGGGATGGCGTCTCACACCAGCTACAGAGAGGATAAGAACGACACGTCGATCTCTCTTTGCGGTGACAGCGTTCTTCGTCGTGGTCTTGACGTTCTTCAACGAGAAAGATGGAGATATCCAAGACTTAGCGTTTTCTCTCCAAAAACATAACACAACAAGCTCCCAACAAAATAAAATAAGACTCCTCTTATTTTATTTCTCAATCCATGAATTTCAAAAACTCCAAGATTCAAAATTGAATTCAACTCATTTAATTAATCTCGACTTGTCAAAATTAAATGGAGTGTTTCATAATTAAAGAGGGGGTTTAGAGGAGTTAGGGAGTTATGGAGAAATTGAAAGGGTGGGGGCTCTTGTGGGCCCCACCTCACCTTTAATCCACTCATGGGAAGTTAACAACCAGTGGATCCCACTCCAACTCCCACACCTAGGTTCTAACACTTGGAAAAGAGAAATAAAATTCTTAATGCAATTTTGTTTCACTCACACTAAAACAAAAAATTTAATCAACTCTTCCCGAGCACACGCAACTCAAATAAAGGTCTTATTATGCAATTACTGGCACTGCGGTTTCATTGGTGCCCTCAGATTTCGATTCGAAGCACCTGTTTAAATGTTAGAAAAACCCGCTCGTTCGTTCACTGAACGTACCTGAGCTAAACTTTGTAAATTGATTCCGGTCACACCGGGCCTCAGAATCAGGTGCTGTCAGAAACTGCGTACTCGTAAAATACCAAAGAAATTAAGAAAAAAACATCCTTGAAATTTACAGGTCTTTAAAGTGGTAGTTTGATAGCTTGACAATGAGCATTGTTGGTATTAATATTGATTGGTTATAATCTAGAATCCTTTTTTTGATAATTTATGCCTTCTTTATTTTGGTGAATCATGCTAGATGCATTGGTTGTTCATCAGTTAAGTTAGAGGATCTAAATACTTACCCTATGGTCTGATTTTAAATATTATAGTATTTGGAATATTGTTATTATACTAACTCATGTGAAAAATAATTAATCCATTGAAGAGAATGATGATTATCATATGTTGGATTTTTCATTAGATCCCTTTGGATTTTTTTGCCAATGTGAAATGGCTTATAGATACCTGTTTAATGAGCATACCTTTGAAAATTATTAATTGAAAATGTATTACATATGATTTCATCATAAAATGTGAATCATGTGTTTTCTTGATATATATTCACTGTGGAAATGGATTAATTTATTAATTTAAATAATTGGTATAATTAATGAAAAATGGTAATTAGTAGAATTGACCATTTGGTATTATGTGGTAATATTTTTTATACCTAATTTTTTGATATAATTTTTATTATGATATATACTTGTGAAACATATTGAGATGCTTATATACTAGGATATTCCCTTGAAAATATTTCTAGATATACCCTATCACATTCTGAGATTCTTATATAATGTTTTATGCCCTCACTCATTCTAAGATTCTTATATATCGGGCTATTACATGGCACATGATGAAATGATTATGTAATAGGATATGACCTAAAATGTTTTGATATTATTATATATTAGGAAATTCTGAGACACATGCTATGATTCTTATATACTAGGCTAGGCCTTAGAACATACTAACATTCATATATACCAAACAAGTCCCTTACACAAGCTATAATGGTCATATAGCGGTATTGGCCCAGTGATTTGTTATATGATGGGTATATGGTATTGGTTTTCATGGTTGTGGGACATGATCAGATACATCCAAACATGGAACCATGGGATTTTATGTTTCAGCATTTTTATATGGTTATGGTTGGCATGGTTGTGATACATGCTATGAGATATTCTGGCTTGGTGCCAAGGAAGAATGTTTCCGTATTTTATTAAATTTTCAATTAAATAATACAACTATTTATCACAATATTGAATGAAATTATAATGAGACTAGTTTTTTATACATTGGGGTCTCAACCTAATATGTTTTACCCACACCCTAATCAAGTCACCATTTGGTACTAGAGTATATTTTTTAGATGCAAGTTTAAATAAGGGAAAGGGACCTTTTAGTTGGCTAGTTTCTTACTGGATGGGCTGGAGTTATGAGATAGTTCTGACATAGTGTTTTACACTGGAGTGTTTTGAGATTAAATCATGATAGAAAAATATTTTTTTATAATGTTTTCATTTGGACAATTAGATACATATCTTTTTATCATTACATGATTCCACATTTTTGGTATATTATTTTCCCCTTTATTTTCGATGTTATTTAATTTGGATTCTTATATATCTACTACTACTATTTATTTTTATATAATAATTATTTTTATATATATAAATCTCCATACCAGGGGTATAGTCTCCCCACTATACATATAACACCCTCGGCTGCTAGTCAGTAGCCACTGGCACACATGGAGGAATTCTTGAGGTCTCATAACAAGCCATTTTTGGCCATGTGAGAGATTGTCAGATCATAGGATGATACACATATTTTATGTTCATTTTTCTACTATTAAGAACTCAAGAGTACAGATAAATATTTTTAATTAAAACTAAATTTGTTTTACTATTCATTCAAGAATCTTTCCCTTCCATAAAATGCTTTCTTCAAAAAGTTCTCAAGATTGTACTAACTATTCTCCATTGAACGTTTAAATACATTTATACCCATGTTTTGCATTCTATAAAAAAATTTACAAGGAATATTCTTATCATTTTATGAATGAAGTACTTTCAATTTTTACGAAAATAGTGAAAGGAGTCATTCTTTTAATATACATGGAATAAACCAAAATTTTCACTATCATTCCCTATTTATGATTTCTAAATTACTCTTTATATTTCCATGGTTATCTTGAAAAACATTATTCTATTAATATTATAGATATTTTTTGATCTTAAATTCGTGAATTCAAAATAGGAAGTTTGTTTCCATCAAGAAATATTCTAGTTATTTTTAAAGAAATGTCTCATTTATAATAACATCCTTTGAGGTTACATATGATTTCATTGGGTTATACTCCATTTCTATCATCATTATTCCTTATCTAGATAATTTATTATTATAATAATTATATTTATTTGAAAACCATTTATTTTTCATTGGTTATTCTCTATTTAAATTATGAGAATTTATTGACTCTCATTTTCATTCTATGTTTTATGATATGATCATATGATGAATATTTTATGATATTGTAGAAAAAATATATATAGTTTTAATTATGTGATAAGTGGGACCATAAATACAAATCCTTCAAATGAATTGGGAAATGATGGATATATCATGATTAAATAAAGACAATAATGGTGAGTGAACATAGTTCTGTAAGGGACTATATC
This sequence comes from Viscum album, assembly GCA_963277665.1. Classification (NCBI taxonomy): domain Eukaryota; kingdom Viridiplantae; phylum Streptophyta; class Magnoliopsida; order Santalales; family Viscaceae; genus Viscum; species Viscum album. The sequence continues at coordinate 1,265,030,129 of OY728151.1, read as the reverse complement.
TTATACGATAGTCTTGGGGGTGAACCATACTAAGGAAACAACATAATGGATAGTGAACATAATCCAATATGATAGCCTTCTTAGTGAGACTTGACTAAGTAAATTGTTTTCTATACTTATGTTCATTCTAAATTCATAGGTTATATAATTATGATATGTTATCATGAACCATGATTTATTATTGATGATTCTGCACTCTTATGACTTATGTCTCTTTCCTGAGAAAACATTACACCGTGAGTTGAGAATAGTGATAATTTTCTAATTAGTTATTATTATTGTAAGTAATGATCATGTTATCAGATAAGTAGGCATATCTTATCAATGAATATGATCAATAATTTTTATCTCTTATGTTTACCCTTGCAGTGCATCTAATCTCACCCTTTTATCATAATTAATTTTGCCTAATATGTGAATAATGGTTTAAATAAGGGTATATCTAATAAGGGATCCAGTTGAGAATATATTTATGAGAGATGTTTAATACATTTCTAGAAATAATATGATTATGTATATAGTATCCAAACACACTAAACCACTATAGTACTTGGTCATGTATTACTGTGAAATATATTAAACATTAATCTAAAATGATATAATATGAATGTGTGGGATGCTTAAATCCTTATATTTGGTATTAGATAAAGTCTTAGTTACTTTAAGAGATTTGGATCGTAAAAAATTAGTGATGTACCATCAGATATGCCTATGAATATGATAAAATCTAGAGTTATAGTAAATAGAGGAGTGTGGGTTTCCTTGAAGATATATCCCAAACAAGATATGATAAAGTGGATGTGGATGTGGCATAGATTCACCTAGGGGTGAAAAATATAAAATGGTAATATTAGATATCAACTCAATCATCATCGGTGTATGATGAGTGGCCCTAAGACTACACACATAGCTAGAAAATATCATAGGATATTATTGGGTTAATTCACATTTCCTTTTGGAACCATTATACTTGATATGAGGATAAAACCTCTATAAACCTATGATATTCCAATGTGATGTGGTATAAACCAAAAGTATCATGGGATAATAATTCTATGGTTGATTATATTTTCAAAGGAATATATACTGCCTTTTAGATTTTATGTGGTGTGTGTTTAAGATGATTAATGATATTTTGAAACACAATTATGGGAATAAAACCCTTTGTTTTTGTATGTATTTTAGTGAACATGTTATTTGAGGAATAATTACTTGATTTTTATGGATATAAATTCAATGTAATTGAAAACCTTTATAGATAATATGGTCATTGATGTTGATAAAATTATGATTAATTATGATAAAATATTTATTATAATTTTGGAATATAATTTTATCATATAGATAACAATGGGATTGAAAAGTGACTTGGTGACTAAGTGGTTAATATTATTTGTTAAATATATACACTATGTTGGGAAAATTATGTGTTTAAGGAAAATATAATTATTCGAATGATAATTGAGTTAATTTGTAGAAACATATATGATATTATTGTGGGGATATGATGATTGTGGTTATTTTGTGAACACATTAGCATATTTTAAGATAATATATGATCATTGTACTCATGTGTTTGTCATGAGAAATTATAAACTAATTTATGTTGTTTTGGTATTAATTTTATAGTTTATCTTGAAAATAAAAGTGATAAAACATATTTTTTTGGGTTTTGAATTTGGTCAGAAAAAGTTTGGAGAAGTGTTATGGTTATTAATTTATAGAGTTGTTTAAGTTGAAAATTAGGTATTATTACTGATGTTCTAGATATCAATGCGTTATTTCATAATATTAATATTTATCCATATTGGGTTACTTGGGTGGATCATTTTTGTCTTTGTAAAAATCTAATGATATAAGGAATGATTTGTTATTATTATATTGGATATTATGATCCATTAAAAGTTAATTTTAGTGTTTTGGGCATGAAAAATTCAAATTTAATATTGATTCCATAGAGTAAGTTATGGGATAGAATATGAAATGGATAAAAGCAAAACCAATAAAATAAATGTCACTTATAAAATGGATATAAATCTAGATAGTATGATATCTAAAATTCTCTAGCCTTATAGTAAATGATTTCATAAACTCAAGTAAGAAGAAGATAAATTCATCAAGTTTATGTGTATTGTATTGATAATGCATAAATGTATATTCTTCCAAAACCATGAGTTTTATAATGATATATACATGGTTTAGAAAATAATTTATTAAGAAATACTTTTTTTCCTAGAAGTGACATAGAAATTCATTATCATGATAGAATCTACGTCAAATTGTAATAATATGTCATGATATAATAAATCTAGATGGAGATAAATAAAATTTAATTGGAAAAATTTATTTATGGTTGTAAAATGTAACTCCCTGTGATATTATAATACATTTTCTCTTCAAATAATATATAATTATTTCATAGCTTTCTTGACAATAAACACTCATCCTAAAATGAACTATTATATATTATAACAAATACGTTAAATTGAAAAGTTTAAGTAGAATTATCCAAATTGATATATATATATATATATATAATTTTAACTCAAATAAAAATAATTAATTAATATATGACAACTAAGTAATCAATTTTCAATAAACACAATTTATGCTTCAAAAATATAATTGCTTCCAAAAGGTTTTATTGGATTTTTGAGTAGATAAGATAATTATTTTTTTCCAATTTAAGAAATTAAACTTTTTAAAAAGGTTTCATATTTTTGAAATAATCATATAAAAATTATCTTAAGGTAAAATTTCAGGATTTTTTTGAAAAAGAATAATTTTCAATAAGTAGTGAAAATAGTGATTTTAAAAAATACTTATTTTCAATTAATGGATTGTGAATGTACAATTTCATTTTAAAATTATTTTTAAACGTAATTAATTCCTTTTTATTATAAAAAATCCATTTATTATAATTTTAGATTACATTATTTTTTATTTTGGTAATACAAAATTCAATATAAAAATTTATTTTTATGGAAACCCATTTTTCATCGCATTTTGTATGATTATTTTAAAATAAATTTCTTCCACTTATATTAATTTCATCTTTTAAAACTATTTGAATATTTCTAATCATCATAATTAATATTATATTATAATTTCAAAATAATCTTTGGTGATACTGAATGGTAAAAACAATGAAATTTTTTCCATATGATAAAAGGGTATATCTAGTTAACCTAGTTTCAAAAAAGTGATAAGGCCAATTTTTTTAATCTTAATTATTTTTGTATAGATTTATATATTCCATCATCACAATATTAAATTATTTTAAATTTATTTGGGACAATGTTCCAAAAAAAATGACCAAATTATTTTTAATCCTTTAAAATATTCATTGTGAGTCATTCCCCCAACCTATAAAATGGAACCTCCTCTCTTATATTATTTATAGACTATTGATCCACTTAGATAATAAAATTCACTATAAATATTTTTATAATCATCCATGTACATAAATTATAGATTATTTACTTCTTAAAATACCATTCCAATGGTCCATATGAAGGGATCTAAATGATGTCTACTTAAGAAGAGGTAATCATCTTACCAGAACTCATTAAATTTATTTCATCTTCCACCTCCTTAAAATATGCTTAATTCATATTAAAAAATAATAATTACACTAAATATAATTAAATTTTATTATTATTTTTTAAAAATATTTATCCATCCTCTTTTATAATAAATGGAGATAACTGTTACGCTTGAGTGTACATGTAGATTACCACCTCCATTTGGTGATATAATTCATTTTACATCACAATCATTGATTGTTTCTTATTATGATGGGTTTAAAATTTATATATGATATTTATGATATAATTATGTTTCCGTAATGATAATTATTATTTATATTTCTTTCATTATTTTCTCTATAAAATGATAACATCATTCATGAGTACATATGTACTAGCATCTCTAGGAATACTGGAACTCAATTTTCTGTCTCTATATTTTATGGATGAAACTAAATTTGTATATAATGAATATATAAGATAATTTTATCATAATTAAAATTCTATATATTATGAATCCTTGATCAAAGTATATGTATGGGAATAATCAATCAGAAAAATTCTTGGGAAAGGAATCAATTAACACCCTAAATGTTGATTTTAATAATGAATTAATAATAAATGGGTTTCAAAATTTAGAAAGTTGATAATATATGATATTAAACGTATGAATATGGTCATGGTATAAAATTAAAACAAATTTGATTTTATTATAAAGTATTTTAGAGAACTTATGAAGAAATCAGAACCTGAGGTAAGGAGTTTCGTAACTCAATTTCCATTCATTGGGGTATACTTATACTTCCTTGAATATGTTTTGAAAAGATTATGTAGGAATAGAAATATTATTTTATTAGGTTTTATATCCCCTTATCTTTTTGGTATTACAATTTTTCAACATAATAAATTCATTAATTAAATTATATCATCAATGATATTATCTTTTAAGGATTATTCATCTCGATATTGTCTCCATGAGGCATGTATTTTATTATGCACCTATGTCATTTTATAAGTTTTATATTCTTACTATTGAGATATTATATCATCAATTACTATTTTATCAGGATTTTAAATATAACTTTTTTATTTTCCTTCTTTAATGGGATATTTATTCAAATTTTATAAAAGATTTAATTGTTTTATGCGTCTCAGTTTCAATTCATTGAGACATAATTCATATTATGCACAATGATTTATTTATTTGGTGAACTTACATCACCAGGATTTTTATAACATATTATTTAATTTATATTGTGTTTTTTACATAATAATGATATTTGTAATCATTAAATGGATTTATTATTCAAGTATTACCTATGTTATAGGGTTTCTTTTCTCACTTTTATTTCTATGGGACACATTTCATATTCAATGATTATTTCTATAGTGTGGTGTATAAAATGACCCATTGATATGTTATGTATTGACTATATCTATATTAATGGTATGTAATGATTCTTTTAAATTTAATTCTTTCATAGTGGTTATGAATCAAAAGGTACCAATGAAATTACTATTTTATGTTATTATTTAATTTTTTCAGGGACTGTTTATGCTGAAATTTACATTAATGAAATTATTTTATCTCCCTCCCCAAAATCAAAAAAAAATACTATAATTATTTCATGATATTATGTTTTTTTATTTCATTATGCACTCTTTACATACTCAGGATAAAAATAATTTTTTTATAGAATACTAAATTTGTTTTTCAATTCTATCAAGAAATCCTTTCTTCATTGTACATATTTTATTTAAATATTTTTATGAATTTTATTAGAGTTTTCTAATGAATTTTTTAAATGATTTTAATCCACATTTTAATTTATATATAAATTATAAATAATAATCTTCATAAAATTTTCCGAATGAGTTAATTTGGAATTTTACTAAATAATTGAAAGGAATATTTGTTTCATCATATATGAAATGACCTAAATTCCCTATCACCCAGACCACTCAATTAAGTAAAGGATCATTTTTATGTATCCATAGTTCATTGAAAAAAATTCTCTTAATATTTTTTAATTTTTTTGATTTTAAATATGGTCTCTGAGAATGAAATGGATTTTCCTGAAACAAAATACTTCCAATGAACTTAAAAAGAAAAATTATTTGCGATAATATCCATTGATGAAAAATATTTTTAAAAGAGATAATTTTTAATGATAAAACCATTATTATTTATTCGTATGTCTTATGGTTATGATGATTATATGTTTATAAGACCCATATATTTTTCATCAGATGTGTTATATTGGAATATTGAAATGTTTATGTAACATTATTTCTTTCCAATTTTTTTGATATGATGATATGGAGAATACTTAATGATCTTATGGTTCACATAATTATTTTCTCCATTAGGTGATGAGTGGATCTGAAATTATATAGCCTCCCATGAATTAGGTATTAATGGATATTTCATGAGATAATAATGATTTGAATGGTGAGTGAACATAATTTACTAAAGTACTCTATCCCATAAGATAGTCTTATGAGTGAACCTTAAATAAGGAAATGTTGGAATGAGGAGAAAACCAAATCCAATATGATAGCATTGGTAGTGCGCCTTAACTAAGTAAATTATTTTCTATACTTATGTATATTCCAAAAAACATATTTATTGTGCTTATAATATGGTCTACTTGATTATGAATGTTTATTGATTATCCATAAGTAATATTTATTATGTTTTTTATTGAAAAACCATAATCCATGATTCAATAATAATTATCGTTCATCGATTGGGTTTGATTTCTTCCTTTAACAATAAGATTCCTACTTTTATTCTTCCTCATGAAATAAGGAATTCATATTTCATGGAATCCTTCAATATTCCAAAAAATTTTGTAAACAATGTTTCCTCCTTTGACACATTTCATAGGAACTTACAAAATATTTCATCAATCATCACATTGAGAACTCATTGAAATTTCATCTTCATAAGAAATTGATGTCAAATTTGACATCACCAAACCACTTTGACTCTTAAATATTCCCATTTGTATTTTTTTTCAATGTCCATTTAATTTTAAAATTCACTGAGATATTCTATACCATATGAGAAATAATGATAATGATACAAGTTTATGAAGGAATTCAAATCTATAAAATTCAAATTTTATTATAATCCTGTTCTCTTCTAACATTTCATTCATAGTTTGTTTCTAAGAATGATGGAATCACAAATATCTTGGAAAAACTCCAAAATTAATCATTTATAATTATTTGTAATAAAATATATATGTAGAAAACTAGAGTAAAAAAATTAACGTCAATTCTATCAATTAAAATCCATCGTGTGATACAAATCACCAAAACTCATTCTTAAGAATTTATCAACATATTTTCAACTAATCCCCAATATGAATCTCCCCAAAAATATTTTAAAAATTCAAGTGTAAGAATTTATTTCTCCTTTAAAATTAAATTTCCACTTTTCTTAAATTAATAAATCACTGCCTTTTTATAATTTATTTTTTCATCATGAAAATGAGATAATGTGACCAATATACCTCAATGATAAAATGTTTCAATTTATAGAAATTTAGATTTTAGAATTAAAAAAGACATACCTCAACCAAGATTATACTATTCATAAGATATCAACTAAAATAGAAATATCTGGTGGTTGATCTTCTTTTCTCCCCCTCAACAGATTCCCTAAAAACATTCTTCATCAGATTGACTTTCATGAATTATTAACTCCATGAATCTTATGATATTATTTGATATGTTAAAGAGAGAAAAAATAAACATAAAATTATTCCATAATTAATATCTTATTATATATAAGATATTCATATATTTTATCAAATTCAGGTATCTCCCTAAATATTTTATTCAACTTCAATTCCCTACATGAAAAAAACACAAAATATGTGGGAAAAGGTAGTTCTACAATACTACTCAATCAGAGAAATTGGGCTGAAAGATTTTTATCATCCCAAAAATATTCTTATATGAAAAATTATTCTTGACAATTTCTAATAATGAAATGTCATTTTTTTCTTTCTATTCCTACTTTATTATCTATTCCAACAGTTCTGGCTTTTTGATCAAACATTGTTTAGCTACATGATTAGTCTTCACTCTATGTATAGACCAATTATTTCCAACACTAGCTTTCATGAATTCCTTCCCTTTATTAATTTACTATTATTCTTGATAATATAACCATGTAAAAAATTTCATACCTTATTATCTAAATATATTTCACAATTCACACACAACATTATATTTTAAGAATTTACCTCTTCTAGGAAACAATTTAGATTCTTCATCAGAGATGTATTTTACCAAATAAATCCCATTGTTTCTGTTCTGTATTGATCCCTTAATTGATTCCATATTTCATCATTTAGTATATATTTACAATTACATTTCACAATTTTCCCTGATTTGACCTTTCCTACCACAATAAAAACACACTTTATTTAGAGTGACACTATTTAGATCATTATTTACAAACTTCAGGGGAGTTTTTTTATTAATAATATTCTTTTTCTATTAAAATACCAAGGTTGACCTATCATCTTTATCTCATACCAACATAACTTCATGGTATGGTCTTCTGTTCACATCAACGGGTGATGTTTCACGATTTGTACATACCCGAACTCATCATAACAGTCACTATTTTTTTGCAATGATCACAAAAAATTTCAATGTAATCACATCAATTCTTCGTAAACTGATTCTATTTATATGAATTCATATTATATTGTAAATATTTCAATCTCTCTCATGATTTTATCTCCCTAAATTTAGAAAATATGTAATCTTCATTCAAAGAAATATTTCCCCAAATATTTATTTCATAATTCCCAAACATCCAATAGCATAAAAAATATCCAACAAACATTAGTTTCTTATTCTCTAACAATTTCTAACAACCTTTAACATTTTTCAACTTATAGTTATCACATTTCTTCTTCTGTACTTTCCCTGGGGAACATAAATTTCTCTATTACTATGTTTTTTCAGAAATTAAATTTGAATCTACACTATATATCAAAATCTAATTAGAACATACAGATTAATATGGACAAATGGTTACCTTCTTCATAGAGATTGAAATATATTTATCCTTGGATAATATCAACAGTTTCATTCCATTATATTGATTCATTTTTGAAATAAGTCTCTTATAAGATGAATTCTTAGAAATAATTCTTTTCTCAACAAATTGGGAAGTCTGGTTTCGTATGCCTTCCATATTTCCTAGATTCTCTCCTAGTTCTAGACACCTTAAGTTGAGAGAAATATTCTCATCTTCAATGGATTTTTTCATTTCATCCCACTAAATATTCAACTTCTGAATATCATCTTCTTCCATCCAATTTACATTTTTTTTAAAAAAATCATGCTTCAGGATTCTTTCTAATTTATCTTTTAGCTGAGCATCTTTGACATTCACAAACGTATTATGAAATATTTCAAGTGTAAGGATAACTTTTGTAAAGCAAATTTCATAAAAAAATTTCTCACATCGATTACATTGAAATTAATCAATAGCTCCAGCACGTCATTCTTTGGGAAGATTTATTGTTCATTCATTTTCTTTCACAGGTTTTGTGAGGGTGTTTTATATTCCTACCCTTTTAGTCAATGCCTTTTCTATATAATTACCTCCTTCTTCTACTTGTAATTTTTCATCCGGAAGTTCCTTGAAAAATCTAGTCATACATGTGACCACTTATTTGGGAACATTCTTTATATTTTATCTAATTTCAGAATTGATCACATATTCATCACAACTTTACCTTGATTCATCAAAATTATATTCATCTAATTTCACTGAACAATTACCACTCTATTATATTTTATCAATAAGGTGATATTAATTTATCTTTTATTTATTATTTATATTCCTTTCCACTCTTTTCATTCTTTTTTCTATGTCCTAAATGAAACATTACCATTTCTAACATTATGAGTAGAGATAAGATTTTCCATTTGAATATATTTTTAATTTTCTTCAAACTCAAATATTCATTTCATATTCTTCTTATTAAAACAAATGGATAATTATAGTATATCCAATCATAGGTGACCTTTCTCTGATACTGATATAAGTGTCCAAGGATCTTGCAATCACACTGAGAGGGGGGTAAATTAGGTGTAACATGTCTTTACTAAATTCTTTTTCACATTTTAATTCAAACGGGTTTCACCTATTAATAGAAGAGGATTGTTCTTAAAATAGAAAAAGTTAATGAAACATATCACATGTTCTTTTTAAGAGGCTTAGTAATATGACCTACATCATTAAATTATTTTTGAGACCCCCCAACATGGATTATCCAATATAATTTTTCAATTAATTAAAATGGCTTAGGATGAGAATCATTATAGATCATAGTAATTGTTCTTCTAGTTGATTTTGGTTATACCCCTGATTAATCCAACTCTTCTACCATGACTGGTTAGACACCCCAATTGTTCAACTAGTTAAACCCCCAGTTTCTAGAGCCTCTTCAACAACTAGTTTGACCACACAAGTCACAAGCTCTTTATTATTTGTAATATCTATTCTATAGATAGTATGATCACTTGATTATCCTCAATGAGATTTATAGAACAAACTATGCCTTATACAATTCAAAAATCTTTTCACTAGTGATGTTCTCTCTCAAATAATAAAAATCACCTATAAATGGTCAGCTGCCTCAGTATAATACTACTGTAGAATCCCAAACCATATTAGCCCCCTGAGCAGTGCTGTCATGTAGGCTTCCACTAGCCTTAGGTCCACCTTTCCAAATGATAAAGGATACTGACTACCATCGAGGGTGTGGAGATATGTAGTGGGGGGGGGGGATATACCCTCTATGAAAGATATAAAACTAGTGAAAGTAAATATATATAACTTCTAGTGGTATATAAATACTCCGAAAACTTGAAGAATACCCTACAATTGTTATAGAAAAATAAATATTAGATTAATAGAGGAAGTAATTAATAAAATAATAATGAAGGAGAATAAATAAACATACTATTACACCACTTCTAGCATAAAACTAAAATAAGCATATATTCATAAAAGGATGTAGAATAAAATATACAATATAGGGTCTTCATTGGAAGACCATATGAGCCACATACATAATAATCATGTTGATACAAAATTGAAAATGAAAAGGGAAACTCCAAATTGCCATGCACTCATGGTCTTACCACAATCTCATGCATAGACACACTATGATACTAATCTTTAAGGTGATCCTTTATCTGAATTTAAAACCAGAAATTCTACATGTACCTCGAGGGCTCATGTTCGGTGTGAGAATGAGTCTTAGTAGGATACCAACCATCTTTTTATTCGCAACATAAGTGTTTAATAAGGAATGTAATATAAAAACAAACAATCATTACAATGCAATATTTTAACAAGGCTTCTTTGGTACCCAGTTTCCACCAAGAAACCATCACATGCCCCAACCATTATCAAAATATCGGAATATGAGTAAGACCTTGGCCAATGGCCCAAGGTACCTCTGATGTGGAACAACCAAGTTGAACCCTTAGATTACACCATAAAATAAGCAACACAACAGCACATTCCTCCTGATACCCCATGTCTCATTAAGTACCCACATCTCAAAGGGAAGAACAAACCATGTAACTAGTCCCTTAGAACTCTACCTAAAAGAACATGTCTACCCATGGAATAATATCTAGAGGAATAGTGGCATCTATACTCAAATACAGTTCATCATCAACTCTCATCACGACATCCTGAGAAATGGTGATATCAGTTATCCCAAATCAATCCAGGCACACGAGATCTTTCACAGCAAGCCTCATCCCCCAACAGATAGCATCATCGCTATCAACTAAAGTATCATTACCTTCCATGTGAATTTTATATCAAGAACCCCAAAAAAATTTCCTAAGCTACACTACCAGGGGCCTCTACTCATACCAGTGGTCAATACACCTCATCACATAGTGAACCTATGTACAAACAACACAACATGGAGCTTTCTCCATCAAGAGTGAGTGACAGTCACCAAAATAAATATTTAATGCATATCAACTATGGAACATCATTCCCCTAACACCATGTCGCTCAAAATCGATGGCCATTCCATCCAAAAATCACATGACATGCCCATCTTGAAGGCCTCACAACCTCAATTGACATGTGTAATGCACAATTTTATGATGAATATCACTCAAACAAATATGGGTCAAGCCTAACCAAATGAGCATCATTGCCACAATTTAGATGGCTTATCCACCTCAATATTAGGCCAACCCATCACGACCCATGGGTATCATCAGTATATCATATGCATCATATATAAATTATTTCCTTAATAACCAATTAAATTTTAAAATATTTAATTATTCAACTCACTTTAAAAAAGAAATTCAATTTTAAAATATTTAATATTTCAATCTAAACAAACATAACAATTCAATATGGAGGACTTGAATGCCTCAGATTCTAATAAATAATCCAATTCAATTTCAATGAATAAAATTCTCCTAAAAGAATAACCCAAGGGGGGATGAACTCTAACCAAGCCAAGATCGGGTTAAAAAAGGTATTTTCATGCCCAATAACATCCCATAGGTCATACTTTGAATTTAATTCAAAGCAATCAGGGTATTTATCATAAACCCCAATGCACGGTAAAATTGTCACCACCAAATTGTGTTTAAATACACAATGAAATGTATTCACCACTTAAATTAGACTCGGTAATTTCATAATGTCTATTATCAGCCTCTAATTTGAATCCTTTTAGAAGAAATCGATAATTATGATGAAAGCCCTAAAAATAGGGTAAAATATGTCAAATAGAAATAGTACTCCATGACCTAAAAGTAATAGATAAAGTATACAAGGGTTAGGTTATACCTATTTAGATGCATCCATCACAGTCAAAAATTTTGAAATTGGACCACTGATGGAGATATGGGAGGAAAGGAGAGAAGAGAAAGAAAGGAGGGATTCCTCATGTCCAGCATACAACTAAGGGAGAAGAAATAGGAGGGAGAAGGTAATGTAAGAAAAAAATGAAGTATTATAAAATTATAAATTCATACCATTAAGGATATGCAAGGTTTTCCTGCACATTTTTCCAAACTGTGTGGAAACCGTGCAAGCTACTGTGCAAAGGTACTACCTAAGTCGTAGTACTAAAGTGGATTTTTGCATTTTTTTCTCTAACTGTGAAAAAAACCATTGGGTAGACCTCTGAAACTATGAAAAAGAATGCCACAAATTTTTTTTCTCCACTCACATGGCTTCCCCAAATTGTGGTCATTGAAAATATGGGGCATTCAGTTACATGTAAAGGCCCACATATTTTTTCCTCAAAATGTGCCCCAATACCTAAAACTCCGAAATATGACATTCAATCTCCAACACTCGTGAAACTTTTCTGAAACTTCCAAGCCATTCTATAATCCTCTAAACCAAACCAAAAATATGATATAAAGATGATGAAAATATCATAATTGTGTTTCGATGAACAATATTGAAAATAGAATAGCCAATAATTGAAAAATTAAAAACATGAGAGGTTTGCGACCCAATTCTAAAACCTGGGACATTACAATCCCTCTACTATAACATAGATCATAGCTGAAATATCAAACAAAACCTAGAGATTTTACCAAATATACCCATTTTAGTAGAAACAACCCTTACAACCCAAGTAAAAAAGGCATTGTTAAACAATTATCAAGGGTCATCCCTATTTTAGGAGTGACTTTCCTGAGACTCATCTTAACAAAATCTCAAAGAAATAAACTTTATATCATCCAATCTAGGGCTCATTTGTCATCTCATGATTTATCATCACTCCTGCACCTCATTTGTTGTTACTGTTCTATTCATGACAGTGATTCACATGTCTCATTCCATTAGTTCCTACCTTAAGACCATGTCACATATGGATCTATGAGGCCCCACATCACCTCCGATAATTAAATAAATACTGCTTCCTCACACCTCCAATAAGTACCATGCTGTAATGGTTCATAAATTCCTTACACCTCATGTCACCACATCTACTGATGCCCAAATGGAATACACCTTAGAATCACGCATCTATCGATGATCAATCATAAAACATAGTGACTCGCACCTCAAACACACACAAATTTATATATGTATAATATATATATATATATATAACACATCTAATATGACTCCAATGTACTGAGTAGCATCTGGTCAGTACATTTTCATAGTATGTTCACATCATGAAAAAAATAGACATTCCTCAATAGGCCATGTGAAAACACACATGCTTACAAAGTCCATGCCAAAATAAATAAAAATAAATCACTACTAAGAAAATGGAATACATTTTAATGTAATTATCTCAGTAGCCTGCTCAGCCCCTGGAAGCTCCACGATGTCAACCTGGCCTGAAACATGACTGCTTGAATCATGGTCTCCCTATAGTGTTTCACCATCCACTAGGAACTGACCCTATTATTGGGTCCCACTAACTCAGCCATAACCTCTATGTGAAGCTGAACCACAACTACCCTCACCTAGTACAAATATCAATCCCACCCGAAAGGCATGAGTCTACCATGGTCTCAAATTATTGGCTATAGGATAAGGATTCCTACTGAACCTCTCAAGATTCCGGACCTACCCACATGCCTGGTACTCCTTTGGAGACTGCTAATGTTGATTTTGGAAGTGTCCTGGATTCCCACACAAAATGTAACCCATGTAAGACCCACTACAATGTGGTCTAGCTAAGTAATTAGACTAACTGACTGAGTTAAAAAAAGAATGACAGTAGGTAATCAACCCACCTTTTTTCATAATATTCAAGTCAAACTTTGTAATGATTTATTTGAGGTTATTTTGTTCTATATACACTAAAAACTTCTCTCCCAATATATAGTGCCTCCAATAATACAATCCATGAACCAATGAAACCAACTCGAGGTCATTCATAGGGTAATTATACTCATAATTACTAATCTAATAAATCTTATAAACAATAAATTGATATTCCCTACCTCAAAATGGCACCCAACCTGATTATTGAAGAATAAAAATAAACTACATAACTTCTTCATGACTTTAGAGGAATTAGGATCAATGTTTTAGTTAATCTTCCTTTCAAATACTAAAAGGATATTTCAAATGTTTCAGTCCATACAAAAAATTTATTGCAGCTTTGAGGAGGTACTTCTAGGAGTGGAATGTCCCAAATAAATTTTCTATAATAGCATAATATCCCCAATACACTACATATATAAAATAATTTGATGACTTTAATTCAAGAATCTATGATATAAAATTATATAGTTCAATATATACTTCTTCTTCTAAGAGGTAGTTACCCAAAAGGTGAACCTTAATGATCCAAAAGTTGAATTTGGTGACGTTTTTATTAAATTGTTTCTCTATTGGTTCTTTTTTGTATGATCTTAGGATGTGTAGGATGGTCATGTTAGTTATGATAATACACTGATATGTCATCCATGAGGACTTCCATAGAATAATACATATATGGATGGAAAACCTATTTCACTAGATCCATGAAGAATGTGATCACCTTCATGAGATGGAACAACCTTATGAAATAATCATACAATCCATAATTACTACAAAATATTATACATGGTATTTATAATGGTATCAAATGTACCCAGTGATAAACCAGCCTCAAGTAACTCATTGAGAAAACCCGACCTACTTGAATATGATTAAATAGGTCATCTATATTTGTTAAAGAATACTGAGTATTTACTGTAATCTGATACAACCTATATTCATCCACAAAAATCATGAGTATACCTCCCACCTTTTTGGAAAAATGGAAAGGTGAACCCCACAATGAAGTAATGGCTCATATAAAACCCTTATCCCTTAAATCTTCTAGCTGCTTCTTAATCTCTGTAAGCTTAGTGGGTGACATCCAATAAGGAGGAATGGTCACATTTACTACTCCTTGGACTAGATAAATAGTGAACAACACCTCTATTATTGGATATAGGATAGAAAATTAATCAGGTAAAATGTCTTGGAATTGATCTACTATAAGAGGAAAATCTATACGTTGTATTTCATAATCACTCATATGAGGACTTGAAATTTGAGATTTCACTCATCCACACTCTTGATGCTTGGGTCTGGCTTGACTTTCCTATATTTCTCAATCACAATTATGACTATATTTTCCTCCCATGGGTTATGTGAAATAAAACCTCTAGTGATAGAAACCAATGTGATCTAGGTAAGATACTATCTAGTCCATTTCAATTATGAATTAAAATCTTATCTTCTTAATGAAAAAGACATTCCACACCAAAATAAAACCACCATTATCATGGGGGGGGGGGGGGGGTTCCTCTAATCATTGGATTCTTTTGGATTGGATCCCCAATAGTGGGTTGATAGTCATGACTCCGTTGATGTACTATATCTCAGGGTATGGAAACACTACAATTTAAAAAAAATATAAAATATTTTGAAGTATTAGTGTAAAATAAGAATTAAACTAATGTATATGAAACTAGGTAAAATCTTCAGGGTGTAGAAGGCCCAACACTTTTCTATTTGGGAGTAGGCTTCACTACATAGATCCAGCTATATCTACAATCATGAGAATCATCATGAAAAGCTCAGGTAGGTCAGTTCTGATGTAGCTACATATCTAATGCTTGGATAACTTGGCCATGACAACCTCATGGATTTATTAGATGATTTTACTCTAGGTACCTTCCTAGCGAGTTCTTACTTGTCCCTCTAATGAAGTATGAGATGACATGGATCCTCTCCCACTATGAACAGATGGGAAAGTCCTACAAAAAACTATTTACTCCCCAAACATACATATATTTGGTATTCAACATGGTATTTGGAACACTGGTGTTTTTTATTTCCTAGCATCCCACACATGTGACACTTCACAAAATTTTTATTAGGTGTCATTTGACTATGGTTTCCCCTATATAAGACCCAAAAAAAGTTTCCTTCCACTTGAAAAACCACGTCCATGTCTTCATATGAGACCTCTTTTTCCGACACTACTGGATTCCCTCAGGTTCCTCTAAGTGGTGAGGGTGTTCTAATTCACTACTATAATGTTGTTGAATCAGAATACATTCACATGTTATTATATAGAATACACAATAACATTTTCAAAACATCTTATTATCATGAACTCATCTTCAACATGTGTTATTTTGAAGTGTTGAAGCTTTGTAAAATTATTTTAACACCCCAGCATAGATATAACACCATAATAATGTGAATAAAATATCTATAATCATATGATATTAGTGTTTTATGAATGAAGTAATCATTTATTTCTATCAGGAAGTTTTCCTGAACCATAACGTAATGACGATTAGCCTGGGTGATCACACCACACAAACTCTTAGAATATTCACGAAGAATGTAGGTTACGAAATTTACCCTCATATCTGTAGGAATTATTGGATGCTCTAATATAGATATAATTCCCTCTATCTATGACTCAACAACCTTGGAGAACCATCCCCTTAGAAAGTGGGTGGATACTACTCTTGGAATTCTCACATGAACTCTACTATATCAGGGGAAGTTCATGAAGATCCTTGAAAAGAATACATAAATTATACAATTTGTCATTAAACTAGGCATCAATTCTTAGATTACAAATAGTAGGTGGTACCACTAGAAACACTACGTGAGGTAATACTAGTGTCTTAGGGACCCCCACCTCTGGAGTATAGTTGTCACCACCCTCCTAGAGCATGACTCATGGACATGTTGGTGGAATAACTCTACAAATTCCAAATATTCACCACATATAAGGTTTAACAACATAGAGGATCAAAGATAATATAATTTGAAATACGCATGCCTTCCTATATAAGAGTCATACCACTTTCCAACTCCCAAATCAAATTCATGCTGACATATAAGACTATAAGAAAGGAAAAGAGATACTATATACAACCCAATACTAATGTTGGGTTAGGGTCAAGGACCCACATCACATAGAAAAAGCTCAACTTTATAGAGTTTCAATTGTAAGGTAAAGGGTAAAATACACTTCATATTGCAATAGGCATCCCCATTTCAAAATAACCATTTTATTTAAGAATTTATGTTCTTTTAGGATAACACACACACAAACACACACAGATATATATATATATATAACACTATCCAGCTAGATGAGTCTTCATTCCAAAGTTATAATGGGAAGATCTTTATAAGTGAAAATTAGAATTTTGTATAACTATGACCTGTCCCTTACAACTTATATTAGGATATAATAGTTTGTATGAAATGAAATGATTAGATGAACCACTATTCCCAATTTATTGATGTTCATTCTTTATAAATTGAAATTAGAAATCATGTAATATAAATATACTGCTATTTCAGACCACGTTATGAATGGTGTATTGATCAATCAAAGAATAATTGTTAAATTATGGTTCTAACATCAAGATATAAAATAAAACACCACTTAGGTTGAAAAAAAACTCTAATTAACTCATTTATTCTATCCCTTTAAGAAATGTTAGCACATACCTGTATATAACAATCAAGTAAACCCTAATATGAAGGAGGAAATAAATGAAAAAACATAAATATGGAATTTATTATGAATGAAATTTTAATCCCCGGTTCCTACTAGGATGAAAAATGAATACCCCTTACCATAATAGGCCAAAGGAAAAATCCATAATTAGTAGAATAATTATTCCAAAAATCATATGTATCTTCCAATAGTGATGTCAATATAGTCATAATAGTGAGACACATTTCAATTTCTACCGTCTGATAACCAAATTTCCTAAGACAAAATTGAAAAGTGTCTATAAGGACTATTTTAACCATCTCGGACTTAGTTCACTCATATATAGTCAATCCTGTTTGGCCACATAGAATCAAGAACTACTCCCAAAATGCTAGAGGCTACCCACTAGTAGTGAGTGACTATGATGGTATAGTGGAGATAGAATATACCTTCAGGATCTAAGTGTAGTGCATCAGTATAAAATAGAATTACAAATATGAAATAATATAAAAATGAAATGTAGAAGAATGATTCATTTTGATAAAATAAAATTGAGAAGGAAGGACCTGTATCATATACAAAATGATGTTATTTCATTATGCTATTTAAAAAGGGAGCACATGGAAGTAGAGAAGCAGTAATATACTATATGCTATAAAAATAAAAAAAAACCAAAATCTACCTCCAATAGTATCAAAATCATATGCTCAGTAATTTTCTTCATTACTCCATCTGAGTATAGATAATCAAGAATCCAATGCTATACAATTCCCTTTATCCCTATCGGCATCCATGAGGTTTTCTCAAGTGCCAATCGGCGGCCTGAACATGGTCTGAGATATACTCAATCGGCCACCCCCAATGGTTTATAGTATAATATATGATGTTTATAAAAAATGGATGTTTGGAGATATATAAATTTAAAAAATAAATGTTAAATATAAATAAGTCTACTCAGGTTCCTAAATGACACCAGGATGACACTACCTCCTTCGGCCTAAGAAGGGATACCTCTGAACATGTGTCAATATATATATATATATACATTTATATATATGAAGATATGTTTGTATATATAAATACACTATGTGTATAGGAACATATATATCCACACATATATATATATATAAGTATTGTTATGCATGACC
This sequence comes from Viscum album, assembly GCA_963277665.1. Taxonomy (NCBI): domain Eukaryota; kingdom Viridiplantae; phylum Streptophyta; class Magnoliopsida; order Santalales; family Viscaceae; genus Viscum; species Viscum album. The sequence goes on along the minus strand of OY728151.1, from coordinate 1,265,010,938 downwards.
TGAGGTATAACTCAGACATCCATGCATTGTCCCAAGAGTCTCATCGGGTGGTAAGGGACCCCATGCCTGGGTATCAAGAGTAATGGGAGATGCCATAACAAAGTATCATATTCAATAAGGGATTCCATTGTCGAGTATCACATTTAATATGTAACTCCATTCCCTTGTATCATGAAGCATATGAAACTTCATTCTCGTGTATCACATTTAATAAGGGATATCATTCCCACGTATCTTGGATCATATGGGAATCCATGCTCGAGTATCAGAAATGATAATAGTAAGTTTTGATAATGCATTAATATATGCCATTATATGGTTTTCAACCATTCTATATTTAATTTTATTAATGGATCAATTCATTCTTCAAATAAGAGTCATGTGATGTGGTTATACCACTCACTATCCATTTAATTACAACAATACATATAATTAGGTGGAAACAAACACCATTGAGAATGTGGTTTGGAAACAATAACTTTTATGAATTCAGGGTCTTTTAATCATCATGCCCAAAGGGGGTGGACCATATAATGGTGGAAAACATACAATAATAAATAATGGTATACAAAAATTTCTCTAACTATATTAATAATTAGAATAAGTAAATTTATAATGTTAATGAAATTATGAGAAAGTATATAATTTTCTAAACTAATGCATGATATAAAAAAAATTAATTTTGGGAAATGTTATAAACCACAAACATTATGGAAATAGAAAAATATGTGTCCAGTTTTGTACTCTAATCAAAGATAAAATAGATAAGATTAAAGAAAAATAAAAATTAACTAAAATAGGTCAAATTATCTTGCCTATAAATTTCATTCATGGAGGAGTAATAAATGTTTAAAATAAAAAAGAGGATTTAGAGGATTACAGTTAGCTATCCAATGAAACTAAATCTATAAGAATAAGAGTCTGGATAGAGGAGAGTCTCAAAATACTAGGATGAAGTCTAAATGAGCTCTTAAGTACCTAGGTATATGATGAAATTGGATAATAAAGAAAATTTAGGTAAAATGTTATAAATGAAGAGTTATTAAAGGTTAATTTTATCATTATTTAAATGGGATCACTTTTTGGATGCAATTTTTGGCCAAACCATAACCAAATCATGTGCACCCAATTCCTAAATGGAAATAAACATGTGGGATAGATGAATGGTTTGGAAAAAAAATTAATAACCCATGAGTCCCTCTATAGACCTCTGAAACACCCCATATAGTTTGACCAAACCATGAACCGTAAGGTGGATGGTTCAAAGAATCCATGCGGACCACCAATTTGCTTCAAAATTCAAGGATATGGGATCTGAAAAATCCCAATACACTCCCAAAACAGTACTTATATTATTTGGAAATTACATAATAATTAAAGTAAATGATTAAAATGAAATTCAAATGATCTATACAATGTTAGAAAATGTGTGATCTTAGAATCCTTAATAGGATGGAAACCAACTTTACAATGTCAATAAAATAAATTGTAGATTCTCATAAAATTGTTATAAATCCTATTGAATTCAAATGATGTATTATAAAAACATATCAAAACATTATTAATCCCATTTAATAATATCTCATCATTCTCTATGATTTCTAAGCATAGTTGATGATAATTAAAATTAACCAACAATTATATATGTAACATCAATCTTCCCCCTTGTATTTGTTGTTAATATTTCTCAAATATATCAAATATTTCTTCTCTAATTAGAATTCATAAATTTTAATATAAACTATAACAACAAAACCTTTATCATATTATAATATTATTAGTGCCACACTACTAGATAAAATAACGATTTTGAGAAAATTGTATCTCTCCAAGACAAGCAATTGAGTCCAACTGATATAGATGGCCTCCCCTCTTTTAATTTACTTTTATTTATTAATAAAAATATATTAATACTAAAAAAAGATAAGGAAAGATAACAACAAAACCTTTTTAATAGAATGTACAAGTATTTTTATATAATATTTTTCAAGTTTGTCTCACCAATTTAAATAGAAATTTGTGCACTACTTCTCTCCCTCAGAAAAAATAATCCAAAATCCTTATTTGATCATATATCTGCTGAACATCAACTGATAGGAGAAGTATAAATAATAAGATATAGAATAAATTATTCAAACATCTCTCTTTGAATTTTCTCTATAAAAATATCAATAATTTGATAAATAGTTCATGCATATTCATGTTTTACATCACCATTTTCCATATTTTCTTTTATGAAATAAAATCTTTTCTAAATATACATAGATCTAGAGTCATGTAATAGATTTTTTGATAGATAAATATAAATTATATTTCCATATGAAATTTTTAGTAGAATATTAACCAAAAATTTGAAATATTTTAATGGAACTTGTGTCAATAAAATTTGTGTACAAGCATGTCTAGCGACAAAATAATTTTACTCAAATATACTTTGTGAAATATAGGTCTATGTATTTCTATGTAAACTCATACAAATGTCAACTAATGTTTTTAACCATATGTGGACTTCTATTCATAAATTCTCTTTCCCTGTCACATTTATGTATCCTGGTAAATCTAGTTCATGGCTATTTTTGTAAAATAGGAAATAGTATAGAGTAACTTTTATATAACAAAGAGTAACTTTATTTTTTAGTATAAGATCCAAATTATTATGACCTATGCTTACTTAAAATTAAATCATTGAATAAAAAATACATTTCCCTGATGTAGTCATATAGATAAGTCATCTAATGATTCATCTGAAATATTATTGATTCAAAATAGTTCTTTTTTTTATCCTTAATCAACTTAGTACCATCTGTAGTGGTTGTAAAGATACCTTTTCATCATTATTTTAAAAAATTCATCAACAATGTTCTTGAATATATCTCTTTGTATAATAAAATATAATTATTATTTTGTTGAATTTTAAATCTAAAAAAGTAGTTCATCTCACCCGCTATAGACATATTAATGTGCTTCATCTATTTTATAAATTCTTAATAGAGATACTCCTTCTCAATATACATTATAATTTCATAAGCATATAATATGTCAATTAAAGAATATGTGGATATCACTTTATGATATATTCTACAATCAACCTTCCCATTAAAAAATTCCATATTTCTTAAGCATTCCTAATGTTTTGAATACTAAGCTCTATGGGACTATTTTAGTTTATATAAATCTTTCTTTGACTAACATAATATTATGCTATATTTTCTTAAAATAAACCCTTTATAGTTCTAAATTAATACTAATTCTTCTAAGTCATCATTTAGGAATAAAAATTTCATTTATATTTGATAACCCCTATAATGTCTATGTGTTTTCACTACCAATTACATTCAAATTTATTTGATAAATTCCATGGTTGAAAATGATTCTTCAAATTATATCCCTTCTAGTTATGAATATCGTTTTTATACATTCTATCTTTTTTCTATAACACTTCACATTTCCCATTCAACTTGTTTAAAAACCCCACTTTTTTCAAATTACATTTTTATATTCAAGACTTGGTACAATCTTCCAAGTGGATTTCTTCTCAAACTAATCAAGTTCCTCATTTCTAGAATTTATCCATTCCACGTGCTCAATTTCAATAGAAATAGATTGTGGTTCAACATGATAAATATCCATATTTTGTTTTTCAAGTCTTAATAATTTTCTTACCAAAATTTATGCAACTTGATTAGTAATATATTTTTTGCAATCTACCCAATTCATAAATATTTAATGTCTCAATATAAATAGTCTAATTTTACCTCCATATTGGTATAAATTAACACAAATAGAAATATATAAATTCAAATCCTTTTAATCCTCAAAAGTATTCAATAATTTACAAGCTTTTAGATTCTACATTTTCATCGTATTATTTAAATATTACTTCTATCTTGGATACAATATAAATAATAATCACATCCACGAAATTAAAAAGCAATTATTTTTTATTCCAAAATTAATAACCCACACCATAGGATAATTATCATATAAAAATTATTTCTCCTATTTTTTTTCAAATTTTCCCAGTTTTTTATTTTTAATCATATTGTCAAATGGCTTCCAAAAACATTAATGTACATCACAGTTGGACTTATTTTGAAAAAATTCCATATAGTCTCTTATTTAACATAAGTCTCAATTAAAATCAATTTAGTATATCGAGTGTAGTAAAAATATATTCTGTTCAACAAAAATTATATATTTTATGCTCAACTAACATAGTTTTTCCCATCTCTAAAATTCGTCCATTCTTTTTCTATGTTTCTCTACTATGCTGGGGAAACAATAAAGAAAAATATTTATTAATAGGATATTTTTTCAAATACATATTTTTTTGAACTACTTATCATTGACTCTCATTGGTATGATAAATAAAATTTTTTCAATGTTTTATTTTAATCAGTGGTGATTTTTCTACTAGTCAAAACCCATTAATACCATTTTGGATCTAGGAATATTGGGGGTTATGAAATCTCTATGAAATTGAATGCAGTAGTGTATAGTTATGAATTATTGACAACAACATTGTGATATTAAAAATTTCCACCAATAAATTAAAGGTGTTTTAATCCATTTTTAGTATTAATCCTAAAGAATAAGTTGTTAAAACTTCAAATATAATATTAGTGGAAGTTGGACAGAATTTAGAACTATATAGAGGATTATTTTCAATTAGTAGTTCTAGTTTAAACCAATGATAATTATATAGAATTGATATATTTCATTTTAGGTAGTTGAAATAATCACTACTTATAAAACAATCATGTTATAGGTTGATTGTAAATATGCACCTATATGTAATATAATATACAAATAAATCGATAGGGTAAAATATTCAATAATTTATGAACTCAATAAAAAAACCTAAAAAGACAACAAAAACAAAAAATATTATATCAAATATTTTTTTAATGTAAAATATATTTGTTTTAGTTAGATACTATAAAAGTTACATTTATATGTTTTAATTACAAATAAAAAATTTCATAAGGATTCAAACATCAATGATACTCCCCTAAGTCATGATTGATTCCTGTGGATGATAAACAATACTAATATTCATATCATCTACCAGCCTCTAGTGCATAATTTTACCACATTAAAAGAAATTTATAATGTATATTAGTTTTAATTATATCGTACATTGGAAATATATTCATAAAAAATACCATAAAATATTAATATGTTGAAATTAATTTAATAGAATTAGTAGTGTCGGAATATTTTGTGTCGTGGGTGGAATATCTATATAAATTATCCTTATTATTCCCTAAAATAGTGTATCTAATATAGTCTATGTCCTTATAATCTAATCCTATTGAGATATAAAACATATCTCATTCTTATGTATTATTTTCATGAGGATCTCAATTTTCTTTTTTGATTATAGGTTATTGTGATTGAAAACCTTACCTGAAACTGTAGGAGGTGGAATCATAGTGAATGAAGAAGACTTTGTCCTAAAGACATAGGAGGGGAATGGTCCAAAACCAGAAAAGTACACACAACTAGTCTAATCCAATCCCAAAACACGGGTAATGGAATCATTATAGGATACTACAAAGTATTTCATCCCATGCCCATTTAATTTTTGTTTTAAAAAAAATTAAAAATATATAATTTTTAAAAGAATTTTTATTTTTTATTTTTTACCCCAATCTTTGTAGCAGGTTCATTTATGAAATTTCCATCATATTTTCTTCACATGGAAGAACAACATGGATCAACCAAACACATGACCAAATTATCTTGATTATATAATCATTTAAAAAATGTAAACTATTAAAAATTATGAACTTAAAATGTAGTAAAAATATTCTTAATAAATAACTAGAATATTACCTTCACTGATATTCTCTAATAAAAACATTTATAACCCGATATGTGGGGGGTGACTTGTTTCTCTATTTTTGATTATTTTTTTGGATTATTCTTAAAAAAATATTAACATTAATAAAAATTTCATTATTATTTAATAAAAAATATAAATATACTAAGCAAGTATAAAATAAATTATATGCATATAAATGATGAATATCCCTAAAGGACTTCCATTATTGTCAATGTGTTTTTTAATGTGAAATTTTATGCATTTCATGGGGACCAAAGGAGGTGTCATTAAACACACACCATAATAAATATAAATTGTTTCCACTTTATCCTCAAAATTTTCAAATTCCATTAATGCTCGACCACATCATGTGTATCAAAAAGTAAAATAATATATATATTATATATGAAAAAATACTTATATTTTATAGGATTTTAAAATAAAAAAATATAAATATTTTATTTTTTAATATATTAAATTGTTTATAAAAAATATCATTCTTTTAATTGATGGGAGTATTCTTTTAATCGTGATACATAATTAGAAGAGACATCATATCACAAGCTATATTTCCCAACATCTACCCATATAATCCTTTAGCATCCTCTATCGACACCCCAAAAATATAAAATGAAAAACATACAGTAAAATTCATCAACCTCAAAATATATTATGTATTCATGTTAATTTATATCTTGATGTTTTTTTAAATATTTCAATTAATATATTAAAAAAATATTATATTGATCTAATAAGATATTGTTTTTAATTTAAAAATTATATTCCAATAATGGTCACTCTCTATTACACTTGTGATAGTAAATGTAGCACCATATGATCCATTAATAGACACTCCTTAGCCACTGTATATTAACCTTATAATATCCCAGTAGACGATATCGATGCACTGGTGGAAGGGAGTATACAAAATGAATACGGTAGTATAACATATGGCATAAAATGATAGAAATTAGAGTATATCGAATGTATGGAGAAATAACTAATGAAGGATAATGCATATTAGATGGGAAATCTGATGGTTTAGTAGATTCAAAAGATTTCCTTCTAAATTTAAATAATTTTTTCATAGAATTAATAAATCTAATTATAATAAAAAATAGAACATGATATAATATATAATAAAGGTAAATGTTTTGAAAATATTTTACATTTAAATAAATCCATTTATAGTAAATAAAAAATAAAAATATAAGATAATTTAGTACGCCATATCAATAAGGTGATGTACCAAATAATAAATATAACATTTTAATATTTTTTAGAGTGAATGGAAATAAAATGATAAATAGAGTTTATCTTAAAGTAACACTCCATTATTTCATATATTTTACCATTTATTTTATATATTAGTATATTATACAAGGGATAGGTAACATTTGAAAATAAAATAAAACAAATATAAAACCAGTTTCTTTGAATTTTACAACCCATAATACTATTATATATACTAAATTAACACAATAATTTCACATAAATCCAATAGTTCGCAACATTAAAAAACATAATGATTTAAATATTTCATCATGATATTTTACTATTGTGAGTTAAATAACTAGTATTCAATAAATGAGATTTTCGTTTTTCAACATTGACATATTTAATATCATAAAACCATAGATTATAGGACTTATCATGTGTTTCACCAAATATTTATGATTCAAAACCCTTAAAAAAACATGAAACCTCTTGAAATCATCATGTTTAGTTAGTCTCAATGAGAAAAATCTGTATTTATTTTAAAAAATGATATTTCAATATAGAATTATCATTCAATAATTTCTCCAGAATCTATAATTATTATTGATTCACTATTTAACCCCAGGTGAAACAAAATATATTTTTATTAAATCACTATGTTTTGTTAAATAAAATAAATTTATGTATGTTGGATTACTTCCCAAAACTATGTATGATTATTTTCTCATGTTCACATCTAGAGATTAAAAATCACACAAAAAATACACAGATCATATTAAAAGTAAAATAAACGAACTATAAAGGGATAAATAAAAATTATTTAAAATGAATCAATTTAAATCATCTAAAATATATATATATATTTCAATTTTTTCAAATGTAATTTTGAAGGAATAAATAATTTAAAGGGGTCTAAAAGTTGATTAATTCAAGGGGGATTTAATTTTATATATTAGTGGGAAATTGTAAATAAGCGATACATGATGTGATTCTTTAATAACTTGTTTAATAAGGAGTCTAAATCCATAGAATTTTAGGATAACTCGAAAGACCCAATATTTAATCTGGCCTACATCCATATGTAACAAATAAAATCACTAGTTTTTCATTTCTCATGCCTAAACACAACCATCGAAATAAATATATCCATTATAACCTCAAAATATCCCTCCCAAGATAAAAATATAGGAAAATCAGTAAAAAATTGATAAGACTCAATCCCTAACCATATGTGAATGGGCAGGAAAAATTAAATTAGTTACTAACATAGTGAATTGGGAACCTAACATTTTCTTAAAAGAAACCACTTTAAGGATTCAATGAATTGATGAAAAGTGATCAAGAATAATCAAAGAAGGAAAAGATAATAGGATGAATTAGGGGATGATTTATTAGATAAACGAATGGGAAATCCATATAAAATGAACCATATGAATAATAATTGAGAAGAAGAAAATAAATATGAATTTTCATTTGTTGATATAGGTATTAATAATCATATGTTTCATAAAAAAATAATTGTTTTTATAGAAGTGATTATTTATTAAAACATCAATAATAATTCATCGTATATCACTTCTATTAAATCACTCAAAATAAATGAAGCTAGAATCAAATCTTTTAAATTTTTATATGTCTTTAGGAAATGCCACTAATAAACTGATGTAAATTATGGTTTTTATAACATTGGGAGTGTAGGGTGAACTGTATTGGTGCTTGATTATTTTATTTTTAAGATAAATTTCAAAAGAGTTACATGTTTTTTCCCTACCATTATATGATTTCAGCTTCATATTGTTGGATTTTATCCCTTACTCAACTTATCTTCAAAATATTGTAAATGTGCCAACATCTTTCCACTAGTTTTTCTGGAAAATAATAGTATCCATATAAGTAAAATTATTAATCATGATATTTATGTACATATCACCTCTATATGACTAATATATCATAAGAAAAATATCAAAAAATGTAAAATTTTACTCTCACTATTATTGATGACATTTTCATACCTATGATTTTTTATATTTCATGAATTATTCTTCTAGATAAATTTATTTCTTTAATCACATAATTGGATCACTATTAATTAGTTGTGGTTAATTCCTTCTACATATAGAAAATCTTGAATTTGAGCTTATTTTCTTCTATATCAGTTGAAACAACACCTTTAATTCCCAAAGAACATTCACTTCCAAATGTTATTATGAAACCATCATGTTGTTATATAATCGTTATAGTTTTGGTTTCGAAAAACATATGTGAGGACCACACAATATCATAAATCCATGGATTTAATTTCTAAAATGATTTCAATGCCATTCAAGATAATGGATTCTTATCCCTATTTTTCCTTTTAATTTTTTCTATTTCTCATTGTATTAAAGTTTTTTTGGAAATCATGTCATTAATTCCTCAAGATAGTGGACTTTTTGTCTCATCTACTATATATTTCATCCATACACTGAAATCTATTTTCTATATATATATTCGATACTTTCTATATCATTACTGGCCTATTCTAAGAATATTTTACCATCTTTATATAATAACTACACATTTATTAATTAGTTACCTTGGATGAGAATTATTATACTATCATATTTAGGATTTAATCCTAAAAAATACATAGAACCAACAAAACCCATTGAATCTAGGTATTACAAAATAGTATAAATTATTTGCATAATTTTTTAATTATTGGAAAACCATATGTGTTTCTTGCTTCTTCATTAGGTAGGAATTTCTTCTTGATAAATTCATTTTCACCTTATATGTGGAAGTGGGATTCTCATCACATATCATGGCACAAACGTAACTATATTTTTAGTTTGATCTCACTTTTTTAGTAAAAATATGTATATTTTGAGATTTAGCAAACAACTATTTGACCTACACTTTTGTGATCACTTTCACAACTACCATTGATATATAATCTTTATCCTATTATACATTATTGAATTCATACCTTATTTTATAATATATATTTATTTAGATTTAAGATATTTATATTTTTCTACCATTTTTTCATTCAACATGGTTTCTCATCAAATAATTTTCCGTAATTCCATGCTCCAAAGCTTCTAAATTAATTTTTTTTGATTAATGTTCTAAAATTTCTTATTTTTAATATCTTATATGGATTCAGTTTTATTTTAATATTATCTTATAAAATTTATGATTTATTTCTAAATCTTAGTATTCCACTCAAGACATACATGTAGTTCTTATTTCAATATATTCAATATGAAAGTTATCTCACATTTTTTCTCCTCGCTGCTTCAAGATTCATCAAGATTCCCCACATGAGACATAAAATTTAGTAACATTTCAATGGATTACTCTCCATATTGATATATTTAGGAGACATCACCCTCTTCCCATTTATTAATCAGACTTCTTCTTTTTATTCATGTGAATCACATCTTACTCTCAATAGACCATGAAATTTATATTATATTTTTACTCCACTTATTATCTTTAGGTGTATCACTCGAATAATCAGGTTCAAGTTATCTACTCTTATTATTTGTAATATTTATGGTAATGTGTCCAATAAAAATATATTTGAGAGATTTTAGGGAAAGTTTTCCTTTTTAAAATTTCGAATTCCTTTTCTAAATTTGTTTGAAAATAAGAGACATTATTATTTTATAATCCTTGTTTTTTTCTCCTTAATCAACTTAGATTCACACTATAAATTCTCCATGTTTAATTTTGAGGTTCCCCATAGATTCATATTTTATAAAATTTTATAAAATTATTTTTAAATGTAAGATCCTTCATCATTTAATATTACATGTTAATCTTATGTATTTCATCAAGAGTAGGATCCTATTTATATTTTTATTTTATATATTTTAGAAAAAACTATTCTAGAAAATTTATCATTATCTTCATCATAATAATAGGATCTTCTATCTTTCCTCTATAAACTTTTTTGTTTCCAAAAATTTAATTGACCCTTTAAAAGTGGCCATCTTTTTCTTCTTCTTTATTTATGATAATATCTTAAAAAAATCATCTAAGACTATAAATGGGCTCTTATGATGTTTATATTTCCTTCAAAAAAACCTTCAATATTATCCTATATTTATTTTAATATTTTTATCTCATCAACATTGTGAAGACCTTATCGTATAAGGTCACGAAAATACAAATTTTATATTTTCCATCAATGTCCAATTTTTTTTATTAGTGAATTGAATATAAGAACGTTGACCAATAAGTAAAATTAAATTATTTCTACTTCTACCGCATTCAAGACAAGATATATGATATAGGGTATCATATTATTATATTAACTATGTTAATATTTACTATCAAAAATAAGGATTCCCTTTTTATTCAAAGAATTGTTATTATCTTTATCCATTTACTCATGGAGATGAAATAGGGGAAATTTATTCTATGATACCACTTGAGATTCACTAGAAATATGTGAACCACTAAGAAGGTGGTTCAATCAGTGGTGTCAAACTTTTTAAATTTCATTCTCTCAAAAATTAACCTCAAAAATCTATTAGGATTCAATCCACTCAAGGTATAATCAAAGAATTAATTTAATGAAATGAAATGTAAAATAAACAGGTCATACACATGTTTTTTCAAGGAGCGACGTAGTGTGGGTACTTACTCATTTATGTTCCTATTTGTATTCCTAGTCTATATATTTTACATAAATAATAAATCAATAATTACATGTTTCTTGGAAGGTATTATCATATACCTTGTTATGTATCCCAATAAAACACAACATTTGCCTTGTTTAACAGATCATAACACTTGTTACAGTGTTATTAGAATAAGATTAGTAGTATCACTTGAGATTCAATATTTCCTTGGAAATAATTGATGTCCCTCTTCTAAATCCTTAATGATAAATATATCATGGTGTTCTCAATTATTCCAATTCTCTAAAATATTATAATTGTTGATATAAGAAATAAAATGGTCAAACACTTTCAAATCATGAAATATATATTATTGATATGACTATCAATCAATATTAAATGAATTTTATAACCTCTTTAATTTTTTATTATTCCATAGACTCCTACAATCAGTCAATTTTATCACCTTTGCCATCTATTTTATATTCTCAGTAATAATAAATAGAGTAACTATCCATCTCAAGATCCTCCAATTATTAAGACATTGTACAAAATCCAAGAATTTTTTAAATTTCAAATATCAATTATAGGTCATTAGTACAAATAGATCCTATAAACAAATGTTATAATGGGATTCTATATGCATTTCATCAACTTTATTATTTTTGGATATGATACCACAACAACTAAATATTTTTCTCCAAGCTTAATTATTGTATCCATTATAATTCTATAAGTACACATATTCTTTTATTTTATCATCATTTTAGAAAATAAATTAAGTGATCTTGTGAAAAATATTGTCAATGTTTATAACCATAACAATAATTCGTAAATAATAGCAACAAAATATTCCATAATAACCCAACAATGATATTTTTTTTCATTCGACAGATTTAAATTCAATTTTACTTGTCTTTAATCCTATTCTAGCATGATAAAATTAATTACGGTGAAACAACACTTAAAACATAGTTACATGATAATTCTATCACTTGAAAACTCAACTTGAGTAAATGAAAAATTATTTTCATGTGACTTATGAAAAAAATAGCATAGGATTTACCGATTTTCATTCCTGAATTATATTCATGTGTTTATTAACAAAATAATTATCACTTATTTCTAAATCATTCAGCAATTATCATGGTGTCATCTTGATCTTTATAGTGTTTGTATCCTAGAATATTCATATATCTTGAATAAAAATTCATTTGTGATGTTTTTACGAATAAATTTCATATTATGAATTAGTTTATTTATATTTATTCAAATATATATAATTATTGGCGCCTCATATTTTCATTCTTTATAAATATACTAATTTTATCAAAGTGTTGATCCTCAAAAATCTCTCTATAAAATACCATATTATTTAACATAATGAACTTAAAGAAGTTGATTTTTCATAAAGTATGGAACCATAAAAGTCATTTTGTTTAGTATTCAGATGTTGATACACAAACCTATGAAGATGAAAAACATTATAAACAATTACATTATGATATTACATATGATAAAACCTTATGAGATTCTATATGAACCTTTTAATTTCTAATTTTAACCTTATGATGTAAATATTTCACAATTTATATAAACTTATGAACTCAATAAGCCCTACAACCTTCAACTATGACCCTTACAAGATCGTTCCTTTTTCATTTTTCAAAATTTGGATAAACATTACAATGTTAGAAAACAAAATTAAAAACTCAATACATGTAATTCCATATTCTCTATAAATTTACAAATAACCTCTTGAATTCAACTTTTACCTCCTCAAAACATATCAAAAATATTATAAATTGCTTTTAAAAAATCTTAACTACCTCAATTTATTCTTGAAAATGGTTAATAAAAATTAAAATTTCTAAATAATTCAATGCGGAACTTTAATATCTCAGTTTCGATTTGTTTAAATATTTATCAACTCCTCCAAATAATATCAAATGTTCCCAAAATTAATTAATTCTCAAATAAACCATTAAATCATGATGCTCCTTATATGGTATGATTCTTTATTTTATACTACTCAATAAATTAAAACACTTGAGAGAATTATATATCCCAATGATAATAATTACAACTAGGTTTCCTAGATGATCTTCACCACATTTCATTCTCAAACATTAAGAAATAAACAAAATTGTAGACTACAAACAGATAAATAAGGCACATAATATTCTTTCTAAAATGGAGAAAACCACATTTTTTAAGGGTTGTTGACATACTATATAAATTCTTGAAGAATAGTAGTGCATTGTAACTCCACCTTAGAACCATGATAAAAATCCCTGGGGGAGGGGTACTCAGTCCAGATATCTTCTCGTGATAGGGGATGGCTAAACATGACGATTCACCAAAAATTATTCGAACCTATCACCTGTAATTTCCTTTACCAAATATCTATAATTTAATCATTATTTAATTTTTATTCAGGATTTAAATCATTATTTTACAATTTCTCTTTAATAAATGTCAATATTATTTGATCTTTAATGTTATAATGGGTTTTTAATATCTCAATTGTACACAGTTTTCAAAATAAATTGTGTGGACTCTCAACATCAACTTTTAAATCTTCTAGCGGTACTCTCATCTATAGAACTGTGTTAATGACTCTAAAAATAAAATATCCTCTATAATAGTTATAATCTTCATGACTATATTATTTTCATTATCATTCTTACTCTAACAGTTAAATCCTATATAGAATTATATAGAAGTTTTTTACTTCATATTAGTATAATATATCACCCATTTAGTATCTTTGTATCCCTACAATTTCATTTTTTTCTTATTTATATAAACAAGGTAACAATTTTTATTACCTTTGTTATGCCTCATATTTCTTTTAGATTCCACCATATGAGACTCATTAGGTATGAACTAAAATATTACATATAGAGTCCCTGTATAAATAATATTAGTCATAAATGTAGTTAGAATGGGCATGATAATGATTATTCTAAGAAAATATTTCTGATTCACGCTGATTCTTGCTTTAGCTTTAGTCATCTTAGTACTGACTGCAATGGGTGGATATATCTCTTTATAATATTCCATTCACCATTTCTTCAAAAGTTTCCTAGAATATTTCTATTGGTATAAGAATATATAATTATCCATTGGTGTAATATATATTTCTATAAAGTATGTCATCTCACCCATCCTAATCATCTCAATTTTCATTATCCACTATATTAAAAATTCTGCTTAGAGACACTCTTTGTCACTAGAAAATATAATTTCATCAACATGTTCAATGAAAATTAGTGTACCTATAGATATATCTTACACATATAAGTTTATATCAAGCTTTCCCTTTATAAATTTCATATTTTGTAAAAATACATCATGTTTTAATAACATGATATATTATAATATATTAATAAAAATATATCTTTTTTTTTTCATTTATATCATACTTCCATTATTTTCTAATATAAACCATTTATGATTCTTAATCTATTAAAAATATTCTAAGGTTATCATTCAGGAAAGAATGTTTCATATCCATTTCATAAACCTTTTAATGTCTACGTGATACCACTTCCATGAAAATTAATATTGATTATATCCTTTCCACTAGTGAAAATGTTTTATAAAATTCTATCAATAATTATTTTGAATATCATTTTCATACTATCTAGCTTTATTCATGGACGCTTCACCTTTATCATATAACTTTTTTTGAAAAACCCACATGATGGTCATTATATTTTTATTTTTAAGACATGGATTAATCTCCAAAGTGGATTTATTCTCAATATAATCAATTTAATATTTAATTTCATTGATACATTCCACATACTCAACAACCATTAAATATAATTGTAGCTCAACTTGAGAAATGGGAGTAGTATGTTTTTCAATTCTTAATATTTTTAATTTTTTGGTATACTTCCTCTTGAATTGAAGTAATATTTTTAAAATAATATTGATTATTCAATATAATATGTATTTTTATTTGATTATAAATAATCTCTTCCCCTTTACTATTTCTTCCATAATCAACATAAACAAAACTGTAAAAAATTCTAACCTTTTCATCAACATATTTTTAGAAATAAATATGTGATCCCATTTAGCCTTACATATGAACTACTTCAAGTGTATCTTTTCTTTTATACTACTTCTAAATACTTTTATCATAAATTTAACAAAAATGAATTTGAAACACTTTATTAAAGAATTTTTTTCCACTAAATTTGGATAGATATCTTATAAATATTCATTCTTCTACTTTTTCACCAAATATTAAGAAATATTTGTTTTTAATATTCATGTAACAAGGGATGAAAAAACCATTAAAATACTTCATGATTCGATTTATTTTCATCACAAATTCATATAGAATCATGTTTCTCTCATTTATCAATGAAAATATATTTTTTATATGGAAAATAGTACAATCAACTTCCCTTAATAAAAAATTAAAAAACTTTATCAATAAACATAGTTCTTATTATCTTCAAAATGCTTCTTTTTTTCCTCTCTACTACTACATTCCACTTGGTACTATAGGTTGGATGGTCAAAGTGAATGATTTAATGTTTTTAATGATATATTTACAAATTATTGAAATTTTATTCACTACCATTATCAAATTTCATATTCATGGTGTTGACTATCTACCCTTTCACAACTTGTTTTCTAAAATTTTTGAATATGTAAATAATTTATTATTTATTTTCCATGAACATAATATTATTCATCTTCGATTAATTATCAATAAAGGTAATTATTTATAAATTATATCTGTAAGGATTATGTCTCATAGGACTGAATGAATCTAAATTTATGATTTTAGTGTCATAGTGGGATAAATAAACACTCTCTTGTGAGTTTAATATACCATTCTTCCAATGAAGAATATTTTCACAAAACATCTATCTCTATTTTTTAGTAATAGAAGTTCGGTCACCACATCAAAAATTGTTATTTTTCTCTTGTTTCTTTGAAAAATATGACCAAGTCTTCTATTCCTTAATTGATTCTCATCATTGGAACTCAAATATAACAAATTTATTTGATATCTATTTTGAAATCGATGTCCACTTGTTCCCTCCCCATCTGTGATAAATTTTGAGTCACCTATTTTTTTTATAATTCATGAATTAGTATTTATAGAAAATTTAATCCAATCATTACACAATTGGATCACACATAAATTTTCATGTTTCAAATCCATCATATAGAGATTATATTTTTATTTGCGATTATTTTCTTTAAAAATAGAGGGACCAACACCATATACTCTTAGTGAACTATCATTGAAAAAGTTTACATTCCCTCCACCATGATTTTCTATGATATTAATTTTTTGTTTCCTCAAACTTGTGTGTGGTATAGCCACTATCAAGTATACATGGATTTCCATTCATATAGGATTTAAATTCCACTACACCAATAAGTGATTTTTCTCCAGGATTTTACATTTTCATTCATTTACCTTTTACATTATTGGAATTTTTTATATGATTTCCTTTTATGAATTCCTTAGAACAGTGACTACATTAGTTTAATGTGTGATATCTTTTATCCAAAATCTCAAATAAATTTTTTGTAAACATATATCATAGTTTCCTTCTCACATATTTCTTCTTCTATCTATTTTTTTTCTCAATTGATAAAAACACCACCATACTTTATTCTTTATCCCTGATAGATACATATTATTCAATTATGAATTGTATTTGTGCTAAAAAAATTCTATAAGACCAGAAATACCAATGAATATGTAAATTCTATAATAATATAATTATATTTACTGATAGAAACCATGTTTTTTGATTTATTATAACATGGATAGGATTTTCTTCTTAATATAATATTTCCATAAATATATGTGGAAGAGGGTTTCACATCACTTTTTATATCACAAACATGTAAATATTTAGAATTTGGAGCAGTAATGTTAGTAAAAATAGGTTAATTTTGAGATATAGAAGATAAGGATTTAACGTGATCTTTTAATATGATGTTATATGTTTCCATTTATCTCTCATGTTTTACCTCCACATATTTATTGAATTCATCCATAAATTTCAACAAATATTTTTCATCTTTAATACATTATTTGTTCTTTCTTATATATCCTTCTTTTATCATGATTTTACATCAATATATTTTACAATATTTCCATGATAAGTATCTTTCAGAATGATATTTTTAATTTCATCAATATTAATGGATGAAGTTTTGTTAAGGACTTACTTGGATTCAATTTTCTTTTTAAAATTTTCTTTAAAGGTTTAATTTATTTCATAATATTATTATTTTTCTCGATTTATAATTTCAGTTCCAATTTACTCATGTGAGCATTATAAATTTTCATGCATTCTTCATCCACACAACATTTGGAATCACATGATTATCTATAATTTCTATAATTTCTTTTAATTTTTATATATATTATTCTTTATATTGATATATTAATGCTATATGATCCAATTTCTATTTACTCGTCAAATTTATTCTTTTCTTATAGGTAATTTAATTTTGTTATCAACCAAATTTGAAACATATATAGCATTATTAATCGACTTATTCTATTCACGGTTCTCACTCTGATCATTAACTTTATGTTGTCCACTCATATTATTCAGATAGTTTATGGAAATATTTCCAATACGCGATATTCCAATCATTTGAGAGCTAGTTTTACATTTTTTTACTGTAACATTTTTTATGTTATTTGAAATAAGAGTTGTGACAATATCAAAATACTCATCTTTTTCATCTTTTGTCACCATATTTCCTTGGCTCTTCACCTTCAAAAACTATAATTATAAGTTTCCTCAGGGCCTTAAATGCATTCACTTATTTAACTTTATTTCTACAAGTAGGAGACTTTCTCATTTCATATGCAATCATAATAATGTGTAATTTTTCGAGAGTATGATCCTCTTTATCTCCCAATGCTGAAATTTAATAGTTGAACCTGTATGCGATATTTATCATTAACTTCATCATAATAGAAAAATCTTATATATTATCACGATAGACTCTTATGTCACTAATAATTTAGGTGACCATTGTAATGTATTTATCTCTGTATTCATCTTTTTCCATACTAATATCTTCCAATCTACTCCTAGATTGTTTTTTCATGGATTCCCTAACATTCACAATAATTTTAAAACTAATTTTAATATTATCCAATATTTCATTTATATTTTTAATCCAATAATGATTGTATAGATAATCTCTTATAAGGACATCATAATTACATTTCCTTATTTATGATAATTCTCTAAATTCATCTTATTAGCATAGTACATTTGACAAATTCAATCAATAGGTTTAAATGTCCTTGTTAATGAATGGACCACTTTCAATCCAAGTTAAAGATGATAGTTTTTCATCATATTATTCCAACTATGGGGTTATTTACATAAAAACTAAGAAAAAATATTTTTTGTGGAATTAATATTGTCCATATCTAGTTACTCAATGATCCAGCAGAAGGATCCTATGTGATTTGACACCACATGTGATGCACCAGGGTTATGTGTGCCACTAGTATAGGGGAATCAATCAATAGATTTAGTCCTTTAAAATATTTTTCTCTTTGAAATAATCCTATGAAATATTATAGAATTCTAACCTCTAAAAATATAATTTCATACTTCATATAATTTAATAGAAATGAAAATTAACATGTAACACATATCTTTTGACAATATATGGTCTTAATGCGGGAACCTAATCTTTGTTGTATGCTGTTTTTATCTTGGTTTATATATTTTCCACCTATAATTCATTAATGATTTTAAGTGGGAAAGGAGGTATCATCCTCTACCATTGAGTGTCTCCCAAAATAATATAACTTATCTCTATTTTTACATATTATATTATATGTTTTAAAAATAATCACATTCGTTAAAATGTGATTAGAAAATGATACTTATGGTCAGTTTATAATCTATGTTTCCTCAGTAACTATTTATTATCATCCTGTATAACATTCAAGATAAACAATTTTTTAATATTATTTTTTCTTCCAGTTCTATCTCATATAGATAAATATCAGTTGTGAATCTTCTTCTTAATATCTATTCACTAAATGGGTCAATCTCTTCATGTTTCTATTCTTATTCAGACTCCTTGATTCATTATATATTTTCTCACTTTTTTATTAATTAGGATATTATTTGAAGTGATCAACACAATCACACTCTTAAACTGGATGACTTATTTGAGAATTCTCAAAAAATTATAATTGATTAAATCTAGATATGATTTATCACACCACATTCTAGATAAATCTAATAAATGAATAGTATAATGGGATACATGGGGAATTTCCTCAATATACAATTTATGGACACATTACCATGATCATATAAATATTATTCTCCTTAATTTATAACTATTTTTATTTTAATTTCTTAAAAAACCTTCTTGTCATATTTTCTACTAATTTTATAAGATAAATTAAGTGAAGTGGAGAAAAATAATAACTTCTGTAGTTACCAAAAAAATCACCTTTGGAATAGTTTTTTATTTCCATAAAATACATGTAGTGACCCATAATTTTTATTCTAGTGGATCACCATTGATTTTAATATCTTAAATATGTTTTCAGTGTGAAAAAATACGTTATGGGGCAATATCATTTGAAAACATAGTTACATTATAATACTATCACTTTATAATTCATCTAAAATCACTACACAATTATTTTCATGTGATCAATTAAATATATAATATCATATAATTTTCACATTATAATTCCAAAATTATCTTTTATAGCATCCTCAATAATAGAATTGGATTAATCAAGATTCTATATCATTAAATTATTATCATGGTATTCCTTCTTTTATCCATTTTTTGCATTATATATTTTTTAGAAATCATGAATCATATTTCATTTGTGTTGTTTTGGTCAATTATGTAAAGTTTATGAATGATATATTATACCTTTATTCAAAAAAATTAATCCTATGAACCTCATATTTCCAAAATTCACAAATCTCACAATTTTATAGAAGTCTTAAACAATATGAATCTCATTGTGATTTACCAAACTATGTAATATAATGAACCTAATAAATTTGATTTCTCATAAAGTATTATACATTATGAAGTCCATCTGTAAAATAAAATAATGTCACTACTCAAAATTATAAACATGAAAAAATAACATTACCTATTTAGTTTTACATTTGAGAAAACTTTTTGATATTTTTTATCAAACATACAAACTCCAAGGTGAACATTACGATATTGTTTTTTCACAACATAATGAAACTAATAAACATAGTAAACACCAGAACCATTGAATATAAACCATATGAACTATTTACATATAGAGTTTTTTATAGAAAACCTTTATGAGGATGTAAAAAAACTATATGAACTCAATACATTGAATTCCATATTCACTTTAAATAGTAATAGAACCTCTTGAATGTTTCTCAGGTTTTAAAAAAACATATCAAAAAAGTTCTAACCATTTTTTAAATAACTCAAAAGAATCCAATGATTCTTAAATATGGTGTGGTTGAGAAAAAAAATAAAATCCTTCAAAAAAATATAGGTCACCTCATTATGTTTCATAAGATACACATATCCACACCAATTGAATTTATTAGTAAAGATAATGAAATGATAAAATCAACCTTGACGTGATATTATTATAGGAAAACATAAATTAGTATATATGAGTCAAAATAAAACATTAGCTCTATTATTTTTAACCTTAAAAGGATATCTAGTTATTTTACCTAATAAACATGATTAATTGAAATAAATTGATTCATAATAATTGAAATTAATAAATCATCTATATAGAGTAAATAGATGTGATTCTTATTTTTTTCCTAATAGACAATGAAAAAGAAAAGTTAAATATAATTAAATAATTTTAATCTTCTTATTAATTATATTATAGAAACCAATTTTAGGATATTGTATATATAATCCATTAATATTGTTAACATGACCCTAAAAAATTCCACTCCTATAAATAAAATAACCTTTTTTCTTTATTAAAAATAAAAATATATCCTTATCTTGTACATATTTATAAAATGTTATCAATAAATTCATTATCCCCAAAGATAATGTAACAAATATTTCTTCATTATCGACTCATTGGTCTACATATACCATAATAAACTTCCTCTATTATTATAAAAAATTTAAATATCAATAAATATGTTATGAACATACAAAATCTAATCCCCATGGTTTAGAGTTAGAGATATTTAATTAAATAATATAAATTCCTACCATGGTTGAACCATCATTATGATGATTCATTGGAATCTATAAATACAAGGGATAATTTGACATGACCAGACCCATGGGGACCCCTCCTGAGTATAAAGTTGTTGATTGTTTCATTCCAAGATTTCTTCTAATTGTACAAGGTTTGGTAACTATAATCAAGTAGGCATACATACATAATGTTAGTCCTTATCCTAATACACCTGTACAGAATAAAAACCACAACAAATGATATAAATATTAAAAATTGAAAAATATATAATAACTAGAAAAATATATAATGCATGTCACAAACATT
Organism: Viscum album; assembly: GCA_963277665.1. Lineage (NCBI taxonomy): Eukaryota > Viridiplantae > Streptophyta > Magnoliopsida > Santalales > Viscaceae > Viscum > Viscum album. Next base: position 1,264,988,740 of record OY728151.1, on the reverse strand, counting down.
AAGACCCTTAATGATGAATTCAATACATAATCCATGATATAAAAAGAGTAAATACATACACCCAACTTTCAATAATGAAAACAAATCTAAAAAGATAAGATGAAGAGTTGACCATAACGAAATGTCTCCTAACACAGTCATTTCCTGGAACTATCACCTCCTATTAACACTAAACACCACCAACATCATCTTCAACATTATCAATGTTGAACTATCCTTATTCTGAATAAGATGTGACATGTGTGGATGAAAATTCACATGAAAGGGTGAGTATGAACATACCTATTAAGAAACCCCTACAAGAAAAATAGATCAGTGATAAGACTAGTTAAGGCAAGACCACCTGAAAAAAGGAATGAATAACCTACATGTTCTTTAAAGTTGAGATCTAAGGACATATGGGATTTTCATGATCTCCAAAACATTTCCACTAGAGAACTAGAAAATATCACCTAGAATCAAGTCTAATCCAAAAAAAACCCATGTCACCTCACTAGAACAAAAGTGGGTGAACCAGAACACACTAAAGGGTTTTTATCATTTGAGGGTGTAATGATATCCATTACTATACTCATACCCCATGTGATCTCATGGATGGGGGAGTTCCTACTTATATAGATAGAGGAACCACAACCTAATTATTTGTGGGAGTACTAAACCCTATCAATTTTTTCGGGTACCCATCCCAAATCATAATCACACTAAAAGTGGAGTAACAACCCTAATAATACTTTTATCACCACCCCTAATCCCAATTTTTATCCTAATAGAGCTACTAAGACTAAACTATAAGTATAAACTGATGAATCACCTTTTATGTTAATTATATGTACAACGTAATGCTCTATTCAATAAGGTTTCTCACATTGGATTACTCATGTTCCATAATTCAATTCCCAATAAAGGTGATACAAAACACCACTATGCATATAAATATAAATCATATATACTATAATGGTACATTAAATCTTTCCACTAAATCGAAATATAGTCATGTATTACATCATCAGATGGTGTATATGAGTATACCTACATGGAATTCACGATTGGGTACATAGTGTGTCGGACTACTGGGTAATTGGAATGTTCCACCATAACATTTATTTTTTGTGAAGACAGATATTCATGGTGTACCCTAAAGGGTGAACAACACGTGACCATAGTTTTCTCACTCAATGTTTACTTCCAAGGTGATCAATTCCTATATTATCGATCATACATAGTGTGTGGTACTAACTCAAAACAGTGTGTGTGTGAGTGTGTGTAAAAAAATCCACCTAAGAATACACTCAATGTACATGTTATGTTAATTATATTAGGGATAAAATACATACATATTTGGATACACAGATTGTGATATTTACCTTCAATTGAAACATTAGTCACCACTATATGGGTGAAACATGGTTTGTGTCTCAAGATCCCACACCATGTTATTGCATCACCAATACCAAATTGTTTAGAAATCTTGGAATTGCCTCTCTATCATAATTTTTGCCTCTTAATAAACATAAATAACCACTAATAACCTCTTCTATATTTATTGTGCCTTCGATGGTCAATTGTTAATTTATCCTTCATGGAAATATAATCTTGTAGGGATTCACACTCAACTATAGTGACTCCTAAAAGTATTACACTATAGATCCTTTTTCACTTTACCTTCTGGGGATCCTCCATCACCTATCATTGAAATCACACACCCCAATCCCATATATGATTCTCAAATTCATCGAACATACTAGCTTAATCTCAATCACATTTTAATCTGAATCTAACTTATCTAACCATAATATGTGGTTATGGTTAGTAGAGAAAAAACAAAGAGGATAGGGGAAATGATTAGGATAACAATAATTCATACCATTAGTGATCAAACCAATTTTCTAGGGGTAACATTAATTAGGATTAGATATCCCAACTATGAATGGTTGAAGAAAGATAGTTTATAATCATAAATTTCATTCTGAAATTGAATGAAAGTAAATTCATTGTTCCTTAAGATTGAGAAAAAATTAATAAATAATCTATTATGAAAATCAGGAAGAATTTAGTAATAATGAATATATGTACCTTATGATGGGATAATTTTATGGTGAAACTTTCTTATATGTTTAGTGTTGTTGATAATTACATTAACATAATGTTCATCAAATATCAATCTCTCTCTCAATTCACCTCACTAACATTATCTATTATGGTAGATAACCATATATTATAGAGTTTTAGAGGTTTAAATCATGTGAATTAGGTAACCATATATATAAATTAATTGTTTGAATATTAATTAATTTTATTTAATCAAACCCATGTGATTAATATTCTAGAGGACCCTTTGTTCGTACCATAATACCACCAATTCTAGTTAAAAACCATCTCTTATAAAGGCAACCACAACTTCATTCACTCCCTCCAATGATCTATGTAGTGTTAAATCAACATTCCACTAAACATACACATTTTAAAAAAGTAATAAGATCCCGTATATTAATATATTATTTTTGATGCCCCATGCTACCAAAATCAGAGAAAATTCTAAGTGAGAAACCTTAAAAATATTATTTAATATATTCAAAATATTTAGATTATAAAAAACAACATATCTAAATCCTCCCCACATTCATGTATTTTCACCCAATAAAGAAACCCTACATGAAATGGTGCGGGCACTAATCCCACATACATATCTCATGATCCCAAAATATCTCTTGGAGTTACCATATTTGTGATGAAAATGAACAAATGAAATACATTTTTCATAATGATTCCTCTAATTCTAGTCCTTTTTCTGCAATAGGTACTCCAAGAAGGTGGAACAAGACTCAATTTCATTCTCACCCCAATCAATAATGTGTGAAAAGTCATGAAAATATTTTCTCAATTGGGACACATGGAATATGTTGTGAACCCAATGCAACTATAGGTGTAATTCTAGGAATTATGTAAACTTACCCAAACAATTATGTATCTGGAATTGTTTGATACACCATAGGGAAAACATGCATCGATAGCCAAATACTTACACACCGCACCATGGTGATACCTTCAATAATGCATGATCTTACTCCTAAAACTCCAAAGGATTCCATTATTATTATTCAAGGTACATAAGGTAGATTTCAGTGGATCTTATCCACAATTGCATCACTTGAACCTTCTCTACTATCAAATGTACTAACTCTCCCCCCATCTATAATTATTCTGATATCTATTCCAAGAATATGGGTGATATATAAGGTCTCATGTATAGGGACTCAAAAGTTTTCATATCAATAGTGGAGTGGTAATTTATCATTCATAAAAACTGTATTAAAATAAATTAATACTCTGAGCTCAACTAGAATCTAGTATAGGTGGCTATAATATATCTTTGAGAACCTAAATAGTTTGCTCAGAATGGTCATCAATATTCCAATGATATGTTTTTCTAAACAAATATTTAGTCATTAATGCATCAAGAAAAATCCTTTTTAATTGGGATGTGAATCAAGAATATCAATCAAAAACATATGATGAGGGTATCCCACAAATCTAGAAAACCACCTATAGTTACAATAATTGAAATTTCATCATCGATCTCTACTCCCGAATAACATGAAAATGGTTTTTATAGGTTATTTTGTTAATTACCACTCAGATAACGTTGTTACATCACACTAATTAGGAAATATTATTCATGAAATTCAATAGTATATCATCCTACATACACTCAAGAACCTCAAAGGGTTAATCCAAACATGTTGGGACCTAGTGCTCCACCATCACATGTTGACAGGAGTTCCTTCACAAAATAAACTCAAAAACACTTTGTTTCATATCATTCAACAATAAATAAATCTTGAATAATTTTTATACCATTATCCCACATGGGTTGGCCAAAAAGTGTGAAGTAGGTATCTCCTTTATCTGTATCTCATGTAGAGAAACATGTTCAGTTACCCATCATCAATAAAGGATGATGTGATCCACACCTTCGGAATATTAATCTTGTAAATCATCCAAACATATCTTATCACACAAAAGTAATCAATTTCTCTTAATTGGGCCTCACTCACACACCATAAAATAATAGGGTCCACCACTATTGATCAAAGACAAGAAACTTCTCCCACTATAATTGAGGATAAATGTAATGATGAAAACTAATCACATACTTCTCCCAAAAACTGAGAATGTGTCTTCCTTCTATGGGAATCTTCTACCACCTTTTCATTTTCCTAGTATATATACACTCACAAAGTCATATCCCTTTAATAACTCCAACATATTCCTATTACTATGTTTGAGATCTATCGGAGTAAAGATTTACATGAGTCTCTTATGGTTCATATATATAATGAATCACTCTTTAAGAAGGTAGTGTCTCTATCTGATCATGTATAACACTACTATATCCAGATTCAAATTATATGTCAGAGAGTTCTTCTCATGGAGACATAACCACCATGACTCATAATAAATAAATTCCTACATGAGAATCAACATAAAAACAAGGCCATCTCTTAATGAATCATGAAAATCCAGGTACTTTTCACCCATATTTTGAAACCTTATGATAGAATCACTAATTAATCCTTCAAATTAGATATTTTAAATCTCTATATAGTCACTTAAAACAAAAATTGGATTCCAAATTCAATTAAGGTTATTAATTAGTGTGAAAATCTAGGGGAAATATTCCATGATTCATTGATATCACCCAAACCACCCAAGAAAAGTCCACATATTGATCATGGTCTTGGGTGGCTCTCAAGAAACCATTTCTTCAATCCTCACCCCAAACATAACTACTACACCCTTTAAAATTAAATTCTCTTAGATGAGTAAATCATTATTAAAAAACTAACACTTTTAGTGGATGTTGTAAAACTGATGATCCCAAAGTATGTCCAGAATGATCCTAAAATTTTGATTATGATCATTATATGATATCAAATCGATGAGGATTGTGATGATGAATACAACATTAAACTATTCTATGAAACATTGAATGATTTGGCTCAAAAATTCCAAAAAAATATCTAAGGAATTTATTATGTTGAAGAGAATACCTATAATCATGAAACAGTCATAGTAGAATATAAATTCTATTTTTTGAAAATCCACCATGTGATTCTAAATATGATGATTACTTGACCTATAATAGACCCTCTATAACCATTTTTCTCCCTTTAGATAGTATAAGTGGATATTGATCCTCGATATAGGGTAGTTTTTCTTGACCATCACATACATTTTGTGGAAATAATAAAAAAAATACATAGGAATTTATAATTATTCTTGGGAAACAGCCAGAGTATACTATGTTGAAACACTAGGATAGATGAATCCTTTAATTATAAGTTCAACCAACTATACCTTTTTCTCCCCAAAATCGGTCAGTTCTATATGATAAGATTCCAGTGATATCATAGCATGTTAATATATAAAGTTCATTTTTTTATATTTATGAATATATCAAATACCTAAAATAATATAAATTATATTTTTAAATCAACAATTTTTTGTGGGAAATTAAATGATTTTATAGTCAATATTTAATTCTATAAAATCCTTATTATATATACATTAATATATTTTTTATATTACTTGTAACTATTATTTAAAATTAATTTGGTTCAATTTTGTGAGAAATTAATTTCTAATGTGAATTTTCTATCTTTTTATAGATAGTTTTGATTTTTGTTTAGACTTATGTATCCATTAGTAATTTTTTTTCCTTTACATGAGAAAGGTTGTTTCCCCATTATAGCATAAATATTATTATCCTTACCTCAATGCTTAGGATTTTATGATTACCTATAAGTATCTTACCTATTACCATTATAGAAGATTAAATACTCTATAATTTCCTTTAAATAGTGTTTAATATACCCATATATAATTCATATTTGTTTATTTTTACCTTTATTTAAGTTTAAATCATTTCACTACCATTACATGGGAACATTTTGAGTTACCCCTAAGTAGCCCATTGGTTTTGAGGTATTCCTTTATGTTTTCCCTCAAACATACTTTTATGAAAATATTTTACATACCATGTTTGATATCCTTCTTTAGAAAAAAGAATTCTACTATATGTATTACTCATGTCACCCATCGACCACATTCTTGAATATAGAACAAAATAACATTCATTTTTTATTTCATTTACAACATATAGTGATGCATCTCATGAGTAACATAGTGAATTTTTTCATTCATTGTGCATGTACATATTAAACTAATAATTAGTGTATATTTAGATTGAAAACAAGATCAATCATGTGGTGGGGGAATCTTCTTCATATGTTAGGAACATCAACCGTAGGTATAAAAACCCCAAAACTACACACTAGTATTCAATAAAAATTTATAATCTTTACATTTTGGGATTTAAAACTAATAAATGTGACTCATATGTAACTCTTCAAAAAATATATAATCAATATAAATTATTGGGTCACTTGTACACTCAATGAAATTTTAGATTTATATTTTTAATTAATTTTAAAAAATCATATATAAAAACATGGATACATAAAAACTAGATCATAAGAATCTATATTATATATAACTAAGTTATCCGTATATGTTACATTTTTGAGGATAACATACATAAAATATTTCTTCACAAATTTTGTTTCATTAGAGACCATAAGAAGAGCATAAGGGCATGATGACATAATCAATGTGGATAAGCATAACATAAGGGAATTAATAACATGAAATCCTGGATCATAAAACACAAGACATTAAAAAAAGATTTAACATAAGACAAGATTAATTAAAGTCAATAATATTGAGACATGTTAAAACAACCCTTAAAAAGGGATACATGAAAATATGATGTAAGAATAAATAAAAAATCATGGTTAAATGTAACATATTTTTCAAATATCTCTTGAAATCATATTTATAAATAGAATAAAATAATTTGTATGTTTAATTATTATCTTTGAAAAGTCAAATATTTAGATTAACTTCATCCCCTTCACCAATGAAATGAAGAGATATATCAAGATCAACTATCATAAAGAGATAAATTAGGCTCACTCTTCATCATAAATAGTGTCTGATAACCATAAAAACATAACACATGAAATATACCTTTTATCAAAAAGAACTACCATTGTTCTTTCATAGCATGATTTACCCATGGAAAAGAAACGATTTCCCTGAAAATCACTTTGAAACAATCATAATACATGTAGTGAAGGAATTAGGATGATATAATTAAAATATATCTCCAATAGAGAATAAGTAACATTAAGGGTTATTATCATAGGTGAATAAAAATACCATTAAAATACCATTAAACAATTTCTTGAGGAAAATACACCTTCCACCATAAAAATCACAATTTAAAATATTAATCACAAAATATTCTGAAAATAATTTTCCTAAATAAATATTTGGATCTTATAAAGTATGATTCTGGTAAAATAATTTCCAGGAATTTGGGAATTCTATTCATGTCATAAATGTTAAAAATTAATGTTTTTTTTGAAATTATACATATAGTCAAAAATGAGATATGTGGGAAATATTAAGAAATATAAATTTAAAGCATTTTAAAAGTATGTAAATGATCACATAAAACAACATTATTAAATAATTTATGTTCATAATTGGAAATTTTATAAATCATTTAAAAAACATGAAATTGGATGAGAAGGGATATCATTCTAAAGGAATATACAAGATTGGTATCACTTATAAAAAACTTCTGGGAAATTTCATTAATGGATAAGGGAGGAAATATAAATTAAAAATGTAAACAACATTAATAACTAGAGGAGGAAAAAATATGTATGGTTCAAGAAAGTGATATCAAATTGTCCCAAAAATAATTGCATAGGATCCCACCAACTAAACATTGAACATAGGGAATCCTGAAATAAGGTATGATTGTATTATAAAAATCCTTACTATTTTTGTATCTTTTGAATATTAAGCCTATGAAAGAAATTACTTATAGAAAAATTAATATAATATCATGATATTTTAAAATAAAAACTATGATTGATAGTGTACATGATACACAACACTAGGCTTAAACAAACTACGAAATATTATTATTTAAATTTTATCATTATAACCGTGTTGTCAGATTGGAAGTTATGAATACAAATAAACAAAATTATGATATATATGAAAAATCATAGTAAATATAAATTTAATGTTTATTTATTAGTAAATAAGCACTCAATTTTAATCAAATTATTTTTATTCTTCAAAAATAAATTTTCTTCAAAAATAGTTTCTATTGATTTTTTTGAAAAATATAATTTTTAATCTTTTGAAAATTGAGAAATAGTATTTTACAAAAAAATATCATTTTTAGATCATCGGATCAAAACTATATTAAGGATAAAATTTAATAATTTTAATAAATGTTTGATTTTTACTGAAAAGTAAAAAATACTAATTTTTTAAAGTTATATTTTCCATTGTTTTTAAAAAATGAAATATATTTTTTTTCAATAATATAATTATGGTTTTTAAATGAACTTTATACTATATATTTTCATAAAAATATGATATATTTAAAATATGATTTTTTTTCTACAAAACTGTTTTTATCATGTTTTTCTAGTTTAATTTTAAAATAAATTATGTAACTTATGTTTTGTGAATTTTGAAAAATAGATTACATATTTGTAATTAGTTTGTCCAAATTTCTTAAATTCTCACCTTTTAATTTTCTTAATATTAGTTAAAACATAATGTTTTTTAACAATGATATAAGGTAAATATGGTAATTAAATATAAAAATAAAATGACCATGTCTAAAAAATTATCCTAAAACCTCTCTTAATTTAATTTTATTATTTTATTTCATCCATACTCATCAAATATTTGGTTATATGCCTTTTTCTATTTTTTGTGATTATAAAAATTATAATATTTTCTAAAATGAAAATCCCAAAATGTCACAATCTTGTTTTTAGTAACTATAACATTTTTACTAGGGGATAAATATAGGATATTTAATTTAGTGGTCTTAAGGTGTGAAGAAAATAAGGACATCTTTAGAAGAGGTGGAGGTCTTAATAGGTAGTTTTTTATTTTATTTATTCTTTCAACTCCTTAAAATCATCTCTAAACTTGGAGAGATAATAAAATTAGTATCTTACATATAATTTAATTTTATTATGTTAGTGACAAAACCTATATCAATCTTCAACATCTATCAAATATGAATGGAATCTATCATTCTTTTGGTGGTGGGGTGATGTAATTTATTTTCTATTACCAACTCTCACGACTGGTTATAATGATAGAATTAATGTTTATATATGATATTAATGATATATTTATCACTTTTAAAATATAATATATCATTTAATTTATTTTAATTCTATTAACAGAAAAATGATAATTTATTTCGTGTGTGCCTGTTGACTATAACATCCATGAACTGATGTGATTTTTTTCATCACCATGTCCCAAGGATGATATATATATATAATTATATTTAAATATTTAATATGAAATTTATGATATTATGATCAATATATAAAATTAATATAATACTTACCATATATCTATAATTATTTTTAAAAAATGCAAATTTACTCATGCGTATGTACGCCCTACCATCAACACAATTGAAACATAGTCAATTTTTCACAATCATATTTAATAGTTGGAATTAAAATTATAATATATGAATATAAATTATAATTATGTGATGATTATTATTCTGGAGATCATTGAATAATTTCCCCATTTTCAATGGTAAACATACAAAATCCATTTTGAAAATATGGAATGAAAATCCTCAAAACACCTGATGGGGACTTAACAATATAATTATTTAAAAATGTAACTATGATAGATGATATAAATTATTTAGTGTTATGTTACTAATACTATAAGAGTTTCTTAATAATAAAAAAACTAATATAAGGTTATTATACATGTGCTAAAGTGCATACATATAATTTTTATACACGACATAAGAGATGTCATCTCAATTACCTTTCATTACGGTATGTTTTCATGTTATGAATATATTTTATTTTATATGGTGTATATAATACCCCTTTTGATTCAATATTATGACTCAGTAATCGTTCACTGTATTTTTTGTTTCAATTTAATTTACTCCATCCAAATGGATTTTTCTTGAATGTTACCAAGTGGATAATGGATTATTCACTCCATTTCATTTCATTGGGCTATAACACTTTTTCATTGACTTTTTTATTCAATTATTATGTGTGAATTGATCTCTAAATTGTTTTATTATATATTTAATAGTTTTTGGATTTATTTTGGTTACACATAATCTCTCCATTTATTAACTCCCTATTCAATGATATGATTTTTTAAAGGTTATTCATCTCAAATTTAATTTCCATTGAAAATACATTTATGATATACACCTATATTATTTTATGAGGTGAATATTATTACCCTTTGAAATTTTATATCATCAATATCCTTATATTAATGATATTAAAATTTTTATTTTATGTTTTCATTTTACAGGGATTATTATTGAGGAATCATCAAAGTGGAAAAATATTTATATTACAACTTATTTTTTTATTACATTTGTTTAATGTTTCTTTGGAGGAATGATATGCTCTAATTTTCATGAACTAAATATATTTTAATCTCATCTAGTTATGAATTAGTTTTACAAGTTTAATTTTCATTTCCTCCAATATTTATTAAATAATCATCATGAAAGTAATTTTTTTTATATTAATCTTCTATTTTCATTTAGATTTATCTTTTTCTATTACAAAACATTATTTATTAAAATATTTTCAATTATGTTTTTTTATAATAATAAATAATTTTTGAAATATATTTCACATGGTGTTTTACCTTCTTATAAACAATTTTAAAAATAAATTTCTTAATTATTTTCAAATAGGCATATTTTTACTTCCTTTACAAAATGATTCAAAACAATATTGATTTTCCTTCAATCATGACAATTATTTTCATGGAATAATACTTTATTGGTTTCCAATATTATTTTCAAGTAAAATGTTTACCACTATATTTTATGAATATTTTTAAAGTTATCTTCGATGTGAAAAGGATATTTTTCTCAAGAATTTTATTCATTATTATTATGTTTATTTCCATTCCTAAATGTTAACAACCCTTGATGTCACTTATCCAAACTTGGGATATTTTTCAATGATAACTTATGAATTCATTCTTAGTAAGGACTATTATTTTTGTAAAATAGATTTTCACTAGACTCGTTTCATTTTTGTGGGTTAATAATGTTATAAAATGAATGCTCTATTTTAACATATATGAAAACAATTAATTTCCTGGCACCATAACCTACTTTTGATATTCAGAATTGATTATGATATATTATGTTTTATTTAAAGAGAACCCCTCCATCCCTTTTTTGGGTGATTTGTGTCTTGAAAATGAGTTTTTAAAAGGAAATGGTATTTAAATATATATAAAAAATTAAGTATGGATGGAAATATTATTTTAAAAATTACAATATTTTTAGTTTTATGAATGTGTTATGGTTCTTCGGAATTGTTTATAAGGATCTGTGGTTACATTATAATCTAAAGGTGGGTGATACTAGCATATATATAAATTTCATTGTGTTAAGGGATTTACTTAAACAGATATGCTCCCCCAAAGAAATTATGGGATTATCCTATGATGGTTATTCGAACTATAAATGTGATGTTCATTTTATCTGTAACCAAGAAGGATAATCTATTTGAAACTGAGAAGGTTACCCCCATTTGTTTGATTGATATTCAAATTATTCCCCAAGTTCCTATAATATTTATCTATGATTGATATGTTTTTGTACATAAATCATATGTTTTTTCAAGGTAGGCTAATGAGTTTATGTTTAAAGAAAAATATTTTCTACTTCATATAGGGGAAAAACTATAGGTTTTTAAAGATTACTTTTAACAATATTTATATCACGTGGATCATGATTATTGATTCAAATCACTCTTTCCTTTACTATATTTTCATTCCATGTCTCAAGATTGATGATCTATTTATTGATGGGTATAAATTACCATATGTTATACACATGAACTATGATTATGTCATCATACCCTTATGCTCAACTTTCTTCGATTAATGTCATGCAATTTTTAATGCTTATTTTTACCCTTACAGAGAATTTTAGATCACCCTTCTTATATTTCCTATTTTCCATATTATGATGTATGATGGAAAATTATTTCAGGCCCAAATTGTTTGATATGTGAAAAAAATGGTAGGAAATTTTAAAGACATAATAAGTAATATGAAAATATGGGAATTTGAAAAAATACTCCCATAAAGTCCAAAGTGATATTCATGAAAGTTTTTTTCTAATTCTATAAAACACTAATCCTAAAATATCCTTGGGTATGTATATTATAAAATAATTCCTGTTTTATGTTGTGTGGTTTTTATGACGAAAATATTTGGTCACATTTATTAGTATCAAATCTAAAAATGTAATGTTTATATTTTTAGTACTAGATCTGGCAGTGATGGTTCGGGACTATTAAACTTGGTATTAGATAAGGTTTTATAGAAAAAAAATTAGGATTTTTTATGTTTATTTTATCTTAAGGGTTATCGATATATTCATGGGTTTTTAATTTTATGGTTGATCAATAGTCTGGAGTATTAGACAAACCTTTTGAAGATCTAAGTGATGATATTTTTGGGTTTTTAATGACATTTTAAGATTTTATTTATTTTATTGCGGTATTCGAAACCCTTATATTGAACATGAAGTGTTAACTAGGATATAATGAATTTACGTTTTGTGGAAATATTTTTTGAATTTATTTATAAACTTTATGGTTTATATGACATTTCAATATTAAAGGGGCATTATAATAATTATATTTTTTAAAAAAAAAATAAATACAATGGGATAGGGGTCAACCTATCGCATCTAGAAATTTTGTGGGGTTGTAGCCATAACCAAAGAGAGGAAAGAGAAAAATTCATAACACTAGTTTACATGAAGTCCCATTTAGTGTGAAATTGTTTCCTACATAAATGATTTGGCAAAATATTGATATTATTTTAGAAATAAATGTTTTATCATCTAGATATCCATGATAAAGAAAACTTAGTTTGATATTATGTATTTAATGTTATTTTAGAAGATGTTAACTATTTTGGGAACCATTTATGATTAAGTTAAATAAAATATTGTTGAAATTTATTTAAAGAATAAATGTATATTTATGTTTTAAAAGAATATATGATCTTTCTGTGGGTTTTTGGTGATTTAGTCTACTTATGTAAATGATTATCATATCTTGTGGATTATATTCATAGGGTATACATATTTTGGGGAATATACTTTATAAATATCTATTATTATTAAGAGATAAATGACAATTTTTTCTTTGAAAAATATGTGGAAAAATTCTAATGATTTTTGTGTTTCAATATTGGTCAGATATATTTTGAAGAATTTGAAGCACAATTATTAATTTAATGATTAAATTTGAACCTTTGTAACTTTTTTTGATTTTTTTGATTATTTTAGTATTATATTGTATGAAGGTTTTTTAATTTTGGGAATTATATTATCTTATATTAACCATTTTGGTTTTTATTAATATATAAAAATTGGATTAATATATTGTTATCCTCTTATTGATTATGTGACCTATTATGAGTTAATTTTAGAGATTCAGGAACAAAAAAATTGATCATGAGTATTCATCGTTGATGAAATAATATGATATTTTTCTAAAAATTTATTAAATGTTTAAATTTGAAATTTAATGTAAGTATAATTTCTTATTTTGTTACTATATATAATAAAGTGATTCCTCAACCCTAATAAAATGATCTTGAAACAAAAATTTTATCCATTTACTTTTCTTACAGAGTGATCAATGGTTTCTTAATATAATATATATTTATAGTTTTTTGATTCCAAACATTCTCACAACTGTATTATCTATGACACCTTATTAATAATTAGGTTTTAGTTTTCCCTTATTTTCCATATTTTTTCTTCCAACAAATTTTTTCCTATCAAGAATCCTAGTAATGTGTTACTTGAGATGGCCATTGTATTTCCCTTTTCCAATTTTAAAGAATAAGATGTATTAAAATTCTTTACATTGTGGGATTTCAAATTTTTTATTTTGATTACTAAGAAAATTTTAAAATTCCATGGGTTATATTTATTTAATATTTTATAACATAATATCTCAATGTTTTAAAATAAAATCTATGATCAATAGCAAACATGATACACAACATCGAGATTAATAAAATCCAAAAATTTTATTATTTAAATATAATTGTTATAAACTAAAAATTGGTTTATATAGTACCAATGAAAATAATAAAATTATCAAATACATATAAACTTTAAAATAAGAATAAGTTTTTAAATTAATTCATAGAAAATAAGTACTCAATTTTTATTAAAACCATTTTATTCATCAAAAATGTGTTTTCTTCCAAAATGTAGTTTATTGAATTTTTTAAGCTAATATTATAATTAATGTTTGGAAATATAATAAATGTTATTTTTTAAAAAAATATTAATTTTTTAATCATCATATAAAAATTATCCTACTGTGAAATTTTAATAATTTTCAGAAATGTTTGTTTTTTTAATGAATAGTGAAACATACAGTCTTTAGTAATTGATGATTTATTTTATGTTATTATTTTGTGTGTCTTAGGATTTAAGGGTTACCAAAGTGGAAAAGTCTTTTTGATTAAATTTCTTTTTTTAGATTGTTTATGCTCAAGGTTTCTTTAGAGGAAAATATATTATCTTATTTTCATGAACCAAATATATTTTATTAACCTATGGTTATGATTTTTTTTAGATTTTTAATTTCAATTTCGTCCATTATTTATTGAAAAATCATCAAGGAAGTCATTTTTATGTGATAATGATCTTGTATTTTTCTTTAAATCAGGCGTCCTTCCATTCCACATCCATGTTTCCTAAAATGACTTCAATAATGTTCTTCTTTAATAAATATAGGATTTTATAAATCTATTTGACATGTTATTTGACATTATTTTAATGGTATTTAAAAGTAAATTTCTTAATAGATTCCAAAGGGGTCACTTTTAACTCTCATTACAATTTTTTTGAAAGTATTTTTTATTTTTAGCATTTAAAATTAAAAAAAATTCCCACCATTATAATCATTATTTTTTTGAAAAATCATTTATATGTTTCCAAGATTATTTTCAAGGAAAATGGTTTTCAAAATATTCTATGAATTTTTAGTTTTTAAAAGTTATTTTTAATGTGAAGTGGGAGTTTTCCTTAAGAATATTTTTAACTATATTTTAATTGTACTTCCATTTATCAATGAGAACAACCCTTGATGTTACTTATGATACACTGGGGATATTTTTTATTGATTCTATCCTAATTATTTATTTGTATGGATTGTTATTATTTAATTAGTATTTTCATAGAACTCTTTTATATTCCACTAGTTAATAATGTTATGAAATTTATGTTCTACTTTTACATATATAGTAACAATTAAATTTACCACCACCATAAATTATATTTGATGTTTTTATTAACTTAAAATAATTCTTTTTTTTAAATAAAAACCCTACTTCCATTTTTTATAGGTGATTAATGTTTTTAAAATGGGTTTTTAAAAGGAAAGGATATTTCAATATCCTGAAACGTTTTCTTATTGAGAAAAATACTTTTTTGAAAACTACAATATTTTATGTTTAATGATCATGTTATAGTTCTTGGGAATTGATTATGATGATGTTTGGTATAATTATAAACCAAGAGTAGGTGGGCCTGTTATAACTATCCAATGAATTGGGTAAAGGGACTGAGTTAAGCGATTAGGTTTCTCCTAGGATATTTTGGTATTATACTACAATGGTTATTCCAATTATAACCTTGATAGTTATTTTATGTGTAACCATGAAGTTTATCCCATTTGTAATAGTGGTATGAATTTTATTACTCATGTTATAATATGACTTATTTATGATTTCTATAAGTTTTTACTAAATTATTATGTTTTATCAAGCTAATTTATTGAGTATATGTTTTAGGAAAATTATTTTCTACATCATATGGGTGAAAATATATGGGGTTTTAATGATGGAATTTATCATTACTAGAAAAACCCACTCATAAATGATCCCTTTATCAATTCTAAAAATAGAGATGAAAAGTGTACATATTTTTAGTGCTAAAAAGATATCTAATAAAAGGTTCCTTTTATAAGTTCTTTTTTAACATAGACAAAGGGTATCCTTTATCAATGATTTTTAGTTAAATAGTACCATTTATCATTGCATTATTTTTATCACTGATAGAGGTCATGAATAGAATGAAATAATTAAAGAAAATAAAAATAATTATAATTATAAATAAAAATAATAAAATAAATTATTATTAAGTAAATTATTATCGATAAACAAGAATAAATTTAATATAAACATATATAAATTATAAATATTAATAAATATTATTTATTAAATATATAAATATTTAAAATAAAGTAATTAAATCCACAAAATTTAAAAATGTGTAAATTAAGAAAAATATTAAGGATTTTATTAATTAAATAATTTTTTATAGAATTAAATAAACTTATCATACATAATTATAGATTATGAATATTAATAAATAGTATCTATTAAATATATAATAAATAATTAATAATAAAATTAAAAATTAATAAATTCTAATAATTAACCAAAAAATAATAAATGAATGAATTACAAAATTATTAAAAAATTCTTCATGAAAACATTTTTAACAAAAATGAATAATTTAAATATATATATATATTAATTATTAATATTAATAAATAATATATATTAAATATAAATATATAAAATGAATAAAATGTAACAATTAAAAACATATTAATTTTTTATTCATTTTTAATGGTTTTTATACATAATGTTAATTAGTAAAATCTATATAGAAATATATTCATATATATTTCCATATATATATAAATATATATAATATTTCATAAAATATGATTTATATTACAAAAAATATGTATGTTTACATTAAATTAGTCATGTGTTGAGTGAATAATGGTCTATAATTAAAAAATAACATTAACAAAAAATATTAACTAATTACATCATGTAATGGACATAAATGAATGTCATTTGTTTTTTCAATTAAAAATATATAAACTGCGTTTAAAATTGATTTCAAAGTTACCTATACACAATTAATGCCTTTAAATATAAAATATACACACACTAATATTTATATGATTAATAAAATGTTATATATATACACATACACCGAATATAGATGTTATTTATTCAAACATTAATATTCATTTTAGAATTTAATTATAACATGAAACATTTCACATATTATGTTTCTAATCGTTAAATTATATATATATATATATATATTTAATATTATCATAGTTATGTATTATTTAATCATTTTTAATATTCTTTATTTTTTATTTTTTATTTTTTTTCAAAATGTAATCAATTTTTAATAATAATTAATTTATATATATGTACTTATTTACAATGTTGTAATATTTTCAAAATGTATTCATCTTTATTTCAATATATATCTATATGTTTTCAATGAAGTCATTTTAAATAAAAAAATATCCATTTTTACACTATTTTTATGGTGTAATCATTTTTAATTATTTAATTTCAATCCTTTTTAACATGCATATATTTAAGATTATATAGTCACTAAAAATGTAAAAATATATATTTGTAAATAAACAAATATATATATATATATATATATTCACTATATATATAAATTTATATATGTATAATTATAAATATATAAATTGTATTTTTTAAAAAATTATTTACGTCATTATAAATAAAATATTATATATATGTAAATACTTATAAAAATATTATAAATTTATTTCACTAATGAATATATTTATAATATTTATATTTTTAATTATTAGTTAAATTTATATATATTGATATATAAATATATATAATTATCAGAATATTAAAATACATTTTAAAATATATATATAATTATAAATAACAAATTTTATACTTAAATAGTTATAAATTTATAATGAATGTATTTAAATAATGAATATATTTTCTATATTTATATTTGTATTTATATATATTGTTTAAATATGTATATAATTATATAAATACTTATAAGGATATTAATTTTTTTATAAATATAAAAACAATAAATATAATTCTATAATTAATATAGTTATTACATATATATTTATATATATTAATTAAATATATATAGTGATATATGTATAGATATAATTATAAATAATTAAATATAAATATATTTACAAATATATTTATTTATAAATATATTTATAAAGGTATATTTCCTATATTTATAAAATTATATATTTATAATTATTTATAAAAATGTAATTTTTATAATAGGTATTTGAATATTTATTAATATATATTTATGTATTTAAATAATTATATAATTAAAATAAATATATTCAAATAGAGGATATATTTAATAGATATATTTATAATTATATAAATGTATATATTGATATAAATTTATCTATAATCATATAAAAATATTTTTAAATATAATTTCCAATACTGTTAATTATAATTATGTTTATAAATCCATTATGAGGGCTAAATTTATATCATTGATAATGTATTATTTTATCAAAGATGATAATGATAGATCTTTATGAGTGATATAACTTTAAGGCTGATAAAGATGGATTTTATTATCACCTTTTTTTCTCTAATAAACCTATATCTTTATTAGTGCTAAAAAAGTGTTGATACAAATATCATTTATCTTCAATTATTAATTTACTGCTGACAAAAGTAATCATTATCAACACTTTTTTGGAAGAACTGATAAGAATCTCTCCAATGAATTTAAAATTACCCTAACTATGACTGACTATGTTGTGATTTTAAAGCTTTTGTGGATGTCACATGCTACGGGTTCTACTCTTATTACACATGGATGAATCATGGCTCAAATCCAAGTTTTTATATTTTCTCCTCCCACTCACTCTTTGATTACTTGTTTCGGTTTTTTACTTTCCATTATTTGTTGTCGGCAAACATGAAAAACCCTATTTCTCCTCTCCCATAACTCCAGTTGTGATTTTCCATTTGCATTCTTCTTCATTGTTTTTATTCTTATTGTCGCATTCAATCATGGATATTTCTATTATTAGAGTTATCGCTATCACCATCAGCAAAATCATAATCTACTACAAATTTTTCATTATCCTATAACACTGCTTCTCTTTGATAGTTGTCCATGGTTTTTAATAATAGTTATTATTTTCTCACTCATCAAAAGTCTGTTTTATTTTGTAATTTTTTGTTTTTGGTTTGTGGTTTTCTTATTTGTTTATTTGACAAATGAGTATTCTAAATCATGTTTATTTACTTTTAAATGGATGTCTAAGGTTTTTTAGAAGATATTATATTCGACTGAATGATTATTTAACGAGTGTAAAGAAAATTAAAGTATGTTTAATTTTATTGAATTATTATTTTACTAATGTTATATTTGAGGAATGGTTTTATGATTAATGGGTGTCTTCTAAATCTTATAATTATTTAAAAAAAATTAGTGTATGTATAGTTTACATATTAATATTTTTAGATCATGAATGGTATGATTATTTTACCAAATGAGAGTTTTGATAATTAATGAATGTTTTTCTCCTTCATTTTTATTGGTTGTTTTGAATGTAAAATGGATTATAGAGTTTTAATATAGAGTATTGACATTATATATTTCAATGATCATGTAGGAAATGTTTTTATTATGTTTATTTTGTAATTTCAGTATAGGTTATGTTAGTTTATAATTCAGTTTTAATAATATAGTAATAATATAAGAGTTTTTTAGGGTTATCCCCCATTTATTTTCCATTCAATAGTTTAATATTTATATAAAATTAATTTGGGATTGTTTTCAAATTATCCTTCATTAGGAACATTAACTATTTCATAAAAAACATCAACACTTCTTTAATATTAATTTCATCATCATTTTCTTAACATAGATTACACTAATATTCACCATTATTAAATGATATGATAAGGATAAAAATATTGAAATTTATTTTGAATATAATTATAAAAAATATATATACAAATTATCTCTTTATTTAATCATATTCCTAGTATATATCACTAAATATTCACTACATGAAGTAATATTTTCATTTTTAGTATGATTTTTGAAATCATATGCCTCATTTTGGATAGTTATCACCATGGATATATCTTTAAATAGTAATACATTATTCCCAATTTTATTATAACATTTATATTTATTTATATATTTTTAATATAATAATTAATATATTAAATAATAAAAATATGGAAAATTGGGTTTTATTTGTGATCAAACACTTAATATCAATGTTATTTTTTTTAATTTTTTCTAAATGCATTATAATTTAATAATTCTGAGGTGGAACCAATTATGTTTTAAAAAAAAATTGTTTCCTTTATTTTATTTGTGAAATATTTTTTCATTTAATTGATTGTATTTTTATTTATAAAGGTAAATCTGAATTTAATTTTTCAAAAACAATAATATGTAGTACTTAAAATTTTTTATAGGTGATAATTAATTGTATTTGGAATACAAAACTATGAGAAAGTGATGAATATGAAGAATGGGATGATGATTTTTTTGAATTTTAAAAAAATGTGCTAGAAATAATGACACGTTTTTCTATATTTAATTGTAATGATTAAATTAAATAGATTTTCAAATTAGGGAAATTAAATATCATTTAAATTGTTATGGTTTTAATCTAGGTTAAATTCATTGGATTTATCCCAAAGAAATTTTGAATAATTCATGATTTATTAAAGGTGATGAATATCATGTTGATAAGTATGATCAAATTGATGAAATTCTTTTTGATATCAAAGTAGTGGAAATTGAAAAGACACTAATAATCACAAGAATATTTAGAGATACTTAAAATCCATTGTATATGGGTTATATAAATTTTATGGTTTTATTAATGAATTTATAAATCAACACCTTGGTAATTTATTGGAAAATGTATTTGAATTTCTATAAAATAATATTTCAATCCCTTTCATGAGCCAGACTATGAGATTTCATGGTAAAGATACTGATATAATTGGAATATAAAAAACTAGGAACAGTAGTTTGATCTATTTCCCACTTTTGTAGTTATAAATAATGGGTCTATATTGGAACCCACATCTTAACCAAAGAGTGGTTTCTGATCTAGGTTTGTCTAATTTTATGACACAAACATATGATATCTACATTATTTATGGATATTAAAAATATTTGGAGATTATTAAATATATAATCATGAAAATATATAAATGAAATAAAGTTAATAATTATATAACACAAGTCAAAATATTAATTTCATAATATAAATAATGTTAAAAAACTAAACAGGTTTAACATACTTTTCACTATAAACCAAATAGAAGTATATTATTGGAACAAAACATGCGATGCAGTTTCCATATCACTATTACCAATCTCATGAATAAACTTATTAATTCTTTCTCTAGAAAAATTTTCTTTAAAAATGTTCAATTTCACCAGTTGAAGTGTTATCATGTCACTCTTTCACAATTCGTAAACAACTGAAATCATCCCATGTTATTCTAAACACCCAAAACAATGTTAAAACATGAATCATGGTGTAACATCATGGTTACGTTCCTACCTAATAAAAACCAAATATGTTATCCTTATCTAGCCCTAGGTACTACATCACCTCTAGTTCGACTCAAACTCGAATTAATTGAAATCAAACCTAAGCCCGATATCACACATGTACTCCATATAACACCTCATGAGATTTTGGAAAATATTTTTCAATTTCAAGATTGTTTTAAAAACCATTTTAATTTTTATTCTTAAATAAACTGTTTTTCTTGTGAAATCATGTATTTTTTTCTTCTTGTGTGATTTTTGATGAAACTGGTTTTTTATAAATGAATTTTCTATTGATTTATTTTTTAAAGAATCTCATGTAAACCTTGGTATTCATATATGTTGTCCAAGACGTTCATATCAAGATTTAAATTGTAAATTTACTACTTTCATCTACTAAATGTTTTAATCATGTCATATTCAAAAAATATTTAGAAATTTTTAATAATCATGACTTAGTTTAGACTGGTTGGTGGCCTAGTTAAAATATTTATGGTCATTCCTATTTTAAATTTTAGTTTCGAAAAAGGAAACATGGTTTCAAATGTTAAAGTATGTTTTTGAAATGAGAAATATGTCTTCCCTTAAAATTAACTAAAATGGATTGAGTATTTTTAAACTAATGAAGTGACTTCAAAGTGAACCTATAAAGTTTTCAACATTTCAATGTGTAGATGATTCCCAGGAAGCACTTTTAAAATTTTAATTTTTAGGTCATGGTTTTTCAATATGATTTTAAAATTTTTCACTTGATGCCAACAATTTTTATAGAAAAAGGGGTTTGAATCCCATTAAGTGTTTTGAATGAAATTGGTTGATTTTTAGGTGGAAATTAAAAAAAGGGATTTTTTGTGGGGTACTAAATATTTCAAAAGCATCCTTATTAATTTTGAAAGTGGTTTTAATATTTAATTTTATATTTTAAATTAAGATGTTTAAATTCAAATATTTTTGGTCTGATGAAATAATTTTTTTAAAGAGGTTGGTTCCAAAATGAAATTTGGAAAATGATCAAAGTTATAATATCATTAATTTCATATTCATTAATATATTTCCACTTAGAGAGAATATTGTAGTCTTGGTGAAATAATTTTTATATCGATGGAATAGTGATTTTTGTATACTTGATCGAAGGTGATTATGTATATCCACCCACTAGGAATGGGGAAAGTGGTATAAACGAGTAAGGAAATTTTGAAGAAGTTTTTGATGATCAACTCATATTTCAAACCTTTGTGTGCAAGAGAAACTTTTCATCTTTATGTGAATGATAAGCAAATTTTGTTCAATGCTTCATCAACTCCCAACCCAATATGAATGAGATTTAAAGAGACAAAATTCATTCACATAATCTTTATCTACATAAAAATTATTGAATTTTTTTTATTAATAATCATCCTCCATATATTTTGGACATGAACCTATGTTTCTTGAACTGCTATGAGTAATATTCATCCCATACTAGTCCCTGGAGATCATATTGGACGAATTCATATATTAACAAATTCCATAGTGGAGTAATTTTTTTTCTTAAATTCAATTACATAATTCTGTCAAAGAATACTGAAATTATTAGTAACAATCAACTGTTAGGTTCCCCTTATCAGAACTATCTATAACATTCACCTTTGATAATGAATTCATTGTGTGTATTTAATTATTTTTTAGTATACATTGTATATTTTGGAACCAAATAGGATGGATATGAATCAAAAATTGATGCAAAGTAATCTTATAAAAAAGAGTACGAATATGGAGTTAAAGAGTTCATCAAATTTAAAATAAAACATTAATAAAAACCATATAAAATTATTAATCCATGTTTTAATTATTATTATTCCATAAAAATTATTCTGTAGGAGAAGAATAACATTTTATTTATCATTTAATAGATCAATGTTATAAATAATGGACTAATAATATGGAGAAACTGAACATTGACCCTGATTAATATGATACAGTAGTTTATGGGTAACTTGATAGGAATACCAGGGTAAATTATTATGGAGATTTCATGGATGAAATGACATTGGAAATTTTTTGTGACCATCATGGTTGTCCAATGTTTTTTGAGAAGTTAAATAGTAGTGCTGAGAGACTGTTGTATACTGGTTGTACTAAATATACAACATTTTTAGATGTATTGAAGTTATTTACTGGCATGTGATGGAGTGACATGAGATTTATAGAACTACATTGTCATGAACCGTCCCTCGAGGCCCGTAGCGTGACTACCCCAAACTCGCCTTGCATAGACCAGGGTCTGGCGACTAGCACCGAAGGCGTAAATCCATAAACAGGGAAGGCATTGCCTTTATAAACTGAAACACACACAACAAAGTACACAACTGGAAGTAAAACACTAAGTAAAAACTATATACAGAAGAAGTTCTGGAATGTAAAAGGGGTCGGAAATACAATCCCAATAGTAAAGTAAAACTTAAAGATAGTACAACTGAAAGAAAAGTAAAACAGCTACTGGGACGTACACTGGGGTTCCTACCTAGAGGGTAGGTAAAGATGCCCTCCTCAGTACTCCATGTCTGAACGTCTTCTCCGTGTACCGTCACACCGAGTGGTCCACCTCCGGGTACCATCTAGACCTGGTACTCTCTGCCTCAGTCAGTGTTTTTCGTCGTCTACAACCAACACAACGAGGTGCGGGCATAGCCCGGGCAGGGGTGAGTATAACGATACTCATTAGGGACCCCAAGACCCTCAAGGTCTCACAATATATAATAAAGATAACCACAAAGTAATGGAATCAATGAATAACCCTTACTTAGGTATATGCCCATACATATACCAAAGTTATCTAGTAACCCATCTCAATCATGAGGTAAACACAAAAGTCACTGAATCATCTCAAAACTAGGATTTTATTTTAGGGGGTGTTAACATTTCACACTTCCCGTCAAACTGTTGAAACCTCATATGTGGGTGTACTCCTCCCCTATAGAGTATTGTAGGCCTGCCGCGTCACACGGAGGCGCTCCGCACTATCCTTGACTGTTGTGGTACTCCTCCTTTCGAGTACCGTTGGTCTGCGGCATCACACAGAAGCGCTCCCCACTGTGGGTCTGCCACGTCACATAGAGGTGCTCCCCCTCACAGCATGCTGAGGTACTCCTCCCATCAAGTACCGTGGGTCTGTCACGTCATACAGAGGCGCTCCCCACTGTGGGCCTGCCACGTCACATAGAGGCACTTTCCAGTGGGCTAGTCAAAAGACTTTGAATTGATCGTTCAGCAGTCTTCAGGTCTTAGCCTGCTACATGGTCTCCGCACAACAAATGATCATCTCCAGGAGGATCCGCTCTAGGATCTACTGGTCGATACTCCAACTTTCACTGTTTCACAACGAATCGGATGGAGTGGACCGATGTGCCTGACTGTTGATCTCACGAAGGGCTGAGCTCCGCTCAATCACTAAGGTCGGGTATATCGATCTTCATTTCAAAATGCCCAACGGTTCCATATCAAATGATATGTATACCTGGTTTCCGAAGGCTAGCCTTCACTGGGTGATTTGTCCAGTGATGCTTAAGAACTCACATTGGTCGAGAGGATGGGAAGTTAGGCTCATTTCACCCTTTTGGGGGGGAATTATTTCATTTTCCGGGACTCTCTTATAGATTTAAGACATATTCATATGATATAGAATCTTTGTTTTATACCCAAGCATAGTATCCATAGATTACTCCTAGTTGGAAATGGTCATCTAAACACAGGGATTCAGAATCATTTAGGCCCGAGGTTTACCATCCCTCATTGGATTAATGACTCCGAGGAGTTTGGACTCATTGAGATGACACTGGTTTGAAGCCTTTTAACTAGGCACTCTGGAGTTTATTGTCATCCAGGGGGGACAGATAATGACTTGAGTGTTTGGATCGAACCCGTGATACGGGCTGCCTACGTATCCTCATGAGAGGAATCAGAATCCACGTAGTTCGGTAGTGCAGTTTAACGTCATGTGGGAAGAAGGATCGGGGCTTACACTATGAGGTGGCCTAATGAGATGGTGGATGGGGCTTACACTCTGAGGCAGCCCATAGACTTGGTGAACATACGTGAATGGGTCGAAATGACATGGTGGTGGGCTTGAACCTTGTGGAGGCTTCCTACGTACCATGCCTTGTCATGGATCAAAGTCCTCGTAGTTTGCAGGAGGTGGTGTTGGAGAACCGACATGAAGATGGACTAGGGGTTTGATGGGTAGTGGGCTTGAACCTCGTGGAGGATTCCTACGTACCATTCCTTGACATGGATCAAAGTATTCATAGTTCGGGATGGATCACAATGGCTTACCGCTAGATTGGAATGCAGTTTAACATCATGCAGGATAGAGATGGTGACATGGTAGATGCTTACTCTAAGCCCACATGAGTCGTGCTCAGTGTGAGAAACAAGAGGCAGCTGAGACCTGACTATCACGTCGTGAAAGGTGTTTCTGTGTGGAGCGGAGTGGGGATTAGTCATGGAGTGGCATAGAGAATTGGAGATTGGTACATACGCAAGGATGGAGGCCTGATGGTGACAAAGCCCAGAGGGAGAGGTAAAGGGTACCCCTCTGTCCATCCCCCTCCGGGTTCATGGCACCGGGGAAGTATGGAGGTGCATGGGTGCTACCTCCTACAAGAAAGGCTAGGGTCTTACACCAATGAGGATACCCTAGCACTCTCAGAAGAGGGGATAATAACTCACCACTGGCATCGAAAGGAAACGCAAGCGGGGTCCCCCACTCTTTTCCAATGGAGAGGAAGAAAGGGGACTCCCGGGCTCAGACCCTGCACTATCATGGGTATGTGAACCCATGCGTGTTTGAGGACTGGTTCCCTTCACAAAGGGGGGGGGGGGGGTGCAACGTGGCTGGATAATCCATCCGTGTACCAGGGTGGTGCACGGACTGATAGGCATCCCATGTACCAGGGTGGTACGTGGCTTCAGGTTCGGCCCGCATACCAGGTTGGTATGCAGTGGAGTTCGGGTGAGCAACAATGGCCAGGGGTGATGCCGGTCGGGGGTTCGTCAGTCAGGGCTTCGCCCACGTAGGGGGGCTCTACGCAGTGTGTCAGATCGAAAAAGATACATATACTCCTTGCTCCGTGGGAAGAATATCCACATAGGGGCCATGGCTCGCGGTCTTCCTTTTTATTTTTATTTTTTGTTCGCGGTTCACCAATTTGTTATGCATTTTGCAGTTCCATATTAATTATTTCCCAGTTTCATACCTATTCTGGTTTGCGAATCGGAACTTCGCTATTTGTGAAATCCTAGGCTCCTTCCTTTGAAATCCTTCCACCCGAATCTGATTGATCCCTTTCTTCTCCCCTTAATCTCCTTTTATAGAGTGTGGAAAAAGATGTATCTGTGGTCATGTGACGCCTTTTGCAGAGGTTCATGACGGGAAACCTGGTTTATGGATGACTTGGTCAATCCCCAACTCCCAAGGGGAATTGAATGAACCTTCCCCATGAACCAAACTAGTTCGGGGAGTGCTTCGCGACCACACAGGGTTTCGCCTTTGTTCCACGAATGACGGCATATGCGGTCCAAGATGGTTGACGCAGTTCATGGCTGGGGAGGTTCGCTACTGTGGACCGGCCTAGTGCATGTCCTACTTCGAGCCCACGGAGGGTCCCCGCCTCTGTTCTTTGAAGGACAGCGGTCCGTGGATGGGGTAGCTTGCTGATCCAGCCGCATACCATCAACATTGGACTGGAACGTAGACCAGTTTGTCTTTGGACAACCGTTGAGTATTCTCCAATTTTTTGCCCAATTCCTTGAGGTAAATTTGGTAGAATCCTCTCTTACATTAAGGGGATTCTCATTCTCCTTTTCGGATTTTTCAGGCTCTAAAAATTCCCCCATCAGAATGGGGTCCGATCAGAACGAAGAGAAGGCTATTCCGATGTAGAGTGGTCCTGAAATGTGGATAAATTACGGTAGAGGGTTGGACCCAGTAGGGGACCACACCTATAAATACGGGGGGCACTTCCATTGTCTTTTACCAGATTCCTCGTGAACACGGAGATCTTTCTGTTCGTCTCTAAGTGATTGATCCTTTGTTAAACTCTTCATCCACGAACCAGCTTCCATTTCCGTGAACCATTCCTCATTCTCACCTGCATTCACTCGTGGACCAATCTCTTAGCTGCTAACTAACACTTTTAATCAATTAAAAAGTAAGTTACAATGGGCCGCATAAGAACTCGCTACATGGTTTTGATGGTCCATGAACAAAAATCTTCCATACTTTGAAAATTTATTAAGTCTTTCGAACATAAACATTTAAATACGATGTTGAGATTCCGCGGAGTAGCCTCATTCACTGTTTTATGGCCAACGCTTTTTGAGCCAGAGTACCGCAGACCTCTTCCACATAGGGTTGGTTCACGGGATGCAGCCGTCGTGAACCACCTTTTGAGGCCTTCTTGCGGACCTCGTCATGAAGGCTCCTTGACGGAGTCCCTTTCCATATACTTGTTATTTTTTTCCATTTTTTATTATTTCGGAATAACCATTTTCCTGGTCTTTTGTAATGCAGGGAGAAAATATGGTTCCTCCTCGACCTACGATTAGGCTTGCTACCGAGCCTCTTCCAATTGGTCCAGGGAGACTTCTAGCTATGATTCATAGTGCTGAGAACATCAAAGAGGACCCTAGCCATCCAATCATTCCCGAAGATGGTGTTTTGAAAGACTTACTATACCCCAGACTTCTGAGCTATCTGTTATCAAATAATCTTCCACTTTATGATTTTGGACTTCAAGATGATGTTCATATCGCCCCTGTCTTTTTTAGGTCTTCTATCCCCTTGTTTGGAAGTGTCGCCGAAGTGCTCTCAAGAAAACCTAACCCTATCGGGAGAGATGATCTCTGATTCTGACCTGAAAGACAATTTCATCTTGAGAGGCTCTGTTTAGACCCAAAGTGATCGGTACACTCAAGACATCTCCCAAGAGGCCATCCCCCAGAGCTACCCCTCTTTGATCAGCCATTCTTGAGTGGATCCTAACACGGGATGGAATCCTAGGTGGGATCTTTGATCTGGTGGGATTTTCTCAAATAACTAGTCCCGGGCCTTTTGGGTCTATTGTCATAGCTAGGAATTTACCGAATCATTGGAAGCAGTAAATCTGTACTCCGCTGTGTGGGTTTCCCAATATGTTGTTTACCCACCATCTTCGATCCTTCCTGACTTGCTCAGTCGCTAGTGTTCGAGCACTAACACTTACCACCTTGCCCATGCTGAAGTTGTTATTATTTTATGGGACATCTACCAATTGGGAGGGATTATGATCATTTTTGAGATGTATGACAAATTGTTTTCCACCCCTGATGCATGGGACGATGCCGAACAGGTGCCTTCGTTGGCGAGGAATCTACTGGTAATGGCGGAGCGGTCACAGGGTCACCCCTTGCGTACCCTCTCTTTTATTCCCTATAGCACCTGGATAGGGTTATTTCTGAAGACCACTTGTCCTGTGCCGAAGATCAAGCACCCCAGGACTCATCCTTCTCAACAATCACAAACTATCCCAAGTTACTACAAGGCAGATCTGGAGGCGGGCGACTACCTTTTATGGGGTTACGAGGTGCGCCCTGGTGTGATGCCTATGCTCAGGTTGGCAGGTCTTTTCTCCATGTTTTTGAGTGGGTGGATATTCCCATCTCAGGATATCAACCCAATTGTCAGAGCTTGCATCCTGATAATGGCAGCTGAGCTGGCGGGAGGCTGGATGGTGAATTTGGTCGTGCCCACTTTGGCTCATATTTACGAATTAATGAGCCACATGTAGGAGGGCGGGTCACCCTATCGTTTGAGTGGGCCATTTCAATTTTTATATAGCTGGGTAGTGGATCATTGTCACTATTATGAGTATCGCCATAACACAGTTATCCCGATTCTTACCTTTCGGCCTACCCTGCTTGATATAGATGGAGTTCTTCTAAAGTCCCTTAGCTATGATGAAGTCATCATGCTTTTGAGTGATTTTTCCCAGTTCTCTTTCACTCCCTACCCCACTCCTTCCGGGATCACAGTTGATGACTGCAGGGGGATATTAGAAGATAATTATTACATGATTTCGTTCTGGGAGGGCTTTTATCTATGCAAATTTATGGGTTTTCTCTGTGTGAGTTGTATACCCCACATCGTTTTTCTCAATAGTTTGGGTGCATGCAACTTCAGGTTTCCCTTCCCTATCCTCGGGCCCGAGGACTGCATCCGGCCACTCTCCGTCAATGGTGTTTGATGTTGATGCGGGAGGGATCTGGCACAAGCATTCCATTTCCTGACAATGAAGCAATTTCCAGCCTATCCTCGGAATATGAGAGAATGTGGATAAAGAATTATTCTAATGGGATATTGGGGAAGTATATATGACAATTTCCCAAATCGGGGATTACTGCAGCTGTTGTGCCTACCGCACCTCCTCGTCGAATTTGAGGGAGGACCAAATGATGGCTCGCAGGTCGTTGCAGCTCAGGAAATATTTCTATTTCAACCCCTCTGTGTCTGAAGATCAGACAGATCCAATCCTTTTTGATGTAAATGAGAATTACCTAGTGACTTCGTTTCCCCGTGATGCAATTCCTGAAACTCCACCAGCCGATACTGGACTTACCAGATCAACTCCCAAGCTTGAACCACTGCTAGAGGCTTCTAACCCTCCAATCCCAGAACTGTCTTCTAATGCACACATGTCTGCTCTAGCTACAATGCCAGACTTCATTCTTGTGCTATCTAGCCATTATACCAAATACCCTCATGTCAAGGCAGACCACCGAGTAGTGCGAAGGTGGGCCTGGCCTCGCATCTGTGAGATTGTTTCCAAAACTCCCTTGACTGAGATGGCGACTAAAATTGAATCCCTTCCGAAACTCTTCCCCGACTTGGGGTTAGGTGGGTTCGACTATCAACAACTTCATTTTATCTCCTGTCAGGTATTCATTTCCCATGGGGAGGCTTCCACTAGTAAACACAAACTTTCTCACCTCACAGCCTCTCACTGCGGGACCAGAGCCCTTGAGGAATCCATGATGAAGCTCCATCAGTTGATAGTAGTAGAGGAGATATCTCAAGATCCGGATACCTCTCTATATACCAAGCTGCACAAATGCGAAGCTCGAGCAGCGATGAAAAGGGATCAGTTGTCATCTCTTACTGGTAACCTCGAAGCTACCAGGAAAGGGATCAACGATCTCAAAACGACGGTGGGGAATAATCGTTTGGTGGACGAAGTTAAGGCCATGGAGATGGTCATGCTATATAAAACATGCAGAAACATTTGCCACATGGTTTCTGATCTGATGGAGAGAGCGAGTCAGGATCCTTTGTGATTGTCAGAGTTGTTTTTGTACATTCTGTTTTACCTCTTTTGTTGCGGAAAAGGAGTGACTCTGGCTTGTGGAAATCCTCCCTTTTTTTTTTGTCCGAATGAAATACAATTTTTTGTAACTCTCCCCTTGCAGTAAAATTTTATTGTTATCAGAACCAATGTTGTATAAATAACAACTCCCTGAATTAGAATTAATAATAATTCAGGAAAATAATAAAATAAAAGTGAGCTCTAATTTTTGCTTGGACCATGGGATCCAGCGAGCATAGTTTGACTATTGCTAGGGTTTTATAGAAAAATCCCACAATTTTTTTTTCTTTTCTGTCAATACCCTAATTTTTCCGAGGCCCATTTGGTGTGGACCCAGCAGGTATGGCTCTACTTTTTCTTAGGTCTCCCTTTTCGGGTTTTACGGCCTAACGGGCTTTGCGCCACTTTTTGTGAGCGGTTTAAAGTCCCGCTGCCAAGACTATAATTACTGATGTTTTAGGTCGAACAGCCTTGACCAGATATGGTGGGGTGAGGTACCTGATGAGGATTGGTTGATTAAAAGTTGTCTCAATACCTTTCAGATGCATTTGGGGGGGAACATGTTTAGATTTGAACGACATGTAGGGCATGTCTCAAGCCATGGGAGCCATATCAGCATGCATAGGTAGGAAAAGCACCACCTAAGGAAGACTTACCTTTGTTAGATGGGCCAGGGGCGATCAATATGGAGAGCCGCTGAGGGCTTGGTATGAATAGTCTTGCAAAGGTGTCCTTAAGTCAATGATTGTCCATTTCCGATGGCCTGAGGACTTCATGGAAGTCCGGATTATGGGAACCACCATGGGTGGCTGAGAGAATTATGAAAACCACTAGGGGTGGCTCAGAAAGAATGTGTGACGTCTAAAAGGGTTTGGGAACATCTGTATTAATCAGGAGTGTAGACGTAGTGTCCATGTCCTAGACATTTGGCTAGTGTAAAGAATGGCTGGAGCTTGGTGCAGTTTAAAGTCATGCAGCTAGGAGATTCTTTAAAACGGAATGACTTTTCCTTGTTCTCGGTAATCTCATCAGAGACGTTCTAGTATATTCAGGAAGGGTTGTGAAAGAGGTTGGTAAACTGTAGCTCAGGGGGTTTCCGAATCCCGAGATAGATATGGGGGCTCAGATGCCAAAAGGCGTATGAAGAGAAGCATTGCCTAAGGAAATATTAACGTTGATAGACGAGACATGGGTGATCAATATGCAGAGCCGCTAAGGGCATGGTATGCATAGTCACGTGAAGGTGTCCGTAGGTCAACGATTTTATTCTCCCGATAGCCGATCAACTTTAGGGTAGTTGAGATTCAGGACCACCAGGGGTGGATTACAAGGGTTCGCCTCCTTCGGAGTATAGACTATGGTTTATGAGGAGAGGGTGCCTGGATATGGGCGAAACATCTGGGCTAAATTTCTTGGGAATGGGTGAAGTCATCCCTTCTCACACTGGTGTGAGACGGTGGTTTGTGCAGGTCTAGCCCATGCACAGAGAGACAAAGGAAATAATTCATTCCTGATTGAACCCATTACAGGTTTCGACCATGTGGTTTAACGTCATATGGTGAGGATGTAGGGTATCATAAATTTCATGCAGTTTAATGTCCTGCGGTGAGGACGAGGAGCATTTTTGAAGATTTTTTGCAGTTTAACGTCGTGCAACGAGGACAGAGATGCTGTGAAGTTTAACATTGTGCAGTGAGGACAGAGATGTTGTGCAGTTTAACGTCATAAAATGAGGACAGAGGGAATTTTTAAACCTGTGAAAATTCTTGTAGTTGGAGGCATTTCCCTGGATGTTTAATGATTGGTCTTTCTAGTTCACGCCAAGTGGCCAAGAAATGTTCTGTGCAGTTTCAACCATCATGCGGTAAGGACATATTTTCAAAGGTCACTCATAATCAGAATGTAACTGGGCTCGAATATCTTGGAATGTATAAGATGTGGAGACGGGTTGATGGTGTAAATCGTGGTTCTGGGGATTCTTGGATCAGGAGAGATGGTATCAGGGCTTTGAGGCTGATAATTGTACAGGGCTAGGAAGAGTGTCACCTGAGAAAATCTCGCCTTTGGTAGACGGGATAGGGTCTATAAATATGTAGTGCTATTGAGGGCATGGTATGCATAGTGATGCAAAGGTGTCCATGGGTCGATAACTTTCCACTTCTGATGGCCATGAATGATTATGAGGATCTGTGATTGACCGGGCCATGAAGTCAGTCATTTGGTAAGGAAATATCTAGACATTTTGGGGATTTTCGTCCCTGGTTGCTGTTAAAACTCAAAGAGTTCACCGCGCTGATTTATCTTACGCATGAGGTATACCTTTACACCATGCAGTTTAACGTCATGCGGTATGGACGGAGTACTCTTAGTTTAACGGCCGTAGAGTTCGGACCATTGGGTGAATATTGCTACAAATACCTAGAATGTAACTGAGTTAGGAGGCTCTGGTATACTTTTAACATGTGTGAGGGAATGAGGGTGTAAACTGTAACTCTGGAGTTTCCCGGATCAGGAGGTATGGTATGGGGCTCTGAGACTGGTATGCGTACGGAGATAGGAAGAGTACCACCTGAGGAAATCTTTCCTATGGTAGATGGGCCGGGGGCTATCAATATGTAGAGCCGCTTAGGGCATGGTATGCATAGTCATGCAAAGGTGTGCACGAGTCGATAACTTTCCACTTCCGATGGCCATGAATGATTATGAAAATATGAGATTTCTCATAGTAAAGAGTTAGGCATATGGGGATAATGGTGTCTAAGAATACAAGAAACATCTTCACCACAATTTCCCGTTGAGTCAATGTATCCTAGCCCTGAATTTATGTTTGTAGATGCAGATCATCATGCCCACCACGGGCGGATACATAGACTAACCATGTATGGATACCCTGGAAACGTTTGGATGTGAGAGGGGAATGCATTTTTAAACCACTACTACATAAATTTTTGGATCAGGAGATATGATATGGGGGCTCTGAGGCCGGTAATCATATGGAGATAGGAAGGGTATTGCCTGAGGAAATATTGCCTTTAGTAGACCGGCCAGGGGATATCAATATGCAGAGCCGCTGAGGGCATGGTATGCATAGTCTTTAAAAGGTTTCCACAGGTCAATAACTTTCCACTTCTGATGGCTATGAATGATTATGAAGATTTGAAATTATCCGGGTTGTGGAGTCCCATGTGTGGAGAGGATGCATCCAAATGCGCAAGGAGTATTCCCATCTCGTTTCTCCATATATCTTGGTTGGGTTGTGATGAAGTTCGTGTAGTTTAACGTTGTGTGGTGAGGACGAAGTCTATATAGTTTTAACATCGTGCGGTGAGGAAGAAAGTGAATTTACATGAAAGGGGGATTCCGTGCAGTTTAACATCTTATAGTGAGGACAAGGGGTATATATACATGTGTTTTATTTTATCGGTGGCTAGGCTGGTAGGTAAGATCCCAGAGTCAATACGTATCCTGCGAGGGCAGGAATCAATCCTCATGTAGTTCTTTTGGGGAATACACCTCGTGCGGGTGTGGTCCGTACGGGGGAAAGGGGGTATTTTTAGCTTTATTTTGGTGGCTGGGCCAGTATGTGGAATTCTGGCGTCACTACGTATCCCGCGATAGCAGGAATCAAGTCGTACATAGTTCTTTAGAAGTTTTTACACCCTGTGTAGGTCTGGTCCATACACGGGGGAAGGGGGCATTTTTTAATTTTATTTGGGGATGGCTGGGCCAGGATGGGGGATCGTGCCATCGCTAGGTATCCTACGAAGGCAGGAATCAAGCCGTACGTAGTTCTCTGAAATCCGTGAAGTATAACATCATGTGATGAGGATGAAGAATACACCTCGTGCAGGTCTGGTCTTTATATAGGAGAAAAAGGTGCATTTTTTTCTTTGATTTCATTTGGGACTGACTAGCCCAGGATGTAGGATCCTGGCATCGCTACGTTTCCTGCAAGGGCAGGAATCAAGCCGTACGTAGTTCTTTAGAAGATAATACACCTCGTCTAGGTCTGGTATGTTTATGGGGCAAAGGTCATATTTAATCCTTCTTATTCATGCAGTTTAATGTCATGCAGTAAGGACGAGGAATACACGTCGTGTAGGTCTAGTCCTTATACGGGGGAAAAGGACATTTTTAACTTCATTTGGGTATAGCTGGGCCAGGATGGGGGACCCGCGCATCGCTACGTATCTTGTGAAGGTAGGAATCAAGACGTACATAGTTCTCTAAAATCAGTGCAGTTTAACATCGTGCGGTGAGGAAAAAATACTCTTAGTTTAGGGTCATAGAGTTTGGACCATTGGGGCTTGGCAGTTTAACGTCCTACAACTCGGATGATGGGTGCTTGGTTGTTTAACGTCCTGCAGATTGGACGATAACTACTTTTTATTATGATAAATACATCTTAAAAAATCTCTCATTTGTAGGAGTGATAGTGAATTTCCCGTCCATGGAGATCAGGGCATATGCCCCGTTGGAGTAGACCTTGTGTATAATGTATAGTCCCTCCCACTTGGGCTCCAACTTTGGAGGTTTATTTCCGAGTATAATGGGGGTCTGGAGGACTAACACCAGTTCTCCTTCCAAGAAAGACCGACGACGAACCTTTTTATTGAAGGCTTGTGCAATCCAGTTCTGATATACCTCCAGATGGTGCAAATTGTGAAACCGCTTCTCATCTAGCTGTTCCAATTCACCTTGCCATTTTTCTGATTGCTCATTGTTGGATAACTGATCACAGATGGCAACACGGAGTGAGGGAAATTGGAGCTCAATGGGCAGGACCTCTTCTGTTCCGTACATTAACAAGTATGGAGTAGTCTGAGTAGCGCTGCATATTGTGGTTCTATAAGCCCAAAATTCATGAAGAAGTTTATCCGGCCATTATTTCTTGTCTTTGTCCACCATTTTCTGGAGAATTTTGGATAGGGTATTGTTTAAAGCCTCTATCTGTCTGTTGGCCGCTGCATGGTAGCATGGTGAGTGGTTAACCTTGATACTATATTCTTTGTACAGTTTCTCCAATTCAGTCAAGAAGAAGTTGGTGCTGTTTTCCATCTGTATGGTATGAGGGACATCAAATCTGGTGATGATATTGGTTTTCACAAAGCTGACAATGTTTCTTGCCCTGACTTCCTTGAGGGGTACAGCCTCTGCCCATTTGGAAATGAAGTCGGTTGTTGTAAGGATATACTTCAGTTGTTTGGCCGTGGCGGGAGGATATGGTCCCACGATGTCCATTCCCCATATGGAAAATGGCCAAGAGTACTTATCCCGATGAAGTAACTCTGGGGGTTGGTGTATGAAGTTGGCATGAATTTGGCATGAGTGGCATTTTTCGGTAAAATTCTCACAATCTCATTCCATGGTGGGCCAATAGTACCCAAGCCTTCGAACCTGATGGGAAAGATTAGATCCTGACTGGTGTGCTCCACATAATTCATTATGCACTTCAGTCCCAACGGCAGTGGTTTCTTCTCCATCAATGCATCTGAGGAGGACTTCATCAAGGCATCATTTGTAGAGGACCTCTTGCTGACCCGTTCCGCCGTATAGGAAAAAGTTAGATGCCCTTCTCCATATTTTCTCTCGTTCAACCCTGTATGGTGGGATTTCTCCCCTTTGAAGGTAGTTTTCAATGGGGGTCAACCAGTAGGTGGCAAGAGAATATGGCTCAGGGATAGGACTGATTCATTGATTTCATCCATATTAGTCTGATCAAATGGCAAGACCATTCAACGATGAGAAATACTAGTAATTGTTTCATCCCATTCTGGGTTAGCTAGGGTTGTGGCCGCATTAGCCAATGAATTGCCCTGGGCATTCTAAGACCGGGGAATATAGGTCAATGTTGGTTCTATGGAGAATTCTGCCATTAACCCTCATACATGGTCAAATAGGGGAATCAGCTCCTCCTTTTTAATAGCATAGTCACCATTGACTTCTTGATGAATAGTTCTGAGTCACCTTTTACCTTAAGGTGATGTACTTATGCCTGCAGTGCGAACTCCAAGCCTACAATGAGGTCTTGATACTCTGCCTCAATATTCGTAAATCCTTCTGACTGGAGGAAGGAATATGAAATACATCCTTTTTTGGGAATATGAATATTATCCCCAAACCCACCTTGTTAAATCTGGGATCCTCCATTATTTTCCCTATCGGGCTTCAGTATGCACCGTCGAAGTACATTTTCCATGTTGGGAGCTCCTCTTGAAGTGAGAATATTTCTTCATCAAGTAACTCGACATCCAGTGCGGTGGTCCCTATCGAGGGGTGATCTTCCAGAAAATCTGCTAACATATGGCCTTTGATAGCTTTCTGAGGCACAAACCAGATGTCAAACTGTTGCAGGATGACTGCCCATCAAAATTGGTGCCCAGTAAGCATTGGGCGGCTGAGGATGTACTTGAGCGGGTTACTATGTGAGACCAAATGGACTTCATGATGCTGCAGATAATGTATCAATTTTTGAACTGCGAATACCAAGTCCAAACAACTCTTTTTGATGTTTGAGTATCGAGTTTCAGCATCGATCATGGTTCGGCTAAGGTAATAGAGACTGTTTTCACTGCTGGCATCATTTTTCTGTGCGAGGAAGGATCCCATTGACCACTCTAGGGCCGTCACATATAGGATGAGAGGTCTTCCTTCAACTGGGCGAATGAGCACCGATGATCTTAAGAGGTACTTATTTAGGTTGTCGAATTCCTCTTGGTAATCATCTGTCCATTGGTATGTAACCACATTTTTCATTAACCTGGTGAAGGGAAAACATTTTCCCACTAGGTTGGCTATCAACCACCTAATTTAGGCCAGGTTTCCATGGAATCCTCTCAACTCAGTGAGATTGCAGGGAGGTGGAAGGCCAAGGATAGACTTGTCTTTTCAGGGTTGACTTCGATGCCACAATGGCGTACGAAGAAGCAAAGTAATTTCCCTGAGGTAACCCCGAAGGCACATTTCAAGGGATTCATATTCAGGCTATGTTGTCGAAGTTTGTTGAAGATGGTTTCAAGGCCTGAGAGGTGATCTGAGTGCTGTCTTGATTTGACCACAAAGTCATCCACATTACATTCGACAAATCTCCCTAGGAATGGTTTAATGATACGATGCATGGCGCGTTGATATATGGTGCCAGCGTTCTTGAGACCAAAGGTCCTGACCCTGTAACAGAATATTCCTTGAGGGGATCTGAAGGCAGTGTAATCATCGTCTTCTCGGGCCATCCAGATTTGATTATACCAAGAATAACCGTCCATGAAGGATAGATCCTCATACCTGGCCGTTGCATCGATTAATAACTATGTAATCGGGACCGGGAAATCATCATTCGGACAATGCCGATTGAGATCTCTAAAATCGATGCAGATGAGGATTTGTCCATTCTTTTTCTTGATGGGGAAAATGTTTTCCAACCAGACAGGGTATTGGACCTCCCTAATGAAGCCTACTTTAATCAGCTAATCGACTTCATCCTCTATTTTGGCAGCATGTGAGGGGTGCGTTCTTATGGCAGCTTGTTTATAGCCCCGGTGGTCTTCTGGTAGACCTAAGTGGTGCATCACCACTGTGGGATTGAGTCTCGGAATTTCCATGTAATTCCAGGAAAACACATCCCGGTGTTGTCTCAGGAAAGAGGCATATACCTCGTGCTCCTCGGGAGACATGGTTGTACTAATGAGAGTGGGACTTGGGTCTTCCTCGGTACCAAGGTTTGTTTCCCTGAGCTCGTCCACAGCGGTGGAGATACTATAACAACCCATACTTTACATACATTTTTATTACTTAATAATTGAAGAATACTTATTACAACATATAACAAAACCATGATTGGACCGCATAGGTATAGTGTCTTTAGAAACTGGGAAACATAAACAACTGGTTCATAAAGCATGTACATTGTCTCCCATTTATTTCATCATATCTAGAGTCCCTTTTGGAATATCCTACATAATACCCTTCTTCCTGACCCGGGGAAAAGAAAACATACAAAAAAGGGTGAGCTCAAATGCTCACTAAGGGTAAACAAATGAAATATCAATCATATCATATTCATAAGAACATAACATCTTGAAAATATAAACCTGAAAAAGAGATCATAATATCATAACATGGGATAAATCATAGTAGTGAAATGTAATCCCAATGATCATAAAATATAACATGAAACACTGTGTCATAAACACATAATCATAGAAAATCATTTCTTATTAGTCAAGACTCATTTCAAAGACAATATTTGTGGACAAAGTCTATTTCTGAACCGAGTTCACTCCTCGTTTCAGTCATGTATCACGGAACCAGATTAACATTCCGTTCCATCCATGTCTATCTAATGAGATATAAATCTTTACCCAATGCATTTTATGGAGAGATAGGTCCCACCCATCTCATAATGAAACCATTCTTATTTTTTCCACAAAATCATAAATCATACATCATAGCATAACCCATGTAATAAAAACGGGATTCTTAAACATCGTGACATCATAAAACAATTCATATAAGATAAAGGACTTCATAAAAATAATTCCATCACAACATAATCAAGTCAATGTAATAATAGGGATAGAAACAACACCCTATAATATCATAGATGGAAAATAATTTTGATAAAACACTTGAACTCCATTCTTGAGGAAAATATCCTTTCTACTTCAAAAACATTTTTCCTTTCTTAACATGTCATAAAATTTTAAACTAAAAGATGTTAATTAAAAATAAACCTGAAAACTTGTAAAATAATCTTCATGGAAATAATGTTCTATGGAATCATAAAAATCCATTCATGTCGTATAAGTTAAAAAACATTCTTCTCGTACTTTGGCCGAAAAAGTCAAAAAGTATCTCGTATTGAAAACGAAAAAAGATTCCTTTCATATATTTTACTAAAAATTCACCAATAGGTAAAACTGGATTTAAACAATTTTAGGAGGATATAAATAATATTAAATATTGAGGAAACATGTATGTGGATGATAAATATTCCCCAGTACATTCAGAAGTATAAACAATCTCGGATAAAAATGAGATTGTGAGATCTTCCCTTACCTTAGGTCCGATATGCTTCGTACGTATCCAAACCTCTTGTATAATGATTTAAATATTGTCATTGACTTATTAAAGAATCATATTCATTGTTATGATATCATAAATGGTCATATTCTTATCTTCTTATTAGTAATATTTCATTGTTACTTGTTATTCGGGTGTTCATTACTTTATGTTCTTATGCATGTCTTGTCAAATAAATTCTTATTAATCTTTCTAGGTTATAGATACCTTATTTATAGAATGGTATTGTTGTAATATATATCATATATATTCATTTAATTCATTTATATAATCATTATTCAATGAATATCATGTAGAACGAGTCGCATCACATCGTGGAGATGGTAGGCCGTACGTACTCACGAGTGATGATATTGTTCCCATAACTATTGAATGGAATTGGAGTGGAAGATGGAATGTCTAAGAATTAGTATAATGTTATAATAATCATATATAGTTATTCTTTACACCATTATACCCATCCAAGTAAGGTGGTGGTGGAAAAAAGATTACACCACGTCGTGGAGACGGTATTCCGTACTTACGCACGCGTGATGGTTTCATTTCCAGTAGGATGGATAGAATGTGAAATAGGGTTGTTTCATATTTTTAATAAAATATTAGTATATGAGTGATACTGATGTTATTAATTTATGATGAAACAAATAAATAAGAAGAATAAGAAGAAATAAATTGGAAATAATCGGTAAAGGATATTAACTCTTCTTTGACGCGCCTCTTCTTAACGTCCTCTTAGGGCACTAAATTTAGTCTTTGAAGAAGAACAAGACCTATATTATGTTTCTAGGGAAGTTTAGAAGATAAATTATCAAGGGTTGGCCGAGCATGAAGTCTCAAAGTGGTGTGAGGATGAGATGGAGGAGGTTCCCTTTTATAAGGGAGGAGAGGGGAACCTTTGGAATTATAAGAACTATTAATTTATAATAAATTGAAAAACCACTTAAAAACCTCACAAAATGACTTAATTCAATGATGAAATGATATAGGGTTGTAATATCATCAACCAAAAAAATTTATACTTGATTTGATTTTATATTAAGCCTTATGAAATTGATTTATCCTTATTTAATCTATTTAATTTTATTTGTGGTAATAATATTCTAAATTTTAAATTGATATAAATAATTACTTATGTGCTATGAATTATACATAATTAGATACTTTATTAAATTTTAGTCCATATAAATTTAAATTTATAATTTTTAAATATTTTTATTATTTTTAAACAATTTTATAATATTATATTTTTATAAAATAACAATAGTGTCAATTTTGACACTATTCATTTATTTGAATTTAAATAAAATCTACATAGAGTATATATTCTTAATAAAAGCTTTAATAAATTCATAAAATGTCATGTTTATATAGAAAATTAGTGGATAACATTAAATATTTCATATAATATTTATTTTAATATTTTTAAACCCATTTATTTGATATTTCAATCAATAAAATAATTTTAACCCCACTATTGTGTTACCTTTAATGATAATTATTTAATCCCAAAAAATTCTAAATAAATTCACATTATGTATATAATTTTATTAGCTTTCGGTATACTATTCATTTTATAAGTTTCATGAACTTTATCACTAAATTAAAATTATTATACTTATAATATTTATGTGAGTGGCACATTGTCACTTTCTTTGGTTTTAATAATAATTAAATTATATTCATGGTCAAAAGTTCATAAAATAAATTTATTCCGACCATTATGTGATAAGGGTCTACTTTTAGTCATCCAATAGAATTTTGGCAGGTTTTAGGGTAATTTTATAATCTTAATTTTACCCTTTATTACACGATTTACCTTTAACTACTGTAAATAAAAATTACCGTAATTACTATTCATAATATCAAAAAAATAAAAGAAACCTATTAACATAATTTGGACCAAATGAATTCATATATGGAATCCATTTTTCAAAATTCAAAACACATAAGTTACAGTAATTAATTTAAAATTAATCTCGTTGTTAAGAAAATGGGTTTTAAAAGATAAAACACTGCCAAAGATTGAAATGTTTTTACATATGAATTCAATGTAAAATTAATGTTAATGACATACATTATATTAAATAGTAAAAATATATTCTATTTATAATTTAAAACCACTCAATATTATAATTTAACCATATAAATTATTGTGATGAAAAAAGATGTTTTTAATTAAAATATAGTGTGTTTTTACTATTCATTAAAATATGAAAGTTATCATAATAATATGAAAAATTTATCCAAAGTAAAATTTTATATCCTGATTACAAAGAATAATTTTATTTCATCAAATTGAACTTATAAACATGTCAAAAACTAGATTTAAAGTGGGTGCACCATCAAAAGGCGGCAAAACTGCATTTTTTGAAAAATAATTATTTTACCTGAAAAAAATTATTTTGTTCTCATACCATGTTATAGAAAATATGTTAGATGAATAATAATGTTATAAAATTCCAAATTTAGATAATAATATTCATAACGGCTAGTCTATAATAATATTATAACAATATATCATTGTTTAGTGAAACCCGGTATTGCGTACTACACACGCTATCGAGGAAGGTCGCGATTGTGTGTAACGCAAGCCAAGCTAGTGTTGTGTGCAGTGAATGATTCCTTTTCATATAACATATGAAATTAAAAAAAATCTCATAAAATCTCAGGGTGTTACATTCTACCCCC
The DNA here is from genome assembly GCA_963277665.1 of Viscum album. NCBI lineage: Eukaryota > Viridiplantae > Streptophyta > Magnoliopsida > Santalales > Viscaceae > Viscum > Viscum album. The sequence goes on along the minus strand of OY728151.1, from coordinate 1,264,945,951 downwards.
CTTAAAAAGAATTTCTCCCTCAAAATTCGTCACATCGTAATAAACTGATGAGGATACCTCTCCCCCATCATATCCTCAAGTTCTCATGTAGCCTCTTATAATTGGTGGTTCCTCCATAAAAATTAAACCAAGAGAGTGGTCTTGTTTCGCAGAACTTTTTCACTATGATCCAGAATCTCTATCAGCTTTTCTTCATAAGAATGATATTGATCCAGCGGTACAACTTCTAAGCTTAGTACATGTGAAGGACCTGGTATGTACTTTCTCAGGAGAGATACATGGAATACATCATGAACTTGAGAGAGATTCGGTGGAAGCGCCAATCGTTAAGCTACCTTCCCAACACGATCCAGTATCTCAAAAAAACCAATATACCTTGGGCTCATCTTGCCCTTCTTTCCAAATCTTATTACTCTCTTCCAAGGAGATATTCGTAAGAACACTTTTTCACCAACTTCAAACTCTAGGTCTTTTCTTCGGTTATCGGCATAAATTTTTGTCGACTTTGAGCTGCTCTTATGTGTTGTTGAATAGATCAGACATTTTCTGCCATCTCATCAACAAGATCAGGTCCTAATAGCTTTCTTTCCCAAACTTCGTCCCAGCAAGTTAGAGGTCACCATTTCTAACCATAGAGAGTTTCATAAGGAGTCATCTGAATACTGGAGTGAAAGATATTATTATAAGAAAATTACACCAAAGGTAGGTGTTGATCCCAACCCCCTTGGAAATCCATAGATAAAGCTCTTAACATGTCTTCAAGAGTTTGAACTGTCCTCTCAGACTGACCGTCTATATGAGGATGATAAGAAGTGATAAAACTCAACTCTGTATCTAGAGTATGCTGAAGACTTCGCCAAAACTTCAAGGTAAACATTGGATCCCGATTAGATATAATAGAAAGTTTTACTCCATAAAATTTTACCACTTCCTTCACATATATCCTGGAAAGCTGTTCAAGAGAGAAATCTTCTCTAATAGCAATGAAGTGTGCCAACTTCATAAGACGATTAACTATAACCCAGATAGCATTATTGCCTTTGGATGTTTTAGTAAGTCCAGTGACAAAGTCCATAGTGATGTTTTCCAATTTCCATTCTGGTATTGGCAATGGTTGTAACATCCCCTTAGACTTCTATCTATCATCTTTAACTTGTTGGAAAACCAAGCATCGAGAGACATATTCTGAAATATCTCTTTTCATGCCATCCCACCAGAAGTACACCTTCAGGTCCCTATACATCTTCATGCTTCCAGGGTGGATAGAGAGAGAGAAGCACTATGAGCCTCATCCAATATTTCCACCATTATTTCAAGGATTTGAGGAACAAAAACCCGATTCCTGATCCTTATTATTTCATCACAATCAATGTGAAATTCAGGAACATTTCTCACCTTCTTTTGTAACTTGACATCTTCATTCTGTGCCTCTTTAATCTTCATATGTATAGATGGTTGACCATTGATTTGACAAATATAAGATTTTTTCCATTCCATTACAATTCCAAGATCCATCCTTTGTAAATTCATAAATATTGGGTCTTTTGTGATCCTCATCATGGATAAGCTAGCATGGTCTTGTCAACTTAATGCATCTGCCACCTTGTTTGCTTTCCCAGGGTGTTAATGAATTGAGCAGTCGTAATCCTTAATCAGCTCCAACCATCTTCTTTGGTGCATATTCAGCTCCTTTTGTGTGAAAATACACTTTAAACTTTTATGATCAGTATAAATATCACACCTTTCACCATAAAGATAATGCCTCCTAATCTTCAATGCAACGATTACCGCAGCTAACTCTAAATCATGAGTTGGGTAATTTTTCTCATGGATTTTCAACTGTCGTGAGGAATAAGCTATCACCATATCATTTTTCATGAGAACAAACCCCAATCCCTTCTTGGATGCATCACTGTAGATCACAAACCTTTATCCACTACAAGGCGGTGTGAGCACAGGTGTACTGGATAACCTTCTTTTCAACTCCTTGAAATTATCTTCACACTCCTCCGTCAACACGAACTTAACTTCTTTTCGAGTCAACCTAGTTATTGGATTAGATAATCATGAAAAATCTTTCACAAAACATCAATAATATCCCGCAAAACCAAGAAAACTTTGGATCTCGGTTACTGTTGTTGGTCTCGACCATCTTTCGATAACCTGTGTTTTTGCTAGATCCACAGATATCCCCTCTTTTGAGATTATGTGACCCAAAATTGAAACTTTTTGTAGAAAAAATTCACACTTGTTAAATTTGGAATAAATCTTCTCCTTTCTCAGGGTCTTCAATACAATTCTCAAGTGATCTTCATGTTATTCCTTGCTCTTTGAATATACAAGAATATCATCTATAAAGACTACCACAAGCTGATCAAGATAGTCTGTAAAGACTCTATTCATCAGATCCATGGAGATATCAGGGGAATTAGTAAGACCAAATGGCATCACTATAAAGTCATAGTGTCCATACCTTGTACAAAAATCAATCTTTGGTATATCCTCTTTTTTGACCCTTAATTGATGATACCCTGAATGAAGATCAATCTTGGAAAAGTATTGAGCTCTGCATAGTTGGTCAAATAAGTCATCAATGCATGGGAGAAGATATTGTTTCTTGATATTTATCTTGTTAAGTTCTCAATAATCAATGCAGAGTCTCATTGATCCATCTTTATTCTTAACAAATAGAACAGGTGCTCCCCAAGGTGACGCACTAGGGTGCATGAATCCCTTATCAATATTCTCCTTGAGTTACTTCTTCAATTCCTACAAATCAATTAGGGCCATTGTATATGGTGTCTTTGAAAAAGGTAAATCACCCGGTATGAGTTCTATTGAAAACTCAACTTCACGATTTGGTGGAAGTCCTGGTAATTACTCTAGAAAGACATCATCAAACTCTCGTACAATGGGCATATTCGTAATTATGAGTTTCTATCCAACCATTTGAGATAAATAACCTTCCTTTATTGGAATCAAGACCCATAATATGGAATAAATTTCTACTTGAAGGTTATATTCATCCTTGCATCGATAGATGCTCATAGATTGATCGGGAATATGAAATGTGACTTCCCTTCTTTGAAAATCGATATGATCTCCATATAAGGAAAGCCAATCCATGCCATGAATCACATCAAATTCCACTATTGGAAGTATCACAAGATTTTTAGGAAGCACTTTCCCACAAACGTCAATTGGAGAAGAATTACAAACTTTTGATGCAACCGTTGTGCAATTAAGAGTTGTAACAGCTAACTCAAAAGCTAATTGTTGAGGTAGTACGACAATACCCATAGAAAATTCTTCAGAAATAAAAGAGTGGGTGGATCCAGAATCAAATAAAACATTTTCTACTATAGAGTGGATGGTAATTATACCTTTCACCACTTCATTATCATACTCCACATCACCGATAGAAATTGCAAGTGACTTTCCTTTGTCTTTTTCCTTAAGAGTTTTTTGATTTCGAACATCATCAGCAGCCCTTGGATTAGGGTATTGATTAACAAAATGCCCCATTTCCTTGAACTTGTAACATTGAAGTGTGTGAGGTGCATTCTGTGTATCCTATTCTCTGTTCACATCACTAGCCATATTTTCCCATCATTGCGGCATTCAAATGCCCTATGACCTTCTTTTCCACATTTTAAACATTTACTTGTCCATTAAAGAAAATTCCCTCCATGTTTCTTTCCACACTTTGAGCATAAGGGAAAAATCATCTTTTTTTCAGTGTGGTCTTTAGATTTTCTTTTAAATCCTATTTTCCTCTTCTTATCAAACCCATATGACTGATGGCTTACTCCAATCTCCATCTCAACCTTGAGAGCACATCGAACAATTTCTTTTTAGATATTGAAGTCCCATATGGCTAACGCCCTTCGAATACTTGGTTTTAAGCAACTAAAGAATCAATCGATATTACTCTCAGGTTGGATAAAATTTCTGGAAGCGTACCTTGCAAGTCTTGTAAAATTTTCTTCATAGGTACCAACTGATTTATCATCCTTTTTCTTCAGTTCAAGAAACTCCTTATCCATCTTTTTTAAAGAATACGAGGGAATTACTTATTGGAATATAATTTCTTAAACTCATCTCATTCCATGGACTAAATTGCATCTCTTTGCCTTGTATTATTGATAAGATTCCACCATTGATCAGCTTCACCTTCCAAACGATATACAACTAAGATGACTTTATCATGTTCACAACATTTTAGGACTAAAAATATCTTTTCAGTGGTACTAATCCATTGTTCAGACACTAATGGATTAGAAGACCCGCTGAATGAAGATGGACGCTGCCTCATGAAGGATTCAGCAGAATGTTGCTCCTTCCTTTGCTCGTTTGGAATTCCTACATGATTCATAGCTTGAGAAAGTTGTGCGAGAATGGCTACAAGATTTGGCATTCCATCTCCCATAACTTTTGGTTGCTCAGAGGGATAATCATTTCATTGCCCGCCGCATTCATCATTAACACGATTCCTTCGGGTTCCATCCATTGACTAAAACCAATAATCATAGTGTGAGAAACACTAATCATAATAGGAAAACCACATAATCAAGAATAAAATTTCACACTTAAGGTCTTATCATAGGTTATTCATGGCCATTTCAAAAACACTAATATTTTGTTCTATGCTTTGACATATCCTTAGGGTTTTTACTAAGGCTTTCACATCCAAGTTTCCAAAGGTTGACTATACATTTCCTCTGATACCAACTATAACAAACCATACTTTACATACATTGTTATTACTTCAGAATTGAATCATACTTATTACAACATAGAACAAAACCCTAATAGGACCATATAGGTATCGTGTCTTTAGAAATAGGGAGACATAAACAATTGGTTCATAAAGCATCTACAATGCCTCCCGTTTATTTCATCATATCTAGAGTCCCTTTTGGAATATCCTACTTAACACCCTTCTTCCCGACCTGGGGAAAAGAAAACATACAAAAAAGGGTGAGATCAAATTCTCAGTAAGGGTAAAAAAAGGAAATATCAATCATATCATATTCATAAGAACATAACATCTTGAAGATCTAAACCTACAAATGAGATCATAATATCATAACAAGGGATAAATCATAGTAGTGAATTGTAATCCCAATGATCAAAACATATAACATGAAACTTTATGGAATACACACATAATCATAAACAATCATTTCTTATTAGTCAAGACTCATTTCCAAGACTATCTTAGTGGACAAAGTCCATTTCTGAACCGAGTTCACTCCTCATTTCAGTCCTATATCACTGAACCAGATTAACTTTCTATTCCAGCCATGTGTATCTCTTGATATATAAATCTTTTCCCAACGCATTGTAGGGATATATAGGTCCCACCCATCTCATAATGAAACCATTATATGTGTGCCCCAAAATCATAAATCATACATCATAACATAACCCATGTAACAAAAATGGGATTCCTAAACATCATGTCATCATAAAACAATTCATATAAGATAAAGGAATTCATAAAAAAAATTCCATCACAACATAATCAAATCAATTTAATAATAGGGATAGAAATATAACCTTGTATTATCTTATATGGAAAATAATTTTGATAAAAAACTTGAACTCCAATCTTGAGGAAAATATCCTTTCAACTTCAAAAACATTTTTCCTTTCTAAACAAGTCATAACATTTTAAACTAAAAAAAGTTAATTAAAAATAAACTTTAAATCTTGTAAAGGAAGCTTCATGGAAATAATGTTCTATGGAATCATAAAAATCCATTCATTCCGTATAATTTAAAGAAACATTTTTCTCATACTTTGGCCGAAAAAGTCAAAAAGTATCTCGTATTGAAAATGACAAAAGATTCCTTTCATATCTTTTACTAAAAATTCACCAATAGGTAAAATTGGATTTAAAAAATTGTAGGAGGATAGTAATAATAATAAATATTGAGGAAACATGGATGTGGATGATAAATTTTCCCCAGTAAATTTTTAAGTATAAACAATCTCGGATAAAAATGAGATTGTGAGATCTTCCCTTACCATAGGTCTAATATGCTTCGTATGTATCTGAACCTCCTGTATAATGATTTAAATATTTTCATTTAATTATTAAATAATCATATTCATTTTTATGATATCATACATGGTCATATTCTTATCTTCTTATTAGTAATATTTCATTGCTACTTGTTATTCGGGTGTTCATTGCTTTATGTTCTTATGCATGTCTTGTCGAATAAATTCTTATTAATATTTCTAGGTTATTAATTCCTTATTTAAATAATGGTATTATTGAAATATATATCATATATATTCATTCAATTCATTTATATAATGATTATTCAATGAAGATCATGTAGAACGATTCACATCATATCGTGGAGACGGTAGGCCGTACGTACGCACGAGCGATAATATCGTTCCCATAATTATTGACTGGTATTGGAGTGGAAGATGGAATGTCTCAGAATTAGTATCTTGTTATAATAATAATATATAATTATTTTTTACACCATTATACCCATCCAAGTAAGGTGGTGGTGGAAAACAGATTACACCACGGCGTGGAGACGGTCCGTATGTACGCATGCACAGTGATTTCATTTTCCGTACGATGGATAGAAGGTGAAATAAGGTTGTTTCATATTTATAATAACATATCAGTATATTAGTGATACTGATGTTATTAATTTATGATTAAACAAACAAAGAATAATAAGAAGAAATAAATTGGAAAGAATCGGTAAAGGATATTACCTCTTCTTTGGCATGTCTCTTCTTAACGTCCTCTTAGGGCACTAAAGATGGTCTTTGAAGAAGCCCGGGACCTCCAAAATGTTTCTAGGGGAGTGCTTAAGAGATATTGGTAGGGTTTTTCCGAGCTTTATGGCTCAATGTGGTGTGAGGAGGCGAGGGAGGAGGTTCCCTTTTATAAGGGAGGAGAGGGGAACCTTTAGGATTATAAGAAATATTAATTTATAATAAATTCTAGCACCACTTAAAAACATCCAAAAATGACTCAATTCGAATATGAGATGATATAGGATTGTAATATTATCAACCAAAAAATTTATACATGATTTGAATTTATTTAAACCTTATCAAATTGATTTAGACTTATTTAATCTATTTAATTTTATTTGTGGTAATAATATTCTAAATTTTAAATTGATAAAAATAATTACTTATGTGCTATTAATTATCCATAATTAGATACTTTATGAAATTTTAGAGCATATAAATTTCTATTTATAATTTTTAAATATTTTTATGATTTTTAAAAAATTTTATAATATGTTATTTTTATAAAATAACAATATTGTCAATTTTGACACTATTCATTTATTTGAATTTAAATAAAATCTACATAGAGGATATATTTGAACTAAAAGCTTTAATAGATTCATAACATGTCATTTTTAGCTATAAAATTAGTGGGGAACATTATATAGTTCATATAATATTTACTTTATTATTTTTAAAACCAGTTATTTGATATTTCAATCAAGAAAATAATTTCAACATCACTATTGTGTCACCTTTAATGATAATTATTTAATCCCTAAAAATTCTAAATAAATTCACATGATTTATATACTTTTATTATCTTTCTGTATACTATTAATGTTCTAAGTTTCATGAAGTTTATCACTAAATTAAAATTATTATACTTATAATATTTAAGTGATTGACATGTTGTCACTTTCTTTGGTTTTAATAATAATGAAATTATTTTCAGGGTCAAAAGTCCATAAAATGAATTTTTTCTGACCCTTAGGTGATAAGGTTATACTTTTAGTCATTTTAAATAATTTTGGCAGGTGTTAGGGTAATTTTATAATCTTATTTTTACCCTTAATTACCCGATTTACCTTTAACTGCAGTAAATAAAAATTATCGTAGTTACTATTCATAATATCAAAAAAATAAAAGTAACCTATTTACAAAATTTGGACCCACTTAATTCAGATATGGAATCCATTTTTCAAAATTCAAAACAAAGAATTTGTAGTAATTAATTTAAAATTAATCACGTTGTTAAGAAAACGGGTTTTAAAAGTTAAAACATTGTCAAAGATTGAAATGTTTTTACCTATAAATTCAATGTAAAATTAATGGTAATGGCATATATTATATTAAATGGTAAAAATATATTCTATTTATACTTTAAAACAATTCAATATTATAATTTAACCATATAAATTATTGGGTTGAAAGAAGTTGTTTTTAATTAAAATATAGCGTGTTTTTACTATTCATTAAAATATGAAAGTTGTCAGAATAAAATAAAAAATTTATCGAATGTAAATTTTTATATCCTGATTCCAAAAAGGAATTTTATTTTTTCAAATTGAACTTATAAAAATGTCAAAAACTAGTTTTAAAGTGGGTGCGCCATCAAAAGGCGACAAAACCACATTTTTTAAAAAACACTTATTTTACCCAAAAAAAATTTATTTTGTTCTCATACCATGTTCTAGAAAATATTTAAAATGAATAATAATGTTATAAAATTCAAAATTTAGTTAATACTATTCATAAAGTCTAGTCCATAATAATATTATAACAATATATCGTTGTTTAGTGAAACCCGGTATTGCATACTACACATGCTATCGAGGAAGGTCGCGATTGTGTGTAATGCAAGCCAAGATAGTGTTGTGTGCAGTGAAAGATTACTTTTCATATAACATAAAAAATTAAAAAAAATATTTCTCATAAAATCTCATGGTGTTACAGATAACTTCCTCAAATGCAGGGGGTGCATCCTTGAGATCTTTCTCCTCTTCTTCCCCCACTTTCTCATCTTCTTGATCTGAATAGGGGAGGCTTCCTAGCACGGGCTCTTGGGAGTCCAGAGACGAGGCATCGTGGGAATCCCTTCTCAAGCATTCGACCCCAAATTGAGGTTTAGCGGTCATTTTTGCAATGTCACGCTCGACTGTTATGGTTGAAGTCATGAGGACAGTTGAGTGTGTGTCCGGGCTTGAATTCCTACTCTCAACATGGTTGATGGGCAACACATAGTCTCTACCAAGCTACCTGGGGGGTCATCAGGATCCATTTCCGGACCATTTGGATTGGGGATCCTATTGATACATTCAATTGAAGGATTCTTTTTATTTTTCTCATAAGATCCTGTGTCAATGTAGTGTGACTCGGAGAGCACGAAAGGGGCCTTGTCAGCGTTCAATGTCCCAATTATTCCATTGATGCAATATTTGATACACTAGTGGTAGGATGATGGAATGACCATGTGCTTATGGAGCCATGAACTTCCAAGAAGGGAATTGAATGCTGTGTTCTGCCGGACCACAAGGAATTCCAAGTAGGCCACGAGGTCGCCAAAATGGGTTTTTAGCTTGATTTTTCCCATTTACTTATGTTCACTCTTGTCATAACTTAATAGAGTTTTGGAAGAGGGTATTAGGTCATACTCACTATAGCCCAACTTACAGAGTGTCCATAGGGGAAGGAGGTTAACTCCATAGCCTTTGTCAATAAAGACATTCCGGATCTCAACATCATTTAGTGTGTTAGACACATATAGTGGTTTGATATGTCCTTGCATGATGGAATCTTCATCCTGATCGGTGAAGGAAATCACCACATTGCATTCAGCCGGGCCAGTATCCATCTGATAAATCTCAGTGGAAGCTACCTCGGCTTGAATCTCCTGGGTGCTGAGAAAGGCTTCTATAAGCGCCTCCCTGAGATCTGCTAACAAACTCAGGGCATCCAGGATTGAAAGTTTGGCTGGTAACGACACCGACTGCTTAAGGATGTCATATTTCTGCTCCAACGGCTGACGCTTCTCTGTTGGCAGGAGATATTTAGTAGGCATCTTGGGAGCTGGAGTACGTGACGAGGAAGGACCGGCTGCAGGGTCAGATGTCGATGGTGTTCCCACGTTCTGGGGACTTGGCCCGTATGTTCTGTTTGTGCGCACCATGAGGCTAGAAACTTGTTCCTCCTCTGAGGGTTACCACAGAATGACCGGGCCAGAGTGGCCACTTGTGGAGGTGGAGGGATATTCTTTCTCCTGTTGAGTCTGCTGAAGGGCTCCCCCATGGGTTTCTGCGATATTAACAGTTTGGGCCAGGGTAAAACCATAGGGTTGGTATCAGCCACGGATGTGCCTCCCCTAGTATCCCCTGGTTTTGAGATTCCTCCTCCCATCCCCATGCATTGGGAATTTGGGTTTTTGGCCATAGTCTTTGTCAGGGAATGATCCCATTAGATGGATGACATTGATGGAAATAAAGATTAGATCCTCGTCTTGTGACAGGTCAACCTGGTCAGTTGTCCCTGATGGTGCCATTTGGTGGGTCAGTGCCCATGGTACCAAGTTTGGTGGCATAAAATTTGACAGTGTCGGGGCTAACTTCGGCCTCATTGTGAACTGCACCTCGTTCGCTTGTCTCCTCCCTGCTCGATTACGCCTGGATGATCGGCTCGTGGATGGTTGTGAGGCTGATATTATCGGTTGTGCGACATTAGGGTCTGTTGGTGGCAACACCGGCTGCCGTAGTTGAGCTCAGAGTATGCCTTGAGCTTGATTGATAGTCTTATGAGTCATCCAGTCATCAAATTTCTTCCCCTTTTTTCTGGTGACTTCCTTCCACCCCTCCCCTTTTTCAGAGTCGGTGGTAGAAATGTACGTCGCATGTGCGGGGGGTTTTTCTAGCTCGACCTTCCCGGAGTCTACCATCCTTTGCAGGAGGTCTTTGAAGACAAAGAATTCCTAGATACTATGCCCCAACATTCGATGGTAGGGATAGTAATCTGGCCTGTCATTGTGGCCAACTTCTTCGGGCTTAATTGGCTCCGGGAGGCGAAGCAAGTTTCAATTCATGGTGGCGATGAAGTAGCCATGAACTTGGTCGTCTCAGAACGAGTATAATTTTTGTTTCCATTCCTCGAGATAGTTCTGCTTCGATCCTCTATGAACATCCCTCTTGGGCGGAGGCATTTGCTGATATACTGAGGGCCCTTGACGATTTGGTGGAGGCCTAGGCAGTGGAGCATGCGCAGGGGCTGGCTTGAGCGTGAAAGAGGACGGTTCAGCTCTAACTGTTCTCTTTATAGGATCCTGTGAGGCTATTCAGGACTTCAGATTGGTCCGCTCCAGGGATTCTTCAATTCTATGGGCAATGACATAGAGATTGCAGAATCAAGTGGTGCACTCCACTGGTATGAGCAGTGTTCGCAGCTCATCTCGATGGTTATCGATGCATATGGCCAGCATCTCATCTTGGGGAATTGGCCTATTCAGAGAGTAGGACAGACCCTTCCATCTGGCAATGAAATCCGTGACCCCCTCGTTATCCCTTTGTTTTCAATTCATGAGGTTGAAGACTGTTGTTTTAGGTAGTGTTGAGCTGAAGTGGATCCGGAACTACTGCCGAAGGTATTCTAATCTCAATATAGATTGAGCTGGTAGATTCGTATACCAGACGAAGGCTGATCCTTGCAAGGTCCTCATGAAGCATTTGAGTTTCACTGCTTCTTGTTGTTCCGGAGTTCCCATCATAGGGTTTCAATAAGACATGTAGTGCATCAAATGCTGTTCCGGAGCGCCTGATCCATTGAAAATAGGGAATACAGGGCTCCCAAAATTTGGCAGAGGAGGCCTGTTGCTCACCCAATATAGGTAGGGCTTTCTCTCTTGCTGTATCAGAGCGCATCGACCTTCCATTGCTTCCAATCGATATGTCAGTGCCTCGATGGTGTTGGTGAGTCCCTAGTTTACATCCTATTGGGCCCAGTCTTGGGCAGGTGTAGCCCGAGGCATTGCTTGAGGATCCGGCTCGATCGGAACCAAGGGTGCATATTTTTTTTGTGACACCTTCGGAGGGTTTAGACGCACTCACTCCGGTTTCTTCCTGAGTGTAGGGAATTATTGGTATTCATCGGGATCCATATTCAGGTAGTTGGACGAGCCAGTGCCTCATTGGGCGGGAGCCCTGACCATGCTTCATTTGCTGGGGAAAACCTTGGTCTTTGAGGTTCACTTACTGGGAGTGCAAGGTTTTTCTTTTCTTGGGAAGCGCTTTCAATAAGATTATTCCTCTGGAGAAGCTCAACATTAATCCGCCTCAATTATTTCATTTCCTCTTCCTGTCGAGAGAATCTCTCTTCGAGTGTAAGTGGCTCGTTTTTATTGAGAGAAGGAGACGGGTTAAGGTCAAATAGTCTTTTGTTCTTATCCTTGTTGTAAGCTTGTAGGGTAAGAAGAGGAGGGTTAGCTGGAAGGGTGGCCATATTTAGGGTGGCCCTCTGGTTTCAGGTGTGCACACCTGGTGGTTTGTTGTGAGTTACAGCCTGACCAGAATCATCGTCTCTCGATCAGTCCAGATTTTTATCATCTCTGGTGTCACCCATGGGGTTAGCCTCTATGGCGTTGATGGATTAATATCATGGGGTGGAGGAGATATCATCTTCCAAATGGGAAGAGGATCTCCTGCGCCTTTTATTGGTCATCCCCTTCCTGTCTCAGGATTGCTTTCGGGCTCCTTGACGAAGGGTGACACGGAGAGTTCTCTGATGCGACTTTACGATACCCCTCCATCTTGAAGGGTATGGTGAATCAAAAGATGGGATAAGACAGTGACCTCCTCTTCTAACAGTCCTCCCTAGATGATAAAATACTGATTCTCATGGGGGAGGTTATTTTTGAGGTGGTAAAAAATCCCCCATCCCTAAGGGATGGGGCTGGATCCGTTCCCTGGACGCTGAGTCTCTTCCCATTTGTATTGGTCTTACGGGGGAATTTGTTTTTAAAAATGACCCCCAACCCTACAGGCTGGGGTTCACCCTATATTGTGGTAGTTACTACTGCTCTTGCTACCTACCTGATCTTGCGTGCCCCCATTCGTGGGTGAACTGGATCTGATGCCGAGTTCACCTATGAATCAATCCCTGCTGAGAGGCAATCAATGACTGCTGATTAGCCTCTCTTAGGTGAGAGGCCTGTTGTATGATTTAGGTGGAATAATTCGGAATTTTGTGAATGGATTATTCCCGTCGGGCCTGACACTTCTATGACTTACTCAAGGCCTGTCTCTACTGGGTGTGTCACCTTTCCCGAACAGGGAGATACTCAATTTTCTGTCATGCGTGATGGCGTTTCAAGATATTATGTTGAACGAGTTCTTTTGGGTGGGGAGCAGAGTGATATGAATAGCTCCATTTTCTTCCCATCCTCTAATATGGACTCCCATCAGAGTGTCACCAATGAGGCGGCACATTTGGTGTAGTGCATGGAGGCAGGCTAACTCAATGTTTCTTTTAGGCCTCTCAGGTCATGGTTGCCGCACCGGAGGAAGAGCTTCCAGGTCGATGTGACGTAGGAGGTCTCCTATTGTTTTGACATGGTATACATACACATCATAGGGCAGGAAGCTTGATTTCATCTGGAAGAGGGTTATCCCTATATTGGAGCAGATTTCATGGGCACATTCTTCTGACAAATTTCTAGGTATGTTGAATTGCGAGTTGGTCGTGGGCCAAAACATAACTAGTATATCATCTTTGGTCAGTCATTTCTTTAGGTGAAACATGTCGACATACTCCCCCTCTAGTGATTTCTCTACCTGGTCAACCCAACTGAGAGGCTCACCGATAGTGTGGTTGGAGGAAGTAGGGCCAATAGGGGTTGAATTATCACGTGAGCAATTATGAGGTGGTTCAGAAGATGAACGTGGACCCGGACCGTCTCTTGATTGATGAAGGGTGTCGTTTGTGACCAGCTGGGAATCTAACATACTTGATCCCATCCTTCTGAGTGCCTCGGTATATGATGGCTTTTCTTTTCTTGATTCGGCAGGGGGAGGACCTTCCTGTCGATATGATATGTAACTGCGGGGAGGACCTTCGCAATAACGGCTTCAATGGTGAGGACTACCATTACAGCTGCCGTAGGGAGAATGTCTGCTGGGTACACCCTAGGGAGGGCCTTCTCATTGATTGATGTCTAGGTGGGGAGTTCCTCCGCTATACGTGTTGTAATGGTGAGGGCTACCATCACGGCGGAAACAATGGCGAGGACTACCATCACAGTTGTCGTAGGGTGAATGTCTGTAGTGTACACCCTGGGGAGGGCCTTTAGAATGTACTGCAATGAGTGGTGGGCCTTCTCGTTGATCAGTGTATAGGCAGGGAGGGACTCTTCTATCCATGTTGTAATGGTGAGGGCTACCATTACTACTTGACGCCTCACTGTATAGAGGAATTTTTTAGATTATACCCAGGGGGTGACCTCTAAGGCATTTCGCAGCGAGGGGAGGACCTTCTGGCTGCGTAGTGCTGTTACGGGGAGGGCCTTCGCGACAACTGCCATCATGGTGAGGATGACCATCATGGTTGGACGTTTGATGTGTATCCTAGGGAGGACCTTAAAGACACACTACGACAAGGGGATGACCTTCTCATTGCGTGGGGCCATTGCGGGTAGGACCTTCGCAATGGTGGCCATGGTGGCGAGGACTACCATCACGGCGGCCGCAATGGAGAGGCCTACCATCACAGTTGTTGCAGGGAGAATGTTTACGGGGTAAACTCTAGGGAGGGCCTTCAGAATATACCACAAAGAGTGGAGAGCCTTCTCGTTGCATGAAGTCTCTACGGGGAAGTCCTCCATTATAAGGGTGGTGGGGACTACCACCGTGATCTGATGCCCGGCTATGCAGAATGTTGTTGCAACGTAGCCCCTAGGGAGGACCTTCAGGGCATGCCACGTCAAGGGGAGGGTCTTCTGGTTGTGATGAGATGCCACTGCGAGGAGGGCCTCCGTAGTTGTGACTATGATAATGAGGACTACTATCATAATATGTGGTCCCACTGCACGAAGAGTGTTTTTTGTGTATACCCTGGGGAGGACCTTCAGGGTAGACCACAACAAGGGGAGGGATTTCTTGCTGCTCGATATTCAGGTCACGTGGAGGGCTACCATGACTCTCATCAAAAGAGAAGTACTCGTGATCGATCGTTATATGCCTGTGGTGGAGGCCCCCATGGGTGCTCTGGGGAGGAACTTCAGAGTTGTTGGTAGCAACATTGCGTGGAGGACCTTCGCAACTGGTACTGCCACTCCCATAATATGGTAATGGGTGGGAAAGGCTCTGAGCCTTCGATATCAGCTTAGAGGTATTGGGAACCCCAGCTTCCAGTAGAGCGGATTCATGAACCCAATCTTTATTTTTCGGCTGTCATCGGCATGTTCAGGGCGATTTCTTGCGGGCAACGGGGACCGTCTACTGTTGATAACGGCCTTCACCTTTGGGTCCATTTCTAATTGGGTCCCGTGATGCTACCGGGATATGCCGACAAACATCTTGACATTTAGAAGGGATATATTCTTTCTCTGGAGCATCCACCGTGATGGACGGGTGTCCCCTAGTTGGAACAAGTGCAGCTTCTCGATCCGGTTGCCCTTATATCGCGGAATATGGCCGACGACCCTCCTGGGTGGAATCAGAGATTCAGATATGCTTCGAGGCGGCTATCTCATCTGTTATATGAGACGCCTCAATTGGGAATATGGGCTCATGGGACCGAGTTCTTACTATTGCCGCTGATGCAATTATATTCTGACAAGTCTGCAAGATATGATCTGGGATCGATACCTACTCCTCCATCCTTGCCAGAATATGCAGAGAGACATCTTTGGCTGGAACGGGTATAAAAACCCATTCTAGTATCGGGGTAGGAATATCATGCTCCAGTCCTCCAGTGGTCAGTGGGTACTGACAATTATCCTATGTTGGGGCAGGTGAACGAGTCTGCCACTGTGCTGGGATATGCCGGTTTATCTCTCCATTTGTCACCACATCAGGATGACGGGCTTTACTTACATCCGCAGGGAGCTGACCCTATATGTGTTGGTTCCCCAACATATCGAGTCAGTGGCCTTTATTGGAAGGGAGACGTGCCTGCCTATTAATTTCTGCCACATCTGGATGGAGGGCTTTGTTGATCACCACCATATCAGGATGGTAGGCGTCAGAAGCATCTGCTAGGAACTAGTCCTAAAGGCGCTGGGTTTCCACCATGTCTGGTTGGTGGGATTCACAACCCTAGGCAGGGAAAGGTGCCTGCCGGGTAGGTGTCGTCCTGTGTGAGTGACGGGCTTGATGGAGCTCAGCAGGGATGCGTGCCTACTTGTATGATTCTACCATGTCTGGATGGCAAACTTTGGATGAGCGGACATGTGTATGTGCCTGATCATGATACGTCTCCATGACTGGGCAGCGGAGCTCCTCCACAGGGACAAGGGTGATGACTGGTCCCTGGTTGTATTTTTTCTGCCCTTGTCGTGTGGTCCAAGGGGCCGGACCTCGGGGAGCGTGGGCATGGATCCTCGGGGTGAAATCCTCCTTAGCCTGAGGATATTGAGTCACGACGTAATTGCAATGACGTCTTCCGGCGGTGGCCTTAGAGAAGAACCCCCTTTCAACGGGGTTGAAGTCCTTAGTGCCGACCTCATCTGCCTCCCTAAAATAAGGGAGTTACTTGTTGTCTCGTTCTAGGGATAGACTCCTGAAACATTTTGAGACGACAATAGGAGTCTTCTGGTTCTACTTTTTCGGTCGCTGGTGGGCAGGTGGCCGGTGGGTCTTGGCGGATTGGAGGGCGTGCATGGCTGCCTCCACCGTCGAGAGAGTACTGTTTAAGTGGTACTCTCGGATCAACGCATCCGAGACCCAGCATTGAAGATGCTGAGTAGGTGATGGGGTCCTTCGTTGGTTAGGATATCCGGTCACTGTGTAGCTTGAGGTACACACCTGTGAGTTCATCCGTGATGCCATTGGATCGAAGGGAGTTTTATGTGGTACCTGTAAAAAATATTTTAACAAATACAAACACCAAACCCGTCAAAGCATCATCTCATGATCCAATGCATAATTAATGACCTTTATTGGAACTCCTTGTGAGTATAAGGAGGCACAGAGTGAGATTAGGTTAAATCTTTCATGCTTGGTTAAAGATTCACATCGTCTTCACCATTTTTTGTTTCACAACTAATCGTATGGAGTGGACCGACGTGCCCGACTGTCGATCTCATGGAGGGCTGACCTCCGCTCAATCGCTATGGTCGGGTATATCGATATTCGTTTCGAAATTACCAGTGGTCCCATATCCAATGATATGTGGACCTACTTTCCAAAGGCAAGTGTTTGCTGGGTGATTTGGCCAGTGATTCTTAAGAACTCACATTGGTCGAGAGGATGGGAAGTCAGGCTCATCACTCCCTTTGGGGGGGGGGAATTATTGCCTATTATGGGACACTCTTATAGATTTAAGACATATTCATATGTTCAAAAATATTTGGTTTATACCCAATCATAGTATCCACGGATTACTCTTGGTTGGAAATGGTCAGCTAAACGCAGGGATTCAGAACCATTTAGGCCTGAGGTTTACCATCCCTCAGTGGATTAATGACTCCGAGGAGTTTGGAATCATTGAGACGGTACTGGTTTGAAGCATTTTAATTGGGTAGTCTAGAGTTTATTGTCATCCAGGGGGAGAGAAAATGACTAGAGCATTTGGATCGAACCAGTGATATGGGATTCCTACGTATCCTCGTGAGAGGAATCAGAATACATGTAGTTCGATAGTGTAGTTTAACGTCATGTGGGATGAAGGATCAGGGATTACACTCTGAGGTGGTCCAATGAGATGGCGGATTGGGCTTACACTATATGGCAGCCCATAGAGTTGGTGAAACGACGTGAAGGTGTCAGAACGACCGGGTGGTGGGCTTGGAATTCGTGGAGGCTTCCTACATACCATGCCTTTTCATGGATCAAAGTCCTCATAGTTCGTAGGAGGTGGTGTCGTAGAACCAATGTGAAGATGGACCGAGGGTCTGATGGGTAGTGGGCTTGAACCTCGTGGAGGCTTCTTACGTACCATGCTTTGACATGGATCAATGTCTTCATAGTTCGTGATGGATAACAACGGTTTACAGCTAGATTGGAATGCACTTTAACTTCATGCGGGATGGAGATGGTGCCATGGTCAATGCTTACACTAAGCCCACATGAGTCTTTCTCGGTGTGAAAAACAAGAGGCAGCAGAGACCTGACTATCACGTCGCGAAAGGTGCATCCGTGGGGAGTGGAGTGGGGATTACCCATGGAGTGGCCCAGAGAAATGGAGATTGGGACTTACTCCAGGATGGAGGCCTAATGGTGACAAATCCCAGAGGGAGAGGGAAAGGGTATCCCCATTTCCATCTCCCCTATTTGTTCTTGTCACCGTGGATGTACGAAGGTGCATGGGTGCTACCTTCTGCAAAAATGATAGGGGCTTACACCAAGGAGACTGCCCTGTCACTCTCAGAAGAGGGGAGAATTACTCACCGCTGGCATCAAAAGGAAATGCAAGCGGGGTCCCCCACTCCAGGCCAATGGAGAGGTAGAAAGGCGACTCTCGGGCTCGGACCCTGCACTACCGTCGGTATGTGAACCCAGGAGTGTTTTGGGAACCCGTTCAAGGGATGGATCAACCTATTTTCTCTCACCTACCGTGGGTATGTGAACTCAATGTAGCATGCGGATGCACCTGGAGATTGCATCATACTGATCTGGTGGCTTCGGTAGAGGCCTTGGCTCGGGGCCGATGAATAGGCCAATGAGGGGTTTGTGAAGGATCAGGCCGGATTGGAAGGATTTTTGCTAACTTGGGGAATGAGAACACTGAAGGAGTTGGTGGGCCACATGGGTGTAAGAGGAGTGGTGCCTTTCGTGTAGGGGGGTGAAACGTGGCTGGAGAAGCGGTCCTCTTACCTGGGTGGTGCGCAGACTGATAGGCATCCCTTTTACCAGGGTGTAATGTGGCTTCAGGTTCGGCCAGCGTACAAGTTTGGTACGTAGAGGAGTCTGCATGAGTAATAGTGGATAGGGGAAATGCCGTTTGGGGGTTCGTCGGTCAGGGCTTCGCCCGCGTAGGAGGGTGCTACGCGGTGCGTCAGATCGAAAAAGGGGCATAGACTCCTTGGTCCATGGGAAGTACATCCACGGAGGTACCATGTCTCACGATATTCCTTTTTATTTATATTTTTAGTTTGTGGTTCACCAATTTGTTATGCGTTTTTTGTTCCCTTATTAATTCATTCCCTGTTTCATACTTGTTCTAGTTTGCGAATTGGATCTTCACTGTTTGCGAAATCATAAGCTCTTTCCTTCGAATTCCTTCCACCCAAATCTAATTGATCCCTTTCTTCTCCCCTCCATCTCCTTTTATAGAGTGGGGAAAGAGATGTATCTGTGGTCATGCGACACCTTTTGCGGAGGCTCATGACCGGTAACCCGGTTTATGGATGACATGGTCAATCCGCAACTCACGAGGGGAATTGAATGCACTTTACACGTGAAAAAACTAGTTTGGGGAGTGATACGTGGCCGCACAGGGTTCTGCCTCTATTTTGTGAATGACAGCATATGTGGTCTGGGTCGGTTGACGCAGTTCGCGGCTAGGGAAGTTCGCGACGGTGGACCGGCCTGGGGCCCGTCCTACTTCGTGCCCGCAGAGGGTCCCTGCCGCTGTTCGACGAACGACAGCTATCCGCGGAGGAGGTGTCTTGCTGATCCGGCCACTTACCATAAACATTGGATTGGTACGTGGACCGGTTGGTCTTTGTCCAACCATTGAGTATGCTCCACATTTTTTCCCAAGTCCTTGAGGGAAATTTGGTAGAATACTCTCTTAAATTAACGGTATTTTCATTCTCCTTTGAGGATTTTTCAGGAATCTATAGTCACGAAGTCCCAAGTAGAAGTATCACAAAGATCTGTCTCGTCATAGGGGTCTCAACGCAACAGACGACGCCTCAATTGGACGTTCGGTCTGTGAGTTATTGGCATTTCCGTACCAGGGCCTCGTTGGTTTTTAGGCTCTAACCAACCCGACTCTACTCCAGATATGTCCAAAAATCATTTGGGGTATTCCAATAGATATTTTTCACTCTAAGATTTCCCTCGCCGCAGACGGTTTGTCGATCGGACTCCCGTAGCCCAAAATATGGGCGAATAAGTTTAATCGGGTCAAATGGGTCCGGACTGGGGTCCGACCCGGTTCGCGGGTCCGACCTAGCCCGTAGGTCCAACCCGGCCCAATGGGGCGGTGGTCCCAGTGGGGGCCCGGTCCGATGGCGGCCCATCTTGGTGGTAGTTCGGCCCGAGGGGACGGCCCGACTCGTATGGGCGGCCCGACCCAGATGGCTGGCGGCCCGTGTGGCCTGGCGGCCTAGATGGCCCTGTAATGGGGGTTACACCTCCTATCTTCTGCAACAGCCAGCACGTGGTGTCGGCCCAGTCTCCATGGGACCCTTCGGATCACACCTGTAGTGCGCACCGGCGGCCGGCTCAGCCGGCCGCCCTCCTATATCTGCTGCGGCCTATGGCCGCAGTTCTTCTCCAGCGCAGCGCGATGGCGCCACACCCAGCCTGTCCGTCTGCCGCGGCCTTCGTGGTTGCGACCCCTTCTTCTAGTGCGGTGCGATAGTACCGTGCCTCTCCGGCACCACCATGGCCTGCCAGGCCATGACCGGGTTCTTTTCACGGTGTGACAGCGCCGTGCCCCTTCGGCGACCCGACGACCTTCGCATTGCAAGTTTCCTTTGCGGTCGGCCCAACGCCGGCCGATTTCCTTTGTGGTCGGCCCGACGTCGGCTGGATTCCTTTGCTCAAACTCCATCTTCAAAAATCGAGAACAACAAGGGGGAGGGTCCGGCCATGTTCGTGCAGTCCGAGCCCTCCTCGTTATGGTGACAACAATCAGCAACTCTCAAACCACAAATTGAACTTCGAAGAATGGAAATAAATTCAACTCAAACCCATAACTAGTATGACAATGATTTTTGACGATGTCATAGAATGGTGGGCATCATTTCGTCGACGTCAGAAAAGGAAGAGGATGCCTATTGTTGGCGGATGAGCGTTCAGTGGGGACAAAGTCGAAGACAACATCATTCACAGTCGACTCCTTCTCAATTGGAACAGTTGATGATCGAAGAAAGAGTTCATCATTCTTCAGTGGTGAGTGGCGTTCTTCATTAGAAGGATGAAGTTCTCCAAGTATTTACTATCCCTCTCCCAAGCTCCACCAAATTAATTACCAACCTAAAAATAATAGATTATCTATTATTTTAATGGTTGGAAAGAATTCAAATGGATTCAAAAAGAGTTTAATTAAATTTTGAAACTTAACCAAATAAATGAGATGGGTTGGCTCAATTAAATGGAGGGACGGTGAAGAGATTATACCCCACATAAATGGGGGTTAAAGTGGGGTTTAAACCCCATGTGGGCCCCACCAAGGATATCCTCCCAAGGGAGGTTATGTGCGGGTCGGCCCCACCTCTAACCTCCACTTGGAGGTTCTAACCACCTCATATATAAATAAGAAAACTCTGTATTTTTATTTAATTTTATTTTAAAACCTAAAAATCTAACATCTATTATCGTTAGAATGCAACTACGGTGAAGGTCTCAATAAGAAATCACTGATGCTGTGAGTTCAACGGTGCCCTCAGATTTCAATTTCGAGCACCGGTTCAAAAGATATAAAATCCCGCTTGTATGTTTACTGAACGTACCCGAAAAAAAATTTAGAAATTGATTTCGGGCACACCGTCCCTCAAAATCATGCACCGTAAATTTTTTCGGACTCATAAAAATCCAATGAATTTAAGAAAAACTTTTCCACAGAATTTCTAGGTCTCTACATTCTCCCCACCTCAGGGATTTACATCCCCATAAGCTACAACTCAAACTAAGGGAACAAAAGGGGGTACTGAGCACGCATCTAAGCCTCTCGCTCCCATATGCTCTCCTGGAGGTTCCCGTGCTGCCAAAGAATGCACACCATATGTATCAACCATCCACGTAGGAACAATCCTGTTGATCCTCAGTCTCCACTAGAACCTCCATGAATGTTGCCCCGTCATCATTGTCCATCTCCCCATAGTCGATGATGTGGGATGGGTCGTGAACGTATCTCCTCAGCTGAGATACGTGGAAGACTTCGTGTACCCAGTGCAACTGAGGTGTAAGAGAAAAGCGGTAATCCACCTCGACTACTCTGCTGAGGACCTAGAAAGGTCCGATTAATCGTGAAGATAACTTGACACATTGGCCAAATCTCCATAGACCTCATCGAGGTGAGACCCATAGAAAGATGTGGTCACCATCCTCGAACTCTAGAGGCCTCCGTCTCCTGTCAGCATATGACTTCTGCCTGCTCTGTGCAATCTTCATCTACTCCTGGATGATCTGCAACTTCTTAGTGGTAGATCGCACCATCTCTGGTCCCACTAGTGCTGACTCCCCAGGGTCTGTCCAGCACAGTGGCGATCTGCAGGGTTTACCATATAGCGTCTCGAAAGCTGCCTTACCGATGGTGTAGTGATAGCTGTTGTTTTAGGAAAACTCAACAATAGTAATTGATCCTCCTAGATATGAAAAAGTCGAGGAAACAAGCATGGAGCATGTCCTCGAGGGTCTGAATGGTCTGCTCAGTATGACCATCTGTTTGAGGATGGAAGGAGGTGCTCAAGAAAATATGTGTCCCGAAAGCCTCCTACAACCCCTTCCATAGTCGAGAAGTAAAGTGTGTGTTACGGTCAGAGACAATAGAAGAAGTTACTCCATGTAAACACACTATCTCCTAGACATAGAGGCGTCCAAAGCTCTCTACTAAACCCTGGTCTCCGATCGGTAGGAAGTGGGCTGACATGGTGAGTAGGTCAATGATCAAAAATATCGAATCATGACTCCTGGATGTATGTGGAAGTCTCATCATGAAGTCCATGGATATCCCATCCAACTACCACTATCGGACCTCTAAGGGTTGTACCAATCCAACTGGTACCTGGTGCTCCGCATTCACTTGCTGATAAGTGAGGCACTGAGGGAAAAACTCAGCTACTTCCTTCTTCATACCTAGCCACCAGTGATGTCATCGAAGGTCCTGGTACATCTTCGCCACTCCTAGATGTACTGCTAGAGGGGAAGTATGGAACTCCCTCAACACTTCCTCCTGAAGTTCTACTGGTACTATGGTACATCCTCTTAAGAGGACGATGTGCTCCCCACCTTTAGAAAATCCATCAGGTTCATGTCCTATGGATAACTGAACACGTCATTTCTGGCAGTCAGTGTCTCCACATTGTGCCTCCCTGACTCGCTGAAGAAGTGGAGGAGTGACTGTAAGATATTGTAGATAGAATGCTCCATCTCTATCCAAAAAGGCTATCTGTAAGGCAACCAGATTCTTTTTCGCATCTCCTAGCAGTTTTATACCAGATCTTCTATTGAGATAATCTTCTACAATGTTCCCCTTGCCAGGAGTATAGACTATCTTGAAGTCATTGTCATGGAGGAACTTGAGCCATTTCTGCTTTATCAGGTTCAGGTCCTTCTGATAGAAGATATACCAGAGACTCTTTTGATCAGAGTACACAGTAAAATGCTCGCCCATCAGAAAGTATTGCCACATCTTCAAGGCGAAGACCAGTGCTTCTAACTCCAGGTCATGGGTAGCATAGTTATGCTCATGTTGTCTTAGCTTCCAAGAACCATACGTGATCACAGCTCGCTCTTGCATCAGGACACACCCGAGTCCGGTCCTTGATGCGTCGCATTAGACTACTTACCCTACGCCTTCCTCTGGAAGCATCTAGATGGGGGAACTAGTCAGCCTCTGCCTCAGCTCTTGAAAGCTCTGCTGGTATCTCTCTGACAATACGAAGGGTTTACCCTTATTTTTCAAGGCTAATAGTGCTGCTGCAACTCTGGAGAAGTCTGAAACGAACCTCCAATAGTATCCATCCAAGCCCAAGAAACTTCGTACCTCTGTCACACTCCTAGGTGGCTCTCAAGCAAGTACCGCCTCGATCATTGCTGGATCCACTGCAACTCCATCCTCCAAGGTGACGTGTCCCAAGAAGTGAACCTCTCGAATCCAAAACTATCACTTTGAGAGCTTACCATAAAGATGGTTCTCTCATAGTGTGTCCATTACTACTTGAAAATGGTAGGCATGCTTCTCCTCAGTAGTTGAGTAGATCAGTATGTCCTCGATGAAGACAATGACAAAGCGATTGAGGTAAGGCTAGGATATCATGTTCATGAGAATCATGAACACTTCTAGAGCATTGGTTACGCTGAAGGGCCTAACCAAGAACTCGTAGTGGTTGTACCGACACCTGAAGGCCATCTTCTGCACATCTGTATCTTGAACTCGGAGCTGGTGATAACCTGGTCTGAGGTATATCTTCGAGAAACACCATGCTCCCTTGAGATGATCAAGGAAGTCATCAATCCATGGGTGTGGGTACTTGTTATTCATGGTCACCTGGTTCAGGCGATGGTAGTCAACACAAAGCCTCAAGCTCCCATCCGCCTTCATGACTAATAGAATAGGGGCTGCCCAGGGAGAAACACTGGGCCTGATGAATCCCTTCCCCTGAAAGTCCTCTAGTTGTACTTGTATCTCACGAAGCTCAGTGGGAGCTATTAGATATGATGGAGTAGATATCGGCGTTGTCCTGGGGTACGGATCCATGTAAAAGTCTACCTCTCTGTGAGGAAGTAGTCCTGCAACATTGTCGGGGAAAACATCCGCGTACTGGTCCACCACTACAGGATAAGTCGGACTCTCCACATCAACTTCTTCGAGGATAAGGCAAGCCAACTGGTGATTGATCGGCTACACCATCCTCTGAGTAAGTCTGTCATGCGCTGCAAAGACTCCCTTCTTGCCGATGAAGGTAAACCTTGTCCCATCTATGCAGACACACCACACTTTGCTCCTAATTCAGTCAATCTGAGCATGGGCTATAAATAACCAGTCTATAACCAAGATGACTTCATAAGGCCCCAACGCTTCTATGAGGAGATCCCAGTCGAAGATATCACCTCCTAGAGTAAGGTCACACTTCCGACACCAGTGTGTAATCGTTGATTCTGCTCCCTTAAGAGTCTCTAGCCTTAAGGATCGAGCCAACGACTCCATCAGAATCCCTGAGCTCCGAACGAGGGCAGTGGAAATGAAAGAATGACTGAAACCTATGTCTATAAAGACTACAACTAAGGTGGAGTAGACACAGATCGTACCTTGAATCATCTCCGGAGCACCATGGTCGTATGCCTCAGCTGCCTGAAGCTGAGCTCTCCACTATCCACCCACTCTCAGCGGTCGGGGTGGACCTCCTGGCGGTGGTGGTGGAAACACCTCAAAATGTCGTCCACTGCCAGCTGCTCGACCAGCTACTCTACCAAGTCCACCTACGCCCTACAGACTGCCTCGATTGAACATCTGCCTTAGTCTGGGAGGTCCCTCAACTGTCTGATGATCATCTGAACGACGGGTCGGATAGTCACAAACCATGTGACCCTACCCACCACATGATTAACATTGCTTGCTTCTGACAGTTAAGTCACTGCCCCGGGTTCCTCGAATAGCTTATCCTGAGTCATGCAGTCATCCACCCGTGGGTCTGATCCTCTTGGACCTCTATGTCATCTGTCTACTACCAACTGGAAAAGACTCCTCTGCATGTTGACTAGTAGTGGGTCTCGCTACTGGGGACTGCTCAGCATGGAAACTCTCCATTAGGAGGGCCCTCGCTAATACTCCTGCCTATGTCGGGATGCTGAGGGAGACCATCGAGGCTCTGATCTCTCACCTGAACCCCTGATCGAAGGTACGAGCCCTGAAAAATGGGTCTCGTACCATATCTGTGGAGTAGCGTGAGAGGTCAGTGAACCTCTCTATGTACTGAGCTATTGTCATGCTACCCTTCTGTAGATGCAGTAGCTCCTGTATCCGCACCACACGAAGGATGGATGGTATAAACTCCACCTGGAACAGGCTCTTGAAGTCTATCTAGAGTAGTGCTACCTTGACGTGGACTTGGATCATCAGGCTCCACCATCTTCCTATTTCTTCCTGAATGAGACTCGCAGCAAGGATCCCCATGAGGTATGCTAGTGTCCCTACTTGCCTGAAAACTCTCACCATAGCCTCCAGCCAATTCTCAGCTGCCTGTGGGTCCATCTCTCCCCAGAACCTGGGTGGCCTCTAGCACTGGAACTCTTGCAATGCGCTCAAGCGACGTGCATCGTCTACTACTAGGGCGGGTGGTATTGGTGCCCAATAGGGAGTCGTACCACTGGTGCCTGAACGGAAAATGGGCCCCACAATGAGGCCTTGTCACTCGGTGGAATGCCAGCGCAAACAACTCCCGGGTCTCTAACTATTCGTTTGCGGGGGAGGCATCCTGAAAGAAACAGTTGTGACACGGTCAAAATATTGTACCTGGTTAGCTGACCTGGTTGATATGACTTAATGAAAACTTTTGAAAAGAAACACACAATCAGTGTTTTTGCGCACTGAGTCTAAAAGAAGAAGTCAGGGTCCTGGAGTATGGATATGTCGGCCACTACACCAACACTAGACACCCTAAACTGAGAACGAGACTTAGTACCCTTAACACTATTACTTTATAGAAAAGAAAGATCAGAGTATTATGTTCTGCGGTAGAACTGACTCCTCCAATATTAATTTGTCATGACCCATCACCCGAGGCACGTATCGTGACTACACCAAGGCCGCCTCCCATAGGCCAAGGGCTGGTGACTAGCACCAAGGGCTTAAATCCCTAAACTGAGAAGGAATTTTCTTTATGAAATGAAACACACAAAACAGATTACGCAACTGGAAGTAAAACACTAAGTAAAAATTGTATATAGAAGAAGTGCTTGAATGTAAAAGGGGCCGGAAATACAATCCCAACAGTAAAGTAAAACTGAAAGAAAGTATAACTGAAAGCTAGTACAACTGAAATCAAAGTAAAAAAGCTACTGGGTCATCCACCGGGGTTTCTACCTGAAGTGTAGGTATAGATGGCCTCCTCAGCACTACACGTCTGACCGTCTCCTCCGTGTACTGTCACGCCGAGTGGTCCACCTCCCGGTTCCATCCAGACCTGCTACTCTCTGTCCTAGTCAGCACTGGCTGTCATCTGCAACCAACATAACAAGGTGCGGGCATAGCCCGTGCAGGGGTGAGTATAATGATACTTAGTAGGGACCCCAAGACCCTCAAGGTCTCAAAATATCCAACAAGGATGACCACAAAGTAAAAGAATCAATGGATAACCCTTACTTAGGTATATGCCTATACATATACGTATGTTATCTAGTAACCCATTTCAATCATGAGGTAAACACAAAAGTCACTAAATCAGCTCAAAACCAAGATTTTATTTTAGGCAGTGGTAACATGTAACACTTCTAGTCAAACTGTCAAAACCTCGACTTCTAGTGTACTCCTCTCCTATAGAGTATCCTGGGTCTTCCGCAACACACAGAGGTAGTTCCCACTATCCTAGACTATTGTGGTACTCCTCATGTTGAGTATCATGGGTCTGATGCGTCACACCGAAGCGCTCCCCACTATGGGTCTGCCGCTTCACACAGAGGCGCTCCCCCTCGTAGCCTGCTGAGGTACTCCTCCTATCGAGTACCATGGTTCTACCGTTTCACACAGAGGCACTCCCCAATGTGGGCCTGCCGCATCACATAGAGTCACTTCCCATAGAGCTAGTCGAAACAAACAGAATCGATCGGTCAGTAGTCGTTAGGTCTCAACCAGCTACACGGTCTCCACACAACACATGCTCATCTCCAGGAGGATCCGCTCGACGAGCTACTTGTTGATACTCCAAATTTCAAGAAGTCCTAATTAGAATTATCTCAATGGTCCATCCCGTCATAGGGGTCTCAACGCAACAGATAGTGTGCCAATCAGACCCCCAGTCTATGAGTTATTGTAATTTCCGTCCTGGAGGCCCAGTTGGTTTTTAGGCTCAAACCAACCTGACTGTACCCCAACTGTGTCCAAACCTCATGTGGGGTATTCCAATAGATCTCTCTCGCACTAATATTTTCGTTTCCATAGACGGTTTGTCACTCGGACTCCCGTAGCCCAAGATATGGGCAAATAAGTGTAATCGGGTCAAACGGGTCCGGACTGAGGTCTGACCCGGTTCACGGGTCCGACTCGGTTCGCGGTTCTGACCTGGCCCGATGGGGCGGCTCGGACCGGTGGCGGCCCGACCCGGTGGAGGCCCGGCCCGGTGGCGTCCCGGCCCGGTGGCGTCCCAGCCAGGTGGCGGTCCGACCCTATGGCGGCCCAGCCCGTTGGAGGCCTGACCCGGTGGCGGCCCCACCCGGTGGCGGCCCGGCCCGTTGGCGGCCTAGCCCGATGGCAGCCCTACCTGCAGGGGCAGCCCGGCCCGCATGGGCAGCCTGGCCCGTATGGGCAGCCCGCGTGGCCCGACTGGCTGGCCCGCGTGGCCGGATGGCCGGCGGCCCGCGTGGTCAGCTGGCCGGCAGGCCCGACGGCCCAAATGGACACATAAGGGGGGGTTACACCTCCTGTCTTCCGCAACGGCCAGCACGTGGCATTTCCCCAGTCTTCACGGGACCCTTTGGTTCCCGCCTATAGTGTGCACTGGCGGTCGGCTCAGCCAGCCACCCTCCTCTGTCCGTTGCGGCCTACAGCCACGGTTCTTCTCCGGCGTCGCGCCCAGCCCATCTGTCCACCGCAGCCTTTGTGGCCGCGACCCCTTCTTCTGGCACGGTGCGATGGAACCACACCCCTTCAGCACCATCACAACCTAGTTCTTTGCACGGCGTGACGACTTTGAGCCCCTTCGGCGACCAGGCAGCCTTCGTGCATCCGGTTTCCTTTGCGGTCGGCCCGACGCCGACAAGTTTCCGTTGCAGTCGGACCAATGTCGGCTGATTTCCTTTTCTCCACCTCCATCGTCAACAATCGAGAAGAAAAATGGGAGGGTCGAGCCATGTTCGTGCGGTGCGAGCCCTCCTAGTTATTGTGAAAACAATCGGAAACTCTCAAACCATAAATTGAACGACGAAGAACGGAAATAAATTCAACTAAAACCCGTACCTCGTATGACGATGATTGTTGAAGAAGTCGCATAATGGAGGGCGTCGTTTCGTCGACTTCGGTAAAGG
The DNA here is from genome assembly GCA_963277665.1 of Viscum album. Lineage (NCBI taxonomy): Eukaryota > Viridiplantae > Streptophyta > Magnoliopsida > Santalales > Viscaceae > Viscum > Viscum album. Next base: position 1,264,916,903 of record OY728151.1, on the reverse strand, counting down.
AAGAGGATAACCATCATTGGAAGATGAGCGTTCAATGGGGACGAAGTCGAAGATGGCCTCCTTCATGGTCGAATCCTTCTCTTTTGGCACGGTTTAGGATCGAAGAAGGAGTTCGTCATTTTTCGGTGGTTAGTGTCGTTCTTCGTTGGATGGATGAAGTTCTCCAAGTCTTTCCAATCCCTCTCCCAAGCTCCACCAAATTAATTACCAACCCAAAAATAATAGACTATCTATTATTTTATTGGTTGGAAAGAATTCAAATGGATTCAAAAGGAGTTTAATTAAATTGTGAAACTTAACCAAATAAATGAGATGGGTTGGATCAATTAAATGGTGGGGAAGGTGAAGCGCTTCCACCCCATATAAATGGGGGGGTTAAAAGGGGGTTTAAAGCCCGTGTGGGACCCACCAAGGATATCCTCCCAAGGGATGTTATGTGTGGGTGGGCCCCACCTCTAACCTCCAATTGGAGGTTCTAAACACCTCAAATAAAAATAAGTAAACTCCTTATTTTTATTTAATTTTATTTTAAAACCCCATATATAACTTCCATTCACCATAGAACAAAACTACGGTGAAGGTCTCCCTAAGAAATCACTGACGCTGCGAGTTCAATGGTGCCCTCAGATTTGAATTCCAAGAAACAGTTCAAAAGATATAGAATCCCACTCATACGTTTACTGAACGTACTCAAAAGAAACTTTAGAAATTTATTCCGAGAACACCGGGCCTCATAATCCAGCGCTGTAAATTTTCGCGAACTCATAAAAATCCAATGAATTTGAGAAAAACAATTCCAGGGAATTTCCAGGTCATTACATTTCACCTGAATGATATTCTACCAAAATAAAATGAACATAAATATTGAACAGATGACTCTAAATAAATTCTATGTTCACTGTGAATGATCATTAAAAAATACATTTTGGTCCAAATGATTTCATATTATATCACAAGGACAATGAATCACTAATCAATTTCTCTAATTATTATTGAGGGAGATACAAGACTGGTGAATAATGTCCTTTAAAATTTTTATATTACATTCATATAATTTAATGGTTTAGAATAATATATAGATATAAGGAAACCATGAAACAAATGACATGAAATGTAGATAGAAGAATTAATTATGGTAACCTATATAATTGATAATATTTACCACTATGGATTAATTTTTATAACATGTATCCAGAATTTTCTGATGATCTTAGCTTGTGTAATTTCTATTTGGAGAAAATCCTTTTAGAGTAAAGAGTATTACTCAAATTACAAGTACCATTATGTTGGAAAATGATGAATTATCATCATTGTTATTAATGAAGCATAAATACATTATTTTGTCTCTATATATATCTATAATAAATAAATACTTTAAAGATATTGTCGCACATGAGCCTCAGCCTAGATGGTGAGGTATCCTTAAGTGCATCCTCAAGTCCCAGGTTCAAAACCAGGTAGAAGCATATTTCTGGTACTGTAGCAGTACTGTAGCAGAACGGTACATTGTGCGGGTACTGTAGTAGGCACTATAGCAGTTTCTGTAGTAGGTACTGTTTGGTACTGTAGTATCTGGAACTATTCACGTTAGGACACCAGTTTGGGCTTGGAGTCCTTATGGCTTTCGGGCCACCCAAGGCTTCAGTTCAATAGGGATTTCGGGCCACCTTTAAGGGATTCGAGCTACCTTAAGGCCTTCGATCCACATACAGTTTCCCTAGACTGACTTCAAAAAAGGAGAACCCCGGAAGAGGATTCAGAGCAGGTGAACTTAACAGAGCAAAGCCAAATGGATTTTTCAGAATGAGAGGGTATGGCTATGCCATCAGAACTAGTCTAGGATTGCACGAGAATCCTAGCTAGACGACCATGTGATGGTGGAGAGCTACTATCATGATGAGAATGCAGGGGAGGGGCAGTTCCTTATAGATAGTCTCGTTGAATTCCCTAAGGCCTTCGGGACATGTAATCTCCTAAGCCTACGGGCCTTGTAATATCTGATTCTACAGGCCTTGTAAGGGTTCCCCATCATCCCTTTAAAGGGGTGTTATCAAGAATAAAAAAAATGAAGACGTTTAGCCCATTCGGGTAAAGATATTTTCGTCTATTTTTCTCCATTGATAGATGATTTGAATTCCATATGGGATAATGGTGTTACAACATATGATTCTCATAGAAGTGAAGAATTCACAATGAGGGGCTTGTGGTATGGGAAGGTAAATGACTTTACTACTAATAAAGAGTTTTTAGGATACATAATTAAATAAATGTTGGGGTTTTCTATTTTTTAAGAATTCATATACTCTGTTTGGGGGAAACATTCCCTGAAGACTATGATTTTAGGAAATATGAAATTTTTACCTCTAAAACAAAAATATCGATCTTAGATTATGCCATTGAATAAAAATACTGGATAATGTCAAAAAAATTCCCCACTAATGGGTGATCAACTATTTGATAAAGTAAATGATATTTGAACTATTTTTGGTAAACCAGTTTTGAAAATCCTTAAAAAATTAAGTTGGGAAAAGTGATCAATTTTCATTGAATTTATGTGTTAGTATTGTTTGTATGAAATATATTTTCTTGATTTCATCTATATAGGAAAAAGTTTATTTTCTTATTTTATTAGAATGTTAAGAAATGTTCCTGAAAAAAATAATTGAATAAAGGCTATATTTTACATTATTGACATGGGAATAAGGGATGTGTTATCATTAGTGAAGGATAAAGGGAGAAAATTTCTTTCTCGAGTATCTTACACTCTATCCAGAAAAGAAATATAGATATTGTGTAATTTCATTAATGGTGTAAATTTTCCAAAATTTTGTTCATCAAATACCAATAATTTCATTCTAATGAATAATTTTAAGTTAAAGGGAATAAAATTGTAGGAATTTTGTGTTTTTATGGAAGTTATTATGCCCCTTTATTTATGTTGCATTATGCCTAAAATGTATGACGTATTTTTTCTAGACTTGGATTCTTTATCAAATCCATATGCCAAAATATTTATGAACCAGATAATATTACAATCATATACAAAGGTTTTTTAGTCTTATTATGTGAATTATAGGTGTTCTTCCCTGCATCAATCTTTGATATAATGGTCTGGAGGATGGTTCACGTGGTTATAGGGGTTTAACTATGTGATCCTATCCATTAAATATAGATGTAAACCATTGAATATAACATGAATATATTGAAATGGTATGTCAAGTATCGATCTACCAAGGTCTCTTCAGAGAAGACGCCTTATGGGAGAAGTTATTTCTGGAAGAGATGTTGTTATAATTATTTTCATGGAGTTGGAGCATGCACACCTCTGTGTTTTACATAACAGTGATGATATTGATCCATACGTTGAATCCCAAAAATAAATTCTAATTTATTTAGATCCATCAAGGGATAAAGGATGGGTATCAAATACACATAATCAATAGTTTATAGGATTGTTTAGATATCACATTTATAAGTAGTTTTCTGAAAATAAAAATTGAATTACCAAATCACATTGATGGATAACCAAGGGCCGAATGAAATTTTTATATATTAAATTTATTTTTTAATAAATGGTTTTATTTTCTATGAAAAATATTAAAATTACTAGATTACCATGAAAAATATTATATTTATGATTACAGAAGAAGTGATCAAATATCTGGTTCAACTGATAGAAATCCAATTTATAAAAATATATCATATTTTTACACTATTAAACAAAAATATGAGATGAAATATACAACATTTCAAGTTACAATTTTCCATTGAAAATAGGTTGAAAATATGATTCTAATAAATGTTGATAAAATGGGCCTCATGAAGTTGAATTTTAGTTTGGAAGGGGGAAGGTATGATCCATTCATAATTTCATCACAAGTAGTGAACATGTTTTATATATCAGATCCAGAAACGAGAATTGGTCGATTGTCCTAATCTCAACCCAAAAAATATTAAGGTCAATTGAAAATATCATTGAGGATAAACTTTTCATCAATAGATCAAAATTAGTTCATCAGGGTCCCAATGTAGTCAATATATTTAACTTTATTCAAGAACAATAATATGGGATTTATATTCTCGATAAAGTAACCAAATCCCATAAAAAATTAAATAAGAGAATTCAATGAAAAGGTTAAGGTTATTTTAATATATAATTAATTTCCTTATAATATTAATTGTTTTCTACTAGATTAAAATAATATAAATTAAATGTTTGACTACCCATGTAGATAATTTGGTCTTTACATGATGATGTCACCAATCATAGGGAAGAACAAACTGTTGATTCTAAAATTGAGGAATTATTAGTGGATCATAAGAATGTTGATGAAAAAAATAAGAAAAACATAACTTCATGGTGTTGAATAAAATTATTAAGGAAATAAGTAAGTGTATAAAATTTTAGGTTGGATAGAAACAACACAGAGAATCAATTGACCCCAAGAAATCAGTGTTCTTTAGTTATGTTGGGGTTATAATAAGGATGAATGTTTTAATTGAAATAGATTTGTGGTTCCATGTCAATAATGTAATGAAGGAAACCCTTTGTGAATACATAAAGGTTGTGTTACATTATACTTTCTCCATTTTACCAATAAATATTATAAGTAAATGTTTATTTTGTTTTCGTTATATCCTGTAGAATTCATTTATTTTAATATATTTCCATATGAAATATGTCTTAATGTCTACTAGAAATTCCCATATGGGATTCTATACACTTCATACCAAGTTACATCTTAGGGATTTATAGTGGAAAGTAAAACCTCACCCACCAGTTAGTTTTTCACACATTATACAGTAAAAAATATAGAATACTTTCATCATTCCTCTGGATGAGAAATAATTTTAGGTGAATTATAGTCGATAATATATTATTTTACATTGTTCATTTTATACAATTTTAATCATGAAAATTAATTTATTAAATATAAAAGGTAATTTAATTTTAAATAATGTGCACTAAAACCAATGTACACTTATCGAAAAGAAATAATGGGGTAATCTTCACTAAAGAAACAATTTGTAGTAATTTAAAATAAAAAATGAATGTTTTTATATGATATGGAACAATATATGTTCCTTTATTCATATAAATATTGATGAATAAAAATATGAAGCCACTTTCATCCCACATCATATGTTATAAATGGAGGATCATGTAAATAAAGAGTGTAAAATAGTTGATTGAAACACAAAAGAATTATGGTAAACATGTTTAACTATTAAATAATACTAATTATTTATTAGTTATGACAACGTTAAAAAAAATATCTATTTATGTTCATAATCTTTTATATATTTTAGACACAAGAAATGGCATCAACCATGCTAGAAGGAAAACCACTTTCATTATCTTTGAAGTGGCTGGGACAATATGATCATGTAGAGGATTATGTTTTGGAGTGTGTCCAAGAAAATATTTTGAGAAGATAAAACCACAAGATGATACATATAATATTATGAAAGGATTTTAGGAATAAATAGATGCTTTGTAAGATATTATTGACTAGAAAGTTTTGGAAAACCAATGTACGAGAAAGGATAGAAGTGAATCATTAGTGGAACAATGATCTGAACAAGAGGAATCAAATGAACCTATTTTATTTAAGGCTAGTCATCCCCTTGAACTACATACCTTACTCATGGTAATAAATATTCTCATTACACATTATCATAAATGTGAATCAAAAAAATTCGGATAAATTTAAATTACTAAAATTCAGAATGGTATTGTTGTATGCGATTTCTATATTTTAACACCCATGCACCACCTTGTTGTGATGGGTAAAATGTAAAACATAGTATAAGACAAGATACATAATAAAGAACTACTAAAATATCACATGAGAGTTGGGATTGAGGTTCCTCAATATCCAACTATTTATTTTCCTATTCCACTTGATGATCTAGGTATTACAAAGGTCAATTATTAATGTTGAACTTTCATAGAATGAACAAATAATCTTAAAAATATATAGTAGGTATCTCTTTACCAAAATTTTTCTTAATAAAAAATTATTAAGGTCTAAGAAAAAACGCTTGAAGTGAGGTATGGTATTAAAAATGTATAAAATGTTGGGAAAAAAAAGGTTGAATCAGGAAAATATAGTGAATTGACAATGAAATAAAATGGCCCTTCCCAAAGAACCTTCCCCCTTCTAGTTCCATGTCATCATTTATTATCATTAAAACATCATGCAGAAAGCAAACATAAAGATGAAATGAAGTAATAAATTCTTTATAAAAAATAAATATTTGGAACAATCATTACATTCATAGTCAGTATTTAGAGCTTAAATGAAATTAACAATTTTCAATAATTGTGAGTCTTATTTTTGAATATATATATTAGGTAAATTTTCATAATACATCTTTTCCAAATAGTGAAATAAAATGTTCATTAAAGATAATAACAATTTATATTTTCTATGGGAATAAATTTTACTACTATATAAATGGAATTTAATGAGAAATATGATTTGGATACATTAATCCATGTATCACTCCTATGGTAAAAAACTTCTTTGGGGAAAGAAGATATTGATATAAAGAAAGAAGAACTATACAATGCATTTTTGAAAAAATAGATGAAATCTTATTTTTGATGCTTACATTCCAAGGGTAAAACTCTATAATATACTAATTTAAAATATATATTTTTCATTAGTTATTTGTTTTTGTTTTTTAGGAAGCCCTGGATGCTAATCTTACTTAATCAAAATACTCAAAATGATTACTTTTTTGATCAAATTTATAGATATCAAACAAACCAATCACAAATGATGTGTATTGTGATATTTAAATACACTATAATCAACATTTTATAAATAATATTATAATTATATGTTTCATTTTTTAATAGGAATTTTTTATGATATGGATGTCACTAAATAAAGTGTAATTCTTGAGATGGAGTAAGTGACTACACATAAAAAGTCCGTAGAATAAATCAAATGGAAAAAATTAATGTATATATAGAAATATTTATCTATCAAACCATATTTAAAAACAATTCACATATTTTTTTTCAATGTTTTAGTTGTTTTTAGGGTATAACAATGGCAGTAGTTGTTTCTATGGTAGCTGCAGGGTCACCTCCTCCTTTAAAGAGGAGATGTTGGCTCTCATCCATGCCATTCGATTTTTTAATATTAAATGATGGAACAAAATTGGGATCGAAGGCGACTCCACCACCATTTTTCAGGCTATTTGGAATGGGAACATTCACCTCTCTTGTCCCCTTACTGTGAGTTGGAAGAACTTCCTGAACTCGCTTCTGGAAATCAGATATATTTCCACCAATGCCTACCGTGAAGCTAATTTGGTGGTAGATGGTCTTTACAACAAGGGGATCATCCTGGAAATTATGTGGTCTCATGAGTTGTCGGATGATTTCCTCCCTCTCCTTGCTAAATATTGTAATAAAATTCCCTCTTTCAGACTTTTGTAATTTTCTTGATTGTTTTAATAAATTCAGTCTTGGTCGTTTACCAGGACATTACCATTAAAAAATCTAGCATTCTGGACTATACATATTGTTTATGTGACTATTGTGCTATTATGGATGATTATTTATCATGATTATCTTTTTATCATGGTGACTTAATTACATTACATGTTTTTTTAATTATTATCATATTGATTTTATATTGTAATTGGGTGTTTTCTCAACTTATGTAGTAGTTTTCCATGTTAATTCAATATGATTTTGTTCTTATTTCAAAGTTTACATGTATTTCCCTTTTGTTATATCATGCCTCTAAATCATTCAGAAAAATGGTTGGTTAAATAAAATTTTTTCTTCAACCTAGGAGGTGTTTTCCTAAATATATTGATGGTGGGATTATTTTTGACTATACTGTTGTTAAATTTTTGAGTTATAGACCAATGGTTACATGTGTTGAAACATAATTTTTTCAATTAAATATGAGACAATTTCCAACTTATGAAGTGAATGGGAACATTATAAATTTATAAATAGTTACATGTATAATCAACAGTCAATTATGTACATTATATACATGATTAATATTATATAAATATAATAGTTGGTAAATTGTGACTTAAAATGAATTGGTTTCTTATAGACATTTTATATGAATCAACCCATATAGGATGGTCTTTATTGGTTATATTAATGAGATAAAATTGACTCAACCCAAGTATGTTGCTCATGGTTCCAAATTTATATAAGAGGAACACATTAAGAGTGTTTTAAAATTTAGTATCGATTGACTTGATGGGGTCGTCATTGGTCCCCATTATTATGATATTCCTAGGCACATAACTATGTGGGATTTAATTTCCATACAAATGGGATACATAAGAAGCCTCTCTAAGGTTAAAACCCAACAAATCAAATCAACCATTTTCTTCCTAGTCCATATTACCAATAGGGTCTTATCATAATGATGTTTAAAAGAATCTCTAAATAGTATATGAGAGGGTACCATTGATGGAGAACCTTGAACCCATATGTATGATTATAAATTTCACACATTCTAATATGTGATTTCAAATTCCAAGGGAAATCTATGTTATACTTGGTGAATTAAAAAGGATTCATGAAAATATCTCAAATTTATAAGAGAGTCTCGGAGTATGAAATAATTTCCCCAAAAAGGGTATGATGAGTCTGACCTCCCATACTTTTGACCAATGTATATTCATAAGTATCTTAAGTTCAAACATAACGAATTTCTACTATTGGAAATTATGTCCCTTTGGGTGAAGAACAATTGGATGTTTCCAGTTCCATAAATAGATTCAATGGAAACCACTCAGAAGTAGTGATCCCTACCAGAACACACATTCTGAGTGACACAAAACTCATCTATTGATTATTATGGCCAACTATATGATCACTACAGTGTTGTATCCTCATCTAAACAAGCCTACATGGTTTTATTTTTTGAACTAGATAGCTATTAGTTATTATATTATCTTATGCTACTATATTATTTATCTACATCTATTATTAAGTTGCATGTATGATATTATTGTGCACATCTTATGATGAGTGTAGATTCTCCCTACCATACCATCATTAGACCATCACTACTAGTTGATAGACTCTTCCATATGGAAAGGTGCACTCGAGTCCATGTAACTGACTAACTCAAGGAATTATTTTAGTGGCTTCGGGGTCAGGATGTTATATGATATTAAAAAAAATAAATGTGTGATTTTTTTATTTTTATTAGATTTAAATATTATACAAGTAATTTTTATGAAAAATTGTAAATTAAACTTGTAAATTTCCATCCTAAGATGATAATTTTTTATTTCCCATAATCTAATAAGAATTTTGATGAATAATTATGGCCTTATCACTCATTTTTAATCTATATTTACCCATTACCAATGTTATATAGTTTACAATAGTTATTATTCATATTTAACAAAAATATAATTGTACTATTCACCAAATTTGATCCTCATGATTCCAAATATAGAATCAAATTTTCAAGGTTCAATTTATTTATGTTTTAGCATATTATTTTAAAAATAAGCATGCCAAACATGATAAAAATACACTTTTAATCATAAAACTTGGTGCACTCATATCCCATGCCTAGAAAAATATTAAATGAATATTAAAACATTTAATTGAATATATAATATATAAATATTAGTAAAAATATTAAATAATAGTGATTAATTTATTTTCTAAATATAAAATCATATTTTGCGCATAAATGTTTTTTAGGAAAATACATTTTACGCATATACAAGTTTTTTATAAAAAAGTGTGACCAAAGATTGATTCCAATGAACTTAATTGGATTATATAAAATATAATAAAACTAATTTTACTTCAAATTATTTTTTTAAAAAATGGATCTTTTTATGTGCATGATGAAAAAATATAGTTTTCAATAAAATATGATATTCTTCAACATTCACTAGAAAATTAATCTATACAAAAAATCCAAGATATTCATCCAATGATTATTTTGATATGATTATTTAAAAAAATGTAGTTTATTTTATGATACAAAATATTTATAAAATTTAAAAACTAAATATAAATTTTTATCATAAATATCAAGGAAAATCATTTTTAGAGGAAATCAATTTTTTGCATAATTTAACTTTTCTAAAAGTTGAATGCTTATTTCTAAAGAATTAATCAATAAATTTATATTTATTTAGGAATTTATATGTTTTAAATAAATTATTTAATCCCATTTATCTCATCCATTTAACATTTATGTTATATTTTTCATTATACATGAAAATATTTTGTGGTTTGTTTATGTTCAGTGTGCGTGTCATATACACTATGAAACATAATATTCTTATATTAATATTCTATGGTGTTAAAATTTCATGTCATTAATGAATTATAATTATATCACTAATACATATATATATATATATAATAAATTTACCATTATAATAATCCATAATAAGCGTTTATGGGAAACGAACGACATTGGATTGTGAGGCGGTAGTCTACCGTACACACAGAGGATGGTTTTATTAACCATTTGATGGATGGGGAGATGGATATAGGACATATAATTAATATAATAAATACTATCTGTGTGGAAGATATTAATTTTATTACTTCATCGTGTTTGTATAATATTTGAAGTAGGTAGATGAAGAATAAAACCTGAAGATTTGTTATGTTATACCTCTTCTTCAGAGAACCTCTATTTCATAACACCATAAGCGTTATATAGTTTGTATTATTCCTAAAATAAGAAATCAAGGAACTGGGGAAGTATTTTGGTAATGATTTGGGAAGGTATTATATTTAAAATGTCTCTTTTAGCATGGATATGAGAGTAGATGGGGTTTCTATTTGTATGTGAGGGGAGGGGAAGCATTTGGAATTCATTAAATATTGTGATATAATATGTTTCTAACTCGTGTATAATTCCTCTAAAATGAATTTTAATATATTAAGATTGGTATATGGTATTAATATACTAATATAATAAAATTTTGATAGGTTTAGAAATCATTTTAATCCATATCCTCTAGATTGACCATTCCATTAACTATTTTAACCCTAACTTTGGTAATAACATTTTAATTATTAAAGGGTTACCAATTTAATTATAAGTTTACAATTGGATCATAAATGAAAAAGAGATATTTTTTCAAACATTTCTCATCATACATTTCTTATTTATATTTTTTATGATTTTAAATAGTTTATTGAAATATATATAATATAAAACACTTTTAATGTCATTTAAAGAATTAATCGCATAATTTGGATTTGAAAATAGGAGTAAAACAATGGAATTCGAATATAACACATTTAACTACAAATAATAAATTATAATTAACCATAAAATTCATGTGAAATGATAATTCATCCATAAAATGTTATTTTTCATGTTTTCTAAAATCTTTTACTATAATTTTTTTATGCTTGAAAAATCATTATGTTTACATTTTTTAGGAAATTAAGGTAATTATTTCATCCATACAAATTAATAATAAATTACCATAACATAAATAATTTCATTATTAAAAAAATATCCTTTAGAATTCATTCAAAACATAATTTTATCACTGTATAAATTTAAAATCAAGATATTGAATTTTTTTATTTTTCATTATTTAAAAAAATATATTAGCCAATTTCAAGAGAAAATGGCACAAAATTTATATAACATAGAATATAATATATTTTTTTCCAAAACACAAAATAAAATATTTTAATGGAATGTATTTGGGTCATCATTATTCTTTATCTTATTATTTTAAAACTTAATTACCTTGTTTACCAATATCGCGGTGCCAAATATTAACTATGGCTACAATATATAATGAGAAAATTGAAAGGGACTTATTTAGAAAATTTTAACACAATTATACCTTGTTTTTATCCATTTAATTAAAATTATATTTATATATGTATATAATTTAATTTAATTTTAAACACAAAAAACGTGATAAAATGATTTTTTGGAAAAATGACTCTTTAAGTATAAAAATATTGTTATACAAAAGTTCAAAATAATTTGGACTCCAATCACATTTATTGTATTATTTATAATAAAAATGGAATAATTAAATTTGAAAATAAATTTAAATATATTTTTCCTTTTAAATATATTAAATGAAAAGGCAACATCCAATTAATATTAGTATTTTTCACTATTCATTAAAAAAAGATTTTAGAAAATTCAAAAAAAAAAATATTCTCAAAAAAATATAAATATGAATTAAAGAATAAATATATTTTTCTCATAATTATAATTAAATAATTGGGAAATTAATATATTAAATAAAACTATATTATGCATCAAAACAAAATTTCATTAGAAATACATCATTTTCTATTTGACTAATAATTACCAAATGTTCATATAATTAATATAATACTAATAAAATTTATTTAATGGATATTAATAAATATGAAAATGATTAATATTAAAAATAAATGGGTTATTACATTCTTTCCCCTTTTTTAGATTTCGTCCATGCAATTTTATATCATTCCTAATAGAATGGATTAACACTTTGTAAATGAATTCCAAGGAGTGGAAGATAAATCATAATGAAATGAAAGGATAAAATTTAAAAATTTAAAAAATACCATTGTTGAAAACCCACATCATAATTAGGGATAAAAAATCATTAATTTAAAAATATAGAAAATGAAATATGATGTTCATCTGGAATAATATATTATTATGTTTCCAAATATGAGAGTATGAGTGGGTTGTGAAAATATAAACATGGAGGGAAAATGTAATATCAAAATATTAATGGATAGTGGTACATAAAATAGATCATAATAAAGTGAATGGTCATCATAAATTCAATAAAAACAAAACAAAAAATCAATGTGGTGTGAAAAAAGAATTTCGATTCATCAGAAATGAAGGTTAAAGGATAATTTTTTTTCTCAAGTTGGTTTTCTAGAATTGAGGAATTATTTTACAATATATACTAAGAATATAAGAAAATATACTTTCTTGAAATGTGTAATTTAATAATTTAATATATTTACATAATAATATAATATTTTTTTCTTTAATCTTTGAGTATTTGAGATAAATATTTCATGCCTAAATCATTAAAATATACATCCAACAGATCACATAATCGAAAAAATGATAAAAAGTTATTCCTCCTACATTTATATATTAAAAAAAATTCAAGTTCTGATAATATCCAAAATATATAAACGTTCACATGAAGAAATAATACATTAATCTCAACAATTAAATAATAACCCAAATAAATTTAGTGAAGATCATTCCATAAATAAATGACCACATATCCTAAATAACCTCAACAATATACACATTAAATAATGTTTTAAGTACAATGGTTATCTCATACCCTTAAACTAAAATCTTCAAAAACCTAATACCATTATTCAAAAATAATCCTTTATGTTAAACATAATAGCCACATATACCTCAACCCTATAAAACATCTCTCAAAATATCATTATCTGCTTTAAAAATATCATCACTTAAAAAAACAAAAAATAATCGATACATTTTATCTAATGATCAACCTTGAATGTAGAAACATATGATCGTATTCGTAACATTTATGTAAACTTCACATATAAACATCATAATCTATAATGTTTTTTTAACCTTTCCTATGATACAAATTTTAGCAACCATGAACCTGCGCACTAAGATCCAGCCTAAAAATAATAATCTTTAAATTTATGTATTTAATGTCGATAAACATGGAAAAAAATTCATTCTTCAAAACATATAACATCAAATTGAAATATGAGATCAATTATAAACCCATGTCCCTTTTTGGTTTATAGTTTTAGATAAATAGAATAAAATATTACATAAAAAGTTTTATACATAATCAAAAGGTTCATAAAAATATATGCCATCTTCTAATAATTTCCTCAAATATAGTAACCTTATTAAGATTAACATAAGGAAAACCCAATTTCACAACATAGGGAAAAGGAAACATGAGTAGGGTGTGCTCAAATTCTTAATACAGGTAGGCAAAATAATTAATATCTGAATATTATCCAGGAGAATAATATGTTCTTAAGGGAATAATGAACTAATCATTTTGTATGATCATTACATAATATAATTAAGGCCCACTATGAATTTTATCATAAAAAATGACTCCTTGAATAAATATTTCACATAATAAATTAGTCATATATGTAAATAGTCATGATCCATGTGAAAAAACAATAATAAAATAATTCTTTATAACTTTTTGGAAGAAAAAATTAAACATCATAATATCTTGGAACATTATTTTCATGTCTCTCTTATAATCATTGTTACAAATGGAATAACCCACCAAGAACATTCCAATAATCTCTTAGGAGAATCCTATAACTAGTTAACATTATCCATTTTTCCATTGCATTGGAGACCTGTATTAGGATCTCCCACCATCATAAGCTATTTATGTCACACCCATTATCATAATAAATTTCAAATATATATTACATATACATAACACAAGAAGATTTAATTTTTAAAAATAACAACTACCATTATTCATTCATTAATTGATTTACTCAGTGAAAAGAACATTGTTCCACAAAAATCACTTTGAAACAATAATAATACATCTCGGTAAATATTTACGATGATATCATCATAATATATCCCTAGTGGAGAATACATAACATCAAGGGTAGTTATCAATGGTGAATTGAAATACATTAAAAATAATTCACAAAATATTGATGAAAATAACCATTCAACATTGAAAATAACTTTTTAAAACTAAAAAATCATAAATTATTTTGAAAATAATTTTCATTGAAAATAATAATTAAATTTTAGTTAGTAATATTCATTGAAATTAATGTTAGTTAAAGAGTTAATATATTTTCTTGTAATAAATGATTAAAATTTTGAACTATTACAACGTGAGGAAAAATTGATCCATACAGAAAATTTTAGGTAATTTCATTTTGAACCCATTTAAAAGACTTTAAATGGTCATGTAAATAAATTTATGAAAATTTTAATATTTATTGTTGTAATTTTTTTGAATAATTGTAGAAAACGTGGATTTACAATACATATATTCCCAATTAGAATGTTGATAAAAGATCTGTGTCACTTACAACAACATTCTTAATGTTTTAATAATGAATAATTTATTAAATCTAAATTTAACATTCAACACACATTCATAACCAGAGTAGAAGAAAATATATGTGGTTCATGAAAATAAAGGCATATGATCCAACCCAAAGGAAATTTGAGCATATATAGTCCCAAAATAAGACGATATTGTGTCATAAAAAACATTACCATTTCTATAACTTTTGGATCTTAAACCCATGAAGGAAATGACATTGAAAGAAACATTAAAAAACATGATTATAAGGATATCATTTATATGAAATTTCATTGTTCATTATATAATACTCCTAGAATAATGTAGGTTTTTAAAATAAACATTTGTCCAAAAGAAGTAAAATTTGAGATGACTAACCCCAATAATGATAATATCATTGAATATAGAATTAATATGTGCAGTGATTTTGTGTAAAAAAATTAAAATCCAATAAAAAATAATAAATTACTAAACAAGTCAAAACAATCAAATCACATATAATTTTTGATTATAGTAAACAAATAATTAGTTATATGACTCAATGAAAGTAAATTATGTTATCAAAACCCCTTTGTGCTTTGGAAGCCTCCAAATCAAAACCCATTGGGTGAATTAACATGAATTTTAACATAAAATACAATTAATTTTAATGGGTTCATGTTATAAAATGTAAAATAGAATTATATATACAATATAAAATAAATTATATGAATACCATTAATACATGTCTCAATGAAGGGAACTTTAAACGAAATCCCTTACTATGAGTCTTGAATTCAATAAATGTACTTCAACAAGTGTATTATAAACCTATATCAACAATTTTATATCAAAAATATATTTTCATGTTTTAATTACATTCCATCATACTATATATTTCTTCAATTCCAATTACATGTTTAATTTACTAATCATTTATGTCCACTTAAAGTGTTTCAGGGGTGTTCAGTTCATAATCTCAAAAGGACGATGGTTTATTGATCATTGTCAAAGTGTTAATTTTTAAATAATCTACTAACTAATTATAATAAAATAATTATCATTTTTATGCATTAATTATAGTTTAAAAACAAACTATGATTGTTGTATATGAATACTTAATTGTATTACAGTAATAGAGATATTATGGTGTAAAAACGCATGAGTAGACTTGAAATAAATAAGGTAAGTATTATTTTATATTTACAAAATGATTAATATATAATTAATAACATATTAAATCTTTAAATAATTTATATATATCATCCATGTGATATGGTGATGAAAATCAAAACATGTCACTTCGTGAAGTTGGTAATCCACACAAACATATGAACGATATTATCATTTTTCAATGGATTGAAAAGAAACAAAATAGATTATATATTTTATATATAGAGTTATACTTATTTAATGAATATAACATATTTATATATATCAAACATTATAACTGGTCATAATAGACCTTTATAGAGAATAAATTACATCAGTTCATGTGGTCGTATCCCACCATACACACAAACTATGGTATCATTTAACATTTGATGGAAGAAGAGCTTAAAATCGTAATTCCATTAAAATATAACACATAATTATATTAAATTATTTTATTAAAATAGTTAATCATTTTTTAATATGATTTTATGGACGAAAAACAACAAATAAGACTAAAATATTCAGTTAAATTCTATATCTCTTATTCGAACAACTTACTTTTATTTACACCTGAAGCCAAAAAGGCTGGAAATTATAAACAAATAAGTACAATAAGGGGTGAGGTGGATATTTGGTATGTTATTTTGGTATAAAATGGTTGTAACAAATGGATCATGAATTATGGAGAGGAGAGGGAAGTGGGATTCCATTTATTGGTGAGGGTAGTGGCGCATTTAAAAGACATGAAATATTATAATTTAATATGTGTCTAACCCATATCTAATGGTTCCAAAACTACATAGATTAAAATATAAGGAGTCTTTAGTTTTAATATAATCATAAAATAAAACATTCAAATTTTTAGATATCATTTTTAACCTTATCATTCGGATTACCCGTCCATTAATAGTTTTAAATTCTAACTGTGGTAACAATTTTTTAATATAAAATGTGCTAAATTAACTTTTATGTTAAAATTTGGAACATTAATTTAAAAAGGAATAAATTTATGATCATTTTTATCCATAATATTCCATTTTCAATATTATTATTATTTTTAAATGATTTATCAAATTAAATTTCGCATGAAATACTATTAATGACATTTTTTGAACTATTCACATAATTTGAAATTGAAAGTAATATAAAAGTTATGTCATTAAATATAATACATTTAAACATAAATAATACTTTATTATAGACTAAGAAATTCATGTTAAATGATAAATCATCCAAAAAAAATATTTTTTTTCTCAAAATCATATACATTAATTTTCAATTGTTTTTATAAGAACTCTGTCCTCATTGTGTAAGCATTTAAGTTCATTATTTCATCACTAAAAATAAAAAATTAAATACCATCATAAATATAATTTTATTATTATAAAAATTACTTTTAATACTTTTATAAAATTATTTTATCTCAATATAAATATAAAATAATTATTGAGTCATTTTGTAATTTTCAATACATAAAAAATAAATAATTCATTTTCAAAGAACAAAGACACACAAATTCCATATGATCAAATATTTTACATGGATACTGGATCCTTACTCATAATAAATATTAAAGGTAATTCTTTGGTTTATTTTTATTCCTTATCACAATATTTTAAAATTAATTACCCAATTCACCCTTATAGTGGTGGAAATACTAACTACAATAAAAATTCATAATGATGAAAATTAAAGGGGCTTGTTTACCAAATTTGACCCTCATGATTCCAAATATGGGTCCAATTTTATCTAATCCAATTAATATAAGTTGAATAGTGTAAGATAAAATTATACTGACAAAACATGATGAAAAAAGAGATTTCAAAAAAATCCTTTAAAGTATAAAAATGTTTTTATACCAAATTCAAATATAATGTTGATTTAAAAATAGTTATTAGATTGTTTTTATTGAAAAAGAACTAATTACATTTTATAACATATTAAAAATAATTTAAATTTTTAAATACTTGAAAAATAATTACATTATTTAATTAGAATTATTTTTTTAATATTCATATAAAAATATTACTTTTCAAAAAATTCTCAAAAATTCATCCTAAGTTATTTTTTCCATGATGAATTAAAAAATTAAATTAATTTTTTTAAAATAAAAAACCATTTATTTTGAAATCAATCTTTTAAATAAAATAACTTCATTCATGAAAACCCAAAATTTGTTTAGAAATAAGGTCTTTATTTTCAATTGTAACATTAGCTAAAAATATTATAATGAATATAAATATATTATATATATTTAAGTAATTTTATTAAGACATAGAAATTATTTATATTTACATTATCTTTGTTTTTACAGTAGGTTCCCTTCATGGTATGTACCACGACCATTCTTCATATACTTCCTTCGTGCGGAAAGTAGATTTAATATGCCTCTTGAAATCACATAATAAGAAAATTAACCACACCAATTATGTCTCATTAATTCAATATACATGATACTTATATCACCCATGTGACTAAAACATACTAATTTTTTAGTATTCTTGATTTTTCTATTTCTTTTGTATTTTTGATTTGCCACTCACTCATTGTAGTTTTTTAATTTATTTTTTCCATAACCAAAAATTAATTTTATAGAAGTTAAATAAAATTATTTTGTAGTATTTCAAACATATTTTAAATTATGGTTATAGTTTCTCATAATTTTTTTGAAATACTACATCATACATTTTCATAAATCCAAATAAATGTAATATGAGTGATTTGTTTTATAAATTGTCTTTTAGTATTATTGATCATATTGAAAGTATAGTTATTCTATTTCTTATAGTTTTTTAAATTTAATTACTCAAATTCATGAATATGTTAAGTTATATAATTTTTAAATTTTATAGTTTGAAATTGAGCGATATTTATTAGATATTCTAACCAATTATTATTGAGTAACATTAATGATGAATTAATTTTTTTAACATGTGTTTGGTTATTTTGTCCAATTGATATATTTGGAAACTATTTTTTTCTCTCTATCACTGTATCTCTCTTTTCAATAATACTTTAATATCATTTCCATAAATTATTCACCCATATATAGAGTTTTCTTTTTAATAGGTTATCATTTATAAAGGATTCTGGGATTCTTAAGGATGATGAAATATTGAGATTATAAACTTTCAATGTAAACATTCAAAATCATAATTTATTTATTATGAAAATTTAAATTTTAATGAGATCCTTTTCAAATAATGTATCTTCTTTTAAATAAACTCTCAAGGAGAAAAAAATTATAACTACTACTGACTTGATGAGAAATAATTATCATTTACTCTAGAACCAAAGAATATACTTCAATAAATCTTTCTTAACTTCTTCTGCCTAATTTTTATTCTATTTTCTATATTAATTATTTTTATTTATATCATCTATTCTCTAACCTTCAATATCTATTTTCGTAACCCAATATCACTATCTCTCTCTCTCTCTCAGGGTATAAATCCTAGATTCTAAATTTAAGATCATTGTGTTGTGACCCCTAGATTCTAAATTCATGATTGGATATCCCTTCCTTAAAAAAGTATTTGTTGTAATGTCTTTGACTCCCCATAAAAAAATCCAGAAGATGGTTATATTTTCTCAAGAAAATATAGTATTTTAACGTGTTATGATTCCTAATAAAAAATATGTTCATTAGTGATTTTACATATCCCATGTAGTGGATAAGTGTATTATTAGAGTAATTCAACATTGGAAAAAACTTATATAATATTACTTGTGTTCATTATTTACTTATTCACTACATAATACCACCTATTGAGCATAATAATTAACATTAACTAATATTTAATTTTAATTAATATTTTAGTCTTGTCTATTATCCTAACATATAGGCCATATATTACAACCATATCAAACCTGACACTTGATATCAGGTCATATTCCTCTTTGATATTGTGTCTATTAATCATATTTTATTATTCTAACATTAATATAATACACCTAACACTCTAAAGAAAAAATTTATATCTACTATAGAAAGAATAAATTTTAAAAAAGTTTTTATTCCGCGTATGGAAGTACATTTTGATGGGAATGATAATGTTTATGGGAAATCATGATTGTAGGAAAACCATTAAAAATAAGTATTGATCATTTCACTATAATAGTAAAATATTATATGTTCCATGGTTCTCGCCATATCTTCCTAACATAAAATTATTGTAACATGTATATTCTAAATTATTAAATTTCGAATAAACTATACAATAGAATTCATAGAAATGTTTTCAGTCATGATTTTACAAGTAAGACGGTTGATGAAATTTTGATAAATTTCAATGTTAGAAACCTTAGATTAGATAATGTGATTTTAAATTGGATTGGAATGTTTTAAGATCAGTATTAATATTTCAATATGGGTGAAGATGAAAAGATCAATAACATATTCCAGTAATTCACCTGAATTATGAATTGAATGAATTCCATTGGAAAAAATTTGGGAACTTGATTCTTATTGAACTAATCCTCACAGATCTACCAAATAGGTGGATTTAATTAATGTTTCAATTCATAAAAGAAAATCATTAAGAAATAAATTAAAGATGAACTCGTTGTTTCATTATTTCAATTAGAACTATATTTTGGGAACATTTTTTAAGATAAAGAATCAAATAAGAATGGTGTTTCATTTAAATAAAAACTAACTATTTTTAAAAACTCTTGTAATTCTAAATTACATGGTAGATATAAAAAACTAAAAAAAATATAAAGTGTTTTACAAAATGATGACTATAATTGGATGTTTCATGAATTGTTTTTAACAGATTATCATTTAAAAAATAAAAATAAAAAAAAGTAAAAATCATTATAACGATGCTTCCAAACTAACATGTTATGAGTAAAATATGAAAAATAGATAAATCCAAACTATCTAGAATTGAATCGGTTGAGAAAAGATAATATATATAAGAAAAAGGAGAAAATATCATTGATGGATGTGTAGAGTTTCATGGAATAAGAGGATTCATGTGATAAAATAGGAAGGTAAACATAAATCACTAAAATATTATTGATCACTCCATATATTAAAAGGATTAGTAGTTATTGTAATTGTTGATCATACTATTCTAAAAATAACCAACCTAATATGTAAAAATTAATTGAACAAAAACGAAAATCAAAAAAAATATTTTTCTTGTAATAACTGATTTGTATACAAAAATAATTATATAATATAAAAAACGTCATAAAAATTATAAATTGAATCAAGAAAAGTAATTTTTTAAAAATACTACTTCCTGTTCTAATAAAAAATTGACAATTTTAATTTTTCCAAAAATAAAATGAAAACACCTAGAAAGAAATTGTACATTTTGAATAATTTTTTTTATAATTTTGTTCAATTAAAATAGTAGAATGATAAGATGATATCTAGGGTGAAATTAAATAAATATATTTTTTGATATTGATATAATAAAAAATATCAATATTGGACAAGAATTTATTTTTTAATAGTATTAAGGTATGTTTATATAATGTTACTTGTTTTAGATTTTGTATGAAATGAGATTATGATAATGAATTATTGTTGTTATTTCCTTAATCATTAATGCGCAGTAAATATTTTATTTCAAAATAAAATACCTTATAAATTACCAATGATTACTTGTTTCAATTATATATGGTTACATAATATTTATTATACTGACCTGGTTGGACCTATGATAGAATATGTACCAATTTTTTATACGTAAATAATATTTTATGAAAAGATTTCAAGAATGTTTTATTGATACAAGGAAAATGTACAACAACAGCTCTAGACACATGAATATATTTTAAAAAATGTGTTTATCCTAAAATCAATTTGATGTAAGCTAAATGACATTTGTTTAATACTGAAAAGGAATGATTAAGAGATTTGTTGATATATGGACAAGAAGAATCATTCGTATTTCTAAAGTATTATTCATTGATGTTTTCATATATAATTTAAGTCAAATTTAAAAATTATGTAATGATGGAATGAGAGTTCTCTTTGATGATAATAAATGTATAATTATCCAAAGTGAATATTTTTTATTTTATTCTCATAAGAAATGAAATTTCCATTTTATTGAATTTTATGAATGAATTATCAAGAATGTCACACCCCGACCACAGACGCTTATTGTTTTTATTTTTTTCTCAATCCCGCGACTTTGGAAATAGATGGGTTTGGGTAAGGATTTAAATTTTTGAATCATTGGTGTTTTTTTGTGGGTCTCAGACCAGTGCGCAGTCACCACAATGCTAGCGGTCATCGTGCATTCGGTCCGGGTAGGTGCGCGGTCTCCGCACCGCTAACGCCGGTCGCACGCTCGTTCCTGGAGACTGCGCAGTTGACCGATAATAATAATAATAATAATTGTTAATAATAATAATAATAATATTATTATTATTATTGGATTATTATTTTTATTTTTATTATTATGTATTAATAATAATAATAATAGTATTATTGTTATTTTTATTTATTTACTTTACTTTATTTTATTTTATTTTATTTTTCTTCTTCTTTATTCATTTCTTCTCCCTCTTTTTCCTTTCCTTTTCTTCTTTTCCACGTGGCTGCCCCCCCCCCCCTTTTCTTTTTTTACTCCTCCTTTCCATAGCAGCCGCTGCACCCTACCTGCTGCAGTGCCCCACTACGGCTCCCACCCTGCTGAGCTGCGCCTCAGCCGCCAGCTCCCAGCGCCCCTACAGCACCACATCTTCCACATGCCACCTCGCCTATTCCAGTTCTACCCCTGCCCGGTAGCGTACCCCAGCTCCCCCTTGCAGCGGCTCCTGCGGCACCCCCTCCATGTTCGCTCCATCCAGAGCTTCCCCACTCCTACAATGTCGATCTCGCCCCAGCCGCACGCTCCGCCCGACCAGCAGCCCGCCATCCCTCCTGCCCAGCCCTTCGTCTCCAGTAGTCGGTGCCCCTGCCTCCTCTCCTCGCTGCTTCCCCACACAACAGCCCACATCCTGGCCTCCGCTCCTACAGCCTGCCCGGTCCGCCATCCGTGGTCCCCTCCTTCCCGGCCTCCTGCAACAGCACCCCGTCCGCCCCTATGAGTCCCGACCCTCCTCACCTCCTTCTTTCCCCCTCACGTTGCTCTCTTTCACCCAACCAGCCTGCTCAGCAACCTCTTCTCTCAGAACCTGTCCCACCGGAAGTGCCTCCCCTCTGTGGCACCCCTCCTTCATGTTGCAGCTCCTACGCACGCCCCTTCCCCTTCTATGCGCGAGCCGGCCCGAACGCCGCTGCCTCCTCCTGCTCCGTCTAATGCGATGCCACCATCCCTATCCACCTTGGCCTCGCACCACCGATTCCCAGTTCCCCTCCTCCACTCACCTACAGGGACCCTCATCCCCCCTCCTTACCCTCCCTTCATAAAGCCACAACGGTCTCCTATTACTGGTGAATCTGCTCACCCCTGCTTTTACTCCCTGTGTTGTTCGACCTCCATGGCTTCGCCTCCGAACCACTGTCTAGCCTTGGCCGCCACCTCTCCCGGCCTCCTACCCCTTCGCTGTGCCCGGTCAGACCAACCCTGCAACACCCACTAGCTGTCCTGTCATGGCCATCCTCCAGCTGCCCCGTCGCGGCCACTCACCAACCGCCCCGTCGCAGACCCTCACTGGCCTCACCCAGCCAGCGCCGACCCTCGGCTCTTCCTTGCAGCACACATGGTGCCTTCGCATGAGGCCAGCCGCTACCGACCCACCTCCTCCCATTGCGGTGACCTCCTTTATGACACGCGCACAACCCTAGCGGTCTACCCATGTGCGTAGAAACTGCCTTGCCTGTGTTTCCTCATTTCGACACCTGCATTTTCCGGTGTTGCCCCGACCAACCCGCCTCTACCGACGCGTTTTCTTCTTATTAGTACCCATTTATTCTATGAACCGTTTTATATTTTTATTTTATATATATATATACCCTGGTTTGATTATAATTTTTATTAATTAAATATATTGTTTTAGGTCGGTTTGACTTTTTAGAACCCACACGGGGTGTTTCTGAGTGAGCACCATCGTCGCGCCTATTTCTGAGTGAGCGCCGTCATCACACCTGGTTTCTGAGCTTGCACCATCGTCGTGCCTTGGTCTTGAGGTTGATCCCCCATTGCACTCACCTTTATATTTAGAATTTATTAATTGCTTGATGTTTTATTAATTTTAAAAAATAGAAAATAATATAAGATAATTAATTTTTAAATTATTATTTGGTGTAAAAAGAGCCGTTTATTTTATACATGACACCCAAAATATTTTCTTGAAGAATGGACACCCAGTAGGGAAACAATGCCAGTAAACATAATTTACCAAATTTCAAATGTGGTTCTGGTTTTAAAGATAAATGGTTTCTTCTGAACAAGCGTTTCAGGTTATCTTGAGAAACGAGGTTTTCTTTAATGTTGGTGAAGGCCCTTTTGGAACTTTAATAAAATAAATTATTTGGGAAAAACTCAATTTGGAGTTAGTAAGGGGTGTTCTTTGGTGTGCGTTGATTGCGTGAATTGTGTTTGATATTTGTGCATCGTTACTGACTGATTTATATTGTGTACACACCCCTTTTTATTGTATGTGTTGACATGGGAACCTGGCATAGTGAGTGAATCTTCTTAGAATGATTACTACACATGTTTAGATTACGCACTGGCTAGTAGACCCATAGTAGGGGAATGTTGAGTTATTGCTGCTATAGGGATTGGGCCCCTCTGTTAGGCCATACAGGGCTATACCGAGCTTTAGGGCATTATGACTTCATCGAGTTAGAGCATTATTTCAGGATGAGTCACATGTATAGTACATTCTGGATTGTTCACGATCTTCTAGGTTCGACCCATGTTTCCTTTGGTGTTTATTTGTATGTGGCGGACGGTTGAGAGGAATAGTTCGGTTGCTGGCCCCTGTGTGCCACTTTTTCCATTTCCCTTGGTGTGTGTTGTGTTATATGTGTGGTTTTCCCTTTTTGGATAATAACTTAAGTTCATATTTCTAAATGGTTCATAGAAAATGTCTTAAAAATAAATATACCTATTCCTTTCAGACATTAAACTTGTTTTAAAATTAATAAGGGCAATGGATTGATAGTTGTTTTAGAAATGAAAGTGTGTGTGTGTGAAAACCAATATTTTGTATATTTAGTTCAAACCTAGAATTAGTAATTTCTTTTTTTAACGGTAGTGCATTGGGAATAGATATCGGGCTAGCCTACTAAGTTTTAATACTCATGCCTATAGTATGTTTCTGTTTTTAGTGTTTGTGTAGGCTAAAACATGGGTGTGTTCTCCTTGGGAGATGTTTGGTCATGGGTTGGAGAGTGACTTGCGATGTCACATAGAGATGGTGGTTGTATCTTTTGGTTAGTTTTATTATTCTTTTGTTATTGTTTATTTTCTTCACTTTGTCTATTTATTCTGCGATGCTCTATTTTATTTATTCCGATTTATTTATTTTTATTGGGAAAAATCATTCCCACCACCTCTATTGATACCCTGGCACTTGTCGCCATCCCGAGAGGATCGAGAATTCCTCTCAGGTCATGTCGTGGACCAGCTCGAGTGATCGGTTCAGGGTCGACCCGGGTTGGTTCATGAAAAAATGGTATCAGAGGAGGTCGGCTCCTAGAGGACCTCACTTTTCAGAGCACCCTTTGTTATTTGGGATGTCTAGTAGAAGTAGATTAGGACTGTTGAGGCTCATGAGGTAGGTTATGGGTCAGTACCTGTTCACCACCGCTCGTGACGAGACCTGAGTTAGCAGGGGTAGTCTGGGATTTGAGTCATTCATCTTTGGTTATTTTGGATCGAGGGATGACAATGAGAGCTAATCGGTTCACGTTGCGGCCTCACATGGGGTGGTGACCCATGTGGAGTCCAAGTTCCTGGTTTAAGGTCCTCATAGTGTTATGACTTACTTGGGGCATGGCTCACCACCTTGTCGTCAGGTTAGGCACATACACTAGTTCCTCATTCCAATGGTTTATGGATGGTTGTGTTCATTCTGAACTCAGTTGATGAGAGCATGCATTAAAAGTGAAATTGATTTTGAAATTTAAAAGTGTTTGTTTTAATTTGTTTTGAAATTGTTGAAGGGATTTTTTAAAGAGAAAGTGTATCGATTTGGAAAAAAATTGTATGTGTTTGGATTCGGAAAAGTAGTGTTTTAACCTTGGCACTCCTTATGGAGGGTCACACATGCGTGGGTATGGATGGATGTGTGTGGGGGCACTTGTTCACAGGTGATGTGACCAGGATTGAATAAACACACGTGTGACGGTTCATAAGGTTCCATAGGTGAGTTTTTTTTAATATTTTAAAGAAATAAAGGTTTTGGAAATGTGTTTTCTCCTTGTGTTGTATTTGTTTGGATTATGGGCCTATTTTTCTTAGCTTGTGTTGTTGCTTTGATTGAGTTTTGGCTTGATGCTGGTTTCGATGGTGTTTGTCGTATTATTATGAGTATACCGCCCTGAAAGCCTCCCAAAGTTGTCAATGATTTATGCTCAGTTCTTAGATCCTTTTGTGTGTTGCTTTCTTATCGAGGTAGTCGAAGTCTATTAGAGGTAGTTGTATTATTCTAAAAGATAGCGTGTCTTTGGGTTTTTGGGAACTCCCAGGGTAGTAAAGGTTTGTACCGCCCTATAGTTATTTGAGGGTTCAGTTCTGGGTTATTAAAGTTGAAATGTCTCATCGTCGTTAGAGTTTTGGGTGTGATTAATGGTGGTCGACTTCCGCGAAGGTTCCCCACCTAACAAGGAGTACATGCCGGTGGAACCTGTCTCCAAGAAACTATCCCCGTCGGTAGCGGCTCCTTGTTCGTCAGACTGCTCTCTTGTGCGCCACCTATATGGCCTGTCCAGACATTCTATGTCGTCATGTTTCAACCCTTTGAAAATGTACGACCATCATGGTTGTTTGAATCATCGAACAGAAGGATTTATGGACCAGAAGATGAAAATGTCTGACTGTGAGGGAGGAGATGCTTCAGCTATCAGGGTCCCAACCACAGGTCTCGGGGTGAAGATCACGCACATTTAGGAGTTCTTGAGGGTGTGTGGAACCTCGGTCTAGATAATGTCTTCTTCTTTGGAATGGAAAGATCCAAAATTTCCCCTTTTTAATTCTCATCATTGTCGTATACTCATCCTTATTGTGGTGGTGTGATGAGCTCGTTCCCCCACAATCCATGCAGTCTTATCTACTCTCTGTGGGGTTCGTAAGTTGTTTGGTCTCTTTGAATGGTGTGGGCCTTTGAATAAAGGGATTTGTTCTAATTTTGAGTTAGTATCAGGTGTGTTCGTTAGGGAGGTGTTCGTGTCGTGAAGTTGATGGGAAGTGTTGAGTTAATTTCTCATCCACAAGTTGTTGGATTGTTCCGTAAAATTATTTTCGTCAAGTCTCAGGTGTATTGTTCGGTACATGTGGGAAAAATGGATGATCTTGGTTTGGGAGTTTCTATGCCCCCCTGGGGTGGTTTTTTCGGGTTTCAAGGGTTTTTGTATTAGTGAATTCTTGTGGTGGGGAGAACCCTCTCATGTTGTCCCCTCAATCTTGGGTAGTGGTTTTTCTGGAATTGGTCTGGTGTGATGTTTGTTGGGAATGGTCACCCCAAAGCTCTCTGTTCTCTATGATTTTGTCTGGGAATGAACTCAAGTTGTGTCAACCGTTGTCTTGGTGACTTTCTAGGGGCAGAAAGTGTCTATGGTGGGGAGAATTGTCACACCCCGACCACGGATGCCTGTTGTTTTTATTTTTTCTCAGTCCCGCCACTTTGGACAGAGTTGGGTTTTTGTCCATATTTAAATTTTTGAAGCTTTGGTGTTTTTTGGTGGGTCTCAGACCAGTGCACAGTCACTGCACTACTAGTGTTCATCGCACTTTCAGTCCGGGTAGGTGCGTAGTCTCCGCACCGCTAGCGCCGGTCGTGCGCTCGGTCCTACAGACTGTGCAGTTGACTGATTATAATAATTATTATAATTATTGTTGTTGTTATTATTATTATTATTGGATTATTATTATTATTACTATTATTATTATTATGTATTAATAATAATAATATTAGTAATATTGTTATTTTTATTTACTTACATTTCTTATTTTATTTCATTTCATTTCTTCTTCTTTATTCATTTCTTATCCCTCTTTCTTCTTTCTATTTTTTCTTTTCCACGCAGCTGCCCCCCTTCTTTTTTTTACTCTTCCTTCCCGTAGCAGCCGCTGCACCCTACCTGCTACTGTGCCCCGCTCTGGCGCCCTCCCTGCAGAGCCGCGCCTCAGCCGGCTGCTCCCAGCGTCTCGCCAGCGTCGCATCTTCCTCAGGCCGCCTCGCCTGTTCCAGCGCTACCCCTACCCGGTAGAGCACCCCGGCTCCCCCTTGTAGTGGCTCCCACAACACCCCCTCCCTATTCGCTCCATCCAGAGCTACCCCACTTCTGCAGCGTCGATCTCTCCCCAGCCCCATGCTTCGACCGACCAGCAGCCTGCCATCCCTCATGCTCGGCCATTCGTCTCCAGTAGTCTGCGCCCCTGGCTCTTCTCTTCACTGCTTCCCCGCACAGCATCCCACGTCCCAGCCTCCGTGCATACAGCTTGCCTGCTCCGCCAGCCATGGTACCCTCCTGTCCAGCCTCCTACAGCAGCACCCCATCCTCCCCTGTGAGTCCTGACCCTCCTCACCTCCTGCTTTCCCCCTCCTGCTTCTCTCTTGCACCCAACCAGCCCGCACAACAACCTATTCTCTCCGAACATGTCCCACCAACAGCGCCTCCCCTATGCAGCACACCTCCTACATGTTTCATCTCTTGCTCATGCCCCTTCCCCTTCTGTGCACGAGCCGGCCCGGATGCCGCTTCCTCCTCCTACTGCGTCTCCTGTGACGCCACCCTCCCTATCTGCCATGGGTTCACACCGCTGCTGCACAGTGTCCCTACTCCGCTCACTTACAGTGACCCACAACCCCACCTCTTTTTTCTCCCTTCATAAATCCACTGAGGTCTCTTATTACCGACAAATCCGCTCGCCCCTTCTTTTACTCCCTGCGTTGTTCGACCTTCACGGCTCCGCCTCCGAACCGCTGTCCAGCCTTGGCCGCCACCTCTCTTGGCATCCTACCCCTAGGCTACGCTCAGTAAGACCAACACTGCAGCACCCACTAGCTGCCCTATCGTGGAAATCCTCCAGCTGCCCCGTCACATCCGCTCACTGGCTACCCCATCGCGGACCCTCGCTGGCCTCACCCTGCCAGTGCTGACCTCGGCTTTTCCTTGCGGCCCACCCAGTGCCTTCACCTGAGGCCATCCCTTGCCGACCCACCTCCTTCCATCGCAGTGACCTCCACTCCGACATGCGCCCAACCCCAGCGGCCTACCCATGTCTACAGCAACTGCCTTGCGGCTGTTTCCTCGTTTTGATGCCCGCACTTTCCGGCATTGCCCCGACCAACCCGCCTCTACCGACACATTTTCTCCTTGTTGGTACCATTTTATTCTATTTTCCGTTTGATATTTCTATTTGATATATATATATATATCCTGGTTTGATTATAATTTTTATTAATTAAATATATTTTTTTGGGTCTATTTGACTTTTTAGGACCTGCGCAGGGTGTTTCCGAGTGAGCGCCGTTGTCGCACCTGTTTCCGAGTGAGCACCGTCGTCACTCCTGTTTACGAGTGAGCGTTGTCGTCGCGCTTGGTTTCCGAGCTTTCGCCATCATCACACCTTGGCCTTGAGGTAGGTCCCCCACTGCAATCACCTTTATATTTAGAATTTATTAATTTCTTGATGTTTTATTAATTTTAATAAATAGAAAATCATATAAGATAAATAATTTTTAAATAATTTTTTGGTGTAAAAATATCCGTTAATTTTATACACGACACCCGGAATATTTTCTTGATGAATGGACACCAAATAGCGAAAGAATTCTAGTTTATAATTTAAACATAATTTATGGAATTTCAAATGTGGTTCTGGTTTTAAATATAAATGGTTTTTTCTGAACAAGCATTTCGATTTATCTTGAGAAACGAGGTTTTTATTTAAAGTTGGTGAAGGCACGTTCGACACTTTAATAAAATAAATTATTTTGTAAAAACTCACTTTGGGGTTAGTAAGGTGTTTTCTTTGGTGTGTGTTGATTTCGTGCATTGTGTGTGATATTTGTGCATCGTGACTTACTGATTTAAATTGTGGACGCACCCCTTTTTATTGTATGTGTTGACATGGGAACCTGGCATAGTGAGTGAATCTTCTGAGAACGATTGTTGCACTAGTTTAGATTACACACTGGCTAGTGTCCCCATAGTAGGGGAATACTGAGTTATTACTGCTATGAAATTGGGCCCCTCGGTTAGGCCATGCAGGGCTATGTCGAGCGTTAGGGCGTTATGATGTCATCGAGTTAGAGCATGCTTTCAGGATGAGTCACATGTATAGTACGTTCTAGATTTTTCACAATATTCTAGGTTTGACCCATGTTTCCTTTGGTGTTTATTTGTATGTGGCGGACGGTTGAGAGGACTAGTTCGGTTGCTGGCCCCTGTGTGTCACTTTTTCCTTTTCCCTTGGTGTGTGTTGTGTGATATGTGTGGTCTTTTCTATTTGGCTAATAACATAAGTTCGGATTTCTAAATGGTTCACAACAAATTACTCAAAAATAAATATACATATTCCTTTCAAACATTAAACTTGTTTTAAAATTAAAAAGGGAAATGGAATGAAACTTTTTTCAGAAATGAAAGTGTGTGTGTGTGAAAACCAATATTTTGTATATTTAGTTCAAACCTGGAATTAGTAATTTCTTTATTTAAAGGTAGTGCATTGGGAATAGATATCGGGCTAGCCTACTAAGTTTTAATACTCACCCCTATAATTGTTTTTTGTTTTTAGTGTTTGTGAAGGCTACAGCTTGGGTGCGTTCACCTTGGGAGACATTTGGTCATCTGTTGGAGAGTGACCCGCGAGGTCACATGGAGATAGTTGTTGTCTCTTTTGGTTAGTTTTATTTTTCTTTTGTTCTTGATTATTTTCTTTACTCTGTCTATTTATTCTGTGTTGCACTGTTTTATTTCTGCTGATTTATTTATTTTTATTGGTCGAAATCATTCCCACCACCTCTATTGATGCCCTGGCACTTGTCGCCAGCCTGGGAGGATCGGGAATGCCTCTCGGGTCATGTCGCGGACCAGCTCGGGTGATCGGTTCATGGTCGACCAGGGTTAGTTCGTGACAAAGAATATCACGATTCTTAATGTTATATAGATATATGATATCTTATGGAATTGCTGGCTTGGACATGTGAACTTTCAACTCTAATAAAAGTTGTCAAGGAAAGAATAGTTGTAGTAGCTAATTGATCTGAAAATTAATATGAATTTTATGTATGATTATTTTTTAGAAGGTAAATAATAAAGGTTATTAGTTTTAAATATCCCATTGATGTTATAAACAATAGAACAATATAATTTATTCATTTATATTTATTTGTTCATATGTAGGCTTCTAGTTTGTGAAGAGAGAATTATGTTTTTGTGAATTTTAATGCTTTTAGTAGATTTACTGGGGATTATTTTATGCCTAAAAAATAGAAACATTTTATAAATTTATTTATTATTATAAATTGCTACAAAAATAAATTTTATTTATTTTAGATACAATAAATGTTAATTTATGTGATTTTATTAATTTTGATTTGGAATTATTTTTGATAAAAATGGATATTTTTATTAATTTTATACTCAAAAAACACAACAACAAAATTATATTATAAAAAATAAAAATTAGAATATTATTGAAATGGTTAAAACTATAATAACTAAATATAAACTACTCACATCATTTTGGCCTAAAATATTTAATACAACTTGTTATATTTTAAACACAGTTTAATTCAGATCATTTATAAAAAAAAATCATTATGAACTATTTAATAATAAAGAACCTATCCTTTTTTATTTCAAAGTAATTTGGTGTGAAATTATTATTTAAAACACAAAGGATAACATAGATAAATTTGAATCTAAAAGAATTGAAATAAATTTTTTTAAGATATTATAATAATAGTAAATCTTATATAATTTAAAATAATCCAACATGGATAGGGATATGAATCAAGGTCTTGTTCCCATGATATTTTATTAATCAAAGGTAGGAAAAGTTGGAATAATAAGTTCTTATAGGAGAGTGTACATATCAAAAATGAAATTGGATAAATGTATAGTATGAAAGGTGTCATCAAGTAAGAAGTTACAAATGGAATTGAAATCTTTCACCACATGCTTGGAGAAGGAAATAACAATTATGCTTTCATCCCTACATAATTTAGTTAGTTAATTTTTTTTAATTGTACCTATTTAATAAAAAAGGCTACCCATTCAGGGATGACCTTATTAGGAACCATTTCTTATCAATTTCATAGAAGATTAAACACCGGCATAGATTTACTCTCAAAAAATAGATTACCCTATCGAAAATGGTGAGCATAATTGATTTATTGAATCAAATACCAGAGGCCCACAATAAGGGAAATTAAAATATCAAATAATGTTATTGAAGTAACATTGATAAATCCCACACATGTTTTAAATATAGCACTAAATCCTAAATGGATAGGTGAAGCATGAGTAGCTTCATCCTCGGTAACCTTAATATGTGATGGAGGAAAAGGAATTAAGATTGCATAATATGGAGAATATGGTGTCCAAGGGATACATTTAACACCTATCCATTTGATGATGATAAGGTCAACCATGTTGTTATTTATAATTCCATTTTGTAGATTTGACGTTATTTGAATATCCTTGAATTTACCTAAACGAATATCTCAATTTTTTTGTTTAATTATATTGACCCTATGATCATTTATACACATACAAATTTAATGAAATAGGGAAGACATAATGGTGTAAAGGAGATTCCTCAATTATGAGATATAGTCTGGATTGAATAATAAATATATGAAATCATTCAAGATTCTACTATTTTAAATGATAAGTGAAAGATATGATCTCATTGCTACCAAATATTTCTAGAAAATGGGAATTGAAAAAAAAATGTGTGGGATAGTTTCACTATTCTTCGTACATGACAAGAAATAGAGGGGGGGGGGGGGTTATCATATAGCCAAAGAGAGATTTTCTTCTGATAGAATTCAGTTGATTTATAAATTTCGGATGATGATATTTATTGATGGTTGTATGAATGGAAAACTCAAAAACATCATCCATTTGGGTAACTCTTAATAAAAACCACAACGAAATCAGTTAAATGGTTGTGGATCAAGAAATAATTGTTTAACTTACCTCTATAAAAGAACATCATTTTCATTTAAATTGGAGTTAATTTTATTCCATGTCTCTAAAGGAATGAGGTTCCCAACAGAATCTATATGATCAATGGGATTAGAAATAATTAGATTAATAATTGAAGTAGGAAAATGGCACACATCATATATTGGAGAGCTAATCCATTAGGAGGCACAAAATTTTAGTTTATAATGATTTAGGGGGAATCAACTAGGTATCCCTCATAATATCCATATAAGAGTCTTTATGGTAGGAAAAACTAAGGGGTCCATGATGAACTAATTCCCCCTATGATAATGATTGGTGATTCGAGTATTTATAAATTTAGTATATAACTATTTAGAATTAAGATAGATCCATGTACTAGTGGCTACCAAGGACTGATTCAAATGCTTGATATTTTTAATTCCATCCCCTACCATGTCAGTAGTTTTAAATCATTTTTTCTAGGATATTATGAGGGATTTTATCTCATTAATACAACCCAATAAAATATTTTTCTTTATTTGAGTTTCAAAGAGATTCATATGTCCCTTGTACTTTCATAAACCTGAATAGAATACAAAAACATATTGGAAATAATAGAGTTCATAATGAAAATCATTCTTACTTATGAAAGGGTCTTCCCTTCTAGGATAGAATATTGTGATGTTATCTGGGTGGTAGTCCATTACAATTATATTCATCTAAATATTACCAAGAATAGATGTATTATATGATAATTAATGGGTATATCCCATTTCTTCACATGGAAAAATTAAAAATATATCTTTCTTTTTAGAATCAGAGGGGCATTTCCAAAAAAAACACCATTAATTTATTCTAATAAATAAAATTCCAACACACCTATTTATAATGGAAGTATGTAATATTAATGGAATAAAATGATTCATTCTTAGACTCTATAAATAGGAGAATGTATTGACCATAAATTTGGTGGGAAGGGACCCAATATTTCCTCGAATCCTTGATGGGGGTGACTTAATTCCTATCAACTATATGATAAAGCCACCAGCTAAGGTAATCGTTGATATGAAAAATGGGGAGATGTTAAGGGAACTCCCTATATTACTTATCTAAAGAAACTAAAAAATCTTCTAGGTTATCCATTGAAAAAAATAGAGAGTCTAGAACACCTTTATAAAGAGTTAATAAAATTGAAGTTTTTGAGAAAACCCATTATTGTAAAGAGCCTTGAAAATTAAATTCTAGTTAAGAATATCAAATTCCTTTGAGAAAACCAATTTGAGATAAATTATTGCATTTGAGGACTTTGTATGAATGATAGTGACACCCTTTGATGCAATTTAAAAAAAATCCATAATCTTTCTTCCTTGGATAAAACCAAAGTAGTTTAGTGAGACAATTCCATAATCAATATGCCTAGTTTAGTATCAAGTGTTTCCCCAATAATTTTGGGAAGGGTATTATCAATGAAAATGTGTTATAAATCCTAGAACTAAAAATCATAGTCCACATTAGGAGTGAGACTAATAAATTGAGGGATGAGAGGAGGTGGAATGTATCAACTTATAAAGATCTCCTTGACAACATGAATGGAATATATTTGGATGATATCGAAAATATTCATTAAATAATCATTAGTGAATACTAAAAACCCTTAGTTGTTCTCCACATTAAGAGATAAAAGTGTAATTTTAATCTCATTATTTCTTGTTGAAGTAGTGATAATGGAATTTTTTATATCTATCACTAAAAAATATTAACATCATGAAAATGATATATTAGTAAGAAGCTATTGTACCCATTGAAAATACATTTAAAATTAAAGACCAACCCATTACTAATATAATTATCATGGATGATATTATTTCCTTTGTTCTTTAGGTTTAATATAGACATATTAATATACCTTTAACTATTGGGGGGGGTATAATAATTTGGATTTATATTCGCTTATGTAACCCATTAGAGTTTCATTTTTTCCTTCCAACGATTTACCTACCTCTTTAATAGAGTTTCAAAAATGTGGAAACTCTTAATCTCATCATTAATGGGATTATCTTGCATAAATTTAATAATATTAAATTCAAAAAGGTTATTCAAAGTCATGGATATGTCAAAATACATTTTATAGAACATGGATTTTCTATAGGATATTATAAAATATTTGGTCCTCTCAAGATTATTATGAAATCATTGAAAGACATCACCTGTATCAAATAGAGGCTATTCAGATGCAAACACATACATTACTTCCTCATAAGATATCAAAATATTATTATATCAATTAGTATATGGGCAGGATATACTTATTCCAGTGACTAAAAGGATAATGGATGAGTGGTTAGAATTCAATATTATAAGATCTATAAAATATATGTAGACAATGATGTGACCAAACATGTGGGAGATGAATACTTTGTCAATTTAGATAACCTTATATCCATTAATAGCATACCTTGTTGACGTGTAGTCATCCCCATCCAACCTTTCCTCAGGTTGTTTGTATAATTCAACGAATATTTAAAATTAATGAGATGAAACACATATAAAAATAGCCCAAATATTTTCATCTTCATTGAAAATATACTTTAAATACCCCATGAGAATCCAATTTTAATTGGTTCTATTTCTTTTGAGTGAAAGATCCTCCTAGAGGGACCTTCTCCAAATGTATTACACAGAGCCATAAACAAAAGAGACAAGGTTAGAAAAATTATATATTAAAATATTTATAGCAATTTGATATTGACCAATCGTAAATAAAAATATTTACAAGACCATCTACAAAATAACACATAGGGTTTCAACATGTGTTTTTATATTATAAGCTACCCATTCATAACCAATAATTCCCCAATAAAATATATTAAAATAAATGATCATGACCTTGGGATTTGGTGTGAAAATAATACTCATTATAGTATGTGATATTATATTCCCTATATATATGTATTAATCCATAATTTTTAACTTCTGGAAATTACAGAAACATTCATTCACTTAGAAATGGAGTTTCCCCTTTTTTATGGCCATTATTTTAATCCACATATTTGGGTGTATTTTTTCTTCTACCCTTAACCATATTTCATTTTTTAGATGGGTTGGAGTTATATAATTCTTTAGAGGCTTGGGTTTCACAGTCCCCTAAAAATTCTATTTTTAGATGTATGAGATACCTCCTTGGCATCATATACATAAAAATGACCACTTAATGGTGAAATTTTATTATTATAGGACTCTTTTCTTGGAGATATGGTCTATGAGATATTCATTATATTAACCAAATAAAATTAAACATGGATAAAAGTTTCTTTAAAAATAAAAGGGATAAATTATATTTCAAGTAGTGGATCCTCCTCTGATACTTTATGTAACGACCCAAAGTTTCATTAATGGAAAATCCCTCATGATCTAGTTAAATGTATCTTTATGTAAAATTTTTATATAAGATTTCAACTTCTTTGGTATTATGTTAAGAATTGTGATCGTTAAATTTATAGTCGTTGAACAGTGATCACATGATTAGTATAAATATAGGGCTTTAACAAATCCAATTTACTCAGACAAAAGAAGCGATGGCCTCATCCAGTAGAATTGCTCCATACGAAGCCCATTTGTCGGAGCTCAGAAAAGAGGTGGCATCATTGGGATTCTCTCTTGACCAAGCCCAAGCTGAGCTTCATCATGTCAAGCTCGAACGGGATCGTCTACAGGAAAAGTGGAAGTTGATAGAGATTACCACTCGAGCGATGTTATCCGAGCCACCCCAAGAGTCTGTCACGATCGTACACCTTACCCATAGGTCTTATGCGGCTGTTTTAAGGGGTTATGTAACAAATCTATAGTACTATGTTCATGTATATTATTTATGTATATAATAATGAATATACCTCATTGTCAGTTTTTTGATACATTGTAAATAGTTTTTAAAGTACAAATAGTGTTTTTAGTTATTATTTAATTAAGAATTCTATTTTTTAAAATTAATGGATTTTTGAATTAAATAATATTTTAATAAAATATTATTATTATTAAATTAATTTTTATTAAATATAAATGATCTTATAATTTTATGAATGCAATTATAGTTTTTATTAAGCTTTGAAATCCATTTCTGTCAAAACCTGTGAATTTTTGATAAATGTCAGTTTTTTATTTTAAAATTTAAAATTAACATATTTAGAAAATTGTTTAGATAAAATAAATTTTATTTCTGGAATCAGGATGTCAAAATTATCCAACGGTTATTTTTTCATAATTTTCTGAGACAGTCAAATTTTTGGGTAAAAATTAAATATCGTTTAAATATATAATGTGTTTTATGAAATCATAATGACCCAATAGTTATTTAATAAAATACTATAATCTCTATGTTCGGCCAATATATGTTTTACCATTAAAATAATGTGATTTTGGGTTTTTTTGACTTACTTTTCAAAGCATTAATGGACCCCTCAAGACTTATTAAACACCTTGTCTTTTTAAATTAATTTCCATGGGAGTGTAACTCACCTCCACAGAAGAAACCATATTATTTTAATAATTTAGGACTTTTTCCTTATAAAATATTATTTTCCTCTTCCCTTTTCCCAAAACCATGGGCAAAAACCATGGGATGGTTTGTGGTTTGGATTAATTTAATGTAAGGGTACCCAAACCTAAATAATAAAGAATTCCCTCACTTTTCCTATATAAACCCACCCAAGCTCCCACTTCCTACTCACTCAAAGCCTTTTTAGTTTGTCCAACCTATACCCTAGTCTCTCTATAATCCTACCAAGGTTCCCCAAACTCACAAGAATCCTCTGACAAGCCTCTCTCTAGCCTTTGGAAGCACACTTCCAAGTAAGGGTTTTTTCTTCCTTTCTCATTTTTTTCCATTTTTTTAGTTGTTTTGCGCTTTTAATTTCAATTATGAATGTTGGGGTATGGTTTCAAACCTCCCTCATACTGACCTATTTATGTTTGAATGATGGGAGACCCCATTCTCTCTCATTAAATGCCTCCCATGTACACCCGTTACTATGCCGAAATTCCGAAAGGAACTTCTCTCTCCTTATTTACACTCAAGCAATACTTTTGTATCATGAATCTAAATTCCATTAAAATTGTTGGGAAATGTATCTATATGACATCCTTACTGTCCATTACATGTAAATATGATGATTATCCACTTTCTCTCTCATCAAAATTTTTTATGAATTCTTATGTCACGATGTTACGCTGCCGAAATCGCACCGATTTTCTACGCCAATGCCATTATGTAGTGAATACCATGCCCATTTATCCATCAAGGGTATTAACCTTTAGGCACATTTACTTATTTATTATAAAGTTTAATTTATAAATTACACATTCCTTTATCATGTAATAAATGATTATGTTTTATGAATCCATGTTTTATAATCCATGTGGCACACTTATGCATGAAATGAAATGTTTAAGAAGGGTGAAACCTTATAGCGCTCCAATGCATTGGGTAAAGTATAGTATCATGATATGTCATGTGAAATGAGTTTTGAATCATGATAGTTCGAGTGCAACGAGGGTTTAATCATGCTTCATGTACAATAATGATTTACTCATTCTCTGTGTGCAATGAGTCTTGGCTCATTCTAATCCCATGTTAAGTGTTGTTGCCACATTTTCCATGTTGTGATTATCATGCTTTATCATGCCTTTATGTTCATGTTTCTCTTGTGAAATATTGATATGACTAATGTCTAACATGTATTGTACTCCTCATGTTATTCCATGTGTATTCTCTTACTGGGATTTATAGCTCACCCTTTTCTTATGCATGTCCTCAGGTTATCCCATGCAATGCTAAGTACGAGGGAATGTAGTGGTCATATAAAAGAAGTTTTCAATAAAGATGTTTTATTTCATGTTTTAAGTTTTTATTTAATTATAATAATCCCCAAAGACACTAAACCTATCAATATTCCATGTTGTATCAAGTGAATGGTTTATGTAATAAATAATGTTTAAGTTTGTTTTAAACATAAGGGTTGTCATAGTTGGTATCAGAGGATAGGTTTAGTTATATTTGGGATTAGGATTGGAAAACCCTAGTAAAGACTTAGAGACAAGACTAAGTATAATAAAAACATCCCTATGTTTTGGTAAGTTCTGAGTAAGTGGTTTATCCATCATATACATCTCTGTCTCGATACGAGCAGGTAGAGGCGGCTCGGGCATAGATGTATCCTAGGGGTAAAACCCGAAAACACCGCTTTGAGCTAGACTCGAACAGGAACTGGTGCACGACAATGGGACATGCCTCACTTTTGGTTACGACACTCCCGGGGAATATGTTTTGAAAAATTCACAATCATAGTATGAACCCTTATTAAGGGAATTAAAAAAAATTCCCCTAACAATATATGTTAGAAAGTAGATCATGAAAAGCCTATATTGAAGCCTATAGACTCCTGAGTTAAGGAAATAAAAGTTTATTTATAATTAATAAAATTTTGTCTTTGGATTACACTTTATGTGTTACCCCTAACATTCCTTTTATTCAAGCCAATGGTCGCTAATAGGAGGACTCGGGCTAACAACTGTTGTGAAGATCAGTGTGATGACTGTACTAATGAGATGCCCAATCCAATGGGAGCACGAATCCTGAACTTTGTCATTCTTCTCTCTTAGCTAACTCAAGTTTTGAATAGAAACACGGGTCAAGAGGAATGTTCAACCCCCCTAAGAAATAACAAGTCGCTATCGAGAGCTTCATGAGACAAAGGCCTCCTACTTTTAGTGGATCATCCGATCCCACAATCGCTGAACAATGGATCAACTCCATTTAAAATATCTTCTCCATCCTTAAATGTTCTGAATAAGAGAAGGTTCTCCTGGAGTCTTATCGTATGGAGGGTGAAGCTGATCAATGGTGGACGTTGATCAAAAATACGAAGTCTGGGGAGGATAATGAGGCATTTGAATGGAAGGGTTTATGGAAGATTTTTTTCGATAAATATTTTCCGCGCACCCTCCGACTTAAGATGGAAAGGGACTTCCTTTCCCTCAAGAAAAAATTCAAAGAATCTGTTGGATCGTACGAGGAAAACATCACAAGGCTTGCACGATACGATTCCGGCTTTGTCGTTACCCCATAATGCAATGTTGACCGCTTCTTTGGAAGGTTGAAGCCCAGCCTACGGAAAGCATTAACAATTCGTGACTTCGACAGCTATGATGAAATTTTCCGATGTGCCCTCAAGGTAGAAATGAAGATCCGAGATTCACAGGGGTATCATTGGGATAAGAAGCGTAAGGTAGACTTCAATGCTGGTTGTCCGATGGATAAATCCAACGGTGCTAAGAAGATACAGCACCCCACTTGCCAAAAGTGCGGAAAGAAGCACCCTGGAAATTGCCTTAAGGGGACGAGGAAATTCTTCAGGTGTGAAAGAGAAGGGAACCTAGCTATTAACTGTCAGCAAGAAAGACCTACGGCTGCGACAGAGGAGAGGAACACTCCGTTCAAACCTCAACGCTTTGTTAATTGCTATAAATGCAAAGAACCAGGGCATCTTGCAAATCAGTGCCCTAATACAAGGGTTTTCGGAGGCAACCAACAACCTCCAAGGTAGCAAGGAAGATCTTTTTCCATCACTTATGCCGAAGTGAACCCCGACAAAGAAGTGGTGACATGTACGCTAGATATTCATTCAAGAATAGAAAACATACTTTTTGATTCAGGTTCTACACATTCTTTTATATCTTGAAAGTTTATTAGAACAATCCCAGCGCCACCACAAATCATGGAAGTGAAGATGTCGGTGAGTACGAAAAATGAGTCAATCATTGCATCCCATGAATATAAGTCCTCCTCTATTATAATCTTTGGATTGAATTTCCTAGTGAACCTCTTCATACTCCCTCTGGTGGAATTTGATGCAATTCTTGGCATGGATTGGTGTTCATTATATAGAGCCAATATAAAGTGTCGGGAGAGGAAAATCACACT
Organism: Viscum album; assembly: GCA_963277665.1. Lineage (NCBI taxonomy): Eukaryota > Viridiplantae > Streptophyta > Magnoliopsida > Santalales > Viscaceae > Viscum > Viscum album. Next base: position 1,264,875,471 of record OY728151.1, on the reverse strand, counting down.
CCATATGGAGAATCGACCCACGATTCTTTACAAGTGTAAGGAGGAAGATGAATATCTTTTAGCTCCATCATCTCAAGCATGGATATTATTGCCCTATGATCACGCGTATCTGGCTCAAATGATTGAGTCCAAGGAAGAAACCATCCTTGAAGAAATGCCTATTGTGAGGGAATTTGCAGAAGTGTTTCCTGAGGAACTTTCTGGTCTTCCTCCTAGAAGAGATGTTGAATTCTCAATTGAACTTATACCCGGGGCATTACCAATATCTCAGACTCCATATAGAATGGCTGTGGTAGAGCTTGAAGAGATGAAGAAACAACTACAAAAGAATCTGCATAAAGGGTTTATACGCCCAAGTGCTTCACCATGGGGTGCACCAGTCTTCTTTGTCAAGAAGAAGTATGGGTCAATGCACCTTTGTATCGATTATCGTGAACTTGACAAAATCATGATAAAGAACAAGTATCCTCTTCCACGAATTGATGACTTGTTCGATCATCTATGGGGATCACAATACATCTCCATGGTAGACTTGCAGTCGGGATATTATCAAGTAAGGGTGAATAAGGAAGATATCCCCAGGATTACTTTTCGCACAAGATATGAGCACTATGAATTCATAGTAATGCCTTTCGGACTCACTAATGCTCCAAAAATCCTCATGGACTTAATGAATAGAGTCTTTAGAGATTGCCTAGACAAATTTGTGGTAGAATTTATAGATGACATTCTAATATACTCCAAAACTAAGGAGGATCATGAGGAGAATTTAAGAACTACACTAGAGACTTTGCGCAAGGAGGAGCTCTTTGAAATGTACAACATGTGTGAGTTATAGTTAAAGGAGGTCTCATTCTTGGGCCATATCATCACAAGAAATGGGATATCTATGGATCTCTCTAAAAGAGATGCAATTGAGGGATGGTTGAGGCCAACATCGGTAATGGATATCCGTAGCATCTTGGGGTAATCTGGATATTATCGACAATTTTTGAGGAATTTATCACGACTGTCAAACCATCTTACCAAGCTAACTTGGAAGGGAGTAAAGTTTGTTTGAAATGATGAATGCAAAAAAAGATTCAAGGAGTTGAAAGGGAGGATTATCACTTTGCCCGTTCTCACTTTACCCACAAGTGGGGAACTTTTTGTTGTATTCAGTGATGCTTTGAAGAAGGGCTTAGGTAGTGTGCTGATGAAGAATGATAACGTGATATCCTATGCCTCAAGGCAGTTGAAAATCCATGAGCGAAACTATCCAACGCATGATCTAGAGTTGACATCGGTGATCTTTGCCTTGAAAATCTGGCGGCATTATCTCTATGGGGAGAAATGTTAGATATATACTGACCACAAGAGTCTTAAATGTATATTCACAAAGAAAGAGCTTAATATGCGCCAGAGAAGATGGATAGAGCTCATCAAGGATTATGACTGTTGAATACATTACCACCTTGGGAAAACGAACAAGGTGGCAGATGCCCTAAGTAGAAAGGACCCAACGATTCTATCAATGATGAGAATTGAGAAGGATCCAATCTTCTTAGACCTGATGAAGATGGAAATGGGAATCATAAATAAGGGAACATCATCAATCCTTTCACAAATTATTTCTAAACCGTCTCTTTTGGAAAGGTTAAAGGATGCTCAAAAGGATGATGTGGGAATTCCGGAAAAAGTGGAAGCTATCAAAAAAGGTAAATCCTTTGAGTTTAATGTTAATGAAGAAGGAATTGTGCGATTTGGGAAAAGACTATGTGTTCCATTGAGTCCGGAGCTGAAGAATGAACTTTTGGATGATGCACATAGTTCAAATTTCTCTATTCACCCAGGGAGCACAAATATGTATCGAGATCTCTGAGAAAACTTTTTGTGAGATAATATGAAGAAGGAGATCTCTGAATATACATCAAAGTGCCTGGTGTGTCAGCAAGTGAAGGTAGAGAGGCAAAAGTCTAAGGGGATGATGAAACCATTGTCCATACCAGAATTGAAATGGGAGAACATCACCATGGACTTTGTCACCGGACTTCCAAGGACATCCAAAGGCAACAATGAAATCTGGGTTGTTGTGGATCGTCTTACAAAGTCTGCACACTTCATTGCTATTTGGTATGATTTCTCTTTGGATCAACTGGCACATATATATATCCGGGAAGTGGTAAGGTTTCATGGAGTACCACTATCTATTGTTTCTAATCGAGATCGAAGATTCACCTCTACGTTTTGGAAGAGTCTTCAACATGCTATGAATACTGAACTGATCTTCAGTACAGCTTATCATCATCAAACTGATGGCCAATCCGAGTGGACTATCCAAACACTTGATGACATGTTGAGATCATGCTCAATAGACTTTAAAGGAGGATGGGATCAACATCTTCATCTGGTTGTGTTCTCTTATAATAACAGTTTCCACTCAATCATCCAAATGGCACCATATGAAGCCCTTTAAGGGAAAAGGTGCAGAACACCGACGTGTTGGGATGAGGTCGGTGAACGTAAGCTGATTGGACTGGAAATGGTCTAAGAAATGTTGGAGAAGGTGAAAATCATTCAGCAACATATCAAGACAGCCCAGAGTCGGCAGAAGAGTTATGTAGATAACCGTCGATGAGACCTTGAGATTAAAGTTGGAGGCATGATGTTTCTATTCATATCTCCATGGAATAAGATCATGATGTTTGGAATGAAAGGGAAGTTAAGTCCAAGGTACATCGGCCCCTTTGAGATTATTGATCATGTTGGGGCTGTGGCCTATCGACTTGCACTTCCACCTACCATAGCCAAAGTACATGATGTCTTTCATGTATCCCTATTAAGGAAGTACATACCGGAAACTTCACATGTACTCTCTTTTGAGGTGGTACAATTGGAAGATGATCTTTGTTATGAGGAGAAACCAGTGAAGATCTCAGATCGTAGAGAAAAATTTCTATGAAATAAGACAATGCCCCTCATCAAGGTGTTGCGGAGAAACCACAAGTTTAAAGAAGAGACTTGGGAATCAGAGGAAATGATGAAGCTGAGTTACCCAAATCTGTTTTAGTGTGGGAAAAGGAAAATTTCAAGGGAGAAATTTCTTAAGGGGGGAATATTGTAATGACCCAAAGTTTCAATAATGGAAAATCCCTCTTGATCTAGTTAAATGTATCTTTATGTAAAATGTTTATATAAGATGTCAACTTCTTTGGTTTTATGATAAGAATTGTGACCGTTGCTTTTATAGCCATTGAACAGTGATCACATGATTATTATAAATATCAGGCTTTGACAAATCCAATTTACTCAGACAAAAGAAGCGATGGCCTCATCTAGTAGAATTTCTCTATACGAGGCCCATTTATCGGAGCTTGGAAAAGAGGTGGCGTCCTTGGGCTTCGCTCTTGACCAATCCCAAGCTGAGCTTCATCATGTTAACCTCGAATGAGACCATCTACGGGAAAATTGGATGTTGATAGAGATTACCACTCGAGCGATGTTATCCGAGCCACCCCAAGAGTTTGTCACCATCGCACACCTTACCCTTAAGTCTTATGCAACTATTTTAAGGGGTTATGTAACAAATCACTAGTACTATGTTCATGTATATTATTTTTGTATATAATAATGAATATACCTCCTTGCCATTTTTTTGATACATTGTAAATAGTTTTTAAAGTACAAATAGTGTTTTTAGTTATTATTTAATTAAGAAATCTAATTTTCAAATTAAGGTATTTTTAAATTAAATAATACTTTAATAAAATATTACTATTATTATTAAATTAATTTTTATTAAATATAAATGATCTTATAATTTTTTGAATGCAATTATAGTTTTTTTAAGGTTTGAAATCCATTTCTGTCAAAACCCATTAATTTTCGATAAATATCAGTTTTTATTTTAAAAGTGAAAATTAACATATTTAGAAAATTATTTAGATAAAATAAATGTTATTTATGGAATCAGGACTTCAAAATTATCCAACGGTGAATTTTTTATAATTTTCTGAGACAGTCAATTTTTTGGGTAAAAATTAAATACCATTTAAATATATAATGTGTTTTATGACATCCTAATGACCCAATAGTGATGTAATAAAATACTGTAATATTAATTTTCGTCCAATATATGTTTTACCATTGAAATAATGTGATTTTTGGTTTGTTTGACTTACTTTTCAAAGCATTAATGGACCCCTCAAGACTTATTAAACACCTTGTCTTTTTAAATTAATTTCCATGGGAGTGTGACTCACCTCCACATAAGAAACCCTATTATTTTAAGAAGTTCGGACTTTGGCCTTATAAAATATTATTTTCATCTTCCCTTTTCCAAAAACCATGGGAAAAAACCATGGGATGGTTTGTGGTTTTGATTAATTTAATGTAAGGGGACCCAAACCTAAATAATAAAGAATTCCCTCACCTTTCCTATATAAACCCACCCAAGCTCCCACTTCCTCCTCCCTCAAAGCCTTTGGAGTTCATCCAACCTCTGCCCTACTCTGTCTAGAATCCTCCGAAGGTTCCCCAGTCTCCCAAGAATCCTCTCACAAGCCCCTCTCTAGCCTTTGGAAGCACACTTCCAAGTAAGGGTTTTTTCTTCCTTTCTCATTTTTGTCCAATTTTCATTAAGTTGTTTTGCACTTTTAATTTCAATTATGAATGTTGGGGTATTGTTTCTCACCTCCCTAATACTTCCATATTTATGTTTGAATGATGTGAGACCCCTTTCTCTCTCATTAAATGCCTCCCATGTACACCTGTTACTATGCCAAAATTCTTAAAGGAACTTCTCTCTCCTCATTTACATTCAAGAAATACTTTTGTATCATGAATCTAAATTACATTACAATTGTTGGTACATGTATCTATATGACCTCCTTACTATCCATTACATGTAAATATTTTGAGGATCCCTTTACTCTCTTATCAACCTTTTTTATGAATTCTTATGTCACGCCGTTACGCTGCCGAAATCACACAGATTTTCTAAGCCAATGCCATTGTGTAGTGAATACCATGCCCGTTTCTCCATCAAGGGTATTCAACTTTTTGTACATTTACTTATTTATTATAAAGTTTCATGTATGAATTACACATTCCTTTATCATGGAATAAATTATTATGTTTTATGAATCCATGTTTTATGATCCATGTGGCACACTTATGCATGAAATGAAATGTTTATGAAGGGTGCACCCTTATAGCGCTCCAATGCATTGGGTAAAGTATAGCATCATTATACATCATTTGAAATGAGTGTTGACTCATGCTAATTAAAGTGAAATGAGGGTTTACTCATGCTTAATGTTCAATGAGGATTTACTCATGATCCATGTGCAATGAGTCTTAGATCATGCTAAATCCATGTTAAGTGTTATTGCCACATTTCCATGTTATGATTATCATGATTTATCATTCATTTATGTTCATGTTTCTCTTGTGCTCTATTGATATTCCTAATTTCTAACATATATTTTACTCCTCATGTTATTCCATGTGTATTCCATTACTGGGCTTTATAGGTCACCCTTTTCTTATGCATGTCCTCAGGTTATCCCATGCAATGCTAAGTACGAGGGAATGTAGTAGTCATGTAAAGGATGTTTTCAATAAAGATATTGTATTTCATGTTTTAAGTTTTTATGTAATGATCCTAATCCCTTAAGACACTAAACCTCTCGATCTTCCATCTTGTATCAAGTGAATTTTTTATATAATAATTCATGTTTAAGTTTGTTTTAAAAATAAAGATTGTCATACTTTATTAGCCCAATGTTACACTACCATGACCCCAAAATATGCATCTATAGCCTTAGAAAATGAAGTTGGAGTACATTTCACAAAAATTGCATGAGCCTTAGTAATTAGAGTGTGATATTTATAGTTTCTCTTACCCATATAATATTTCTCATCACATGGCCATTTATTTTCTAGAGATAGCTCACGAGTAGCCACCTTGTTACTAATAGAAATTGTTTCGAAAGCAAATAGAGGTCCATATGAATTGACTAAATCGGAGTCCATATTCTCCTTCCATGGAAAATCACTAATAGTGAGTAATATAAGTTTATTTATAGTATTATAATTAGTATTTTGATCAGGGGTATTCAAGTGAGAATATGTCACACCCATATTTTTGTTTTCGTCCTTTTTTTTCAGAGTACCTTTTTGGCTCTAGGTTTGTCTCCAGAGTTCTGAGTGTTCTATATTTGAATTTTATTTTTTGGATGTTTATAGTGGTTTTTGGAATTATTATTGGATATAGTGAATGGTATGAATAGTATGTGTCTTATAAAATGGGTTTGTGAGACTCATAGTGGCCCCTTTTTATAGGGTATGTTTTTGGATTGTTTATACACATGAATTGGATGAGTTTTGGGGTGAAATGGGTAATTTTTTGTGACTTTTTCTAGGTCCCATAATTACAGAACATGGTTAGTTTAACAATTAATGTATGTGTGAATGGTGTTTATTGTTTTTAACATGGTTAAACTGACCATGATACTATGTGTGTAGCACGTGCAGCACTATACATTGGATAATTTCATTGTTATTGCACTGTTTGTTAAACAATGAGATCTAACCATGAAATCCACTTGGGAAAATGTATTTTCAGAATTTAAACTTATTTTTAATTGGGGATTCTTCCCTTAGAAACCAATATTTGAACCCAATGACCAAAAATCATCTCATTGTTGTTTTTGGCACATACGAGTGGATTTTATAGTGGTTTCATGGTGATTATTCATCTAGTTTGAAAGGTTAGGGATCCTCTATCTTTATCCATTTATTTTCTTCAATTTTCACTTTATCCTCTATCCCTAGTGGCCATTTTTTTCCAATTTACAAACCTAGGGTGGTTTGAAATTGAGGGTTCTATTCTTTTATGGTTCGACATGATAGATCATGGCCCTTGGAACCCTATAGGTGTGTTTTAGGGTGTGCTTCATTGATGCAACATGGATTTGAGGTAGGTTTACCTTTTCAATTTCCTTTATTTTACAAGATTATTTGGTTTCATTATTTCACACCTCCCATTTTTTCAAAATATTTATTTTTGGCACTTAAAATATTTTTTGGTTGTGAAAATGGGTGTTTTATTCCTTGCTATCTAAAACATATAAATATTTTGTCAAATATTTCACACCAAGTGTTCGATTAAATGCTCGATTGGCTTTTGGGAGTGATTAAGTGTTTGAAAATAATGGTTTGTCTTTGTTAAAAAAATTGTCTTGATAAATTGTTACATTGGGTTTATTTAAAGAGTTTCAAGTTATTTAATGTTTAAAATAAGTTTGTATTTTGCTTTTGAAAGTGGTTTGACATGTCATGATGGATTGTAGCCAGTTTTGTATTTTAAAAAAAAATGTATTTGTTTTGTAAATGTAGTATGATTGCTTGAAATTATATTTTTTAGAAATGGTTGTAAAATATAAAGTAGTGTGTGTGCACCTTTTGTAAATTTGGTTTTTTCTTCTAAAAATGATGGTTTTGTGAAAGGATCTTCAGGCCCATTTGGATCTTTTGTGAACATGGTGGAAGTATTAATTATGAAAACCTATATTAAATGATAATATCTCCTTGGTAATTTTTAATGTATGGGATACACTTGTTTTTTGAATCCTTGTGATCCATTAAGAGAATGGGAGATCCTCGGTATAGAAACCTTTTATATCAATTTATCCCATGGCATGAGATAGATCCTTGGGGTAACTCAGTTGATTCTTTTATTGAATTAATATTATATGTGCATTTCATTGGAAACTCGGTTGGGGTTGGTTATATCACCCTTTAATTTGTGAGACATGGGAACCTAGCATAGTGAGATAATTTTAGAATAATGATTGTTTCAATAGCTATATTTTCCACGGGCTGGTAGCCTATAAAATGTTTATATATAAGGGTTATTTATATGGGATTTCCACTCATTTTTGCCTGAGTTATGGTGACCAAGAGTGTTTATGGAGCACTAATTTTCATCATGTGAGGAATTCTTTGGGGGACGGTTCCCATGTATTATTATATTAAATATCATTCATGATCTCTTTGGTTTACCCATATCTATTGACACTTAGTATTCTATAATGTTGATTGATATTCTTGGTTATTCAGGTGTTTTTAAATCCATTTCCCTTATTATGTGATAATTTTAGTTTCTTCACATGTGGTATACCTCTTTGGAATTTTATGTTTTGGTTTTAAAAAGAAATTTAAAAGTGTTTTAATGAATGGAATATTTTATACTCCCTTTTTCTTGTTTTTAAATGAAAACATTACTTTACCCTTGAAAATGTTATTGTTTCTTTGATGGAAAGAGATCTGGTTTTGTAACTAAAAAAGGTGAAATTTTTTATGTTGTATTTTTAAGTGAAAATGTGGAAAATTTTATCTTTATATAATGTATTTCAATCATAGAATTGATGTTTCTTTTATTATAAATAAAGTTTATTGGGAATACATTTTTCGAGAATGCTTACTGAGTTTGAATTCTAATGCATATAATTTCTCTAGTTTTTTTGTTGTGTAGGTCTCAGATTGGTCTTTATCGCTATAGGAAAGAGTGGTTCTTTGTATCAAAGAGGTAACCTTAGTCTCACATGGATAATTTAGGATGTCAAGTTTCAGTTTGGGCATTATTATGCAGCTCGGTTATATTTTCATCTTTGTAAAAGATGATTTGATGATTATTTATTCATGTCAAATGCCTTCATTATCATTCAATTTTTTAGTTATTTATTTATTATTAGGACAAATAATTCCCTTTATTCACTATGTTACTTCTTATAACAAGTTTCTAGCTCATGGGAATCTATAAATCCCTTCGAGCCATGTCGCGGATTGGCATGAGTGACTGGCTTAGGGTCAACCCGAGTTGGTTCGTGACAAAATGGGATCAGAGCAAGTCAAATCTTTAGAGGACCTTTATTTTTATAGAAACCTTTTCTACATGGGATGTTAAGTTATATTTAGTATGTTTTATAGGTTTCGAGAGGTATTAATGGGAATGACATTATGAACCCATTATTGTTCCGAACCACATGTTTCCTTGGGAATTTCGGTTTTTTTTTGTTGGGTTCTTATTGATTATTTAGTGTTTGGGATATGAAACTGGAGTTGGGATAAAGGTATTAATTATCTCTTATTAAATTTCTATCCATGTGGAGCTAAGGATGTGGTCCTATAAGTCTCTCTTTGATGGTGGTGTGTTTGACATATGGCCTCCAACCATATGGCCAAGTCACCCATCGACAGTACTTTCCCTTATGATTCACATCGAATCATCCTAATTATGAATATTATTTTTAATACCCTTGTGTTAGAATATTTAAAATGTGTTTCTATTCATAATGGATGTATTTTTTGGAATGTGGGAAAAGGATTTCCAAAATTAACCTTGAGGAAGACATTAGAAAAATAAATTTTTATAAAATGACCCCTTGGGGTAAAAAAGAAATGATTTAATGACATTGGAATTTTATAATAAAAAATAAAGGTTAATGGAAATTGTTTATTTGGAATCAGATATTTGTTTTTAATTAAAAAGAGTGGGTTTTTAATCAAATGAGATTTTTAGGGAATTAGATTTTTTAGTTTACTAGATAATGTTCTGAATGAAATGAAATGAATTTTTAATGGAAATTCATGGGATTTGATTTTTGATCCTATTGAAATATTTTAAAACATGGAATATGACAATAGTTTTTCAAATAATGGTTAGTGAGACTTTATATGGTTTCACAAATTTTTGAATTGGGTTGAATGATTTATTTTGGAAAATTAGAATGTATTTTTTAGATTTGGGGTGATCCATGAGTACTCACATGCATGAATATGTGAGGGAAGTTGTCGTATGATGATGTGGGTAGCGAGTTCCATGAATTTTCATGGTTGATGAGTTTTAGGTATGGCATGAGTTGATATGTTCACATATTAGCGTGGAAGTTTTCATATGAGTGAGACTCTATGGAACACCATTCGTGAGTGTGAAAAAACAGACAAGTTTGTTTTGTTTTTCAAAAGTGTTTTTAGGATGAAAATTGTGATAACTTTGTAAGCCAATGGTTTTTTGGATTGTTTTTCTATGTTTTGGAAGTGTTGTTTATTTGGTGTTATTTCTCATGATTTTGGAGTGATGTTTCTATTATGTTCTGATATTGAAATTATGTTTGTAGATTGGTCTTGGGGTAGTGTTTAGCGGGTTTCTTGAATAGAATTGGGAATATTTTATTTGTTTTCCCATTGTGATGGTGTAAGTTCTATGTGAGTTTTAGACCAATGTTTTTCCTTGATAGAGATATTGGTTTTCTCATTTCTCTATGTTATCCCCCATAGAGACTTGATCAATGTTTGGGGTGCGGCTATATGTGATTCTCCATTAGAAATATTTCCTGTTGATAAACATAATGATATGATTCTCAAGTTTTCGAAGTCAAATAATCCTCTCTAAAGGATACCCCAACCTGTTTGATAGAGTGGAGATCTATGTGGGATTAATGGAAAGTTTCTTTATATTGTATTATTTATATCGGATATAGGAATTGAGATTTATTGTGTTTCTTTGTTTTTTTATTGAGTTCATTGTTCATTCTGTTGGTTTTTTATAATGAGAAAGAATGGTGTGTGAATCTTCCAAGTCCATGTTTGGGTAAAGCTGTGTGTTTTTTAGAAACTGAGTTTCTTGGTGAGTCTTGAACTTTTTTTCTTGTAATGTCATGTAGCTACTTTTGGCTCCAAAATAAAGAGTTATGATTAAGGATTATTAGCTCCTAACTATGAGGTAGAGGATGCTTCAAACATAAAGGCTCCATCCAAATGCCTCTGAGTGAAGCTAGATCATTATTAAGAATCCTAGGGGAGTGGGAAACTTTGGTCTTGCTTTTATATCAAGTTTTAGATGGAGGGTAGTTAATTTTTTTATATATTTTTTCCTCTTGTGAGTATTTCCTTATAATTCAATTTTAGTTTTGATTATGTTCATATAGAGATGGTTTTATAGTACTTAGATGATGAATCATTGATTGGTTCATTGTTTCGTTTGGAGTATCTTTCACTAAATTTCCCAGAAATTTTGGAGTTTATTTGGATATGTTTGTCGGCCTCTATGGAGAGGTTTATATTGTCCCATGTTTTGTTTCTCAGGTCAGTCTAATCTCGTCATTTCCCAAATGGTGGGGAGACCCACCATGGGTCCCATTGAAAAATATTCATTGAGAAATCAATACTAGGTTGATTCAAATGGTGGGGAGTCTATTATAGTTACCCTCTATTGGTGATTTTTTTTGGTTTGGTTTTTGTTTTAGTCTGGTTGAAGTGGAATTATTTTGAGGTTTTTTGATTTATGAGTTTTGTTTTTAGTTTGGGTAAAAATTGGGATTTTTCAGGGTGCGCCCAATGGTTTTGTTCGATGTATGGATGTGAAGGTTGTGACTCTAAATTCCCATTGATTCTTTGGATGTGGTTTTGGATTGTTGGTTTTTTCGGGTAATAGGTATAAGTTCTATTTGACTTTTTTGGGATTTTTTTATATCGAGGGGTTTGATCTTGTGGTTTTGAGAATCCTTAATCTTCAATCAATCAACTATAAAGTGTTGTGACTTTCCTGAGGTGGAAAGCATTATGGTGGGAAGAATTTTGACACCTGATTTTTTATTTTCATATTTTTCTAGAGTATCTTTTTTCCTCTTGGGTTTTTTGAGTGTTTTGGGTGTTCCGGATTTAAATTTTATGTTTTTGAGGTTTTGGGTTGTTTTGGATCTATTATTTGTTAGCATGAAAGTAATGTGGAGGCAGTGTCTTGAAAAATGTGCTTTTATCACCCCTTGTTTCCCCTTTTTATGGGGAATGATTGTTGGTTGGATTATCCCCTTGAGTTATATGATTTTGTGGGTGAAAGTGGTGATTTTTTGGGGAATTTTTCCATGTCACATAGTTAGGGTGCATGAATAGTTTAATCATATAGGTATGTTTTCATGGGTTTACATGGTCTGTAAATGATTTATCTAACCATAATGATTGTGTTTATAACCTGTGCAACACTAGACAGTGTCTAATTGCTCGGTTTGCACATAGTTTTTTAAACCACATGAGCTAACCATGCAACCAACTCATGAAAAGGTATTTTCAACCTTTTGACTTCGTTTTAATTTTTAATTCTTCCCTCAGACACCCCCATTGAAACCCAATGACCAAATCTTATCATATGATGCTTATGGTTCCTTCAAGCTCCTCTAATTAGATTTTATGATGGTTTCTTGGAGAGTCTTCACCCGATTTGAAATGTTACATATCCCCTCTCTTTCTACATTTATTTTCTTCAATTTTACATTTCTCATCACACCATAGTTTCCATGTTTGGCTACTTTTCATACCTAGGGTGGTGTGAAATTGGGGGATTTGTTCGTCCAGGGTTCCACTTGATAGATTTTGTCTCTTGGAATCCTAGTGGTGCATTATCGGGTGTGAGTCTTTGATCTGCCATGGATTTGAGGTAGGATTCCCTTTCCACATGTATTTATAATTTATGATTAAGTGGTTTCATGATTTCACAAATCCTTTATATGATAAATATTTATTTGTGGAATTTCAAATATTTTTGGGGTGTTCAATGTAATGTTTTATTCATTGTTATGTGGTAACTGTAATAATTTTGTTAAATATTTCACACCAAGTCTTCGTTGAAATTGTTTGTTGGATTTTGTGAGTAATTCATGGTATGTAAAGTATGGTTTGGATTTTATAATAAATATGTGGATCATGAAATTATTATTTTGTGTTTTATGAAATATTTTCAAGTGGTTTAATGTTTAATAGAATTGTGTATTTGGATTTAGAATGTGTTTTGACATGTGACGAGGGATTATATCCCATATGGCATTTTAATAAAAATGGATTTGGTTTGTAAATGTAGTATAATTTCCTTAAAATAATTTCTTTATAAATGGGTTTAAAATGGAGAGAATTGTGTTGGTACCTTTTGGGTGGATGGTTTGTTTATTCTAAAAATGATGGTTTTGTGAACAGATCTTGAGGCTCGTATTTCAATTTTTTGAATGTGGTTAAAGTATTAATTATGAAAAACCTAATTAGATGATCATGTTTCCTTGTTTATGTTTAATATATGAGATATCATCTCTCTATAATCCTTGATATCCATTATAGGAATGAGATATTCTCGATATGGACTACTTTGAGATCTATTTGTTCCATGGAATGAGAACGATACTTGGGGTGACTAAGTTTATGTATGTTGTTGAATTACTATTATATGTGCATTTGATTGGATGCTCAGTTTGCATTGGTTGTATCACTCCATTATATGTAAGTCATGGGAACCTAGAATAGTGAGAGTATTTTCTATGAATGATTGATTCACTGGCTATATTATGAACTAGTTAGTGGCCCATATCATGTAGATATATTTGGTTTAATAATATGGGATTTTACCCTCATTATTCCTAAATTAGGGTGGATGGAAGTGTGTAGGGTTCTATGATTTTCATCATGTGATCCATTCTTCTCGGGATTGGTCTGTTGTGTTAGTATGTTCTAGATTATTCATGATTTATTAGGATCACCCAAGTCTATTAATACTTAGTTGATTGTAGTGATGATTGAGATGCTTGGTTATTCTTATGTGTTTATTTCCATTGCCCTTATTATGTGATAATTGTTTTGAATTAACATATGGTGAACCTCTTTGTAAAGTGATGATTTTATTTTAAAATGATTATGAAAAATATTTTAATGAATATCTTATTTTATACTGACTTGTTAGTTTTTTAAAATCAAAGCATTAATTTACCCTTGAAAATGTTAATGTCTCTTTGATGGAAATAAATATGGGTTTTTAATAGAAATAGAGAAAATGGTTCATTTTATATTTTAATGTGAAACAATGAAAAATATTGTCTTGATATATTGTATTTCAAACATGGAGTTTATTATTATTTTATTTTAAAGGAAGTGCATCGGTAATAGATTTCATATGCATGCCTACTGAGAGTTTTTGGTCTTTAGGTTTTAGTTTGAGTTTTACTATGAAACTCGGTTGTATTTTTATCTTTATAGAAGATGATTTGATGATTTTTAATTCATGTGGGATACTTTGGATATATTTCTTCTATTTATTTATTTATTTATTATTGGATGAAATTGTTCCCTCTAAAATTACTAAACACAAGTCCAATGAAAAATAAAAAAAGGTTAATCCAATTTTCAGGAATATGATAGCTTGAGAAAAGAAAAAAGGTAACCCTTTTCCTTCTCTCTATAATCAATGTTCAATTGGATAAAAAAGACCTTTACCACCCTATATATCCTAATAAAAGGTATAGTATCCCGATCCTTGTATGTGATAAGGGATTAACCTTTTTTATTTTCTCAAGCTATCATATTCCTGAAAATTTTCTCAATATATAATTTAATGTTTAAAAAAAGGCACCCCTTTTCCTTCTACAATTACTAAACACTTGTCCAATGAATTTACATTCAATGAAAAAGGTTGGTCACCTCTCATAGGGAATCCTAAAATTTATGTTTCCCTCCACTATTTTTAGGACAATTTCATCAAGCATAGTTATGAACATATTCACCATTATAATAATTCATATATATTGAACATATCATTAGTAATAATTTCTACTATCATGATTTTTATGAGTTCCCACCAGGTAGTAAATATCCCATAAGATCCTCATATTCTAGTATAACCAATTGATTTTTATAAAATACCCTAATCCTGAGATTGAGTGTTTCTGATATTGGACACATCAATTTCAATTTCCAACTATTTCTTCTTCAGGATGACTTAGATTAGGGAGAGGGTTCCAAATCTTCTGGATTTTAATTTTTATTCATATTGTGGGTACGATCCTAATATTATTTTTAGGTCTATTTTTATTTTTTTATTTTAAATTACATTATTATAGTTAATTATAATATTCCCCATATTTTGAGGATTTTTTTGGGTGGACTGGGGGTTCAAATAATGAAAAAGGAGGATAGTATCCATCCAGTTATTGTTTTATAGTTGGAACATGGTTTCTAGTAACTATATTCCCGAACTGTTCTTGCCTATAGGAATTACATAATGTTGATGAAACTATTCAAAGGTTAAGGTATAGGTATGCGAGCTTGGGTAGAGTCATCACACATTTTTACTTCACAGTTTTTAAAAATATACAGTCTCCCCAGGATGTTGTGTGACCTAGCCTCTTATTGGACAGAGGGTGGTGTAAGGTTGGCATACAATTTGGCCAACCATGCATCCAAACCCTGCACCTCATTAAAAATTGTAGAATTTTCCATTTTTCCCCTAGGTATTTATGTATTATTACTTGTATTTCAATCCCATACCCCTAACATAGCCAAGGGTGATGAAACATTCCTCCTAAAAATCCCAAAGTTTGATCTCCCTCATTTATAAGTTGTTTGGATTACCATTAGGTACAAATCGAAGATCATGGTGAATATAACACTCCTTTTTTTTTCCTTTTTCTCAAATAAGTCTTTTTGAATTGTTTTTCTTTTTAAGAACCACAAAATCATTATTTTTCCAGTGTTTTATAAGTTGGGTTTTTAAATGTGGGTTGTTTTCAAATAAAATGATAAGCTTAAGTGATCATTCAACTTTTTTAATCAAGGTAGGTGGTCTACAAGTTATATCATATAGTATTGTGGTTTTTTGTTTGTGTTTTTTTCTATAAGATTGGTTTTATATAGATGATATTATTAATTAATCCCATCATGGTCCCCTATTGGATGAATTGAGGTTGATTAATCCCATGTAAGGTCCACCCATGGGGTATGTCACTTCCATGACCATGAAACTGAGATGTTAATTATAGAACTGAATTGTTATGAAAAATATTACATGATTATTGTTTTGAATAATTAGATTAAGTCATGAAATAGAACTAATAATAATTATTTCTTGTGGTTGACATTATATAAGGGGGTGTTTTCTATAATGGTAAATGTGTTAAATAAATTAATTGTTGAAAATGGTAAATGTGTTGGTGGGAAAAGTCATATAAGTGATAAACATGTTAAATGGATTAAGGCATGAAAATTTAAAATGTGTGTGATCATGAGTTAAGGATCATAAATTTTATAAGAGTTAATGATGAATGAATTAGGAAAGGAATATTTCTTAAATGGGTAAGGAATTTAAATGGTAATTGTGTTAATGGGTTAATACATGAAGATAATATATCTGTTGAATGAACCATGGTTTGTAAGTGGTAAATATGTTCAATTAGTAATGGTTTCAAATTTTTATATGTGTTTAATTGTTAAATATGCATTTGAATATGGTATAGTGGTATCTGGGGTATTGACTTGAGGGATACACTCACAGATAGAGTTGGAAAGAGGCTCTAAACCCCACCCCATTATTTAATGGGTTAGGGAGTCAGAATGAGGCTCTATACCCTTATTGAATTCATTGGAAATTATTACCAATAACGAGGCTCCAAGATATGTTGATGTACTAGGACTAGAGCTCCAGGGTAACATAATGACAATTACTCTATGAGGTGTTTCCCCTATTAATGCAGGGAACTTGGTTATCCTTGTAAGAATATTTAATATGATCAGAATTGGATGATGTGTAACTGATGAAAATACCTAACTACTAGAAAAAATGGTGAAAATAGTTAAATCAATTAATTTTAAATATTGGAACCTATTTCTATTTTTCTTTATCTAGTCATTCATTATGTACATTCATACACTATTTGTCTATACTGGTATTTTTTAGACACCATTGGTGGTGGCCTACTGCTTTTTACTCACACCCTACTCAGGACATCATTAGGTACGTGAGAATACTTCATAGTCATATATTAAGACAATAGAAAGGGCCTTATTCTAGGTAGTTGATTTGGGCCTGGGATGTGCATGGATGAGGGATGCAGACATTGATTCGGGACCCATTTTTTGGTTTTAAAATATTACCTTTTTTTTGTTTCCTTTTTCACTTAGCACTGTATGAGATATCATGACATATTTATTTTTTGGTTATGGGATTGTACCATGTTTTTGGAAATGGATTTTTGATGCATGTTTATGGTTTTATTATTTCTTTTATTTATTATTATATATTTTGTTGATTACTCTAATAAAGAAGGTATAGTCTCCCCACATTTTATATTTGACCCTTGCTACTAGTCGGAATCCTCTAGTGTACGGGGATGTGTGATTGAGTTCATGAGCTTACCAGACTCAGGGCAACGGATTTAGGGGCTACCATGTGAGGGATGTAACAAATTTGTATCAGAGAATTTTCATTTCTTTCACTATTTTATTTAGGGAAGGTGGAAAAGATATTAAGATGTTTTGGGCCTTGGCAATGAGTTCATTCATGGGAGTATCTAACACAAGTATGTTCAGAAAACCAAGAACCCATGGAGGGATTGTTGTTCCAAATGTTTTCCATTATGGTTGGAAAATATTTCACCTTGGTTGGTGAAATTATTGTTTAATTTGACTATTTTGTAATATTTTATCCTAGATAAAATGGTATAAGGTTTTTCATAAATTCATACTCTATGGATCCTAAGGAGACATGTTACGTGCATCCTGATAGGAACACACGAAAAATATATTGGTGATGTGTGATAGAATTACTTAACTTTACTTTGAAAATTGAATAAACTAGTGTCTAAAAATGGTGATGAAATTGGGTCTATTTAAAG
This sequence comes from Viscum album, assembly GCA_963277665.1. Taxonomy (NCBI): domain Eukaryota; kingdom Viridiplantae; phylum Streptophyta; class Magnoliopsida; order Santalales; family Viscaceae; genus Viscum; species Viscum album. The sequence goes on along the minus strand of OY728151.1, from coordinate 1,264,857,784 downwards.
AAGATAATATAATGGTAAAAAATTATTAACTAATTTAGAGTCAATAATGTTTTACAAATATTTTCATGAAAACTAGTGATGGTAAAAATGTTCCCCAATGAGCAGGATTAGTGTTATGAAGTTAAAATGGATAAAAAAGGGTGTCTAATGAATGTTTTCTGACTATCTGAGTTGGTTTCCCTCATGTTGACCATGAACCCTGGTAGTGATGGTAGAGGGTAGTGATAAAGATGAGACTGTATTCATTAGGACAATGTACATAAAATGGATTATTTATTCTTAGTAGGGGATCATTATTTTTCATAAATTATGGACTCTTTATGTTTTATATTTTGAGATTTTTGTTTGGAATTGTAGGTATATTCAACCACAATTATGTGTTCATGTTTGGATAAAATAAGATTTCGTTGAAAATTCCCCTCTACTAGTTAAGTAAAAAACCATGTTTATCCAGGGTATCAGTGAGGAGTAGAAGATCGATGATAACATGGATAATTTTATGTAGATTATGTAGAGGAACCCAAGAAGGATTTATACCTTGTATGATTGACTTTACTATATAGTTTTAGTTGTATTACCTCTGATTTGTTTCTATATAGTGTGAAACCATGGCTGCAGAGTTATGGATAGAGTTAATCCAAATGATTCTAGATCACTTGGTGACTCCTCCCAATAAGTGAGTAATTTTGGGGGACTATATGTTGTGGGGACCAACAAAGTGATAATGGAATATTATTATTTAGATTGAGAAGGAATACAGTATATTGTGGAAAAATTTATAAGAAAATTTTATGAAAAATTTATAATTTAAGACTTTGATACAAGATAAGGTTGTAGAGTTTATGATGTTGACCCATGGGACTATGAGAATGATGGATTATGCTGGTAAATCTATAATATGAAATTCTTTATTCTAGCATTATCAGGAGATGAGGCAGTGATGGTGAGACATTTTCAGGATAGGAATAGATATAAGATCATGTACCAAAGGAATATCTACTATTTAATTACGTTTGCTGAGGTGGTGGATCATGACCTCATTTCTGATGGGAACATCAATGGAGATTTTGGTGGATGACATGTGATTCCAATTGGGTGATCTAGTGGTGCAACTTCAAATGGAATGTTAAACCTTGTTGATATTTTTCACTTGGGGGATGGTAGATATAGTATCCATGGGACATGCTTGATCTCTCAAAGTGATGACTAGGTGTTCTACTATCAGTGTGGAAGGCTGAGAAACAAGTTTCTTCAATGTCCCAAACTACCAATTGAATTATGAGTGTCAATAATTATGGGACATTATTAGTGGTTCTATAGGAACCCTCACTAGATGGGATGTTATTGGGATCTAGGATGATGTAGGGTGTTGTCATAGAATTAGAGACCTCATAACAGGTAGACAGTTGGAGTTCTATTGTTCGTAATAGAGGGGGTGGAAGACATGTTACATAAGGAAAAGGGATCCTTTATTAACAGGTTTGTGTAGTAACAGGAACTCAGGATGGAGATCAAGGTAGAGAGGTAGGCTAACTCCATGTAGATCAACTTATACATTAGGGTAGTGTGGTTGTACCATCGATAATTTGTGGTACATTTATTCTATAATCAACACTTTCTAGTGCTTTATTTGATACAGGTGCCTTACACTTGTTTATATAAACTCATTTTGTCTTTTTTTTTATCTGTGAACAATAAAATAACTGTATCATGATATTGATTGGCACACTATTAGAAGTAATAGTAGAAAATACGCATCAATTTAATATGTGTACCCTTGATGATGTAAGGTTCCATTTCAATTGGGAATTATTTGTTGTTTAAATTTTAGTTTATGATTTGATATTAGGTATGGATTGGATAGTGTTGTATCTACACCATATTGATTGTTACCTCCATAGAGTAATGTTCACATCTCTTAAAGAAGAAACTTATGTTCATCGTGGAGACTAGGATATCTAAGTGGGTCATGCATGGCCAGTCTGTCTGTGGTTGGGTGAGTTTATAGCCCAACTGGCATGTCTTCTGCTTAATGATGGGTTTATAGAGTATCATTTCTTTCCTTCTTTGGTGGACCCATTTCAGGATGTCTTTCCTAAGGACTTCAAAAGGCTGCATCCCAGGAGAGATGTTATGTTTACAAAAACGTTTCTACTGGGAGAAAAACATTTTTCTATTACACCATATATAATTCACCAATAGAGTTCCAGGATCTTAAAACTTTGTTGGAGATATTTAAAAATAAAGGTTGTATTCATCCATGTACATCACCTTCAGATCTCCAGTTTTTTCCCTCAATGTTGATGAGACGTTGTGGTAGAGTGTCGATTATCAGATGATAAATCAGATTAAAGTTAAGAACTAATAAACTCTTTTGAGAATTGATGATATTTTTGACTAGCTGGGAGGTGATTATATGTTATCTAATTGATTTTGAGATCAAGGTATCATTAGATAAGGGTGATACCTTCTGATATACTTCGAACTACTTTTTGAAGTAGGTTTGTTTTATATGAGTGTCTAATGATATCATTTAGGATGAAAAATGTGGAAAATGTTTTTACGAACCTTATAAACCAAATCATTCACCCAAACCTATATAATTTTGTAGTTGTCTTGTGCATCACATCTTGGTGAACTTCAAGCCTCATGACGATCATTCCAAACATATTGACATCAACATGATTCCACAAAGAGAGCATAGTATATAGTAAAAGATATCTAAATTTCATTTATACATTGACCAGTTACATATCATGGGTTAAAATATCTCGGAGGAATGTGTGTAAATGGTCTTAGAGAAGGTATAGGAAGTTGTATATTGGTAGATTGCCTATAGTTTTTATGATATCAGAAAATCATTAGGTTTGGTAGGCAACTATTTATGGTTCATCAAAAAAATTTCCCTATTTAACAGCACCACATTCAGGCCTGAACAGGAAGGGCATGAAGTATGAATGTTATGGGGCATGTGATGATGCTTTCTAGGATTTAAAGAAGAGAATTACTACCACACTGATTGTAATCCTACATGATCTAGGTAAGGAGTATAACTTGTTTTGTGATGCATCTAATGTTGGATATGGGGTGGTGTTGATTAAGGAAGATCATTTTGTGTTAGATAGGTCATGGTAGCAGAGACCTCATGAATGCAATTACCCTACTCATGATCCTGAGTTTTCCATAGTACTCTCTAATTTAATGTGTTAGAAACATTACATATTGGGATATATTTTTAATGTGTATAATAATTATAAAATCCTTAAGAACATATTATCCTATCATGGTATCAATATTTGTTACTGAATATGGGTTGAGTACATGTATTCCACTGATTTTAAGCTGGTCTACATGATTGGATTGGGAAATAGTGTTGAAAATTATTTGAGTGTGAATAATCAAATGTAGGTAGTTCAGGAATATACTTCCAAGTGTAGGATGAAGGAATTATGTGAAGAGATGCATCTAGAGGTTCATGATGGAAAAGGGAAGATGAAACTTGAATCAGTGGAAGTTGTGTCTATGATTATGAACCAGATCAAGGAAAGTAAATATGATAATCTGGGCCTTCTTGTAAAGGTAATGTCATGTAGGTGAAGAGTCACCTTTCGATGGGACTATTGATGATGATGAGATGATTTATGTTTTTGGATAGGTTTTTATTCCTACTTATATGCAGAAAGTGTTTATGCATGAGTTTTATGCTTCGAAATGGGATGTGCATCTCAGATTACCCCAAATGTATCATCTTCTTTGTTTAAATTATTACCAGATAGGTATAAATAAGTTGGTTACTAGTTTATTATGTGATGTTACACATGTTAGAAGTTGAATATTGAGCATAAGTGACAGAGTGGTTTGTTATAGTCATTTCCTATTCTATTATAGAACTGGGATGATGACATGATGGATTTTTGGTGGTTCATCTGAGGAAGCCTTTTAAGAATGATTTGATATGGGTAGTTGTTTTTCATTTTACCATGGTTGAATATTTCTTTCTGATTCATGAGACTTTCAACATTGACCAGTTTAGAGATTTTCATATTTACGAGAATGTTTAGCTTCCATTGGGGCCAAAAAATATAATTTCGGATCAATATTTTCATTTTACTTCATGTTTTTGGTAGGGGTAATAAATGTATCTTGGTACTCCAGGGGTTCTTGATTATGGATTTTCCCCTGCAGACAGACTTGAAATTTGAGAAAATTATTCTAGTGCAACAGAAAATATTTAGGTCTTGTGTTCTAGACTTTAGTGGATCATCGGAGAATCATTGGGAACATGTTGAGTTCTCATATTATAATAGTTTCCATGAGAAAACTCATATGGAACCATATGAGGCACTCTATGGTAGGGAGTGTAGGTCTACATTTTTTGGACATAGGATAAGAAATTTTGGTGGATGGGACTAAGCCTCGAGAAGGAGATGTCAAAACTAGTTCATATGATTTAGAAACATATATCAACAACTAAAAGAATGTAAAAGTTGTATGTTGATCGACATCATTGACCTCTTGAGTTCATTGGGGTTGATCGTGTATTCATTTGGGTGTATCCAATGTTGAGACACCATTGGATTCAGAAATCTGGTGAGTTGGTGCCCATGTATGTTGGTCCAATTGTGATTGTGTAGAGGATGAGCCTGGTGGTATACTGATTTCCTCTTACACTATAGTATAGTGTAATGGATTATGTTTTCCATGTTTCACAGCATTGATAGTATCACCCCGACCCATATCATGTGATTTATGTTGATGATGTTGATCTGGAGGTTGATGTGTTATAGTGACCCAACCTTTTCTTACATTACTATTTCATCATTATATAGATAAAAAAATAATATTGTTACACCACGAGAATACATAGGTTTAGTGTCTTGGTCAAACTAGAACCAAACATTACATTTAAAACATCAAGCATAAACATTTATTTAATTCCTTATTCGCTAGCTTCTTATTGGAACATGACTGATCCTTAGTATAGGTAGTCACCTGAGGATGTACATCAAAAAGGGGTGAGATAAAATCCCTGTAAGAGGATAAATAATAACAATATAGCATTGGGTGGTCATAATCATAACATCATGATCAAAATCAAGAGAGGATATATTATTAAACGACATGAAATGTGGAAATGCATAAAAATATGAAAACATTGTGTCTTGGTGGTTAAATAACACACATAGTTGTGAAATAATATAGAATCACGTTCAAAAATCATTTCAATTCAAATAATTATCTTCATAACTTTAACCAATTCATTGGAGAGTGGTATAATTCCTGGCACACCTGTCACATTTAAACATTCATATTGCACTATATAATTCCGAGTGCACCAGTCACATCATACCATTTTCATTATCATGATTGACACATAAAAAATATATCAATCATAAACATTGAATATAATGGGATTACACACATAATAACACATTCATATGCTTTGGGTTCCCAAAAGAAAGAGGGAATAACATACATGATACAATAATCATCAACCTTAAGTGAGAAGTAAAAGGTGTGTTATTGAAAGAATTATTTTGGAAAACATTTTGATGACCTAAAATCCAGGGGAAACATTTATATTCTTTAATAGGTAATATAATTTTGAAAAAAATTATTTTTAAAGAGTAACCATACCAAAAATGGACTGAAAGGGGGAGATCCCGAAAAAAGAATGTTGGGTTCGAGAATTTCCCCTACCTTGTATCTGAACGCTTCTGTCACTTTAATGTCCCATATAATCAAATTAGATTCATTAATTAATAATGCCATAACCTTTTATTCATTAATAGGAATTATTATGGTTTCATTAATCTCCTTTATGGGACATTGTATGAGTTATAGGTTTCAAATCCATTGTTCGGGAATGTTTGTTTTTATGGTTTTCTTGAACGGTTCACTTGTATTCATAAGTTGAGGTTCATATAGAATGTGGGTAAACATAGAAACAGATAATACATGTTATTAGTGATATTAAAAATGTTTAAATGGTATTATAATGGATTATGTGATATACCATGTGGATGAATCATTTGTTAAAATTTAATGATGATCGTTTGAGTTAATTCTGGGAATTTTTCAACCATAACAAACATGTTTTGTTTAATCATTTAGTAATATGTACATAAGTTAGTTATAGAACATCAAATAGGTTATAATACATATAAAATAATATGGTTAAACCATAAAAATGGTTTCATGACCAGATCTGAAGGCGTAAAATAAAATTCAAAACATGTCATTCTTGAAGGTGATAAATTAACAACACACGAACAACATTTTCTTTTCAAAAAAAAGAAGAGGATAAGGGGATTGGATGTTATAATATCTCTTTATTATCATAAAATTACAAAATATGTATAATAATGGAGTTACCATACCATGTGGATGAATATAGGTGGGGATATAATAAGAAAATAACTTGAATATGAAAGGAAATTAAAGGAAAAGAGATAGGGGAATTACCTCTTTAGTTATCCTCTTGAGATCCTCCTCATGGAACATTGTATTGGTACTTTGATGAGACTAGAAGATTCTTGAACTTCTGAGAGGGGATAGGGAAGATATTTTTTTAGATTTTAGACAATTATTAAATATTTAGAGGTGGTGGTAAATGTGGGTATGAAGGGTGGTTTTTATAGTGGAGGGGAGAGGATATTTCTCAATATTAAATTCATTAATTTATTATTTCTCCAAAAAACAAGGAATAGTGTGTCATCCATGACTAAATACTGTAATTTTATCATTTTAATCCTAACCAATTGGACTTACATTAGTAGAACATCATACATGACTCTATTATTAGTATATTTAGATTATTTTGTAAATAATGGTATTTCACTATTCATAAAAAATTCAAGTATTTCATAAAAATCCAAAACATTCACCCAAACCATTATTTGATTTTTAGAATCCAAAAATAAATTCCATTTTTCAAAAATAATTTTCTATATATTATCAATTAAATATTTAATTAAAATCATAATTTACGTGAAAATACAGTTTTTAAAACATTTGTTTACTTATTCCAAAACATAGGTACATCATTATTTCACTTAAATCCTATATATATACTATCATATGTAATGTTAATTTTCATTAGGGTATTTCACTATTCATAAGGATAACAATACTATCTATAAGGTTATATTACTATTCACCAAAAATTATGTTCGTTCTATTGGTCTCCAAAAATCATCCTCAACACAACTGGGTATGTCAGATTTTCAAAATTCAAAACATAGAAGTGAAAAAATTATGTTTAATGATCACATAGTATTTAGTATCATAATATAGAATTATGAGTAATAATGTTATTATACTATAAGTCATAATTATAAGAAGGGAATTCCATTGATAAAACTTTGGGTCATTACATTCTTACCCCCTTATAAAATTTCACCCTTGAAATTTCGTTTTACATAAACAAGTGAGGATATTTATTCATCATTACCTTCTATGGTTCCCATGTTTATTACTCAAAATTATGGTCCCTTCACAACACATTGAAAATATGGGTTGTCTTTTTGTGTATAACCTTATCTCTCTGGTTCATAATCTTTACGGGCTGCTCCTCATTAGAGATATCATCTTCCAGCTATACCACCTCTAAGTTCTGTACATGTTAGTGGTATAATATGTAATTCCTTAGGATTGATATGTGAAACACATCAGGAAATTGAGCCATATTTGTTGGAAGCTCAAGTTGATAGGACACAACTCTTATGCAGTCAAGGATCTCAAAGGGGCTAACGTACCTTATTCTTAACTTCCCTTCCTTTCCAAATCACATGAATCTCTTCCATGGTGATATTCAAAGGATGACTTTATCTCCAACATCGAACTACAAGTCCCTTTAACGGTTTCCAGCATAGATCTTTTTGCTACACTGAGCTTATTTTATGTGTTTCTAGATGACTTGAACCTACTCTGTCATCTCTTGCACAAGATCAGGTCCAAGTAGTTTTCTTTCTCCAACATCATCCCAACAGGTTGGAGTTCTATATCTCTTTCCATAAAGAGCTTCATGTGGATACATCTAAATACTCGAGTTCAAGGTATTTTTGTATGATAACTCAACCAATGAGAGATGCTGATACCATCCAACATTGAATTCTAGAGAGAAGGATCTTAGCATATCTTCAAGTGTTGGAATAGTTCTTTCATATTGGCCATCAGTTTGGGGGTGATTGCCTATGATGAAAATTAATTCAGTACTCAAATAATGTTGAAGCCTCCTCCAAAATTTTGATGTTATCCTTGGATCATGATCCGAGACAATCAAGAGTGGAATGCCATGCTGTCTCACCACTTACTTCACATATATATTTACAATTTTTTCAAGAGAGAGGTCTTCTCGAATAGAGATAAAATGGGTAGTCTTGGTGAGTCAGTCATCCACAAACCATATCACATTATTTCCCTTCAACTTCTTCATGAGACCCATCACAATGTCCATAGTGACATTCTCCCATTTCTACATGGGTATATCCAATGGTGTCATCATCCCTTTGGACATTTGTCTCTTTGCTTTAAATTACTGACATACCCAGCACCATGAAATATATTCTACAATCTCCTTCTTCATGTTATCCCACCAGAAGTGTTCTTGGAGATCATGATACATTTTTGTACTACCATGATGGATAGAGAATGTCGAGATATGTGCATTTTCCAATAGCTCCTTCTTTATCCCAGGTGATTAAGGCACACAAAGTTGCATTCCAAACTGAATCACACCTTCATCGTCGATATGCAACTCTTACAGATTCCCTTCCTTTACTGCATTCAACTTCTTTTGTAACTCCAGATCATCCCTTTTGGCCTTCTTAATCTTCTCTTGGAATGATTTTTGTGTAATCATTTGGTCATGGTAGGATGTATACCCTGCCCTTATGATTTACAAATCTATCCTCTCCATATCCAAGAAGATAGGGTCTTTCTCAATCCACAATATGAATAGAGTAGAAGATTATTTTCTTTTTATAACACCAGCTTCCTTGTTCACCTTTCTGGGATGATAGTGAATAGAATAATCATAATCCTTGATTATCTCTAACCATCTACTTTGACATATGTTGAGCTCCATTTATGTGAATATATACTTTAGGCTTTTGTGGTCGATGTGTATGTAACACTTCTCACAATAAGGGTAGTTCCTCCATATCATCAAGAAAAAATCATGGGTACTAGCTCTAGGTCATGTGTTAGGTTGTTCATATCATGGATCTTAAACTTCCAAGAGGTGTAGGCTATCAAATTATCTTTTTTCATGAGTACACAACCCAATCCTTTCTTTAAAGCATCACTGTATATCAAAAAACATTCTCTACTTTTCGGTAATGTGAGTACAGGTGCAGTGATCAGACTTCTCTTTAGCTCCTTGAAGATTCCCTCACATTCTTCCATCCAGACATACTTTACCCCTTTCCTTATTTACTTAGTTAGCATTCTTGAAAATTGTGTAAAATTACTCAGAAAAATTCTGTAGTACCCTGCAAATCCATAAAAACTACATATTTCTATGACACTAGAGGGCTAGGTCCATTCCTCAATCACCTTTTTTTTTGAAGGTTCCCAATAAATTTCCTCACTTGAGATCACGTGTCCCAAGAACATGACTTCCTTCATCCAAAAGTCACACATTCTAAACTTGGCATAAAAATAATCCATTCTTAATGTCGCCAACACAATTCATATATGTTCTTCATGTTCCTCCTTTCTCTTTTGAGTAGATGAGAATATCATCGATAAACACTACCAAAAAATTTTGAGGTAATTTTTGAAGAATCTATTCATCAAATCTATGAATATTTCAGGGGCATTAATAAGTCCAAAGGGAATTACCAAAAACACATAGCGCACATACCTTGTACAAAATGCATTCTTATGAATATCTTCATTCTTCACCTTTAGCTGATGATATCAAGATTGAATATCCACATTTGAAAAGTATTGAGATCCTCTTAACTGATCAAACACGTCGTCAATCCATAGAAGAGGATACTTGTTCATTATGGTTATCTTGTTGAGTTTCTGATAATCGATACACAACCGTATTGTTATGTCTTTCTTCTTCTTCAGAAAGAGTACTGGCGCACCCCAAGGAGATGCACTAGGGCCTATGAACCCTTAGTCCAGATGCTCTTTCAACTGCTTCATTAAATCCTATAGTTCAATAGGAGCCATCATATAGGGACACTTTTAGATAGGAGTAGCTTTGAGTATGAGTTCTATTGAGAACTCCCCCTCATGATCATGGGGATGTTCGGGTAAGTCTTTGGGAAACACATCACGGTATTCCCTCATGATGTGCATGTCCACATGGTTGGCACTTTCCATTGACCCAACCATTTGGGAGAGGCATGTTTCTTCAAATGGAATCAACACCCACACAGATGAAGGATTTTTAAAAGGAGATTCATGATCTTGCTTGAATTTTTAAAGGAGCATGGGATGGTTCGTAATATGAAACGATATTTCCTTTTCCTAAAACCCGATATGTTCCCTATATAAAAAGAGATAATCCATTACCATTATAACATTGAATTCCACCAAGGGAAGTATTATGAGATTCACTAGAAGAATCACCCCCCATATGCTAACAGGTGAAGACTCAAATACTTGGGTTATAATGATTTCACCACTAGGTGTTTTTAAAGATATTTTTACTTCAAGGTTTCAGGGCATTGATTCTATAGTTCTAAAAAACATGCAATATATAAAGTAATGCGTTGAACCAGAATCAGCGAAGACTTTTTCCATTCTTGATTAAATAGGATGTTTTCCTTGTAAGACATCATTATCTTGCTCCACTTATGCAGTAGTGATGGCATAAGCCTTCAAATGTTCATTTTTCTTTGGTGGCTGCTGATACTGATCAACCTTAATGACTTGAGGTTTAGTGAACTGGATTCCATAGTGCCCTTTCTCTCTATAATTGTAGCATTGAACCATGGGTGGTTCTCTCCTTTCATCCACTACATTCTCCTTACATATCATGTATTTCCGGCACACTTGAGTTTGGTGTCCTTATTTCCCACACCTGAACCATTTCCCCATCCCTTTATGGTAGTTCCCAGGATGCAACATCCCATATTTTTTGCATGTGGGTCATTGAGTGTTCTTCCCAAATTTATCATTATATCCTCCGGGTTGAAACTCCATCTTTAGTTTCTTATCACCATAGCCATGGGACCATTCTCTAAACTCTATATCCACCTTGAGAGAACACCGAAAAACTTCTTTGTAACTCCCAAAGTCTATAATTGAATGATCCTTTCAAAGGTGTAGTTTTAATCCACTATATAATATTTCTATTTTGCTATCATTGTTGATAAAAAACACGAAGCGAACCTTGCATGGATTGTGAAATTCACTCCATAGGTTGTGATGGATTTTCCTTCTTTTTTTCTTAATGTTTATGAATTCTTTCTCCATCTTCATGCAAAGTGTTCTTGGGAAATACTTATGATGAATCATTATCTTAATATCTTCTCATTCTGTCTCTTCAATTTTGTCACTTGGCTTGGTATTCTTAATCAAAGCCCGCCATTTACTGGCCTCTCCATCTGGAAGATAAATTTCTAGTGTCACCTACTCTATCTCAAAATAGTGAAGTACAACAAATATCTTCTCCATGGATTTGATCCATTGTTCTGAAACTAGTGGATCAAAAGATCCACTAAACATCGATGGTCATTGCCCCATAAAACACTTGATAGCTAGTTTCTCCCTCTTCGGTGACGGGGGAAATTCCCCATTACTCGTGTTATTCCTTATAACTTGAAATAGTTGGTTAATAATTTCCATGATATTTTGAACTCCACCACCCAAATCATTGGGGATCTCATTTGGGAAATTGTTGTAGTGTCCCTCGCACGAGTTGTTGTCTTGGTTTGTCCTAGTTCCAACTAATTTCTAATATAGAAAATGATAGAAAAAAACATAAGTCATCAATTCATGAATAAATTATTTATTTGTAAAATTCTCACTAAAATCATAACTTATGGGATCCATCAGTAAAGCATCTAGTGTGCATATTTGTACTAAGTCTCATGCTAGAGGTTTTCTCTAGGGTTCACTAATCCTAATTCAGAAATTAACTTAACCTTGCCTCTAAATCCAACCATACTGACCCATCCTATTCTTAAATTACTATTAAATCATTATAAAGATAAAAAAATAATATTATTACACCACAATGATCTATAGGTTTAGTATCTTGGGAAAACTAGGACAAAACATTACATTTAAAACACCAAGCATAAACATTTACTTAATTACTTCTTCTCTTGTTTCTTGTTAGAACTCAAACTCTTCTTAGTACATGTACTCACCTGAGGATATACATCAAAAATAGGTGATATAAAATCCTATTAAGAGGATAGATAAGAAAAATATAGCATGGGGTGAGTACAATCCTAACATCATCATCAAAATCTTGAGTGGAAAGATTATTAATAGACTTGAAATGTTGCAATGCCTAAAAAATAAAAAAAATTGTGTCATAGTGGTTAACTACCACACATTTTTTTGAACAAAGATATCATAATTTTCACACAAAATATCAATTTAACTCATGAGGTTCATCACTTTACCAAATGCATTAGACTGCTGTATAATTCTGGGCGCACCCGTCACATTCAAACATTCATACTGCGCTATATAATTTAGGGTGCATCCATGACTTCATAACATTTTCATTATCATGATTGACATATAGAACATGTATAAATAATAAAAATGGAATGGAATGGGTTTAAAAACATAACAAAACATTCATAAACATTGGTTTCACAAAAGAAAGATGTAATAACATACATGATACAATAACTGTCATCCTTGAGTGAGAAGTAAAAGGTGTGTTCTTGAAAGAAGAGTTCTTTTGGAAAACATTTTGTTTTACATAAAATCCATTTGAGAAACATTATATCCCAAAATAGGTAATATAATGAAGAAAAAATGATTTTTAGGGAGAAAACATACCAAAAAATGGTGTGAAAGAGGGAGAACCTGAAGAAAGAAAGTTGGGTTCGAGAATTTTCCCTTACCTTTTATCTGAACACTTTTGTCACTTTAATGTACTATATAATCAAATTATATTCATTAATTAACAATTACAGAACATTGGGTACATGAATATGGTTCATTATAGTTTCATTAAGTTATTTTATGGGCCTTTGGATGAGTTATAAGGTTCAAATCAGCTGTTCAGGAATGTTTATTTTTATGGTTTTCTTGAACGGTTCACCTTTATTCCAAAATAGAAGTTCATGTAGAATAAGGTTAAACATCCAAAACTGATATTACATGTGTATGAATCATTAGTTAAAATTTAGTGATGATCTTTTAGGATAATTTGGGTGATTTATCGACCATAACAAACTTGTTTTGATTAATAATTTAGTACTACATACATAAGTTAGTTACAGAACATAAAATAGGATTTAATACATATAAAATAATATGGTTCACCCATAAATTTTTTTTTATAAATAGATCTGATGGCGGAAAAGAAAATTGAAAACACGTTGTTCTTGAACGTGATAAATTAACACCACACGAACAATTTTTTCCTTTTAAAAATATAAAAAGGAGAGTAGAAGGGGGTTGGATGATATAATATCACTTTAGAATCATAAAAATCCAGAATATGTATAATAATGGAGTTATCATAAAATGTGTATTAAGATAGTTGGAGAGATAATAAGAAAGAAACAAGAAGTTTAATGGAAAATTAAAGGAAAATAGAGGGGAATTACCTCTTGAGTTAACCTCTTGAGATCCTCCTCAAGGAACCTTGGATTGGACTTTTGAGGAGACAAGAAGATTCATGAACGTGGTAGAGAGGATAGGGAAGATGTTTGGGAAGATTTTAGGCTAGGATTGAAGCTTTATAGGTGTGGGGAAATGAGGGTTTGAAGGGTGGTATTTATAGTGGAGGGGAGAGGAAATTTCTCAATATTAAATTCATTAATTTATTATTTCTCCACAAGAGAAGGAATAGTGAGTCTTACATGACAAAATAAAGTAATTTTATCATGTCAATCTGAACCAATTGGTCTTACATCATAAGAAAATCATACTTGACTCTATAATTAGTGTATTTAGCTTATTTTGTAAATTATGGTATTTCAATATTCATAAAAATTCATGTATTTCAGAAAAATCCCAAACATTAATAATTTCTTGATATGTAGAAATCAAAAATGATGTCCATTTTTCAAAATTAATTTTCTACAAATGATTAATTTAATATTTAATTAAAATCATAATTTACTTGAAAAATACATTTTTTAAAACATTTGTTTACATATTAAAAAACATTGGAACATCATTCTTTCACTTAAATCCTAAATATATACTATCATAGTTATGGTTACTTTTCATTAGGGTATGTCACTATTAAAAAGGGTAACATTAATTTTCATAAGGGTATGTTACTATTCACCAACAATTAAGTTTGTTCTATTAGACTCCAAAAACCATCCAGAACGCAACCGTGTATGTCAGATTTTCAAAATTGAAAACACAGAAGTGGTGAAATTATTTTTAGTGATCATATATTATTTATTATCATTATATGTAATTGTGCTTCACAATGTTATTATACTATAAGGAATAATTATAAGAAGGGAATTCCATTGATAAAACATTGGTTCGTTACATTCTTTCCCAACCTTATAAAATTCCACCCTCTAAATTTAGTTTTACATAAACAGGTGAGGGTACTTATCCTTCATTGACTCCACCGGTTCACATGTTTATTAATAAAAATTATAGTTACTCCACAACACATTGAATATAAGGTTTCTCTTTTTGTGAAGAACCTTATCTCTCCGGTTCAGAATCTTTACTGGCTGTTCCTCACTAGAGAGATCATCTTCCAGCTATACAACCTTTATGTTCAGTACATGTGAGGGGTATGGTATGTAATTATTTAGGAGTGATACATGAAACACGTCATGAACTTCAGCCATATTCGGTGGAAGTGCTAGCTAAAAGGCCACGACTCCTATGCGGTCAAGGATCTCAAATGGGACAATGTTCCTTCTTCTTAACTTCCCATCCTTCCAAATTGCAAGAATCTATTCAATGGTGATATTCTAAGGAAGACTTTAACTCTAATGTAGAACAAAAATTCCCTTCAACGGTTGTTATCATGGCTCTTTTTCTTACACTAAGATTTATTGATGTGTTTCTAGATGACTTGAACATTCTCTGTCATCTCTTACACAAGGTCATGTCCAAGTAGTTTTATTTGACCAAATTCATCCAAAAATGTTGGAGTTATACATCACTTTCCATACAGAGCATCATATGGAGCCATCTAAATACATGATTGGAAGCTATTGTTGTATGAGAACTCATCCCATGGAATATGCTGATACCATCCACCTTTGAATTCTATAGAGAAAGATCTTAGCATATCTTCAACCATCTGAATAGTCCTATCAGATTTGGCCATCATTTTGGGGGTGATAGTCCATGCTGAAATTTAATTCATTACTCAAAGCTTGTTGGTTGCTCCTCTAGAATTTAGATGTGAACCTTGGATCATGATCTGATACAATCAAGAGTGGAATGTCATGTAGTCTCACCACTTCCTTCACATATATCTTTTCAAATTCTTCAATAGAGAGGTCTTCTTGAATAGTGATAAAATGGGAAGTCTTGGTGAGTCATTCAACTGCAACCCGTATCACATTTTTTTACTTCGACCTCTTTGGGAGACCCATTACAATGTCCAGAGTGACATTCTACCATTTATAATAGGGTATAGCCAATGGTTTCATAATCAGTTTGGACTTTTTTCTCTCTACTTTAACTCGCTGACATACCTAGCACCTTGAAATATATTCTATAATATCCTTCTTAATGTTATCCCACCAAAAGTGTTCTCGTTAATCACGGTACATTTTGGTACTCCCAGGATGGATAGATAATTTTGAGCTATATGCATTGTCCAATAGCTCCTTCTTTATCCCAGTGATGAAGGCACACAAATACATATCCCAAACCAAATCACACCATAATATTCGATCAGGAACCCATGCAAATTCCCTTCCTTTACTGCATTCACCTTCTTTTGTAACTCCAGATTATCCCTTTTGGCTTCCGTAATCTTCTCTTGGATAGATGCCTTCACAATAATTTAGGCAAGGTAGAATTTATCCCCTACCCTTATAGTTTACAAATCCATCCTTTCCATATCCAAGAATATATGGTCTTTCTCAATCCATAACATGGATAGAGTAGAAGTTTTTTTTCTTCCTAGAACATTAGCTAAATTGTTCTCCTTTATAGGATGGTAGTAAATAGAGAAATCGTAATACTTGATTATCTCTAACTATAACCTTTGACATATGTTGAGCTCCTTTTATGTGAATATATACATTATGCTTTTGTGGTCGGTGTATATGTCACACTCTTCATTATAAAGGTAGTTCCACTAGATCTTCAAGGAAAAATCATGGCTACCAGCTCTAGATCATGTGCCAGTTAGTTCTTCTCATGGATCTTCAACTACCGTGAGGTGTAGGATATCACATTATCATTTTTCATGAGTCCACAACCCAATCCATTCTTTAAAGAATCATTTTATATCAAAAAACATTCTCCACTTTTCGGTACCGTGAGTACAGGTGCAGTGATCATCCTTCTATTTAGCTCCTTGAAGCTTTCCTCACATTCTTCCATGCAGACATACATTACCCCTTTCCTTATTAACTTAGTTAACGGGTTTAAAAATTTTGGGAAATTTCTCACAATACATCAGTATTACCCAGCTAATCCAAGAAAACTATGGATTTCTATGACACTAGAGGGTCTGGTCCATTCCTCAATCGCCTTTGTTTTTGAAGGGTCCCCAGAAATGTCCTCACTGGTGATCAAATGTCCCAATAATGTTACTTGCTTCATCAAAAATTCACAATTTCTGAACATGCAATAAAACTTCTCCTTTCTCAATGTCTCCAACACAAGTCATGGATGTTCTTTATGTTCCTCCTTTCTCTTTGGAGTAGATGAGAATATCATCAATATACACTACCAAATTTTTTTTGAGGTAATTTCTAAAGACTTTATTCATCAAATCCATGAATATATAAGGGGAATTAGTAAGTACAAAGGGCATCACTAGAAACTCATAGTGCCCATAGATTGTACGGAAGGAATTCTTCTGAATATCTTCCCTCTTCACCTTTAGATGATGATATCTAGAATGTAGATCCACATTTGAGAAGTACTGAGCTCCTATTAACTTATCGAACATGTCTTAAATCCATAGAAGAGGATACCTATTATTTATGGTGATATTGTTGAGATCCCAATAATCAATACAAAGCCGCATTGTTCTATCCTTCTTCATTATAAAGATCACTGGTGCACCCCAAGGTGATGCACTAGGGTGTATGAACCATTTTTATAGATGATCTTGTAGCATTTTTCCTTAACTCCTCCAGTCAGATAGGAGCCATCCTATAGGGAAACTTTAAGATAAGAGTAGATCGGTGTAACTGTTCTTTTGATAACTCCACCTCATGATCCGGGGGAAGTCTGGGTAACTATTCAGGAAATTCATCACCATATTTCCTCATGATGGGAATTTTCCCAAGGTTGGCACATTACTTTGACA
The DNA here is from genome assembly GCA_963277665.1 of Viscum album. NCBI lineage: Eukaryota > Viridiplantae > Streptophyta > Magnoliopsida > Santalales > Viscaceae > Viscum > Viscum album. Next base: position 1,264,840,146 of record OY728151.1, on the reverse strand, counting down.
CAACCATTTGGGAGAAGTATGCTTATTCAAATGAAATCAACACCTACATAGATGAAGGATTTTTCAAGGGAGATTCATGAACTTCTTTGAATTTGTATAGGAGCATGTTATAGTTTGGAATAAGAAAAGATATTTCCTTTTATAGATAGCTGATATGTGCTCTATATAATGAGAGCTAATCCATTCCCATTATAGCATTGAATTCCACCAAGTTAAGTATTATGAGATTCGTTGGAAGAATCTTCCCCCATATGCCAATTGGAGAATACTCATACACATGGGTTGTAAAGATTTTCTAATTGGTGTTTTTAAAGATATCTATACTTCATGGTTGCAAGGAATTGATTCTATAGTTCTAGAAAACATTCATGATATAATGGAATGTGTAGAACTAGAATCAAATAAGACTTTTCCATTCATGAGTTAATAATAAGTGTACCTTGTTCGACATCATTATCTTGCTCCACTTCCGTAGTAGTGATCAGATAATCCTTCCCTTGTTCATTTTTCTATGGTGGCTACTGATTCTAATTACCCTCAAGGATGCTAGGTTTAGTGCATTGTCTTGCATAGTTCCCTTTCTCTCTATAATTGTAGCATCTCACCATGGGTGGTGATATCCTTTCTTCCACTACATTCTCCTTACTTATCATGTCTTTCCGAAAATCTTGAGCATGGTGTCTTTATTTCCCACACATGAAGCATATCCCCGCCCCATTAAGGTAGTTCCCATGATAAATCTTCCCATATTATTGGCATGTGGGTCGTTGAGTTTTCATCTCACATTTATCATTAGATCCTCCGGCTTGAAACTCCATCTTTCGTTTCTTATCCCCATAGCCATGGGACCATTCTCCAAACTCCATCTACACTTTGACAGAACATCAAAAAACATCTTTTTAACTCCCAACATCTATAATTGTAAGAGCCTTTAAAATGTGTAGTTTTAATCCACAAGAGAATCTATCAATTTTGATATCATTGTTGATAAAAAAGCATGAAGCATACCTTGAAAGCCTTGTGAAATTTGAGTTGTAGGTTGTGACAAATTTCCTTATTTTTTATTAATCTCTATAAATTCTCTATCCATATTATCACAAAGAGTTATTGGGAAATAATTGTTATGAATCATTATCTTAAAGTCTTCATATTATGTCTCTTCAATTTAGTCACTTGGCTTTGTGTTCTTTATCAAATCCCACCGTTGATTGGCATCTCCCTCTAGATGATAAATGGCTAGTGTCACCTTCTCCATCATATAATAGTGAAGCACAAACAATATCTTCTCCAAGTAGTTAATCCATTTTTCTGCAACTAGTGGATCAGACGATCCACTAAACATCGATGGTCGTTGCCATATAAAACACTCTATAGCTAGTTTCACCCTATTTGGTGAAGAAGGAAATTCCCCATTCTTCTGGTTATTATTTATAACCTGATATAGTTGGGTAAGCATTTCCATGATGTTTTGAACTCCACCTATGAAGGCATTGGGGTGTCATTTGGGAAATTGTGTTAGTGACCCTCACATGAGTTATTAGCTTGGTTTCTCCTGGTTCCCACTATTTTCTCAAATAGAAATGGTTAGAACAAAACATAAGTCAATAAGTCATGAATAACTTCTTTATTTGTAAAATTCTCTCCAAAATCATAACTTATGGGATCCCTCTATAAAGCTTCTTGTGTGCATATTTGTAGTTAGTCTCATGCTAGAGGTTTTCTCAACGGTTTTCTAATCCTAATTCCCAAATTAACTAAACCTTGCCTTTGAAACCAACTCTATTGACCCAACCTTTTCTTAAATTACTATTACATCATTATAAAGATATAAAAACATAATAGTATTACACCACAATGATCCGGAGTTTTAGTGTCTTGGGAAAACTAGGACCAATCATTACATTTAAAACATCAAGCATAAACATATATTTAATTCCTTCTTCTCTAGCTTCTTATTGGAATTTGACCTCTTCTTAGTACGTGTAGTCACCTGATGATATACATAAAAAATTGGTGATCTAAAATTCAACTAAGAGGATAGATAAGTGTTGAGAAAGTGTTGTTTTCAAAAATACATAATATTTTTATTAAAAATGGGGAGATTTTTGAGAACAATACTCTATCTCTTTATGATTATTTTGATGCTCACAAATACCCTTAATTGTTTTCTAATAATTTTGTTTTTTCAGTATATTTCCGAAATTTTTTATTTATTTTTTATTTCTGGAAGAGATATTTAAGTTCTTGAACAACGAGATTTAATTGCTAAAGTATTTGCATTAGCGTGTTTTGAAAACACTGTTCATGCTCTACATATTTGAGAATTGCTTAAGCGTGTTTTGGAATCGCTGTTCATACCCTACATGGAGAAACCTAGCATAAGGACATAATGCGGTGTATACTTTATGAGGTATAAGAAATGTGTGGTTAATCAACCATACGTTATCAGAAAAGTATGCAAGAGGAACCCTACATTAGGAAGGAAACCTTGTTTGGGGTATTAGAAAAGTATGGAAGGAGAACCACACGTAAGTGTTAAACATTACATTTTTTTCTCAAAAGTATGGTTCATCAACATTTCTTTTGTAAAAAACCTTACATTTCATAGAAATGTATGGATCATGTACCTTTAATTTGGAAGAATATAAATGTATGGATCATTTATCATATGTTTGAAGGTTGAAGAGAAAAGTATTGATGGTCAACCCTATGTTTGTGATCAACCATACGTTTCTGATCAAAACTGCATTTGTGATCAAGCTTACGTTTATGATCTACATTACGTTCAGAGGATGCATACTATACAACTCAACCTTATGTTTGGCGTCAGATAGTTTAATTTTGATATTATTATTATTCAACGATCTGCAAGTGAATTATCAGGTTGATTTTATGTAGGATTAAAAGATGATTTTAAAGCGCATCTTCGTCGAGTTCAGAGCCATTTAAGGATCGAATTAAAAAGCGCATTTCATGGATAATTACAAGGAGAGTTACGACTACTCTATAAATTCAAATGTTTGAATTACACAAGTAAAATAGTGAAGATTGTGGATCTGATTCTTTGTAGAAGAAGTATTCATTGTATTTTTTTAAAGGTATGTGTGAGTACAAACTGCAAATAGTGATCAATAACACAAGAGAAAATACATCTATAAAAATGAGAGATCTGATGTACGACATTTAGAAGAGACAAAAAAAAGAGTCAACCACAACCTACATTTTATTGATTATTAAAGCGGTAAAATCTCTGTTTGTTAAAGAAGAAGATACATGACAGAATATTCGCTTATTCAACATTGAAGATCAATTGTGAATCTACTACTGCTAAAGATATGATTTATATTTCGATATCTACTACAACAGGATCAACTCATAACGACTCTTTATTGAAGATCATTCTTTCTGAAGATGACAATACATTTACTGTTAATTTCATTCTATTGAAATTGTGAAGAACAATCAGGAGAGTATTTTCAAAGAACAAATACTTTTTATCTTGAGTGACCAGCTTCTAGTTCTAAGTTATGTAGGTTCTGTGATTGAACCAGAAGGTCGTGTTTTTCATTAGATTGTAAAGGTGTCAACTTCCTACACTCAGTTGTTGAACGGTCTATGGATATGAGGACCATATAGTGAAAATCGCCAAGCTCGGGGAGTAGAGCGTTGGTGGAGTGGACTAGGGGCCTTCTGTTCCCATATCCACTATATATCGTGTGTCCCTACATTTCATATTTCCATGGCATTAATCTATCTGAATAAAGATATAGGATAGAACAGAATCTCGGGAAGTTTTTTGAAAATACACAATTCACCCCCGTCTTGTGTATATTTGATATAATCTCGATCAAACAATTGATATCAGAGGATGAGCTTTATGATAAAGCCTTAACAATATGAAAGTGATTGTACACAAATCAATATGATTGATATAAGAGATGGAATATCTATGGTCAGATCAGCATACTTTAATGGAGAAAAAAATGGATGCTGGAAGTCACAAATAATTATCTATCTGAAAAACCTTGGATACAAAGTATACTCTAAAATTCTAACTCCATATGAAATACCAGAAAAACCCGAAACATGGAGTGCAGCCACTGAAACAAAATATGATATGAACTTGAAGGAAATGAATTCAATTATATGTGGTCTAGGACCTGAAGAATTTAACAAAGTATCTCAATTCCTGACAGCATATGAGATGTGGAAAACTATGCTTTTGCTTATGAAGGAACTAACAATATCAAGGAAATGAGATATGCTACTTCTAAGATTAAACTTGACACATTCGGAATAGTTGAAGGTGAAAGCATTAATGAAATGAATGTAAGATTGAAAAATATTTTCAATAACATAACGACCTTGGAAGATCCCATTAAAAAAGCTAATCATTCTTTAAAAGTACTGAGAGTACTGCCTAAAAGTTGAAATGGAATATCTAATGCAATGAGATAGTCAACACCTGTCAAAGTCTTAACCATGAGAGAAATGATTGGAACAATAATGATGTATGAAGTTGAGATGTAAGATGAATCAAATGAGAATAAAGTGTTTATTAAGAGATATGAAACTGCCTTGAAAGTATCATCATAGAGAAAAAAATAGAAAGATGAAGAAAAGTGTAAAAGTGAAATCAAAAAATTATGATTTATCAAATTCTAATGTGGAACTGGCTCAGCTGGCCAGAAAATTCACTAAATTCTATAGAAAGAAGAAGGGCTTTAGAAAATACTTCAAAAAGGATGACAAGGAAGAAAAATGTTATGAGTGGAAGAAAATGTGGCACATTAGACCAGACTGTCCATAGTTTAAAGAAGACAAGAAGAATATGTTCTTCAAAAGCAATGATTATGAGAAAAAAGACAAGAAAGAAATAAGAGCTATATGGAGTGTGTCTAATGATTCCAGAAGCTCTGCAGAATCAGATTAAGAGAAGGAAGTAGTAAATCTGAAAGCCAACATGTGTTTTATGGAAGAAACAGACGAGGTACAATATTACTACTCTTCTGACTCTAGTTCTGAATCTAGTTACTCTAATGAAAAACTTGCAGCCTAATGAAATATGCTTGAAGAAAAATATAATTCTCTATTTAAAAATCCTAATCCTTTAATGAAAATTCATAAGGTTGTTTCTGATGAAAGATATACAATAATGAAACAACATAAAGAGTTAACTGAAATGTTTAACTCAATTAACACTAACAATACAGATTATGATTTTAAGATAAAAACACTAAAAACTGTAGTGGAAACTTATAAAAATGCAGCCATTGTTTTTACTAAAGGAGAAAATACTTTAAATGAAATTCATGGGAAAAATTTAATTAAAAAGGAAAGATTTGGAATTGGCAGTAAAGGTGAAAAACCTAAGCTGTATAAGAATTATTTTATTCCATGTTCAAAATGATTAAATTTTAATTACTGGGGTACAAGGGGACAAATTTCTAAAAACTGTTTCTTTATTCAAATCCAAATAAGTGGTATTAAGAAAGCCTTTGTAAAAAATAATTTACTTGACTCTTCTAAAATTAGAAAATAAAAGCAAGTATGGATTCCCAGATCTTTGCTGGCTAACACCCCTAGACCTAATAGAATAAGGGTACCAATGCTAATTGTGTAAATTCCTTTTTAGGGAGCAGGTCACAAAAGTAAAAAGGACATATGGTATATGGGAATTGGTTGATCAAGGAATATGAGTGTAAAATCATTGAATTTCTATATACTCACTCAAAATAATGGTGGACATGTCACTTTTGGTGACAATGCCAAAGGTAATATCATTGGTATATGAATAGATGGAGATCTAGAATTGGTCTCAATCAAGAAAGTACATTACGTACAAGGATTGAAACAAAATTTGATAAGTATCTCTCAACTATGTGATGATGGTTATTCTATTAGTTTTTCTAACAATTGATGTTCTGTTTTCAAAAATAAACTGCTTAAATTTAGAGAACCTGGAACTGATAATGTGTCTACCTTGATTTAAATTCTTTGTGTAAACAACAAGTAAACTGCTTAACTGCTAAAATAAATGAATCCTGGATCTGACATAGAATACTTGGACATTTCAATGTATATGTTTTACATAAATTATCCAAGAAACAATTAGTTTCTGATTTTCCTAGTCTCAAGTTTGAATGTGATAGATTATATGATGCATTTTAACTTGGCGAGCTGCACCAATCATCATTCAAATCTGTTAACAAAATTGCTACATCTAAGCCTCTAGAACTTATCCATATGGATTTTTTTGTAACTTACAGAGTAGAAAGTTTTGCTGGTAAATTATATGTATATGTTTTGGTTGATGACTATTCTAGATTTACATGGATTTTATTTTTAAAATTTATAAATGAAGCTTTTACTTTATTGTAATGTTTTTGTAAATCTGTTCAAAATGAAAATGGTTTTAGAATAATTTCATTAAGAAATGATCATGGTGGAGAATTTGAGAATCTGGAATTCAATTCCTTTTGCTCAAATATGGGTATTAAACATACCTTATCTTCACTAAGAACACCTCAAAAAAATGGAATTGTTGAATGAAGAAAAATAGGAATATTCAAGAAATGGCTAGGACTATGCTAAATGAATATAGTCTTCCAACCTATTTTTGGGCAGAAGCTGTAAGCACAACCTGCTATATAATGAATAGAGTTTTAATTAGACCAATTTTAAAAAAGACACCCTATGAACTCTAGAATAACATAAATCCTAAAGTAAATTACTTTAATGTTTTTGGATGAAACGTTTACACCTTAAACACCAAAGACAATCATGGTACGTTTGATCCAAAATATGATGAAGGAATTTTCTTAGGAAATTCTGCTACTTCCAAAGCTTATAGAATTTTTAATAACAATTCATGGATTATTGAAGAATCAGTTCATTTGAAATTTGATGAATCTGATCCCTTTGAGAAAAGGACAGATCAAATGGATGAATATGACTCTAATGATAACATGAGACTTGAGAACTTGAAAAATGATTTTCAAAAAGATATAAATGAAATTCAGTCCAGTCCCGAAGAACTTGACCCTGAAGAACCTATAAGTGTAATACCTAGACAGAGAATAACCCTAAATAATCACCCCTTAGAAACAATAATAGGAGAGTTAGACACAGGAAAAAAACTAGAAGAAATATAGGAAATATTGTACAATACTCTGCCTTTCTATCCCAACTATAACCTAATACTATAGAAGAAGATTTATATAATGAAAGCTGGATGATAGAAATGCAAGAAGAATTAAACCAGTTCAAGATAAATGAATTCTGAGAATTAGTAGAAAGACCACAAAATTATCCAGTGATAATAACAAAATTGCTCTTTATAAATAAACAAGATGATCAAGGAAAAATAACTATAAATAAAGCAAGAGTTGTAGAAAAAGGATATAATATAGAAGAAGGTATAGACTATGATGAGACCTTTGCATCTGTATCTAGGTTAATATCCATTATAATTCTCTTAGCATATGCATCTCATATGAATTTTAAATTATTTCAGATGGATGTTAAGTCTTCCTTTTTAGATTGCTATTTAATGGAGGAATTTTATGTTGAGAAACCTCCTGGTTTTAAAAATTTACAAATAAAAATTTGTTTTTAAACTTACTAAAGCACTTTATGGCCTTAAACGAGCTCCTAAAGCGTGGTATGAAATATTAAGCTCTTTTCTTTTGAAAAATGATTTTATAGTTGGAATGGAAGATCCAACACTTTTAAGAAAACTTTAAAAACTAATATTTTATTGTTTCAAATTTATGTTGATGATGTAAATTTTGGATCATCTATTAAATACCTTTGTCCTGAGTTTTCAAATCTAATGAAAAAATAATTTTAAATTAGTATGATGGGAGAACTGAATTTCTTTTTAGGACTGAAAATTTTTGAAAAAGATTTTGGAAATGTTTTGAATCAATGTAAATACATTACGGATTTACTTAAGAAATTTGGACATGAAAACAACAAGACATATACAACTCATATGTGTACTAATATAAAACATGATTTGGATAGAACTGGAAAATCATTTGACAACAAGTTATATAGAGGAATGACTGGTAGTTTATTATATCTTACTATTAGCAGGCCAGATATAATGTATTAAGTATATCTTTGTTCTATATTTCAATCAAATCCAAAAGAATCCCAATTAAATGCTGTTAAAATAATTTTTAGATATTTAAAAGGAACTGTTTTTCAATATCTTCTTTATCCTAAAATGTATGAATTTAATTTAATTTCTTATTCAGATGCAGACTTTGGGAGTTTTAGATTATATAGGAAAAGCACTTCAGGTACTTATCACTTTTTAGGAAAATCCTTAGTGTAATGGTCAATTAAAAAACAACATTCAGTTTCCCTATCAACTGCTGAGGCAGAAGATGGTTCTGCTTGCAGTTGTTGTGCACAAGTGTTGTGGATGAAAAACACTCTTATGGATTTTGGAATACATTTTAACAGTACACCTATTTTATGTGATAATACTAGTGTTATATATATCTCAAAAAATCCTATTAATCATTTTAGGACTAAGAATATTGATATCAGACATAATTTTCTAAGATATCATGTTCTGAAAATGGATATATCTTTGGAATTTGTAAGTACTAAAATTAAATTAGTAGTTATTTTTACTAATCCACTTCCCACTCCATGGTTTATTTTTATTAAGGGGGAGATAGGTTTATTTAATTTTAAATAATGTTTTATTTTTCTGTTTCTTAATTTTAATACTGTTTAAAAAAATTAGTTATTTTTTTTCAAACAGAATACGTTTTTTTCTCGAAATCAATTTTTATTGGTTTTTAAAATATATGAAATGATTATTAATAACATGGGAATCAAGGCTGTCAGAAACTTCCGAATTCTGAACTGTTTCATTTCCACCAAAACCCTTTCGAACCCACGAAACCGCACCACTGATTATCATCCCTAATCTTCAAACCACTAAAACCCTAACCTTCAAACAATCAGAGATTTTCACAGAAATGGTAATGACTAAGAGAGCTGATGAGTCCAAGACCAGCAATTCCAAGAAACAGTGCTTAGCGAGAAGGAAAATCCTAAAGGGAAAGGTAATAGATTTAGAATGGCTATTTCAGACGAACTTGTTTTTAAAACAATCCATGTTGTTTTAGAATCTCGAACAAACCTTCAATAGTGAGAATATGGAATTCTTGTATGAAGTAGAGCTTAGATATTTCTTTAAATCTATTCAATTTAATTTGGGAGATTATTATGACACCATTATGGATAAGATAGAGGATATAGATTTTTCAATCTCTTTAGTTGAAATTAGTCAGATACTGAACTTCCCTCATGAGGGAGTGTTTCATTTTGATTTGAAAAGTATAGGAGATTCTATGTATAAATCTGAAGACATTATGTCCTTTCTGTTTGGCTCTACTAACATAAGGAAAATTTTAGTTAATGATTTGGAACTATATATGATGATCTGTGTGGAATTTGTACAACCAGGGATAGCACCCAGAATGTCAGAGATGGAGAAGATTCTATATATCGACATGTACATAATGTATCTTCTACTCAGTGATGTATGATTTAATTTTCCTAGGTATATGGTGAGGTACCTGAGTTACTGCTGTAAATGTGAAGCTATAATGAATTTCTATCCTTTTGGTAGATTCATTTTAAAACTCTTGTTCAAGAAAGACACGGTGATACTGGTTGATGCTAGAACTCTTTGTCATCACAGTAATGTTTTCAATGCTGTTACTTTTAGAAAAATTGGTAATTTCTAGAGTACAATGAAAGGAAAAATCCTGCCAGTAGGATTTGATGAAGAAGTAGAAGAAGAGAGAGATCAGGATCAGCCTGAATAATCAAAGGAAAATCAAGGTACACCTAGAGTTATCTCTGTTTCCAGAAGAATAAGTTTTGAAGTTGAGACTGTGCTAGAGGACGCAATTCAATAAGGACATCAAGTAAAAATAAAAATAGATGCTATTTCTCATGAAGAGCAAGTTTCCAATGTTGTAACCACTCATGAATTCTTGAGTAACAGTTTTTTTAAGAGAAGATTCTATTTAAAAATCAATGGAAGTTATTATTGAGAGGACAGAACCAGTTGAAGAACCTCAGATTCAATCTAGAATTTAAGTAGAAGCTGAAGGAGAGACTCAGGAATAGGATGTATCTGTTACAGAAGTTGAACATGAAATAATTGAAGTTGAACCAGAAAGAGTTGATGTTGAAAAAACAGAATCAAAACCTACAGTTGAAATTGAAAAAGAGGTAGTGCCTGGAGTTGATGTGGCCAGTCCTCAAGTAGATGAAGATGAAATTATTCAAGATAATATAACAGAAGAATTAATTGCTGATGAACATAATGAAAACCCTTTATATGTACAAACATAAGTACTTTAAAGGGATATTTCTGTGGAAGAGTCTGGAAAAAACTCAGAGGAAAAATCTATGGACCAACCAATTAGAGAAGATAAGGAGAAAAAAGATGCAGAATCCTTACCCGTAGTGTTAGTGCAACACATTCATGATGAAAAGGAGAATCACGAAAAAGTAACTATGAATCATAAAATGAGAAAGTTGAAGAAATAAACAGAGCATTGTAGAGAGTTAAACAAGAGAATGCTGCTCTGAGGAGAGCATTGGAAAATGAAAAATTAAACATCCAGAGGCTAAAGAATAGTACAGTTTCATAGAAAAAAGTTTAAATTTTTAAGAAGGATATGCTGAATGAGGTTAAAAAATTAATGTTTGAAATGGTTATGAATTCATATTTTTCAGACCTCAAATCATTTATGGAGACAATGTTGGAATCTATCACGATCGATGAGGCCTGTGGTTCAGGTACTTCACCTAATTTGATCAGAAGATTTAATGAAATAACCACTTTCTTAGTTGATATTAATGATAGGTTTCAAGATTTTCAAAGCAATAGTGCTCTTATTTTTGTGATGCTGGACAATCAAAAGTTTTTAGTTGACCAGTTGACCTCATATGAACTAGGAATCAGATCTGTCTTAGATAAGATAACAGAGAAGTTGTCTTTGTTTTTGGAGAAGGAAGAACGAGTACATGAGTTTTTTAGAGTCAAATTAATTTAAGACCTTCATATGACACAAGATAATAGAGATCTTATTGTTATGCATGGTGATGGAATGATGAGGAGACTAAGGGAGAAACTATCATAAATCATGTAATTAGATTAGAGGAGATAGACCCTATCTAACCTTGACCAACACTTGATTCCTATATTTATCAATTTTTGTATTATTAAATATTATCAATGAAATTTTTTTTCATTAAATATTTGTTTATTTTACTATATTTGATTGGATATGCCAGAAATCCAGATTCACGAATTGATAAATAGTTAGATATAGCACTTACTTTTGTTTGGGTATACATTAAATGTGTTCTATTCCATATTCAATAATTCTATTTGATGTCACAAAAAGGGGGAGAAATTGGATAAACACAACATTTTAAATTTATTTTTTAACTTTTTCAAATATTAAGTGTTATCTTAGTCCTTTAAAGGGGGAGAAATTGAGTTAATTATAATATTGTATTTATCTTTGAAAAATTCAAAACTAAATGTAATTAATTTTGTAAGTAAATTTCACTGGTTATTTTATGGGTTTTGGGATCATCAAAAAGGGGGATATTGTTGAGAAAGTGTTGTTTTAAACAATACATAATATTTTTATTAAAATGGGGATATTGTTGACAACAATAATATATCTCTTTAAGATGATTTTGATTCTCACAAATAACCTTAATTGTTTCCTAATGATTTTATTTCTAAGTGTATTTTAGGAATTTATTATTTATTTTTTTTATATCTGGAAGAGATATTTATGTTCTTGAACAACAAGATTTAATTGCTAATGTATTTTCATTAGAATTTTATAGAAACACTATTCATGCTCTATATATTCAAGAATTGCTTAAGCGTGTTCTGGAATCACTGTTCATACCCTATGTGGAGAAACGTAGAATAAGGATGGAATGTGGTGTATACTTTATGAGGTATGAAAAAAGTATGGTTAATCAACCATACATTATCAGAAAATTATGGAATAGGAACCCTACATTAGGAAGGAACCCTACGTTTGAGTTATTAGAAAAGTATAGAAGGAGAACCATACGTAAGTGTTAAACGTTATGTTTTCTTCTCAAAAGTATGGTTCATCAACCTTACTTTTGTAAACAACCTTACGTTTCTAAGAAAACTACGGATCATTTACCTTTTATTTGGAAGCATAAAAATGTAGGGATCATTTATCATACATTTTAAAGTTTAAGAGAAAAGTATGGATGGTCAACCCAACATTTGTGATCAAACCTACATTTGTGATAGTCCTTATGTTTATGATCTAACTTACGTTAAGAGAATGCATACTGTACAACTCAACCTTACGTTTGGCATCAGAGAGTTTAAAGTTGATATTATTATTATTCAAAGATATTCAAGCGAATTATCAGGCTGATTTTAAGCCAAATTAAAAGCTGATTTTAAAGAGCATCTTTGAAGAGTTCAAAGCCATTTAAGGATCTAATTAAAATGATCTTTTCCTGGATAATTACAATGAGAGTTACAACTACTATGTAAATTCAAATTGTTTAATTACATGAGTAAAGAGGTGAAGATTGTGGATCTGGTTCTTTGTAGAGGAAGTATTTGTTATATTTTTTAAAGGTGTGTGTGAGTACAAACTCCAAATAGTGATCAAGAACACAAGAAAAGATACATCAATAAAAATACCTGATATGTAGTATGACATTTACAATAGACAAACAAAAAACAGAGCCAATCACGATCTACATTTCTGTTGATTATGAAGAGAGGTAAAATCTCTATTTGTTAAAGAAGAAGATACACAACAAATGATTCACTTATTAGACATTAAAGATCAATTGTGAATCTACTGCTGCTGAAGTTGCGATTTATATTTCTATATCTACTGCAATGGGATCGACTCAGAATGACTCTTTCGTAAAGATCATTCTTTCAAAAGATGAAAATCTATTTACTGTCAATTTAATTCTATTGAAATTGTGAAGAAAAATTGGGAGAGTATTTTCAAAGAACAAGTATATTTTATCATGAGTGACTAGATTCTCGTTCTAAGATATGTAGGTTATGTGATTGTACCAGAAGGTTGTGTTTTTCCTTAGATCGTAAAGGTGTCAACTTTTGGCACTCAGTTGTTGAAAGTTCTATTGAGATGAGGAATAGATTTTGAAAATCTCCATGCTCGTAGAGTAGAGTATTGGACGAGTGGACTAGGGGCCTTATGTTCCCCGTACCACTATATATCATGTGTCCCTATATTTCATATTTCTGCTGCATTAATCTATCTGATTATAGATAAAGGACAGAACACGATCTCATGAATTGTTTTTGAAAAGACATAATTCACCCCCCATATTGTGTATATTTGATATAATATCGATCAAAAAATAAGAAAATTATAGAATGGGGTGTGTTTAATCATAACATCATCATCAAAATCATGAGTGGAAACATTATTAAAATACTTGAAATGTGGCAATGCATAAAAATTAAAAAAATCGTGTATTAGTTGTTAACTAACACACATAGCTGTGAAAACTTCGAGCATAATTTTCAAAAAACATATCACATTAACTCATGAGGTTCATCAAATTACCCAATGCATTATAGCATTGTATAATTCTGGGCACACTGTACACATTCAAACATTCATATTGCGCTATATAATTATGAGTGCACCCATCATATCATAACAGTTTCATTATAATGCTTTCCACATAGAACATATATAAATAATAAACATGGAATTGAATGGGTTTCAACACATAATAACAAATTTATAAACTTTGGGTTCAAAAAAGAAAGAGGGAATAACATACATGATACAATGATTTTCAACCGTGAGTGAGAAGTAAAATGTGTGTTCCTAAAATAAGTGTTCTTTTGGAAAACATTTTGTTGGAAATAAAATCCATTTGAGAACATTTATATCCCAGAATATGTCATATATTGCTGAAAAAAATTATTTTTAAGGATAAACCATACAAAAAATGAAGTTAAAGAGGGAGAACCTGACGAATGAAAGTTGGGTTTGGGAATTTCCCCTTATCATGTATCTGAATTCTTCCGTCACTTTAATGAACTGTATAATCACATTATATTCATTAGTTAAAAATTACATAACCTTTTTTTACCTGAATATGGTTCATTATAGTTTCATTAAGTTATTTTAATTGGCCTTTGGATGAGTTATAAAGTTCAAATCCATTGTTTGGGAATGTTCATTTTTATGGTTTTCTTGAACGGTTCACTTGTATTCATAAATGGATGTTCACGTAGAACATGGGTAAACATAAAGAACTGATAATGCATGTTATTAAAGATATTAATGGATTTTAAATGGTTTTATAATGAATTATTTGATATACAATGTGGATGAATCATTAGTTAAAATTTAATTATGATCTTTTGAGACAATTTGGGTGATTTTTTATCCTTAATGAACTAGATTTGTTTAATCATTTAGTAATATGTACATAAGTTAGTTAAAAAACTTGAAATAGGATATAATAGATATAAAATAATCTGGTTTAATCATACAAATGGTTTTATAACCAGATTTTAAGGCGTAAATGAAAATTGAAAACATGTTGTTCTTGAAGGTGATAAATTAACACCACACGAACAACGTTTTCCTTTCAAAAAAATAAAAAGAAGAGGAGAAGGGGGTTGGATGATATAATATCCCTTTAGAATAATAAAAATCCATAATATGTATAGTACTGGAGTCACTATAGCATGTGGAGTAAGATATTTGGGAATATAATAATAAAAGAACTTGAAGTTGAATGGAAATTAAAGGAAAAGAGAGGGGAATTACCTCTTACGTTATCCTCTTGAGGTCCTCCCCAAGGTTCCTTGGATTGGTCTTATAATGAGACAAGAATATTATTTAATGTGGTATAGGGGATAGGTAAGATGTTTGGGCAGATTTTAGACAAGCATTGAAGCTTGAGAGGTGTGGGAAATGAGGGTCTGAAGGGTGGTATTTATAGTGGAGTGGAGAATATATTTCTCAATATTAAATTCATTAATTAATTATTTCTCCACAAGATAAGGAACAGTGAGTATACCATTACTAAATAATGTAATTTTACCATGTGAATCCGAACCGATTGGTCTTACATCAAGAGAACATCATACATGACTCTATAATTAGTGTATTTAGCATATTTTTTAAATTATGGTATTTCACTATTTATCAAAAAATCAATTATTTCAGAAAATACCAAATATTTTCCAAAATCATTTCTCAATGTTTAGAATTCAAAAAATAATTCCATTTTTCAAAAATAATTTTCTAAAAATGATTAATTTAATATTTAAATAAAATCATAATTTACTTGAAAAATATATTTTTTAAAACATTTGTTTACTTATTCCAAAACAGAGGTACATCATTATTTCACTTAAATCCTACATATGTACTATCATTATTAAGGATACTATTCATTAATTTATGTCACTATTAAAAAGTGTAGCATCACTACTTATAAGGGTATGTTATTATTCACCAACAATGTAGTTTGTTCTATTTGAATCTAAAAATCATCCTGAATGCAACTGTGTATTTCAGATTTTAAAAATTCAAAACACAGAATTAGAAACATTATGTTTAGTGATCACATATTATTTAGTATCATGATATTTCATTATGTTTTATAGTGTTTGTATATTATAAGACATAATTATAAGAAGGTAATCCAATTGATAAATCTTTGGGTGGTTACATGTGTCCTTTTAGGAGCATCTGGTTTATATTGTAGATTATAGTGATACTTTATTTTGCGATAAGATTGTGACATTGGTTTGAGTGATATGGAATCATGGTAAGGTTTAGGGATATAATTGGGAGAGTTATATGATATGCAGGGCCAATTTCCTAATCTCTTTACCTTTTCAACTCAGTGATGTTGAAATTTCAACTTGAGGATGAGATATTATATAGCAGGGAGGTTGTAATATCCCATTCTTCTTTTGGGGAGAATTTTGTTTGGTTTTATTAAATATATTTTATTTGGATAATTAAATGTTTCCTAATTATGTTAGGAGGCTTGAGGGGGTTCTGGTCATGAAAGAGGAGGAAATTATCTATGAAGTGCATGTTCCAGTGTTGGCACATAGTTAGTAATAAAAGTGTTCTCAGACCATACTTTTCTGGAGAATGTTCACAATGTTTATGAATCCATAAAATGGGGTGGTGGAGTCATGTTTTCTTGAATAGATCCATCCCCACTAGTTAATGCACTTTTTTTCAATGTGTGTTTGCTCCCTAGGAGGTCGGGCCACCTTTCCTCATCTTAGACTGATGGGGGCCCCTAGTTGGAAGATTATTTTTCTAACCGTGCTACAAAACCATTAATGTCATTCAAAATGGGTAAATTTAATATATTTCTACCTTGGAATTTATGTTTTCTCACCAATATTTCATCCCCATTTCTCTTATAGTATCTATGGGTGATTAACCATTCCTCCCAAAATTCCTAAGAATCAATCTACCACGTTTCTAGGCTGTTTGGAGAATCATCGGGTGTGTATCATTGCTCTGGGTGAGTCTAGCACTCTTATTTGTTCATTTTTCTATATTTTCTCTTGTGGAATATTTATTCTTCTTATGAATCTCTAAAACCCTATTTTCCCAATGGTTTCTAGTTTTGGGATTTAATGGTGGTTTCTTTTCGAATCAAATGCCATGTTTAAGTGAGTGATCATCGTAGGAATTCAGGTAGTTGGTATATATGTTATATCCCTTGGTCTTCTGGTTTGATTTATGTGTATTTTGTTGTGGGAATGTTCCATTATGTTTTCTCTTAGTTTTTTCTTGGATTATATGATGAATTAACTTGTTTACTAGTGATTTAAACCCCTCGTATTCCCTTAGGGGATGAATTGTGGTTGATTAGACCTAGTTAATGGCCACCCATGGGGTTTGTTGCTTGCTTGAACATGTAACTGAGATGTTAACAGTAGAATGGAAATATTATAAAATATATCCATGATAATTGTGTTAACCTATTATCTTGAGACATGAAATGGAACCAATGATAATTGTGTCTTATGGCTGACATGGTATAAGGGGTTGTTTGGTAGTGTGATAAAGGTGTTAAATGGAATAAGCGATATAGATATTAAATGTATTGATGGGGTAAGGAATGTAAATGATTAAGGTTTTTAATGGGTTAAGGCACGTAAATTGGTAATGTGTGTGAAAATAGGTTGAGGCACATAAATTTTATAATAGATAACAGGTTCTGATTTTTTAATGGAACATGTGTTAAATAGGTAAGGAATATGAATAGTAATTATGTTAATGGGTTATGACATGAAGATAATTTATGTGTTGAATGAACCATGGTTCGTAGGTGGTAAATGTGTTCAATGATTATGGTTTCATTTAGTATATGTGATGAATTGATAAATAATAATATGCACATGGATTAGTGGTATGTGGGGTATTGACATGAGTCTCTACGCCCACAGGTCGGGTTGGAATGGGGCTCTAAACCACACTCATATAATTCACGGGTTTCAGAGTTGGAATGAGGATCTATTCCACTAAATAATTCATGGGAAATGTATACCTAGAGAGAATCTATAAGGTAAGATGGTGTAACCAGACTGAAGCTCCAGGTTATGATAATGTAAAATTTTCGGTGAAACTTTTAAACTAGTGATGTTGAGAAAATTATTCTACCCCTTACACATAGTTTATAACGCCAACATAAGCAGATTAATAACTAATGAAAATACCTAAACCATGGAAAAACTTGTGATAATTGTTAAAGTGATTACTGTTAAATAATGACACCTAATTTACTTTTTTATATTATTATTCATTATGTATCTACATACATAATATATTTAGACTAGATAATTTTATACACTATTGGTGGTCGAAAACTAAGTTTACTCACACCCTTCTCAGGCCTCTATTCAGTACCCAAGATAACATCATCATTGTGGGTCAAGATAATGGAAGGGTGCATTACAATATAGTTTATTTTTGCACGATATGTTCATGGATGAGGGAACCAGACACAATGTGAGGATCTATTTGTGTATTTTAACATTTTCTTTCTTCTATGTTTTACTTTTCACTTGGCAATTTATGACATCACATGACGTCTTTACTATTGGGTAGTTGGATTGTACCAAGTCCTGGGAAATGAATTTTAGATGTTTCGTTATGGTTTACTTGTTTTATTATTTCTTATTATATCTTTTATGGCTTACTCGAATATATAGATTATAGTCTCCACACTTGTTTTACTAGACCCTCATTGAAAGTTGGTAGACTCTGATGTATAGGAGGCATGCCTAAGGTCATGTGGTGACCCAAACATGGGCACCATATATAGTGGAAACTAGGTCGAGTACGTTTAAACAAGGGATGATGATATACAAAATTGTCATTCCCTAAGAAATGTTTATCCATTCCGAAAACCACTAGATCTTAGTGACTCACATGACCATATCAGTGATATTCCATGAATCATCACCTTTTACATGATTAATAGTTAAATAATTGAAACCATCAAGGATTCTAATATTTTTTTGATAACATCATGATTGGAATCAACATGAACTACCAATCCCTTCTTAATGATCCTATTAGTAATGGGTATCAAAATCATAAATATATCCCTAAAAGTGGGAACTGAAGAAGAATTATATTTATTGATATGATTAATAGGCACATGTTTCTCAATAATCTGATCATTAGCATAAATATACAGAATTAGTTACCGTAGTGTCCCTCCAATGGTGTTACGGTCAAAGGTATAAAGGTTGACATTTCTTAGAAGGTGATCACTGATGCTATCATCAGTGATTAGAATCTCTTATTTCTTCATTCCATCTAGGACATTCTAATAAAACTAACTATGATTTGAAAAGAATTTTTTCATGTTAAATTATTTTAAGATATTTTGAATATGGTTTTTTGTTTCATATAATTTTTTAAAATAATTTAATTATATAAATTTTGGTAAAGAAAATTCTCCAAGTGAAAAAGTAATTATTTGTTGGTACATTAATGCTTATAATTTTGTTTTAATGTATTAAAAATTTAAGGAATATCTCCATATATATAATGTTATTAGTATTTTTGATTTTTTTATTTAAACTTGAAATTATTCTTTGAATGTTTATGAAAAATAATTATGTCTTTATTCAAATGTTTTTTTTGATTTGGATGATGTTAATTCGATGACTGATGTGAAATATGGACTATATAAATTTTATAGAGATGATTTTTTTAGTTAAACCTTCAATAGATACCTATGTTACTGGAACTAAGTGGATTTTTAGTAATTAATTGGATGAATTTGGTAGAATTCCAAAGAATAAGTCTAGAATTGTAGCCCAATGATATTGTAAAGAAAAATGTATATACATTGATGAATATTTTATTCATGTTTAAATGAATAAATAAATTCTAATTTTGATATATTTTTTGGATTTTTATTATATTAAATTATTTCAAATGGTTGTTAAATTTTATTTTTATATGTTTTTATTTCTAAATAATTTTATGTTTCTCTGACATAGGGTTTTCAAATTGAAAATTTTCATGTTGATATTAATGAATTTATTTGTCCATAATCAAAAACCTCATTCATGGTATGATATATATACTTTTTTGTTGAAAAATTATTATTAAATGTAATGTAAAACTTAATTTTATTAATAAAAGGATTCCAAATGATATTTTTATTGTTCAAATTTATGTTGATGATTTTTGGATCTCCAAGTGAATTGATTTGTAATGAATTTTCTATTTTTTTGGAATTTGAATAATATATGAGTCTAATGGGAGAACATATATTCATTTTTAGTCATAATATTTATCAAAGAAATGATTGAATACTTTTAAATCAAATTAAATATGATAAATATTTTCTTAAAAGGTCTGGATTTGATTATTTTTCAAATATTAAAACTCTTATGAGTTCTAATTGTAATTTATATTTAGATAATCCTAGAAAATATATATATTCTAAAATTTTTTGAGTTATGATTGGTATTTTTTTATATTTTTCCAATTCCAAACATGATATTAATTTTAGTGTTTTTTTATCTGAATGATTTCAAAATCATCCTAATGAATCTCATTTAAAATATTTCAAATGAATTATAATATTAGTTAAATGAAGTATTAATTTGGGATTATTTTTTCTATATTGGACATTATTTTTTTAAAATTATTCTGATTCTAATGTTGGTGGATACATACATGAAATAAAAAGTACTTAAGTTATGTAACATTTTCATTGTATGATATTTTTATTTGATTTCCCATATCATTTATAAACATTAGTTCATGATTTATTTCATAAAGACACATGTAATAAAATCTAAAAAATATTAAAATATGTATTGTATTTGGGTATTTTGATACATAACACCTTAAAATTGAATACGAATATAACAACATTATATAAAAATCCCAAAACAAGCCCTTATATTTATTTGATCTTGTAAAATCCCATGGGATAACAAGGGGATGTACATAAGAATTGGGAGAGATATAAATATTATTAAGGGAATAATCAATGAATAAAATGATGAAATTAATGAATGATTGTAAATAGGTATATCAAGGTATCATAAAATGGGTGATAATCATAAACATAAATGTCGAAGCATGATATGATATGATAACATCAGGAAAAGATTGGAATGTGGAAACAACATAGAACATGACATCATAATCACATGTCATCGATAATCGGTGAGTCATCATATTATAGTGTTCATAAGATAACATCATTTAAAATATATATGGAATGTAATGATATAAAAGTATTACAGAATTCATTGGAGTACAATATAATTCTGGGCTCACCCATCACAATAATATTACGTCTATGTATTTGTGTGCCACATAGATCATTCAACAAAAGAATGTTCTTAATAAATTAAAATCCCAGGAATAAGAAGCATTAATTACATATATGGATGTTCCAAATCAGAGAAGGATATATAAATGAAGTTTTACACCATTGAGTGGAACTGTGATTTGGAATGCATAATATAAATGTTTCCATGGTAAATAACCAGATAATTTCACCAGTAAATAAGGTGTACATAAAAGGTTTATAAAAAGGTTTAAATTGAGTGATATGGGTTCTAAAATTAATTATGAATAATATGTGAAATTAAAGGATGTTGAAAAATAGATTTTGGTCTGAAAA
Source organism: Viscum album (assembly GCA_963277665.1). Taxonomy (NCBI): domain Eukaryota; kingdom Viridiplantae; phylum Streptophyta; class Magnoliopsida; order Santalales; family Viscaceae; genus Viscum; species Viscum album. The sequence continues at coordinate 1,264,818,876 of OY728151.1, read as the reverse complement.
TTTGAAATAAAATGTCTTAACTCATAGAATGTGTTTGAATTAATAGGAGTAGAGAAACCTGATAACATGATATGGTGCTTCTAAAAGCATGGGGAAAGTTTTTTGGGAGCTTCCTAATACATTGAGAGGGATTTATATAGGGATATAGACATATATAATCATGATAAATGGGTTTGTGGGAAGAGGTGTTCAAGGTTTAATTATTATCTTTAGAAAAAGATAGGGGTAATTATTTATTAATTTCTAAACATAGGTTTTAGACTCCTTATGACAATATAACCAAAACCAGAAACCTTGTAATGTTTTTTATCAGGGTTTCTAGAAAATATGTATGGTGTTAATTATTTTAGTAGGATAATATCTAAATATTTTAAAATAATATAATTGGTTATGTGGAAGTGAGTCATGTTAATAAAAAATTTGTTTTAAAAAACATAAAATATAATATAGATTTTGGATGATATATTAATGGTTTATAAAAATTTTAAAATAAATTAAAAGACACATTATTTGAAATTTAAAATATATATTTTGTTTTTTATTCCTTTAATATAATTTAATACATTACTTTTTGGAAACTATGAATTTATAATACAAACCATATATTTATACAGTGTTTAATTTTTACGAAAAAATTGACTATCTATGAAAATTATGAAACGTTTACCATTATCTAATGAAAATAAGATGGTTTGAAGAATAATATTTATTTTATAAAAATAATTTTGAATTTTAAATAAATCCTATATATACTAGAAAATAATCATTTTCATGATATAAAAAACATTCTGACCCTTATGAAAATTTTATTAAACTTAATTAAATTATATTATCATTTATATTTGAATAATTCTTTTATAAGAAGAACATTTTATTAAAATATAATTTATTTCATACATTTAATTAAGTTATCAAGGGTGTGTCTTAATTGAAACAATATATTTCCCAAAATTAAAAATTTTATTTCTTCATATCAAAATCAAAATTTTATTAAACTAAATATATAATCATTGATAAATTAACAATAAATAGGGATAAATATAGTTCTCATTTTTTTAAAAAACAAACTATACTAATTATTATTACTATGGTTTATATACATAAACCATTACTACACATGTGTATTCTCTATGTGTATGTTGTGTGATGGTGGTGCTTTCATGGGGTGGTTAGGAGAACAAGGATTGCGATGTGATATTCATAATAACTGACTTCTCTAATAAAATATTTTCCATGATCATCAACTATTGAAAATCATCTTGGGATCAGTCATGAGAAAATTCCTATAAGCTATCTCACTCAGAATCTCTGTTAAATGGTCTCTAGACGGTATGATCATACTGGTGGATTCCATCTCTTCTTTCATATGTGTTAATTTGGATTTATCATAACCCTTAATAAATACTATTATTAATTTTCACTTTTCAATATCTGAATTATCAATTGATGATATTATTAACAATATATTAAATCCTACATGATATATTTTTATAAAATATCAACAGTGGTACATATATTTCATATTACTAGATTTCCTAATAAGGCATTTATTCACTCAATAGGGAATTTTATTTATAAATTCTCGATTTGTTACATTATTCCCGCTTTAAAAAATGTCACCCTTGAGATATCATTTTACACACTAAAATATTTGGGGGACTATTGTTTTTTGGCCTCTTCTAGTTCCCATGTTGCTTCCTCGATCTTGGAGTTCTTCCCAATAACATTGACCAGGTGAGTTGTATTTTATTTTAGAACTGTATATAAATTAACTATGATCATAACCGACTATTACTCATAATAAAGACAAGTATTATTAGGTACCAAATTAGAATTTAGTACCCATGGGAATTTTGGTATGTATTTCCTTAAGAGGGAAACATAGAACATATCATGTACTTAAGATATGTTAGGTTGGAGTTTCAGTTTATAGGCCACAACTATGATGTGATCAAGGACTTAAGAGGGGCTGATGTATCTTTGACTATATATTCTTTTCCTTCTTCCTAAGCCATGTGAATTAATTCCTTGGAGATATAAAATGTAAGAACTTGTATCCAATATCAAACTTTAGGTCTCATCAATGATTTTTTATGAAGATTTTATATAAAATTTGTATGGTTTTCAAAAAAATAAAAATGGTTTGAAGATTATTTTCTATATATTGGATAAGATAAGGAATTATAATACTATTCTCTTCAAATTCATCCCAACACATTGCAGTTTGACAGAACTTCCCAAACAGATCCTCATAAGATGTGATTTGAAATCTATAATGAAAAATATTGTTATATGAGAAATCCATTAGAGAATGGTTTTGATCCAAACATCCTTGTAAAAATATGTAACATGATTTTGATATGTCCTCTATTTATTTAATGGTTCCCCTAGACTGAACATCCATATGGTGACGATAAGAAGTAATTAAATGCATCTTGGTATCTAACACATGTTGTAGCCTTTTGCCAAACCTTGAGGTAATCCTTTGATCTTGAACAGATAAAATGGAGAGTGATACTCCAAGAAGGATTATTTCTTACCCAGTATATATCATAGTGAGATTTTCATGAGAGAAAACATCCTTTATAATAATTAAATTCACTTACTTTGTATGGTCATAGAGTACCACACAGATGGATTTATTCTTATTAGGTGCCTTGGAGTTTCTCGAAATTCATGTTTATGTTTTCCCATATCTATATTGGTATAGGAAATGGTTGCATCGTACCACTAAAATTATATTATTCAATGTTTACATTTTTTATACCAAGAATCGGGATAATAATTTTACAATCGTAGGATTCATTATATCCCACCAAAGGTTTCTCCAAAAATCATTATAAAATATAATGCTTCTTGTATGGATAGATAAGAATATGTTATGTGCATCACCCAGAAGATCCCTCTTTGACTCTAGTTTTTATGGGAAACATATAGAGGTTCCAACCTTAGAACTCCATCTTTAGCAATTTTGACCTTTGAAATATTTTCTACCATTTCTATTGCTTATAATTGACTATTTGGACCTCCTTAATCCCCTCAATAGTTAATAGTTGAGATGTTATTTTTGTAGGGGTGGATGAATATCATTTTATTATTCTCATTTATATCATTTGGATATATAATAAGATTGGATCCCTTTCATTTCTCTTTATAAATAGGGTTATGGGGACATTTCTACATAGATAAACTACTACATTTTTCTCCTTCTCATGATTCAGATGGATGGAGAAAAGATAATATTTTATCTTCTCCAACCACCTTCATTGGTAAATTTTGATATCGTGTTATATGAATGTATAAATTAGTTTTTTATTACCAATATATATGTCAAACTTCACCCCATAGAGATAATGTGGTCAATATTAAAGATGAAGATCACAATACTCAATTCCATATCATTTTTTGTGTATTACTACACATAAGTCATTAATTTGTAAGAGGAAATGGTTATCACTATCTCATCTAGAATTTATATAAAACCCAATTTATTTTTGGATGAATTGATATCGATCATAAATCATTCCCCATTATTTATTAATGTGAGAAAAGATCCACTAATTAGCCTATTATTTAACTATTTAAATATCTCCTCACATTCATTAATCGAAAAAAATTCCCTCCCTTTTGAGATAACATGATTAGTGGGATTCAAAATCATGATAAGTTTATAAAAATCAGCATTCGTATCCAACTAGTCTAAGTAAAATATTTATCTTCTTCCATGATTATTGTTTGGGTCATACTTTAACTTCCAATGTTTTCAAAGGATCCAAAGATTTCATTTTTCTAGTGAAAAAGAAGCCCCAAGAATGTTACTTTCTCCATATAAAACCTATTTTTACTATACATTTCATAAATACTTTCCATTTATAATATCTTAATTAAAAAAATTCAAATTATCCTCTTGTTCCTCTTTTCTTTTAGATAATATAAGAATATAATCTATAAAAACTAAAAAAATAATCAAGGTAATATATTCATACTATATTCATTATATCCATAAATATTGATTAAGAATTAGTGATTAAAAATGGGATCACTATGAACTCATATTGGTCATAACTTATATGAAAAAAACTCTAGGGGATATGCTCCTTTATCACCTTTACATAAAAATATACCGATTAAAGATCCACCTTAGTGAAGTAGTATTCTTTAAATAGGTGATTGAACAATTTAGCAATCTGTGATAGAGGATAATTCTATTTATTGTGATCTTTTTGATCTCATGTTAAAAAACATGGAGTTCTATTAACCCGTATTTCATATTGATTAAGAGGACCATAACACCTCATAATGGATCACTTGGGTGTATAGACAATTTATCAAGATTATCTTTTTGTTAATTCTTCACCTCTTCAGGTTAAAAATTCTCAATTAGTTATTGATTCTTGGATATTGGGAAATATCCACATATACGGTTTATTTAGAACTCAACCTCGCAATTTGGAGGAATACTACTAAATTATTTTGGAACACATCATTATATTCCATTATAATTCATATTTTATCAAAGATGATATTTTTTGTAGTCTCAATCAGTTGATCTAGTTATTCTTTCTCATAAGGAAATAATTCCCATGCTTGAGATAATGATACCAAAGAATATTTGTCCTCCACCTAGGACATGTATAGAATAGAATGGTGATTTGGGATATTAAGGGTAATTTATTTTTCCTAGTAATTTATGTTTTCTATATATTACTAAAAGAAATCAGAGCCCATAATTTCATTAACATCCACGGAATGTATTATGAGAAGGTTTATTAAAAAGTTCAACAAACAAATATAGACCAAGGAGAATTTCTATACATAGGATGATATATTTACCCAATTTTAATTTTCATTGATATCTTCACCTCCATATATTAAGGTGGTTTGAATAGCTCTACTATACATTCATGATATTAAATAATTTATAGAACCATGGATGATAAGCCCAACTTTAGCTATTTGTTTCTAGATATGAATATTTATTTCAACCAAAATAATGTTTGGAATGATTTTTTAAAATTAGTAAGAACATAAAAGGTAAACTATGAACATTTAAATGATAAATCATAAATGGAATTTATTCCTTAACCATTTAATTTTTAGTTTTAAATCTAGGTTATTCATGTTCTATTTCCTAGCAAAAAATTTTATTGAAGTATTTGTTCCCATCATAATGATTTATAATGACGCTGTGATTTGCCAAATCATATCTCCCTGAGCTTCAAAAAAGGTATATAGAAAGGCCTTTTATTCATTTATCAAGTAAAAATCAGGTAAATAAACTATATTCCCTTTTAGGGTGATTATCCCAAGCTATAACAATTGCAAAGAGATATCCACTTATAGTCTCTAGAAAGTGATTTTTTTCTTAGAACCCAGTTACTCTATAATTTAACATAACTAAGGGATGTTTTACAATATATAGTCTTATACCTAAGGCTAAAACTAATGTTTTATAGTCCCAATCCCCAAATATAATATGAACATACTATAATACCTGAAATGAAAACCCATATCTTCTGTAAACATTTAATACATGATTTAATACATAAATACACACATAATACAATTCCAAAATATGGAAAGGCGTAGTCTGTTTGGGTTATTAGATATATAACTATATAACATGTAATAGGAATTCCAAAAAATTATTTATAAATACCATAGAATTCCCTTAAACTCATTTGATCTTCTAAAATTGAATTGGATCACTTGGGATATACATAAGGATATAGTTATCTATAAGGACTAGTAAGAGGATAATCAATGTAGAACATGGTGTAGGTAATACATGTTAGTCAAGAAGAACATAAAGGTGACATAAAAGTGTTGAGAATCATAAACATGAATATCTATTCCTGATATATGATGATAACATCATGAAAACATAGAAATTTGGAAAAAACATAAAACAAGACATCATAAGGATTTGTCAAGGCCAACCACCAAGACATCATAACATAGTCCACTTAGGATAACATCTTCTTCACCATAAATGGTATCAAATGAGATAAAAACATTATCCAATTATTTTTAGAGCTATATAATTTTGGCACCACCCATCACATTCCTATTATGAACATGAATTTCCATTCCACATATATCATTCAATATTGGAACATAATAAAAAAATTATTCTCATGATTAAGGAGTTTGGGTAACATACTTGGACAGACCCAATAAATTAAGGATTGATACCTCAATATGAATACCCTTTAGTCGAAATAGGTATGGTTTTACACAACATAATTGTTTGTCATGGAAAATAATGGTCTAATTTCAGAAGTACAACATATATACATAAAAGTTTATTTAAGGGTTTTCTATGAGTGAAATGTGGTTTATCATTACATGGGAATCATAATGATAGTAAATGGATGTGTAAAAACATATTCCAAAATTAATAATTGTAAATACAAAAGGTATAAATCAGTGATGGTTATTCCATAATAAATAGAAGGAGAGGTGTAACACCCTATTATTTTAATAGTGGAATGTCATATTAGATAGAAAAACTGACATGTAACTTCAATATTAGAAGAGATGGTAACACCCTATGTCTTTAAGATAATTTATTTTTAAATAACATCAATATCTCCAATATCTTCCAATGAATGCAACACCAGGTATGAAAAAATGTGATAATATATTAAAATGTTATTATTTAAGAATAACCATTATAACATGTTGGTAAGTATGTGGGTAGGAATAGTAATATCTAAATTGTTAAAAATATTGATTACACATGAAAAAAATAAATTAAATGGATATATATTGATAATAAAAAAAATTCTTTCAAATAAAAAAAAATTCTGAAGAATTGTACTTTTCAAAAAGGTTGTTTATTCACCGTTTTCTCAAATAAATTAAAATAAATTTGTACAAATTTTAGTAAATTTATTTGGAAAAAATAAAAAATAATTTTGAAATATAAATTTCAAATTTATATTTGGGTGATTTGATTATAGTTTTTTGAAAATATTAATTTTTTGATGAATAGTAAAGAATTATGATTTTTATCGAAAACCGTATTTTAATTTTAATTATTTACAATGTAAAATTATATTTTAAATTTAATTTAAAGATAAATTAGTTAATTTGTATTAATAATTGATTAATTTATTTCATTTGAAAAAATTTAGTATATATTACTTATATTAAATCAATTTTTATCTTTTGAAATTGTTTCTTTAAAAACCTGTTTTGTTGATGTGAATGCGTATTTAATATTAAATTTAATTATATCACATATGTGAATAAAATTAGGAAACATTAATACTATATTTGGAATCATATTTATTAATATTATAAAATATGTTAAAATTATTTATTTACTATAATGAATAATGAAAATAGTAAAAATTAAATACCATGGTTAAGGTTAAAATGGAATTTCCAATGGTTAAACTAAAAATAAAATGGATAAAAAATGTCATAAATAATTTTTAAAACTCATTGGATGTACATGTTTTTACCTTATCACATATAAGGTTTGGTAAAGATTCATTTGGGTGGATTTTGGCATTATAAAGATGTGGTTATAACTTTTTATTTTTAAAAATATCAAATGTTCCCTCTCCTTCTCTTATAAAAGGCCACCCCTAAAATCTCCCCTAAACACTTAAAAAACCATTTATTTCATTTATGGACTACCAAATTACCATACTTAATCCAATACCTATGTCCTACCATACATTTTTTATCATAATTCTAACCATGAACGATTTAGGTATAAACATAAAATAACTCTCTCAAGAAGAAATAAAATTCATAATGTGTATATTTATTTTTATATTTAGAATTGTAGTCAATCATGATAATATAGTAAAAAAATATACGTCATATAATGAGATGTCAATATGATAATTTAATATCCTATATCCATCTCCACTTCCATAAAATTTAAAAAACCGCCAATCATGTGTATGGTGGACAATTACCTTGTGAACCGATGTAATTAATTTTCCATCACCAACATTAAAGGATGAATATAATGATGGATTTACCAAATTTATATGATATTTTTGAAATTATTTTAATTATTTAATCACTATATAACATATAAATTCTTTACATCCATTACATGTGATGTTATGACGACATCGATCTTGAGTACAGTGGACTACCGCCATGCGAAGTGATGTGATCCGTTTCTCACTTACTCCATACATGGATACTAGTACAGATATAATTATTTAATATATGTGATATTTTTGACATATAAATAAATCTTGAAATATGTATATCACATATAACTTCTTACCTTAAATCTGTTGGAAAAACATAATATTTCTCGTGCGTATGTGTGGACTACCGCCACCACGTAGTTATGTAAAAAGTTTTTCCTTTTAATTTTTAATGTATAGTAATAAGGATTTATTTCACTAATATAAATTCTATAAATAAAAATATAATTATTATTTAAAGGTTACATAATAATTAATTGTTTTCAATAAATATTTCAAGAAAAGTGGAAACAACGTTTATGCGTACATACAACATACCATCATATGAACGGTGTAATATGTTTTCTATATTTAAATTTTATAGATTACTATAAATATATATATAATGAATATATATAATATTAATATAATTTATAAATTATGTAGATGCGGAAACATTCTCTATATAAAATTTAAAAAATTACTAAACCAAAACATACTTGAAAAGCAATGCAATTATCACCCAAAACAGTGATTTTATTAATGAATTGCAAATAAATGAGTGATAAAATACCTGAGGTAAAAGATATATTGTAATATATATATTTTTATTATTATGTAATAAATTAATAATCATACTATATTTATTTTAATTCATATTTGAACACATATTAAGGAAATTGGACCTGAGGAAAGGTTTTCTCATCTCATGTTTTACTTTCGTCAGACATATGTAATATTCACCACTTATTTATTTATTGAGGTGTAAATACTACCACTTGGATGTGTTATATGATGAATATTTTTATATTCGGGCTTTTTTAAATTGAATTTCAATTTAATTATTTTATGAGTCTTAGGATTAAATAGTTTCCATTGTGGTAGGGGGTTATTTCAAAAACTCATCACTATTCGAGATTGTTTACATTTAACTCTACCATGCATAAATTATGTGATATTTATATCATAAAATAAATATATTTCCTTATATTATATATATTCATGAAAAATTTAATTAATAGTATCATTTATGTAATATTTATGTACATAAAATGAAAGAGAATGTATTGTTAATAAAACATGTCTTCATTTCTCTTTTCAGTCAAAATAATTTTTATTCCAAAAAAAATTCTTCAAAGAAAAATTGTTTTATAAAATATTTTTATCACTATAAAAATGATTTTTAAAAAATATTTTCGCCCATTATTGTCTAATTTTACAAAATTCCTTGAAACAGATCTTCATTTCATTTTCCAAATAATGCTCATTTGTCTATTACTAAAAATGTGATATGAATCACTATTTTAGCATGCATCAAATTACTGTAATTTTATGCCATCATTACCATTTAATATTTTAAATTATATATTAAATATTTTAAAAGGTTAATTTAAATAAAATTATTTTCATACTTTTTTATGAACTTGTTATTAAAACATATGGTTTTACAATGAAAAGGTTATTTTGCTCATAAATGTTTTTAATGAAGTGTTTATGGGATTTATATTAATAAATGACACAATACCTTTATTTTTTTAGATAATAAACTAGGTATATTTTGTGTTTATATATTCCTTACCATTTATTTGGACAGTTTATGATCGTTTTGATAGATGGTCTACATTTTTTTATAATTTACCATATCTGTCTAGATTGTATATGATTATATTTATTTTATTGGTGTAAGTATTAACATTTAATATGAATATTTTTCAATAAAAAAAATTTATGTTAACTATATTTAACCATTTAATAATTATTTTTCATTATACATAGTAATTTATTGTTCGGTCCAGGTTATAGTTACCCTCTCGATGCATTGTTGAGTCTAATCAGAAAAATGAGTTGGCTTATTAGAATGGGTTTTACCCACAGCTTTAAGCTGTATTATGAGAGGACATGAAATTAAATTTCAGATGTCTTGAAATATTAATTACCTAATTTTAAGTTCATTTATTTTTATCCATGTAATAATTTGATTAGATAAGAAATCCTTGGGTATGTTTCAAGTTCATGTGATTATTTACATGGATTTATTTGATTATCATTTATTCCTTCCAAATTAATCTGAAGTTATTTTTTTAGGAAATTTATTTTAGTTATTTGACTATACATATTTATTATATATTATCTGATTATTATAGTAAATTTATTTATTAAATGGAATGTGTTTTCAGTTATTTACCCTCCCTTATTTATTATACCTTATTTATTATTAATAAATTATATTGTATGAAAACCCTTAATTAGCATCTGAGATCACATAGTTCATATATATTTTCCCCCAAGATACTAGGAATTTTTTTACTATTGATATATATGATGATTATAATGGTATTAATAAAATTATCAAATAAAATACTTTATTTGATTTTTTTTCCATTGAAATGTATCTGAAATTCATATATATGTCTAGTTTTCCAAGACTACTAAACTATTCAGTCCATCAGGATGTGATTCCTAATATCAAGTTCCAGTGTAATATGATAAATATAGACTTTGGGACACCGGGTGTTGGGTCATTAGAGTTGTTAATAGATGAATTTTAGTAGAAACCTTTGCAACTATATTAAGAAAAAAATTTATGGAATACAACACTATTAATTAGTTTAAGGATAAGTCTAATAATGATAAAATACAGAACATTTTGTAATGAAAATATAATGTGATTTTCTTGAAATAAATCCTTATATTGATACTAAATGTGGACTTAATTATGTCATAGATGTACGTAGGGGTAATAACTCTGAAAAAGGTGTGTCTAGCTTGACTTGAACATTATCGAGTACACGACAACATGCCTTCTGGTGCACCTGGTTTCACACTCCTGGAGGATATGCTTGAGTTAATTAAAATTTTCATTACAACCCATTATGATGGATTTTAATATATCTTTATATGATTTCGAAACATTCCCAATGAATCCATGTATATTATATTGAGATTATCCATCCATAAAAACATTATTTTATGATAATTGTTTCACTAGTTTTGGGATTATACATTATGATACCCTATTTTATTATTTAATCTGGTGTATAAAATTATTTGGAAATTGAACCTAGAAAATGGAATGAGAACCATGTCAATGAACATAGACCAAAGGGTAATAATGATCATTTTATAGATGAGTATAATCCAATATTTATATGGGGACTAATCTCCCAAACATTCTCATCATACGAAGACCAAGTATCATGCTCTATCAATATGGATAATAAATTATCTATGTATTATGGATTTAAATGGAAGAAATATAAGAAGTGGAAAATAGAGAAAAATATGGATAAGGTTATGAAGGGTAATAAAATTTTTCACACATGAGATAATTGTGAAAGAAATACCCTGGTAGTTGCTTAATGATAATGAAAGTTTTCTATTGTTTTTAGAGAAACCCCACTATGTTTGAGATTACAAGGGAAATATTTTTTAAAAAATATATACAATACTTTAGCTGTAAGCAAATGGGTCATTTTGAAAACAAATGCCCCAAGAATAAATGGAATATCCCTTAAAAGAATCATAGAGGTCAAGGTCGAGTTTATGATTTTAATACAGCTGATGCAGAATGATTAGATTTCTTATGTGCCTATATTCAAGAATTATATTTTATATGTATATTATTTAAAATTTTATTTAGGTTATAATAAAAATTAAATGTATAAGGATTGTAATTTAGTACGTTTTCTTTAATAATTTTAGTGAAAATTTTAAATGGAACTGATGACTAAAAATTTTTATTCATCAGCAAGTTGATATTTATGGAAAACACATGATTGAGGTAAGATAACCGTTAATATTTTTTAATGTTTAAGATAATAATTATAAAGATATAATTATTTCATAGTATTGGTGTCGTTGATGTTGGATAGGGATTTGAAGTTTTTTTATCATTATTGGATTTTACTACTTTTTTGGACTTTTGGAATATATTTGATTACCTGAAATTTTATTTTTATAAGCATAAATATTTTCCTTAAGCTTTTATGGATTTCATGGTATTCATATATTATTAATTTTACATTAGGTCCTAGTTTATATTTTTTGGGGAATAAAATTTTTATGTAGAATCATCCCTTTAATATTTTTGGACATTGAATTTTGTGAGAAAAATTTTGTATAATTCTTAAGGTTCTCCATTTTTTGAGTGGATTAAGTTGATCCTCGGGTGTTATTGGATAACATGTGATATCCATTTTGTTCATGCAAAATATCTAGAAATAAGAGGAATGATATATCATTATTATTTTGAGCTAATGATCCATTAAATGTTAATTTCACTACTTTATCCATAAAAGGTCTTCCTGGATATTAATTTCATGGAGTAAGAGATAAATTTGGAATTTGAAAAGTCACACAAATGGATGAAATTGTTCTTATTAAATATATATATACCAAGTAAAAAATATATTTGTATGCTCTAAGTTTACATGATATAGTGATTCCTCAACTCTAGAAGAAGGATCGTGAAACAAAAATATTATCCAAGTGCTTCATTTTAAATCAATCACATAGCCTTTTAACTCATTGAACATCTATGGATTTATGGTTGTTGTTTTTTATAAAACTCTACAATTATTTTAATCAATTATTTCTATCACTAAACATTATTCCTTGGGTGTTAGTATTTTCTTCCTTGTACATGTCTTCACATTCCACTAATGTTATCTTATTTGGACACTTAAAATGTGTCATTTGGGATGAATATAATAATTCATTTTATATATTATCATATATATATTTTATTAACCATCTTTATGATGTGGGGCATCATGAATTTTATTTTAAAATGAAAACCCTTGATTATCGAGATCAGGATTAAATTTGAAGGACACAATATATTTAAGAGGGGTATAATGTAAAACCCTTAGATTCTAAAAGTGGAACATAATATACAATAATGTATATGGCATAAAAAACCTAGGTTACAAGATTATTTAACAGACTGAGAATTCATAAATTTTTTTAAAATAAATTCATTCACTTTGACAGTTTTAAATGCACTCAACATCGGCTTTCAATGAAACACGATACTATATTAAATTATAATTATTTAACCATGATCATTATAACATATCCATTAAGTTGGCGGGTGTAATAGTAATAGATAAATTAGAAAAAAATTTCTGGTTTAAAAATTCATAAAATAAATTCCATTTATATATAGTTATTATAAAAAAAATAATTATCATTCCATAGAAAAAGATAATTTTTCAGAAAAAATAATATTTTTCAAAAAGGTGGTTTACTCGTACTTTCCAAACATAATTTAAAATTCATTATTACCAATTTTTTAAAATTTATTTTAAATAATAAACATAAATTATTAATATTACATGGAACAAATTTTTTTGAGTGATATTTGGATTATTTTATGAAACAATTTTTTTATGAATAATAAAAATGAAATAATTTTATCGAAAATTTTCTTTTCATTTAAATTATTTAGAAAGATAAATTATATTTTTTTTTGGTTTCAAAGTTGAATTTTTTCAATTATATTAAAAAATAAATAATTTTGGTAACATGAATTAATTTTATTTTTAAATATGATATTAAAACATTTTACTCTTTGGAATGTTTTTCTTCTGAAAACCCTTTTTTCGATGTGGCTATGGGATAACATTTAATTTAAATTCTTCCACTTCATCGAATTGAATTTGTACATATTTTTTCCATATTTTGAATCATAATTATTTATGTTATCTAATTTTTTTACATTAATTTTTTACCATATTAAATTGTTAATATAGTAAAACTTTATTACCACAATAAAGGTAAAAATGCATTTACCAGGGTGAAACTATGAATATAAAGGTTAAAAGGACCTAAAACATTTCCCAAAAAAATTAATTCCATATTTCAAAGTTATAACCAAAAATTCTAAATATTTACTTACATTTGAGGATTTTTTAATGAGAAAAACATGTGTATCACTTTTGCTTTTCAAAAATAACAAGTGTGTCCTCTCCCCCACTTAAAAAGGGCCACCCACTCTCCTTTTTTATTCAAACATCAAAATCCATTAAGTTAATCCAACAAATTCCCAAATACGTTTATTACTTCTCACAAAATATCGTATAGGACTAATTTTTTTCATAAAACCAATGTATTAAGACTTTAGGGTTAAGCCTAAAAGAGATTTCTAAAGAAGTTGTAAAATTATTGACACATGTATTTGTTTTATTTCTGCTCCCACCTCCATAAAATATAGTTTACTGATGATTAAAAAATACATCCAATATATTACATATACTTGGATTTTATATTGTATGTTGGATAACATGTTAGCATCTCTACATCCAATAAATGGAAAATGAAATTATTAATCATGTGTGAGCCATACTACTGCCTTGAGAACCGATGTAATTCATTTCCTACCACCAATTTTCAATGAAGGATATAATTATTCATTTAAAATAATTATATTATATTTATAAAATTATTATTATTCTTGAATTATTTAATTATATATACTCTATTACCTTATATTCTTTGCGGGCATACGATAATGTCTCTCGTGTGTTTGAAAGACTATGGCATCACGAAGTGATGTGATTCGTTTTTATCTTACACAAAACATCTAAGGTAGTAAGGATAAAATTAAGGAATATATGTTATATTTATTACCTTAAAATAATTCTTTATATATAATATAATATCCAACTTCTTTCTTTATAACCCGTTCGAAAACAATAACAGCCCTCATGCACAATTGTGGACTGCCACCTCCATGTTGGATGGACAATATTTTTGATTTTTTACAAGGATGATAATAAGGATATATTTAAATGATATAAAATATATATAGGAACTAATATTTATTATTTAAAGGATAATTAATATTTATTTTTCTATCATTCCATCTGTAATAAAATGGAAACAACGGTCATGTGTACACACGACCTACTGTATCTATGTGCTAAAAATCCATTTTATATCTCTAACTACGATAGAATACACTAAATAAATATATAATGAATATATATGATATTTATATCATTGTTAAAATTCTTTAAATTATTTATCCATGATCAAATTAAAAGGACCAAAATTACCACACTAGAACTTACCTAAAAAACAATGCAATTATCACAAGAAATATTGATTTAAATGATAATTTTTCATAAAAGAGTGGTAACATGTTATATATAAATAAAATATTGTGTGGGATATATGATTATGGGTATTTAATAGAATTATAATGAACCTATACTTATTTTACAGGAGGTCCAAACATATATGACTGAAATTGGCCATTAAGTAAGGTTTCTTGTCTCTCATTTACTTTAGTGTGACATATGTCACATTCACCAATTATTTATTTTTTTAGTGTAAAGACTACGCATTGTATAAGTTATATAATTAATATATTTATCTTCATTTTATTTCTTGTTTATTTGAATTTATTTATTTTAATATGATTACAATTGAAAATTTTCCAAAGTTGTAAGGGTTAATTTCACACTCTCTTCAATAAAAGGAATTATTTATGTTAAATTATCCCTTGGAACATTTATATGATATTTTTTTTCATAAACTCAATATATTTATTTATCCTCTAGTTATTCATGAAAATTTAAACTACTAGTACCATTTTCCCACTATTTTCCACATAAATGGTTGAAAAACTGTATTTAATAAAATCGGACTCCAATTGTCTCTTTGGTAGAAAATATTTTATATTCAAATACAATGATTTAAAAAACATTCTTTAAAAATGTTTTTAACATTCTAAAAATTATATATTAATCAATTCATTACCTATTTTTTAATTTTACAGAATTTTTTTGAATGGGTTACTCATTTCATTTTCCAAACGATTAAACTTGGCATTTATTATAATTATGAAAATGATTCAGTTCTTATTGTGTATGAAATGAAAAAAAAATCTATATCATGACCACACATTTATTTAATGAATATTTTACAATTTTTGAATATTTATTTTAATATAAAAGTTATTTAAAAATATTTTTTGAACTTTTTTTTGAAAAAAGTTTTCAATATGAAAAAGTTATTTTCCTTAAAATGATTTTGAACTTCATTTTATGAATTTTATTATTCATCAATGACATCAAACCTGTATTGTACATATTATACACATGGGATATGTTGTATTAATATCATTCTAATTCTTTATTTGTATAGTTTATGATCAATTTTATTGAGGATGTAATCTTTTATTATATTTCACTATATTAATTATATGGTTTATGATTATGTTTATTTGGTTGGGGTAGGTATTAAAATTTCATATATTTTGTTTTTAATGTTAATTATTATGTTTGTTGGTCGAAGTGGACACTCAAGAGGGGGGGGGGGGTGAATTGAGTTCCAATTAAAATTTCTGTTTAAAAAACATTGTCTTAAAATCCCCCAAATAAAACACAGAATTAAACTGTAGTGAATTTATATCAAAATAATGGTTCTGTTATGTTCTCAAAGGATTGATTATTTCCCAGTTAATCAAATCAGAATAATTGATTAACTTTTTAAACTAACTTTCTGATTTACAACTAATATAAACACTTGCGAGTTTAATTATCAAAGTGAATTTAAAACAGTTTTGGTTTTAAAGTAGTTTGCAGCGGAATAAAAAAAATAACTTTGAAAATAAGTAGTCACAACAGATTTAACCAAGAGTTTCAGTCTCAAGCTGAGACTTAGTCCTCTCAAAACTTTATATAAAAGCGATCCACACCCTGGATCAGGGTTTACAACAGTATATAACTGTCCAGGTCCGAGACCTCTACCACTGTTATCCGTGGGAACAAAAACAACAGCACCAGCTGTCCGGGTCACACACAACCTCTACCACTATCCCAGTGGGAAATAAAGGATGTAAGAGTTTGAGTGAGGATTTACGTATCGTCAAGTTAGAGTATAGGAGACACTGTGTGTGTAAAATACAGCAGATGACACACACTGCTCAAAATGTAAAAATTAAATCACAGAGGCAAATATTTAGAGTTTAGAAATGGCTCTAGTGATTTCAGTGCAGCTCTGGACTCCTTTGGATTGATCAGAATTGGTTCTTAGTCCTCTTCTAGTTTTTTTGTGGAAAAAAGAGTGTCGTCTGCTTCCTTGTCTTCCATGTTCAGAGATAGAGAAACAAGTAGTCGATGAAGTTCTTTTGTGGATGTTCTCGTTCTCAGTTTTTCACTAGTATGCAGTAATGAATGAGTTCTTCGTGTAAGTTCTGTCATCTCTTTGCATTCACACTCAGTTGTTCTTTCAGCACACCACGTGGTATTTATATCTCTATGTATTCGTCTATTCATTCCTCTTTCATTTAAAGCACGAGCTCCGGCAAAAGAAATGATTTCTTTTCGCAGGTACGAGGTACGGTTCCCTGACATCCAGAAACACACATTAAATAAATTTTAGTGTATTAAAATATACATGATATGGCTATTTGTTAGATTAAATAAAGATAATGAAATTAAATTAGTGCCAGATTCTCTGAAACGGTAGGTTTGGGTATCAGTAGCCTTGAGTAACGGTAGCCTTTCTATCGATATCCTTCCTTGTAACGGTAGACTTCATGTATCGGTAGGCTTGCTTGTATTAGTGGGCTTTCGCATATGGGTAGGCTTTTCATAATGGTGACCTTTCTGTATCGGTAGCCTTTTCGTATCATTAGGCTTGTCTGATGGTAACCTTCTTATATCGGTAAGCTTAGTATATCGGTAACCTTCCGCGTATCAGTAGACTTGTTCTGTAAAGGTGACCTTTGAGTATCGGTAGAATTGTTCTGTAATGGTGACCTTTTGAGTATCGGTAGACTTGTTCTGTAACGGTGACCTTTTGAGTATCAGTATACTTGTTCTGTAATGGTGACCTTTTGAGTATCGGTAGACTTGTTCTGTAACGGTGACCTTTTGAGTATCGGTAGACTTGTTCTGTAATGGTGACCTTTTGAGTATCGGTAGACTTGTTCTGTAATGGTGACCTTTTGAGTATCGCTAGACTTGTTCTGTAATGGTGACCTTTTGCCTGTTTAAGTATTCTATTGGTATAATGAGTTATGTTAGAATATATTCATCCAGTAACCGTATTCCTTGAAGATAATATAAATAATATAATAAAAAATATGTTCATAATGTTCATCAACACCAAAATAATTAATTTAACCATTAATCAATATAGGAACTACCAAACTAAAATTGATCATAATTGGGATTATCAAAATACGATTGATCATAGTTGATATTATGGAAAAATGAGTTCAACTAATTTTCCCAGAGGGTTCAACAATTTTGATTATGTTTGACCCCTTTTATTTTAGGAATCCTTTAGTAAAAAGTATGTGATGGCTGGGGCGTTGCTGTAGAAATCCCCTCAATGAATCGATATGCCTCATGAGATAAATTTATTAACCAAATTAGATGGTCTTTTATACATAGAATTTGACTATATTTTGAAATGTATTTTCGGTATGTTTCAGATGGTTGGTGTTATTAATCCATGTTTATGACATCATTTATCAATATCCATTTGATTTTTTGATTACTTTTAATATCCATGGATAAGTTTCACGGTATTGGAATTATTTATATGGGTTTATTTGATCATCATGTATTGCTTCTACATTATGATCAACTTATTGTTTTAATGGAATTTTTTTTCCAGTTAATTACCATTATATTTTGATTATGACTTATCTAATTTTGATAGTAAAGTTATTAATTAAATGAAATTTTTGTTTAGTTATATGGATTTCTATATTGATTATTCTTTATTTATTCAGGATATATAATATTGTATACATACCATTACTAATAATTTAATATCACCCCTTTCTTATGAATTATTTACTCTTGGATACCATGAATTGTTTTAAATTTCATATTCATGTAAATGATGAGTGTAATAATGGAATTATAAAAGCAGATAATTTATTTTATTTTATATTTTCAAATATAGTTAAAATTCATATATGTATCTAGTTTACCAATACTAAAAATCTATTGTGTTCTTTAGGATTTTATTCTGTATATCTAGTGGCAATATAAAAAAGTAATTACTTATATGAGAATGTTATGGTAGGGGTCTTTATATGATAATCCCCTTACCTCGAGATGATGCTTATAAAATCTTGGGAGGAGATTATTAATATCTTTGTAACCGCTTGTGAGTTACTTATAGAGGTAGAGGGATAGAAATATCATGATCAATAGAATGTTAGTGAAGAGATGTTTTATGTGTGGTGTGTATTTATATTAAAAGGGAGGGTAATTGTTTATTAATTTTAAAACATTGGTTTTGGACTGTATATGATAAAAAATAAAAACACAAAACCTTTTCATGGATATTTCCCACGGTTTATGAAAAGTAGTTGTGGTTTTAAATTTTTTATAATGCCAAGAACTAAATATATTAAAATAATTTCATTATTGATGTGGAAGGGAGTCACGATCAAAATGAATTGATTTTAAGACATTAAAATGTAATATAGTTTAAGAAGATTCCTTAATGGTTTATAAAATAAATAAAATAACTTGAAAACACATTATTCTAGATTAGGAATATATATTTGGCCTTGGATTTTTATACCATTTATTACATCACTTTTGGGATATTATGATGTTATAACACATACCGTGTAATTATACCGTATTTAATTTTTACACAAAATTTCAATAATGTATTAAAATTATGAACAATTCACCCTAGGATAATTTTTACATGATTATTTCAAAAAATAATATTTATTTTATCAAAATAATTTTTGAAAAATGAATCTTAAAGTTTAAATAAAAATCCACATTTATTGGAAAATAATAGTTTTTGCAATTTTAACAATTTTATTACCCTTATAAAAATTATATTGGACTTAATTAAATAATTTTATTATTTATATTTAACTTATTATTATCTAATAATAATATTTATTTAAAATATAATTTATTTCATAAATACGTGAACTTTTCAAAAGAGTGACTTAATTGAAACTAAATATTTCCCATAAATACATTCTTGATTTTATCTAGTCAAAATATAATTTTTACCAAATTCCTTATATATTTATGGATAAATTAATAATAAAAAGTGATAAATATAAAATTATTATACTAATAATAAAATATAAAAAATTTTATTATTGGGTTCCAAATACATAACTCCTTATTATACCAGTTTACACCCTAAAGGTAAGTTGTGCACCAGTGGTGCTTTCTTGGAATATTTTGGAGATAATGGTTTGGGTAATGATCTCTATAAGCTTGAACTTCTCCTATAAATGTTTTTCTCAAGATTTATTTGTTTTATCTCAGCTTGGGATTAGTAAATAAGAAAACCCAAATGATGCCATCTCCCTTAGAAGCATTATTAAATGGGCTTCATAGGGTATAATCCAACATGTCGAGTTTATCTATTTTTTCATCTATGTTAATTGAACTTATCATAACCCTATATGTATCCTATTCTTGATAATCACTACTAAATGGATAAATTAAAAATGATTAATATTCTCAACAACTTTTTAAATAAACTTTTCTATATTGGTCAAAAATAACAAAAGTGGTGCATGTGTTTTCTATAACTATATAATTTAATAATGAATTTATTAACTCAAAAATTAATTTCATTTATATATGTTTGGATTATTACATAGTATAATATGTCTAAAATAAATTAAAGTTTGTTTCATTTTCTACTCCTAAAATTCATTATATTCCTAATAATTCAGGTTCTTCTCAATCATTATCGATTAGGAAAACCTTTTCTGATTATGAAATTAAATTTAAAATGATTCCAATTTATTTTGATAATTATTCTGATATTTCAAATTCATAAAATATTTAAGTGCATTCTATATTTAAGAAAAATCATTGGATATTTCATTTTTTAGAAATTATGTGAATAAATGTGAAATTTATCTTTAATATTTTCACAATAAATATCAACTAGCTGATATATGTACTAAATCCTATGATTTTTCAAATTTTGAGAAAATAAATTTAGAGATTGGTTTGTTGAAGATTTTATAATTTTTTGTTCTTGTTTAAAATGTTTACTTTATGTAAATTTATTGAGGGTTATATCCATATAAATTCAAAAAATTATTATTTTAAATCTCCTTCTATTTTAATTTTAATTTTTATACTTTTTGATAAATTTAAATAAATTGGATAATTTTGTAAAATAATTTTTTTTGTAATTTTCAAAATATGGATGTTTTTTACTACCTTGAGTTTAATATTTTTTAAATTTCTAACTCCACAAATGATTGTAATTAATTTTTTTTTTCTCAAAAATATATATGAAATTAAAGGAATCTCCAGTCACTATATAATTTTATAAAATCCTTATCATTTATTTATTATTCTATTTTTTTTTATTTTTTTATATAAATATTATTTTTGTTATATTTTCTGATGAAATTGTTTCCCAAAGTAAATTTTTAAACTTAAAATTTAAAATTTTGATTTAAGTTTACCCTTACATAGATTGTGGTAATTTTTGTTTACATGTACATGAGAATGGTTGTTACCCCTTGATAGCCTAAATATTATTAGCCATAACTTTTCATAGTTCTTATGAGTTTAACATTACTATTACATATCCTTCCTTTTATATTTTTATAATACTACGTATTATATAATGACCATTACACAATGTTTTAAATACCCTTAAAGAGAGAATATTTGTTGAGATATAACTTTACACATGCCTAAATCTAAACAATTACATTACATGGGAACTTTTTGAGTTACCATTTATAACCATTTTTTTATGATTAAATTTACATTCTTATATTGAACTTAACTTTTTAAAACTAGTGTACATACCCTGTATGATCTTCCAATTTAGAAAAATCAAGCTAATACATGTAATATTCTTGATCTGGCCTCAACTACATAATTTAATCATTAAAAATATTCCATGAAGTGTTTATTTAACCACATTATATAGTGAATTCATGCACGAGGAACATGTTGAAGTCATTTTATGACTACATGTGTAAATTTTCTCAAAATTGTGAGTTTGTAATCTTGATTGACTGGGACTTTATTCTTGCGATAGGTCAATATACTTCATGTAGTATCTAAATTAACTGAATTATTAATTCATGGTAAGTATATTGGTCATGATTGAACAACATCATTCATTCAATATGTAAATCAATCATGATGCTTCCTGTCCCATGGTATGATAATCTACCTCACGATTTAAGCCTCATGAATTCTACACTCATGGTAGGTAGATGAATCATGTGACTAAAATAAAGTAATTTTTAAGTATTCTCTATTTTACATTTCATTTCGATTTTTAATTTACTTATCAGTATTTTTGGTTTCTTTTATTAGTTTCTTTTTTTCAAAAAGTTATTAATTATATAGAAGCTATATGAAATTATTTTTTAGTATTTTAAATAAATTTCAAATAGTGAGTAATGTTGTTCTTAATTATTATTAAATCAGAAAATATATAATTTGTAATAACCCAATGTTTATAAGTGATATTTGTTTCCTAAGTAAACATGTGTTATATTAAATTGTATTATCCACATACAACACATTACAACATAAACAACACTATAGAAAATAAATAAGTATTTGTAAACAAATAAAAATTTTAGAAAAATGAAAATATATAACCTTAGGAGGAATTAAAGTGAATGATTCATGAAAAAATGAAGAGGTATTTATAAGAGGTAATATAACTATTTTAATAGTAATGCTTCCATTGGAATAGTAAAATTTTAGTTGAGATTAGTTACCTGGCGATTGGGAATAGTAACATGGCCATTTGAATAACAATTTCACTTAAAAAAATAAAAATTACTAATATTCATCAGAATTAATTTAATAATATATATTATAATTATAGAAAATAAATATCAATGTTAAAATCTCAATGAAAATACAAGAACAATTTTTATAAACTGTATTGTAATGTATTTCATAAAAAAATTGTACTAATAATTTAAAATAAATATGTCAGAAAACAATATCAATAAAACTAATTTCATTTTTAATGTCATCGTATTGAAATTTTTATGGGTTATTTTTTGGTAATTTCATAAAATACTTCATTTTTTAGATAAATACTAAAAATATAGTATTTTCATAACATGAATGTTTTAAATGAAATCATTCTTAAAGATTAAATAACCTTATTATTTATATAAATTATAGTTAATCCAAATGCATATTTAATTAGATAATTTAATCATTAAATTACAATAAACATGTTTTCCAAAACAAAAAATTACTTTCCAAATTCTAAATTCTTATGTATTCCCTTAAAATAATATTTTTTCTTTGTAACACATTTACTTTTGATTAAAATGAAAAATTCATATTATAAAGTGTTTTTTTGGATTAAACTTGTTTTATTTAATTAAAAAAGATTTCATAATTTCAAAAGTATAACTATTGAATTTTTTAACATGGATATATTCTTTTATTCATAATTCTAACTGAAAATACCCATTTTCTCATTTATTATAGCCAAACAACCCTCCCTTGGAAACCCACTTCACATTCACTTATGAATGAAATATTTCTACCCAAATAATCTCTATTAATTCCTTTATATTTTTTATGGACATTATGTAGTAAAAAATTACAGTCATCAAAATATTTTAGTGCAATAGAAAAGAAGAAACCCTGAGAAAATAGAATGCTTTCATCAACATCACCTCTTACTTTCCCCATATCTTTATTTTTCTCTCTATTTCTTTAAAACCAAAACCTTATGATATTAATTTACGTTTATTATTACATTATAGAAATTATTTTAACATACTATAATAATTATATTTATTATATATTTATATTTCATAATTCATTTTCTTCTTCTATTAATAATGTGTTGTTAATGGTCAATTAATCTCCAACAAGGAATTTTCTAACTCCTTTCTTATCCCAACCCTTATGACTGGTTATAATAAATTATTTACGATATATAAATTTAGTAAAATATTTATCTAATTTTTTTGTAATTCATTCATATTATATATAAAACAACTTAAACATAACTAGTATAATTCATACAAAATGCGGTATTTTTAAGGAAAATATGATATCAAAAAATTTCTCCATTAACAGAGGGAAATAAGGAATAGAATATAATGATTATAATTTATCTACAGTTAAAAAATATAACATAATATACTTTTGATTCCATTTTTTAATGTAAATATGTTTACTATACAGTTGGCGGAAAAGTGACGAAATAATGTGGGATTTATTATTAGGGGATTCTCGAGCCCAATTCCATCATTTCGGGTTGTCTTATCTTTTACATCATTCGTAGTGTGGATGTTCCTATCATATCATTAAATCATCCATTAATAATATACTTCTATTTATTTCCATTTTTATATGTGTTTTTACATTGTGATAAGGATTTATAATCCAATTACAATTTTTTTCAAAGATAATTTTTTTTACAAACATCTCTTTGACTCATATTGAGTTGTTTCTTCCCCAAAGAAAAATGATTCTTTATAAAAAAATATGACCTCCATTTTTATTTTGAGAACCCCAATGGTTATTCATTAATGTATAATTCTTGAAACCATTAATAAATCCATTCATTTACAAGGGTTTATTTCATGAAAATGATTTTAATATGTTCTCTTCCCATGTGGCATGCATGATTATGAGAATTTTATGTGTTGATGGCTGGACCATGAATTTTATAAAACTCCAATGCATTGGATTATTTGATATACAACATGAGAATATTTTTATTATGTGTAAATATTATAATTTCCTTATTCAAAATTATAATATTATTATTTATTCATATATTCTATGTGTGAAGAGGATGCTATATTTTTTCAAAACCATGTGTGGTATCGGACCACAATGATATGGTGTTTAATTATTATGAATATATCACATTCCATGACTTTATAAAATTTTCCCTCGTGATTATGATTATTATACTTTGTTAATGATATGATTATATTGATCATGCTCACCCATGTATTATTGATTCACATCCCTCATTCCTCCCCTAATATTTCTCAACTTATTCGGATTTTTGCTCATCCCTTTCATTAAAGTATACCCCCAAGTGATTACATGTACTGTGGAGAATGTAATAAATGTTAGGAAGATAAATAAGAAGTATTTAAGTAATGTTTATGTTTTATTATGTACAAGTTATATATGAGAATAATGTTCAAATCTTACTAATCCTTTTCACGCTGGATTTTATATCTATTATGTTTTTTATCATAAAAATTATTTAAAAGTCATTTATGAAAATGTTGGGGCACTATATTTGGTATAAAAGCATGATTTAGTTAATTTATAAATTAGGATTAGAAAACATTAGTGAAATCTATATGTATTTGTCTAATTATATGTAAAAATCCTATATTTTGGTAAATTATTAGATCTTGTAGTTTTCAAGCCATGAAATATCAATATAGATAATTCAAGTGGATGTGGATCTAGTTTACATGTAATTAGGGGTAATAACCTGAAAAAGTGCAGTTTGGGTATTAACTTGATCATAATATGATGCATTATGAAGAGGAATTGTTTAAAAATTAGTTTTACACTCTTATGGGATATGCTTTGGTTAATAAAAAACATTATATAAACCATTATGAAGGTTATATAGATCAAGTAATTAATTTTTTAATATTTTGAACTGATTAAAGTATTTGATCCTGGTAGAATTATTTGAGGATATAACTATGATAAACATAGGGATCCCATAAGATATGATCATAGAATTATTTTTTTCAAAATAATAAATTATTTATTGATAATTTTTTGACTAATTCTTTGTTTAAACCATTGATATTTTATAAAATGGTGGGAACTAAGATAAAAAACCACCAACCCATATGAGAGGTAATTTAAATATTTTCAAAATGACATTGCCAATGTAGTGGGTGGTGTAGTTAAATAAATTATGGTGATGATCTCTCAATACTATCAGGCTATGATAAATAACTCAAACCATGTAGAATATATGCCTTAGACAAAGGAGAAGCAAATTGCTGTCACGTCTTTAATATGGAAAAAACCACTAGCCATCTATAGTTCTATTAATCCAATTTTCATTGAAATGTTAGTAAACTCGATTGAAATGATCTTCTCTCTAGTCCATTATTCTAAGAATGTTATGTTTCTCCTTATGTATATCGTTTATATGAGAGTCTCATTAATGGTGGGGATTGATAAGGAATATTAAATTTCAAAATGAAATGTAAGAAATTGCATTGGAAGGGTTTAATATGTAATTTCTTAACATATGTTTCCCTCAAAAACTATACAAAAATATGGAAAGATAATTCATTGATCTTATGAAAAATATGGTTAAATATATCACAATAAATGAGTAAAATTTCATATAGATGTAAAGATATGATTCAAGTTTTGTTATCCATAATGATAGAAAAATAGATAGATTATTTACTTATTTAAAAACACACCTCTAAATGGATCTAGATATCTGAGCATTTTGGAGTTATGAAGAAGTAATTTTATATACTCTCAATGTACAAAACGAGTTTGGAGGATGGTATCATGGTTATAAAGATAAGAAAAAAATTTGTATTTTTAAGTTGAGGGATAAAATAAAAAATACGGAATGAATATCTAACCACCCACATGTCAAAAATTACTGAAGAATAATCATTGGAATTTCCTCAAGGGGAAATAAAATTCATTACGTGTTTGATGTAATTTCAATAAACTCTTGACTATTGAAGAGACATAAATATTCCAGAAAATGTGATGCAAAAAGTTAAATAACCTCTTAACAAACCACCCATGGTTCAATGTTTCAACTATATGGATAAGGGTGATTATTCATGTAAGTAAACTAATTCATAGATCAACAAGGTTAATCAATGTTTGTAACCACCAATGAAAAAATACTATTGGATAACTTATTTCACCACTACAACTAAAGTGGAACATTTAAATGAATTCTTACACGGTACACTTCATATTTAGTCAAGGATTGAAAATGATTTAATTTATTCATGTTCCAATCACCCATTTATATCCGTTATGTTTTCTATAACTATTGTATCACAACCATGATAAGTTGATATAGATATGTATGTTAAAAATAATATATTCATTGATAAATGAAACCCAATTGATGGACTATTCTCTTATTAGCATATGTGGGAATATTATTCCAAATAATCTTGAAATCCTTTCCTTGGTGTAATTTGATATTATACTGGTCATGGATTAGATCTTATTATATATATCTCACAAATACTATAGGGAAAAGAAAATATATTACTATAATCTGAGCCTTCCCATTATTCTATAAAAATGTAAGGAAGATCATGAATCACCATTATAAAAACCTTTAACTTTTTCAGTATTGATACCCAGAGAAGAAAAAATCGTTTTCTAAATGGTTGAGTCAATGTAAAGTCTCATTCATGAGGAAGTCCCATTATGATGGAATATACTTATTTATTTCCAAAAGAGTTACCCAAAAGTCCCAAATATAATGAATTAGAGTCCTCATAAGAGATTATACCTTAAGACAACCCTATTTCAAAATTATCCTATAGGTTGTGATGGACTCCAGAACACCCTAAGAGAGGAGGGGTGAATTATGGTGTTACCTTTTTCTTCTGAAGTGGTATATCATAATACCATGTTGCTAAGAACCTGTTGAACATGTTTGATGGGAATGTGAAAAAATAAAAAATCACATGAAAAAAGACCACATAATGATTTTATATGGTTCACCACTAAGGGAATGTCCAAGGAGAATATGCAAATAGTGTGACAATCAGACCGAAATATACTAAGATTCACTAGTTTTGGAATACATAAATTAATAATTATTCATTTTTTCCAAGAACAAAGTATTTTCCATAATTTATGGATATCACGCTATGTCCCTCGAAACACATCTAGCAACTACCCCAAGACCACTACCTTGGCTGAAGTCTTACTCAGTTTATCAACATGATGGTCTCTTCAGTAGATTGGAATTAAATTCTTTGTCTCTAACTTGTATGATATTCTACTTGAACCGTAGACATAAAATTGATTCATTTTTAATGAATTATTAACTAAAAACCTTGTGGTCAGAACTATCGTTCATGAATATTATTCTTGAATCTCACTACCTTTATGAAGAAAAATGCCTTCACGGATCTCACTCTACAATCATGGAATACCCAGTCATCATGAAGAATCCATTTTATAAAATCTTTAGCATCACTCAATACATAATATGTCTTTTCACAATTCTCAATATTTCATAGAAAACTAGATCCGTAGACCTCCATACCTCTGTGAAATCATTGAAATTAACCTTTACTCCAAAACTTTTCATATTGAAAGAAGTGGGGGTAGCCCCATATATATAGGCTCAACCCTTTGCGATACTCCACTACCTCCAATTCATTTTGTATATCTTCTAAAAAAAATTGTGGTGATCCGACATTCATGAAGCTCTAGAAAGATTTGATGTATTCAAAAAGATACCCATGAATTCATCATTTATTCTTGATTCTCAATTTCTCATAGTCACAGATAACACAATCAACCCCTTGTGAACTCACATAATTCACCTTTTCGAAGCCTATTAATTGTGAAACCCATGTCACTACCATATTTAGAGTGTGTAATAATAAATTATCCATGACATATAAATGTATAAATATATTTATATCATTATTTTAGAATTATTTATACCTATATATAGATGACCTTGAATGTAAATAATGAAATAAAAACAAAATGATATTTTAATGGAAAATTTGATACCAAAACGTTTCACCATTAAAAAATGGAATTGATGAATAGAATCCAATTATTATAATTTGTCAAATTTGAAAATATATAAATAAATCATTTCAAGATCAATGTATTAAATAAACTATATTTAGTATTCCAGAGGTTAAAAAGTGATTAAGTAAATTGGGATTTAAGGGAAGGGGATTCTAGAACCCAATTCCTTATTTTTGGGTTTTCTCCCCTTCCATATCATTCTCAATATGGATGTTTGTATATTGTATTTAATGTGTCCTTTCATAATTCATTATCTCTTCTTTCAAGGGATATAAATATTTTTACCTCTTATAATGCACTTATTATCAAATTATAAATATTTTTCAAAAATGACATTATTTTTTAAAACATATATTTGAATCACATTCAGGTGCTTCTTATACAAATAAAAATTATCTTTTAAGACAAAATATTATCTACCTAATTGGTTTGGATGCTCAAATAGTTATTAAATATAGTATGATTTATGATTCCTATAAGAAACCTATTTATTTATTTGGATTTCTTTCTTGACAATGATTGATATATGATCTCTTTCCATGATACATGCATGATTATGATCATTTTATTATGTGATTGGTGGTCTCAGGATTATATATCCATCGAATACATTTGGTAAAGAGATATATATCATGATACTATGTGTATTATAAATAAACATGATTCTATATTTTCTCATAATTATGATGATACTCTTTATGCACATCTGTTATGCGTGAACGTGGTTCGATATATTCCACAACTACATGTACTATTTGAAAAATATATTATGATGTTTCTTTATTATGAATATTTCACATTCCATATTATATTATTCACTATTGATTATGACAATTATGATATTGTTTTTTTATGATGATGTTGATTATGCCCACCCGCGTTCTATTGATTTTTTATCATATTTCTTTCAAGATATTAATCCCCTTACTGAGAATTTAGCTCACCCATTTCTTTAATTTATATCCTCTGGTGATTCCATGTACTTAGGAGAACATCATATATTTTAAGATCATACTTAATATGTTTTTAAATAATGTTTATATTTTATTATGTACAAGTGATGTATGAGCCTAATTTTCCCAAGATTCAAAACTTTTGAATGCTGGATTGTATTACAACTAGGGTTTTATCATAAATATAAATTAATAGTCTTCTAATAATTTTTTTGGTTTATATATAATATTTAGAAAACAAATTAATGTATTATGAGTGATTTATTTATTTTATTTCAATAAAAATTAATGATTTGGGTTATTTGATCATATTGAAAGTAGTCTTACAGTATTTATATATTCATTTCTAAATTTTAACTGTTATTATCCAAGAATATGGTAAGTTGTTTAAATTTCAAAATAGTTTGAAATCAAGTTATATTTATGAGATATCTTTGAGCTATTATTATGGAATTTTTTAATGATGAATTAATATTGCATTGAACTAGTCTTTATTTTTTAAATTGAAATGATAATTGTTATAATAATTGTGGAAAGTATTTCTATCTCTATAATAATTTTGGATTATCATTATAAGTATAGATTTACCCATGGATATTTTTTTAGTTAATAAAAGTCCCTATATAAAAGATATTTGGATTTTTGTAGAAGATAAAATATTGAGAGTATACACATTAAATATAAATATATAAAATCTCGTGTTTTTTGTCATGGTATTTAAAATTTCAAAGATATCATGTGTAAAAAAAAAGTTTTATATTTTTAATCAACTCTTGAGGATAACCAAATTTTATATGAATACAAATGTATTAATGATACATATTGATCCATTACATAATACCTAAATGATTCTATTCAATCTATCTTCATCATCCTTTTTATCCTGGATAATATTTATAGTTTATATTAATTATTTCTATCTATATAACATGTTATCAGTCCTTGATATTATGATATTACACAAAAATCATCTCTCTTAGGTTCTGAATTAAAAATTATAAGGTCAAGATATGTTATACCATCCATAAAAATGTTAACTATAATTGGTATGGATCCCTACATAAAAATTATGTGTTTGGTTGTACATCCTGTAAAATGGAATGATTGTAATAGGATGCTATTCAAAATAAAAAATCACATCATTAGTGATTTTTCATCCCTCAAGAAGTTGATAAGTGTATGAGTAGAGTTAGTCCAATTTTGATATAACTACTATAAAATAAATTTCATTCAATATTTTCCATTTTTTTGTATTTTATCATCTATTTGTCATGATAATTAACTCTAATAATTAACATTAATAATTAAATAATTTCATAAAAATATTAATATGGTCTATTCAACCACCCCCCCACACACACATACCTCTATACCATTTTTTACCATCATATCATACCTAATATTGTGGTCTCTAGGTATAAATCAATGAATAATTCAACGTCTTTTTGATGAGAAAATACTACTACATACTTTGGAATAATGTCTATGTATTCTTTTTTCACTATAGGATCTAACCATCCAAGGTGTTTTTCCTTCCAATAGCTAAACATTCCACATAATGGGTGATGGGATATAATTTCCCCTGAACCTTCCCTACTCATCTTGATCATATGTCCCACTCACTCATGAAGGAATTTTTTGATGCATTAGCTAAAAATCACATCCCTCACCAATGGTATAAGTCTATCTAGTAATACACTATGTATAGTTAGTCCATACCAAGGATGGAATAATAGAGATACATTAGATCTGGTATGAGTTCACATAAAAACTATTCTTCACGACACATCTTCTCACATTGTTAGTATATGTCAGTGAGTATGTGACTGCTCCTAGTAGGAGTCTCTATCCATATAGGGTGTGATGGGGACTCCATTGGGATATCTAGATCTAAAAATAGGGATAAATTAATAAAGTAGGTTATCATTAAAAAATATTAGATTATGGGTGTCAATGTAAAGTGGGCATGAATCATACCTCGAACTATGGTGAATCTCGCCTGGTTATAACCCTCCATCACCAACATGTGGCTAAATCATTGGTTTCAGACCCTCTATTTCTTGAGTGGACTTCCTAGGGGTGGAAGTTGTGGATTTGAATAATATAATTATCCACCTCTAGGTCCACCTTATATTAAACCAGTAGCTCCTCTTTCAAACCTTCCTCCCTAAGGACCACCATATCTGCCTCCAAGTGGTCTTTGATCACGAAATTGCCTTTGATGTGGAGGTATATCAACTACCGAACTATTCTAAGATACATGATGGGTTAATAAATCGTGTTTTATTTGACTGTATCTTCTATATTGGTAAAAAACATGTAACATGGATAACGGTATCCTCTACATTAATCCTACTTTGTTGAACCTTGTGTTTAAGACTATACATGTGAATTACTTCTACATAATAAAAATAATGTATATCTTCGAAAAGTCACTTGAGAAGAATTTTCTCTTGGATCATTTCCACTGTATGTTTAAACCTTTTTCCCTCTACTAAGAAGTTCTCTACAACTAATTCTCATTCAAGAACCCCAATATTGGAGGGGGTACATAGTGGAATAATGCATAATCAGCTGTCTCTATAGAGGCTATCCTCAATCATCCATGATGAGAAGAATATATCATAAACTATGTCAAGGGACTACCTTTTGATGTAATTGAACCTAAATAATTACTAAGAAAGGCATAAAATATTTATATAACTTTAGAAAATACTATATGTTAACAGATATCAGCATCATAAAGTTTTACTACTCATAAAAAATGAGCTCAAAAAATCTGTCAATGTAAGAGTCACATCATGATGGATTTGGATGATTAAGTTACACCAAAAATTCATTTCAGCATGTAAAATGTTGGTTTTTGGCTCTACTATCTTATCAATGGGTGTTTTAATAAGGTTGAATACATAATACACTATCTCATGTTAGTCCATGACCGCCTAAGGGTCATGATATTCTCCAAACTCATGCAGTATCTTTCATTGGAACTCATGAAATCAGCTTAATATTTTTATATCCTCATCATGATCCATTAGAATATTAGGTGTATAACTAGTGGAGGAATTTTTTCCTGCACTATGAGAGGTGAGTTTCTTCATTTCACAATGGGAGGTGGTATACCTCCCTATATGCATGGTGGAATCAACACATGACTCAATCCACAGATGGAAGCATTGTCTCTATGATAGTTAGTGATATGAGGCTTAATCACTAACAGATGAATGTCACAACCTTGAATATGGATCCTAGTTGTGTAATAACTCATACACACACTCCATGATCCGGTTCCATAATCACAAAGATTATATGTTAGATTTAATACCGACTACAGATTCTAATACATAACTATCATATAAATTAATGACACGACAACAAAAATTTATTAGAAACACATTAATGACCATTTAGGTTTAAATATTTTGAGAATTAGGAAAAATCATAAATGAAAAATACAAGTATTTTTCAACAAATAGATATTTTTCTCGATATGAGAAACTTATTAACCCATAGTAAGTCTTTAATAAATCTAAAAAATTCTCTAAGAAGATTATTCTATTAATCATATAATGTGTACTAATTTTATTCATAACCTTTTGAAATGGAATCATAAGAAGCGGTGAGCATAAATTCTAAATAATGGAAACATGTAACTAAAGCTATCAAATCCTAATCTTGTTATATAAAAATTGAAATAGAACAAATATTTTGAATAATGAAATAATCAACAAAATTTTCGGGCATGATATATCCCTGAAAATAAATTAAAACGTGGATAAAAATAATTTTTTATCGCAAATTGATGGAATACATAACATTGATCATGAAAAACATATTTGTAAGTCCTTGTTCTAAGAATCTATATTGATATTGGGAGAGTTATACACCAAAAACCACGCTGTTTTCCCATGAGACATGTAGATATAGTAACTGAAAACCTGAACTCCTAGATCTTGTGCTGAAATCCATAACACCACATTCTCATATTTGATGCCAATAATAGTGACCCAAATTTTTCATCTAAAACAGAAAACATCAAAAGGAGAGCATGGAAAAAGTATATACTATAGTACCTTTTTTTTATAGTTTTAGAGATTTAAGAAACACTCTTACATAAACTAACCATATCAACTTAGACTCATAATAAACTTGTTTATAAACCTAAACATCATCTCCCCTTATAAACATATTTTTTTATTTCACATTTGGGCATCAAGATAATCACTATGAAATCCTTTATATACATAAATAATTCAATACAATTCATTATAATATGGGGAATATTCAACATAAGATGCTTAAAATTAGATGATCAGTAAGGGTAAAAATAATCATTAACTATTGAATGTCATCAGTGATCATAAGAGTGAATAATGGTGTGATTTCATAATATATTTACACGAGTGATTCATAAAATAAATATAACCGATAAATACCTTTAACATCAAATATGAAAACATATAAAATTCAAGAGTCATCAAATTCAATAATAAAAATCTATGTGATATAAATATTGATAAGTACAAACATTATAAACTCAAAAAAAAGTAATTAAAACTCTTTTTTATGGAACATGGAGCATCACATTCATAAAACCCCTTAAAATCCTATTAATTATAACAACCATATGACCAAATTAAAAAATAATAATTACCCAATGCTTTAAAGAGATTTAACGGGATCAACTGGTGTCATATGGGCCACCCAACCGTAATGAGATCACCCGACACTATCTAGGCTTCCCCATCATATAATATGTCTAAGAACCAAAACCTCAATAAAACTAATTAAACCAATCATTTTTAAATTTTCAACTTTTTTAACCCATCGAAAAGAAATGGTATTATGTTAATATCCTTGATACATGATTAACCCATGGAAATGAAATGGGTTCCATAAAAATACCTTTGAAACATAATAAAACCATGGAAAACAAATGAGTTCCATAACAACCTCTTTGAAACAAACATAATACATCCAATGAAATAATAATTATTGTATCTATAAGATCCTTAATTTTTATGGATATTTCTCAAGCCTTTATACATGTACTATTTCTTCTAGTTTGATTACCTTTATTTTGGGTTCTACCATTAGATGTGTTTGGGTGAATGATTTGGGTAATTTTGAAGGAGGTGAGGTAGTGCACGCTTGGCGTATGGTTTTCCCAAATCATGCACCCTTCCTACTAAACCGTGTGAACCCAAACATAAGGGATCATCATAGCTGCTGTACATTTTTCCAAACTCTATGCCTTAAAAAATGTACCTCTTATAGTGGGGCTCATAGTTTCTCCTATTTGGGTAAAAAGTTTGACAAACCATGCACTGGCTATGTTAATGCCATATGTTTGGGTTTTCTTGTTCTGTTGGGTTGGGTTTCATGTTTTGGGAAACCCATTCACTAACCATGAAATACCTTGAATCCTTCCCAATTTTACTAAATTTTCACCTAATAACACCCCAAGGAATAACCCAAAAAAGTTACTAAAACTGGAAAAAAATATGCCCTATAAAAAATCACAAGACATCTCCAGAAAATGTTAGCATCTAAAATTCTACACAACTTACAACAGCTCTTCATAGAGCATTACTCCCAAGCTTCTCTATGATTAAAAGTAAAAAATATCAATCTACTTAGCCTGAATAACCATTTCTCTCTCATTTTTCGTATTAAACATGCCCATGTTTCCACAAAACAAGAACTTTCATCATGATATTTCCCCACAACTTTATCTCAGTGTGATCCAACACACGTATTGAATGCTCCTCAAAAGACACATCGATCTAAATATCATATTCCAAAAAATTCCTAATGTGTTTTACACATTAGTTTTCCCAGAAACCATAAAAACACTATCCAAAATGAGCACTTATAATTTCCATCAAAACCTCTTGGACCAGATATACATCCACCACCTCCAACCCATGATCTTTCTCCATGCAGCTACTACTGACACAACTCTACCCACCTTTGGGGTATTAACACAACCTTTCCAAGAAACCCAACCACGAAGGCCCACACTTAAATCAAAATTAAACATTAAAACATGGGTGATGCCTACTAGACATTCCGTGGAGAACAAAAAACATCAACTTACACCATTTCTTAGCTTCCCTATATGGAACCCATGGTATTCATAGACCTCTGGTCCATCTTAAAAAACTAATCTATTAACTATCAATGGAATACCTCCCACCATCTAACTCCATGTATATTTTTTCATAACGGAAACTTCTAAGGGGATAAATATCAAGCCAAAACACATTTAGGTATCTAGGCCTAAACCAAGTTCTTTCTTATCATACTCGGGACAATGTTAAGGTAGTGTACATGATTTTCAAAAATTTAATGCTTGAGAAGATGTCATCAGGGAGAACCACTAAAAATCTTCCATCACTAATGTTCCCTCCCACTATGGAAGAAAACAATTCCACAACAATCCTTTATTCCAAAACCCCACAACATGATAAAAACTGAGGAACTGTTACTACCCATAACCATCCTTCACCTATAGTATGGTTAACAATAGGTATAAACATTCTCATTGTCATGTTTCACATTAGACACCGATTTATTCAAATATTGAATCACTATGCCATTTTATAAATTCATATTAGAAACCATTTCTAAATTAATTACACAAGAAATGAAAAAATGTTCATGTTTAACAACAAAGAAAAACACATTTTCCCATGTGTTCCTAAAATGAAGCATGTTAGAAAATAATATTTAGTGCCTCAAATGATGCATGAAAACTAAAATCTCCTTCCATTCTGGGACATTATTCAAATCTAAAAAAGTATATTATAAATAATAATCACATCACACAACAATTGTTTCACCTAAGGTAAAATATCATCCAACTATAATAAGAAATAGTAATAACAACAATCTCAACTGGGGTAGTTGGGTTTTACCCATACATGTGGTAGCTACTCTTATACATGAGTTCACGTCCAAGGCCCAAATCATCCTAGTCTCCTATCTAAAATTCCCAAATAGTAAAACAAAATAACAAAAAATAAAAATAGGCTATGAAATAACTTTTTAATGTCTGATCCGAGGTGTCACACATGGGTTCCCTGAGTGGGATGATCATATGACCTCAAGAACACCTCCCCATATTCTAGAGGCTACTAACTAGAAGCAAGTGTCTAATATCAATCATGGGTAGACTATAAATTCATATTCATTTTAAGAATCTAGAATAAATAAATAAACAATAACCAAAGAATAAAAAAAATGATATTACATACCCTGAACAATCCAGTGTAACCAAATGACCAAAACTAA
Organism: Viscum album; assembly: GCA_963277665.1. Lineage (NCBI taxonomy): Eukaryota > Viridiplantae > Streptophyta > Magnoliopsida > Santalales > Viscaceae > Viscum > Viscum album. Next base: position 1,264,781,712 of record OY728151.1, on the reverse strand, counting down.
AAAAAAATATCAAAACAAAATAGTATAAATTCAATATTGATGTACATAAAAAGTTTCAAATGAAAACACCAAAATTAATGGAACTAGAAAATATTTATTGGGTCTCAAACAACATCTTGTTCCCTTATCCATGATTCATCCCTATCATCCATATAACATAGGGCCTTTTCCCTTATCCTATCCTACAAACATGAAGTTTATTCAGGGTTTGACTAGGTATCATGAGTAGGGTGTCAGTACAAATCAGTAAGCCACCAACTATAATGTTTAAAACAATATCCATACAAATAGTGAATGTAATTGTATAAAGTAATAAATAAAATGCATAAGTAAATAGTTAACACATTATCAATTATTCTTTATTTAACCACATAAACCCCTTAAGTTCCTAAGGACACTCGAACCTCAATACCTACTTTAGCCTATGCTGGAGCCTGAATTATCTCCAAGGGATAGCATATATCTAATTGTTAATGTTACCTTTCATCAACTAAATTAACACCTGAATGCCATTATTATCATCCAGTGTCTCGATCACATATGAATTCCATTGTTACAATTCATCATTTCAAGTGGCATATGCAGGTCATTGTTACTATTCATCATTTCAAGTCACATATGAGTGTTAGTATTACCAATCATAATTTTACGATGCATCTTAATTTCATTGTTACCATTAATCATTTCAAGTCACATATAAATGTAATTATTTCCATAAATTTTTTTCAAGTCATATATGAATTCCATTGTTACCATTCATCATTTCAAGTCACATATGAATTCTACTATTTTCGTAAATAATTTCATCTCACAAATTAATTACATTATTACCATTCATCATTTCAGGTCACATATAAATTCCATTGTTACCATTCATCATTTAAAGTCACATATGAACATCATTATTACCATTCATCATTTCAAGTCACATATGAATTCCATTCTTACAATGCATCATTTCATGTCACATATGTCACAAAATCATTTTAATTAAATCAGAAATTAATTAACAAAAATAAATTACAATAAGTAATTCAAAAACTAATTAATCACCTCTCTTCCATTAATTAATTCAAAAATTAATTAATCACATTTATTCTATTAATTAATTCTTAAATTATTTAATCATGACAATCTCATTAATTAATTCCACAAAAATTAAATCATGCCAATCTCATTAACTAATTCAAAAATTACTTAATCTCTTCAATCTCATTAATTAATTCAAAAATTAATTAATCATGTGTTTATCATTAATTAATTCAACAATAAATTAATCATTAAAATCACATTAATTAATTCATCAATTAATTAGATTTTGTTGATCTCATTAATTAATTCACCAATTAATTAATCATTTCAATATCATTAATTAATTCATAAATTAATTAATCCATTCAATTACAATAATTAATTAAATAATTAATTAATCACATCATACTCAATAATTAATTAAAAAAGTAATTAATCATGTATATCACTTTAATTACTTTGAAATAAATTAATCTTCTTAATGCTATTAATTAATTCAATAATTAATTAATCCAGTCAATTCCAATAGTTAATTCAATAACTAATTAATCTTATTGGTCTTATTTATTAATTAAAAAAATAATTAATCACAACAATTCCATTAATTAATTCAACAGTTAATTAATTCTGTTTGACCAACATCATAACCACAACAATCACTCTTAATAAATTCGATAATTAATTAATCTAATTAATTAATATCTACATTCCAATAATTAAGTACATAATTAATTAGCCTAATTCAAAAATCCCAATGTACCAACAATAAATTCAACAAGTAATTATTTAAATTTGATCAATCTTATAAACACAATATTTCCCATTAATCAATTCACCTATTAATTAATCCAATTTTTTCATTTTCATAACCGCAACATTCCACTAATTGATTCACCAATTAATTAAATTAATTCAATAAAATTCACAGCCACAAAATTTCATTAATTAATTAAATAATTATTTAATTTATTTCAACAATTCCATAATAAGACAAATATCCATTAATTAGTTAACCAATTAATTAATTTATCATTTAAATTCATTAATTACACAATTAATTAATCCAATTCATAGTCTCAAAACTCCAATAATTAATCCAATAATTAATTATTCCCAAATCCCACAATTTCAATATTTAGATAATTAATTTAGTAATTTATTATTATTAATTAACATTTTTAGTATTCTGATAATTAACTCAACTATTAATAATTCCTCAAACCCCACAATTCTAATATTCTGATAATTAATTCTACAATTAATTTATCCCGATTCAAAACCCTTTAATTAATTTAATGTCCAAATTAATTATTTCAATTATCAAATCCTATTTCTAAATTATCCCTATAAATTATACAATTACATACATGTAATAGAAATCATGACTATGGGATTTGAATAATAGACTACCTGCCACAAAATTAATAAAGAACTCTCTCTAATAGAAATACCAAATTTGAGTGCAATAAACTTAATCATGATGATGAATTATATCTTGAATCAAATCCTAGCAACAAGATCAAAAGGATGAAGATCCATAAAACATGGGTCTAAATATAAACCCTTTCCAACAGTAGATAAAATATACATCTTTTATCCGAAAAGAGGAGTAGGAGAAAGAGATATCTAGTTAGGAAGAAACCATATACCGGAGATAGTTCAGATCTATAGTCTTCCCTTTGATTATCCAATAACATAGGTCAAGAAACCTATTAATGCATCCAAAAACCTCCAAAACCAAGTGTAATTGGTAATTTTTGAGTTGGGGTCGATTTTGGGTGAAAATGGGGGTTCGAGTATTTTTTATACTAATTTGGTAATATTTAAAAACCAATTTAATTTATTTTCCCTGGTGATTTTACTTTGATAAATAGGATATAGTATCCCCATGAAATCTATTAGACCCTCACTTCTAGTCAATATCTTCTAGCATATGGGGAGGTGCGCATGAGGTCATATGACCAATCGGCATGGTGCACCAGTTTATGGCACCTTAGTCAGGACATTATAGTATCAATACAACATATCCCTAGTGTAAGATAATTAAAAACAAGGTTTTTTATATTGATAATTACAAATGAATTTAAAATATCACTAAAAACATTCATGTGGAAAATAATTATTAAACATTCCGAAGTGTCCCATACCACTTTGAATCATTTGAATTATAATCCCAATGAAGTAATGAAATTAAATGAAAGCTAGAATATCCTCAGAATAAGTAGATTCATGATATAACATGTCAAATGAGTAGTATATAAACATCAAAAAATGTGATATGTGTATAACATAACAAACTTCTCAATGATGGAAAACATTGACAAAGATACATTACTGTTATAGTAATATTGAAACTGTAAACCCCATGAAAGAGAGATTATAAAATGGATATGTAAATAAAAATAAAATAAATTATAATAATTATAAAATATACTTCTGGGCAGTATATACACCAGACAATAAAAATAATTGGTAAATATAGAATAAGTCTCATAGAAATAAAAGTGAGACTAGATATATCATTACAAATATGGTAACATCAGAATTAGAAATACAAAAAGTAATACTCATAAAATGAATAAATTAAATAATATTAATATAATATAATTCACTATATAATATATCAATTGGTTCATTAGATACATCACACAAAATAAGTAAGTGGGGAATATAAAATTTATGTCACATATGTAAAAAAAGATAGATGAAAATCCCTTACCTTGATTCTGATTTGTCATGTGTGTCCACTATAATATTAAATAATAATCTTTTTTTAGGTATTTAGTTTCTTCAGAAACTTTTTAATGTTTATTATTATTATTATTTCACTTATAAACATGTTATATACAATTCCATTATCATTTATGTTTAACTCAATGATTTTGACCATATTTGGTGTATGGGTCAAAAATGACATTGAAATGTCGACTATAGTCAATGAGGTAATTATTTAAACATATAAAGAATAATAAACATGAAAAAATTATAATATTTTTACATCACTTATACTTTTATAATCATATAGGAAATATTGTTTTGAAAAAATTAACCAACGTTACGATCCTGGAGATGGTAGGCCAAACATACACAGTAGTAACATTCCCATTTATCAATGATCATTATAGAAATAAGGTATGTAAAATTTATCTTTCCAAAACTAAAATTATATCATTAAAAAAATATTATTTAATTATATATATTTAAATTTATCATTTTTGTGATTTGGTGAGGAAAAAAGGAAGAATCACATCGCTCAGAGGATGTTGTACTCTATGTGTCCAAAAATGATGATTTGAGTTTTTCAGTTTGTGAAATGGAAATAGGAAATTGATATATTATATCTCCAGATAGATAAAAATTTCCTTAATATAATAAATATATCATTTAAATAATATTTTTTTTAAAACCCATCATTAACAAATTCAATGTAATATGTGAACATATCACATCGCTTTGAGGAGGGGGTAGTCCACACATCCACATTGATGTTATCATATTTCCAAAAAAATAGATAGATTGAATTTATATGTTATATATTAATTACATGAGTACGAAGAAATTATATATATCATATATATCACAAAATATTATTTTTATCGTAATTCCCCAAATATAATTTTTATTAATGGAAAAATGAATGGCATCGTTTCACGAGGTGGTAGTTCTCCATAAACACAAATGATGATTTCATTAGACTTTTGATGGAAGTGTGAATAGGTTTAGGTATAAAACATAAAATAAAAACATATCAGTATATTTAGGTAAATTATGTTCTTATATAATCATTTAATAAGAATAATTTAATGGGTGGAGAAAGAAAAAAAAAGAAATCATTTTTTAAGAATGTTACCTCTTCTTAAGATAACCCCTTTTTGTTTTCACCAAAGAAATATCATATTTTAATTTATATAAAAAATTAGGATTATAGGATAATATGAGGGATTTATATATCTTATTGTTTTAGTTTTTCGATGAGGTAGTGTTATTGATATGTGTGAAGGAGTGAGCTGGTGAGTGCCCTTTCATAGTGATGGCAGAGTGGAATTCCTATAAATATAAAAAGGATAATGTTATTGGGGATATCCATTACATAAATTTCCTAAAATAAAGAAAATAATTTGATAAAATTTGGTATATAGATGTAATATGTCCATTCAATGGGTTTTGGATGAGTTTCTGGGTCATTTTTTCCATTTAAGATTATTGTTTAACCACTAAGTAAACTAATTTTTTCCTTAATCGGTGTAAATAATTTTAATTTACTTCACTAATATTTTTTTCAAAAATATATTTTTCCTTAATATAAATTATAAATTATTATTATTCAAAATATTTAATCCATTTCTCAAAATTCTAATCACATGTGTGGTGGAATTCAAGTTAAAATTAATCCTATATACAGAATGATAAAGTAGGGTTTTTTAAGTTAGAAAGTTCAAATGTTTGAAATGTTTTTATATATAATTTCAATGTGAAATTTATTAAAATGAACTAAATTTGTTTATATAATATAAAATTTATCTAATTATTCTTTAAAACAAATAGAAAATATAATTTAACCCTATAAGTTATTTATATGAAAAAGAATTCAATTAAAATACAGTATTTTTCACTATCCATCAAAACATGAAAATTCATAGAAAAATAAAAAAATCAAACAAATTAAAATTAATATTTGGAAAATGATTCTAAGAAAAATTTCGCTTTTATTATTAAAATTAGATTTATTGTTATGTAATTCCCAAATAACATATTCGATAAATGTAATATTTTTTAAAATATGTAAATTTTATATTTAGTTATTTTGTCTCGCTAATAGTTATTAATTTAATTTATTTAGATAAAATATTATTGTGGGTAAAAAATATATTTTTTTATAAAAAAACATCCTTTATATTCTATTGGTTTTCCTTTTCATTTCTAATTTACTAATAACCAATGAAATAATTTTACAAATATGAATAAACTATATTTTCTTTAATTTTGAATTCTCAATCATTCCCTAAATTCCAATGGCTAGGTGATAACTATCATGTTAAATAATTTTATTCATAGTAAATTTTTTTTGTAAGACTTGATATTGTGTAACATAATTCATCAAAGGATCTCTATGTTGTGTGAAACACAAGATAAAAATGGTGTTTCATGTAATCAAAACCAAATTATATATTTCATGTAACATAATCTATTAATTAATTAAAATTAGTTGTAATTAATATATTTAATAAAATCTCAGGATATTACATCCAACCGCCCTTAAAACGAATGTCACCCTCAAAAATTCATTTTGGTTATCAAAGTATTAACATTTTTTGAATTACATTTTTGAAAACAACATCATAAAAATGAAATTATTAAAAAATCACATAAAAATGGAAATTTGGTTATATAAAGGTCACATGAAGTTATGGATAACTAGAATTACACATGTGGAGAACATTGGTGGGAATGGAGGAAATGTGTAAATATTTATAGATAGTGGTTGAGGTCATTAATCACAAAAAAAGAGAGTGATCAATTGAATTTTAAGGGAATAAAAACATAAATTTTGATCATCAAAAATACCATCATTTCCTCAAAATTGAAGGTACTATGATAATAATTATGTATTAAGATATTTTTCCTGGAGTTAAATAATTCTATTACCATATAGATAAATACAATATCAAAATATACTTACATTATTAGTACAATTACATACTTTAATAAACTTCCTCCAAAATAACATTTTCTCTCCAAATGATACATATTCAATATGATTTTTTTATTCCTAAAAAACTAAAATCAACTTCTAAATACCACATTACTATAAAAGTGATAATCAAGCTATTCAACTTTCCATTAGAAATTCACCAAACACAGAATGGTTAGAAAGTAGTAAGATAAATGTCGAAATTGTTGAAACTTCATATGATAAATTAATTTTCAATATTCAATTTTAATACCAAATGTTCAAACCAAATAATTCCATTGATTACTATCCTTAAAATTCATCAACCATTTCTCTCATATGTTTTAAACCAAAACATTAAAAGGATTTTATCATATATTATTCCATGATAAATCAAAGATTAATCTTTATATAAAATCACATATGTCTCATTAATAAACCTATCCCTTAACTATAAAAAATTTCATGCTAACCAAGACATCATGTTGGCCCATTTTAGTGTGTGATACCCATATTGTCCTTTGGGCATGAGTTGAAGCCCCACCGCCTAGCCAGATGTGATAGGTTTTCACCCAAATTTTGTGTCTTCCACCTTTTTTCTTTAATCCTTAAAAGTAAATACCCACTAAAAACATATTTTTGATACTAGGGGTTACAAATACCACCACTGGTTGCACCCAAATTTACCCTACAGGTATGCGGCCGTGGTAGTACACGTAGGGGTCGAATCCATAGGCACAGAAGAAGAAACCTTGAGACACTTTGATTAGATGCGGGATTGGCTGTGAAGTGGCCAACTATGGTGTCGATTGATTTGATGAAATATTGATTTAATTTAAAAAAAGCAAATAAAATTACTTGAATTAAAACAACTAATTAAGGTGAGTTGATCCAAGGTTGTCTCTTCGGCTTTATTGGATGTATTTGTTTTTCATTTGATTTTATGTTCATCGGTTCAAGAGGTATCCATTAAATAAAATAATCCCTCAATATCATTCTCCTATTTAATCCATACACAATTTCAAGTCTAATCACCAATTCAATTAGAATATAAATTAAATGAGTACTCCAAGGAATTGGATCGAACTAGCACTCAAAATGTGTCATCGTTAAAGTCGGTGAAGACAAAAAAGAAGATAAATCAAAGAAAGGAACTCCTAAAATATAGAACAAATTTAAGAATTTAAGAAAATCAAATAAAATTCAATTCAACTCATGAAAATCCCTAGGATCAACCCATAAAATATTAGCCCTCCATTTATGCTATTCTATCAATGGAAGCGGGTAATTGACTTAAAGAAGTGGGATTGAAGAAAAAAAAACATTAATCAAAATGAACACTCCACCATTGTGTGATGAATTCAAATGTGCGGGTGTGAATAAATTCACACTAAGATTAAACAGTATCAACGTGTGAAGAAAAAGAAAATAAAAACTGAATAAGAATAAATTTTATTAAAATACTAAACGTGAATGAAAAACTTACATTAGAGAAATTGACGATGCCATTACAAAACGAAAGCGGGAAATTACAATTAAAAGAAAAACATGGATTCAAAGGAAAACGTTAGATGAAAATTACATTCACAACCATCTCCTTATATAGGAATATTAGGATCCTTAGTTCCACCCCCCAACAATTAATAGAGTCAAAACAAGGGTGAATAATCAAAAGGAAATTGAGGTTACAAAGTTGACAACAAAACCAGCCAGATTCATCCTCCATTTTGACGTGTGCGTTTGGAACTTCATACGGCCGAATATGAAGGTGTCATAAATAGAAAATATCTTCGTCCATGTGTCTTATATAAGCTCTAAAACTTTCAGGAAAGGTGGCTCAGTTGTTTGGATGTTATGGTCGAAATGGTGGGATGGATTTCTGTGCATTAATGTTGGGCCCAACATTTAAATCTCAACTTCAGATCCCTTTATCATCATGAAAAATTCAGAATTAGCTCTGGACACAGTTGAATAAAATGATCCCCATATTTTTATCTTTCTACTGTATAAATTGGAGCTTCCTTGGGCTTGGTTTCTGGGCCCCACATTTGTTTGATTGGCCTTATTCCGATTATGCTTTTTCCAGCAAGTTTCTGCCTTCAGGCGCGAACTTCTCCAACTTCCTTTGGGATTCATCCATCGGACATAAAAGATAAAATGTTCCAAAAAAAGTGATAAATAATACCCAAAATTTCAAATTTAGAAATTGAATATAATTCTGTCCACAAATAAATGAATGATTGGGCCCAAATTTTCATTTTAAACATGAATTGCATTTTTGATGAGAAATGAAGTTCTATTTATGTGATGCACTAAAAAAAATGTTTATGGACTTTGGAACAATGAATATAAAGATATTAAAATTTAATATTTTCCACTTTCAGTGACTAATCACACCCCCCAACTTGGGTTTTGCTAGTCCCGAGCAAAATAAATTAAAAATATGAAATTCGAATCCCCTTTTCCAAAAACATTTTAATACACATTGCTCACCAAAATATCTAATACCAAAAAAATTATGAAAACCCATCAAAATAATTAAAAACAAGCTAGGTCCATAAGCATATCCCAAGCCCAATCCCATTCCATTGTTCAAATTCTTCGCCACATTTCATCCAATTCCAATTAAGCATGATAAAGTATTGTGCATCATAAAAGATATGGGGCCCGTTTTATTGTTCAAGGGGAAAAATGGAAGCGCTAGGTGGGAATCACATTAAACCTTAAAATGAGTATCCATTTTTTTGATTTTTTTTCTTTTATCACAATAGATATGAAAATACTAACTCTGGGCAAGACAACTTTGGAGTCACGATCCCCAAGTGTCGGATGCCATACATATTGTCAATTTCATGCTCTACAATAGGGATATAAAGCCTATCTCTGGGCAAGACAACTATGGAGTCACGATCCCTAAGTGCCGGACGCCACGCATTTGGACAAAACATTGCTCTTTGTGGTCAATTTTTTTGTTTTTTTTGTTATTTTTGTTTTTTTTTGTTTTTTTTTTGATACTCAAATTAAACTAAAAGTGACCCCTGAACCCTATGTTATAATGAAAGGGACCCGAGAACTCAAATTTAAACCCACAATCCAGTAGACGTGCATTGTGACATTTTTATTAAGAGGATGAAAATGTAAACTTTAAAAAATCACATCAGACAACCGCACTTTCCAAAAACTATGATCATGAACTTAAACTTGCATTAAAATCAGAATCAAGGCATAAAAAATTATTTGATATCCAATTTTATAGTTTTCAATGTGTGTTATCATGTTCAAGGTTAATAGAATTTTTATTTTCATGTATGTTTTTATTCACAAAATAAAAAAAAATATATTTTTTCTCCCCCCAACATAGAATAACATTGTCCCCAGTGTTTAAAGAAAAGAACAGTTAGAAGGGGGTGGGATAGGAGTTAAAAGATAAAATTAAGAATGATAAACATGGAACAAATTCACCTGGTTTTTGAAGTTGAAGTTCATGATGCTCTAGACTACTCCTTTGATCACTTGGGTGATGTAGGCACCTCCTTTATTGAACATGTATCACCCAAAATAGTTCCTGAACCATAAAAAGAAAGGAAAAGAAGACAAAACAAACAACACAAGGATTTAATTCCAATTATCATCATTTTTATGGGTTTTCATGTATTTTTTATATCAAACTAATGATATATTGTCTTCTTTTAAATTTCTGGGTAAGGTATTATTCAGGGATCACACTGCGTGACACGGATGAATACGGTGCTCCCCTTTCATACCCATCCATACTCATAAAAGAAGAATAGGTCAAGAGTCTAAATTTTTTTTAACCTAAAAAAACATAAATAAAATAAAATAAACTGATGATACATTGTCTTCTTTAGATTTTCTGGGTAAGGTATTACTCAGGGATCACACCGCGTGATACAGATGAATACGGTGCTCCCCTTTAATACCCATCCTTACTCATAAAATAAGAACAGGTCAACAGTCTATGGTAATTTATTATATGAAAAAAATGATTGGAAACTTTAAAACTATGGGTTTCCTCCCATGCAGCGCTTTTGTTTAACGTCATTAGCTCGACTTGAACCCCCCAACTTATCCAATTCTAACTTTCAAAATTTTAATGATCCCATCTTTCTCCACTTAAACTTGATTGATATTGATTGTTTTTTAGAATTTTTTCCTTGTATAAATCCATGTTCTAAAATAAATCTGACGATACAAGGAATGTCAGAAATGGTTGATCTAGTTGCATTTTTTGTCTTGCACAAGACGTCAAGGTTCAATCTAACATTTTTTCTTTCTTGAGAAGAATGAATGAATAAATTATGGTCGTGGGTATCACCTATGATGTAATTCTTGTGTGGGGAATGAAGGATGATGATTTTGAGTTCTGGTTTATTTCAAGTTCCTAATGAAGATTGGCAATTTGAATGAAAATCAATTTCTTCTCCAAAAAATTTAGAAAGAATTGGTTCCGTTTGAAAATATGATTCATCCCAAAAAGTGTCTAGTTGAATTTCAGGAGTGTGTATGGGCTCAATGTTTGGTATTTCTCGCAATTTTTTAGTGATTGGTGTTTTTGAAAAATCATTAATGGAGTTATATTCAGGAAACTCAATCCATGATGTCAAATTATCCTCTTTTTAATCCAAAAAATCAATTTCCTCCTGATTTAAATACCATTAAAAAACTTCTCGATCCTCCCCAATTATCCCAAATCCTAATTTTGTTTCTTCAATAAAGGCATGAGTGGTTTGTGTGTTAAAATATTATTCTATCAATATTGAGTAAGGGATGGTTTGAGTGGGAATGGGGTCGAGACAAGTTTTAAGGCTTTGTAGTTCTTGTCTAAAACTTGATACCTCTGAATTCATCTTTTCCATTTGTTCAGACAATTTTTGAAGAATTGTTTCTGGATTAGGATTGATATATGTTTCGACATCATGGAATTCCTCATTATTAATCTTTTCAATCATTCTTGATAGGTATGGAAATTGATCTTTTAAACCTTCATCATTACAAATTTCGTTCATGTTATCAGGTATGGGGTATTCATTCAAAGGTTGATTAAAAAAGGTTGGTGATTCCCAAAGTGGATTTTCAAACTGATTCCATACTGAGTTTGTGAAGGGATATTGTTGATTATACTCCATTGGATTCATTTGGAAATTTGGAATCGTGATTTTTGGGGGTCAAAAAAAATAGAAAGGGGAAAAGAGAAGAGAAATGGGGATGAGAAAATAGAAATGAGGTAGAATAGAAATATGTTCTAAGGTGACTTACTTGGACCCCAGAAATGGTGCCAAAATTTGGTTGCGCCCAAATTTACCCTACAGGTATGTGGTCGTGGTAGTACAGGTTGGGGTCAAATCCACAGGGACAGAAGAAGAAACCTTGAGACACTTTGATTAGATGTGGGATTGGCTATGAAGTGGCCAACTATGGTGTTGATTGATTTGAAGAAATATTGATTTAATTTAAAAAATACCCAATAAAATTACTTGAATTAAAACATCTAATTAAGGTGAGTTGATCCTAGGTTGTCTCTTGGGCTTTATTCGATGTATTTCTTTTTCATTTGATTTTCTGTTCATCGGTTCAAGAGGTATCCATTAAATGAAATAATCCCTCAATATCATTCTCCGATTTAATCCATACACAATTTCAAGTCTAATCACCAATTCACTTAGGGGATCAATTAAATAAGCACTCCAAGGAATTGTATCGTACTAGCACTCAAAATGTGTAATCGTTAAAGTCGGTGAAGACAAAGAAGAAGATAAATCCAAGAAAGGAACTCTTAAAATAAAGAACAAATTTAAGAATTTAAGAACATCAAATAACATTAAATTAAACTCATGAAACTCCTTAGGATCAACCCATAAAATTATATCCCTCCATTGATGCTATTATATCAATGGAAGCGGGTAATTGACTTAAAGAATCGGGATTGAAGAAGAAAAAAAACATTAATCAAAATGAACACTCCACCATTGTGTGATGAATTCACAAGTGCGGGTGTGAATAAATTCACACTACGATTCAAAAGTATCCATGTATGAAGAAAAGGAAAATAAAAAGTGAATAAGAATAAATTTTATTGAAATACTAAATGTGAATGAAAAACTTACATTAGAGAAATTGACGATGCCATTACAAAACGAAAGCGGGAAATTAAAATTGAAAGAAAAACTTGGATTCAAAGGAAAATATTAGATGACAATTACCTTCACCACCATCTCCTTATATAGGCATATTATAATCCTTATTTCCACCCCCCAAAATCAATTAACCCCCCAACAATTAATAGAGTCAAAACGAGGGTGAATAATCAAAAGGAAATTGACGTTACAAAGTTGACCACAAAACCAGCCAGATTCATCCTCCATTTTGACGTGTGCGTTTGACACTTCATAAGGCTGAATCCGAATGTGTCATAAATATACAATATCTTTGTACATGTGTTTTCTAGAAGATCTCAAAACTTCAGGAAATTTGGCATAGCCTTTTGGATGTTATGGTTGAAATTGTGGGATGGATTTCTGTGCATTAATGTCGGGTCCACCATTTAAATCTCAACTTCAGATCCCTTTATCATCATGAAAAAATCAGATTTAGCTCCGTCCACAGTTGAATAAAATGATCCTCATATTTTTATCTTTCTAATTTATAAATTTGAGCTTAATTGGGCTTGGTTTCTGGGCCCCACATTTGTTTGATTGGACTTAGGCCCATTATGCTTTTTCCAGCAAATATCTGCCTTCAGGTGCAAAATTCTCCATCTTCCTTTGGGATTCATCCATCGGACCTAAAAGAAAAAATTTTCCAAAAAAAATTGATAAATAATATCCCAAAATTTAAAATTCAGAAAATTAATATAGTGTTGTCCACAAATAAATGAATGATTGGGCCCAAATTTTCATTTTAAACATGAATTGCATTTTTTGATGAGAAATGGAGTTCTATTTATTTAATGCACTAAAATTTTTTTTTATGGACTTTGGAACAATGAATATAAAGATATTAACAATTAATATTAGCCAATTTCAGTGGCTAATCAACCACCCAAATAAAACATCTCCAAGAAATTTATTAATAACCTCAATATTTCTACTTCTTAAAAACCTCAATTAGGGTGTCTTAAGACATTAAACATATGATCAATCTTAAACATAAAATACTATGATTTTAACTATAAATATGAATATGAAATCATATGAAAGAATCCTAATATCTAAAGTAATCTAAACCAAAAATTGATAATAACTATTAAAACCAATCTCTCAAACTCCAAGATTATATACCCAAATCCATAACTTTACATTCCTGACATTGTTGCCAAAAATTATGAACCATGTTTTTCAAATAAACCTGAAAATTTCAAAATGAAAATAATGAACACTTACATAATAAAGTACCTTATAGGTCTAGAGTTTTATAAAGTTAGGACACACTCTTAAATAAATTATTCATATCAATACGAGATCATAATCAACTGCTTCATAAAGGTAAAAAATCATCTCCCATTATACCTATAATTTATTATATCACACTAGGTTATCAAAATAATATTTTTTAAATACATTATCAACATAAATTATTCAATATAGTTCTTTATAACCAATGGAGGATAGAACACAAGAAGGGTGTGCTCAAATTATTAGAAAGGGTAAAAATAGTAATTAATAATTGAATGACATAAATAAGCATAATAGTTTATAAAGGTGGGAATATATAATCAAAGTGTATGCGAGAATCATAAAAGTACTCAAACCCATCAATAATTGGATCAAAAAATATGAAAACATGGTGAAGGAAAGGGTAATATAAATTAATAATCAATATTCATGTGATATAAATTTCAATCATTAGAAACATTGTAAACTCAAAAAAATAAATTAAAACACTTTTTTTGTAACATTGAGCATCAATTTAATAAATCCCTTTCAAAAACCCCTTAAAAAAATTTAATCTGAATACCAATATGAATGAATGCCAAAATAATCAGTATCCAATGCATTAAAGAGCTATAATGGACTCACCGAGAACTATCTAGGCTGCCCCATCATGTAAGTTTCTACTAGCTCACAAGAGGAATTCTAGTTTCCCCATCGTGTATCCTGTAATGGCATCTCCCAATGCTATGTGGGACACCCCATCATGTATGATTTACAAGAACTACAACATGACTAGAAATCCTAGAAAGAATCAGTATTTCTTTTAAAAAAAAATTTAACCCATAGAAAATAAATGGGTATTATGTCAATATCATTGACGAAATAACCTATATAAACTAAATGGTTTATATAACAATATCTTTGATACATGGTTATCATGTAGAAGAGAAAAGGGATCCATAAAAATCTCTCTGAAATATGTTTAACTCGTTCAAAAGAAACATGTTCCATAACAATCTATTTGAAACAAACATCATATATCTAAAGAAATACTGAAAATGGTATCAACACGAAATATTAAAATTTAAGGATAACTAAAAACAAGGATTTTTTTATTTTTCTGAATGGAAATGACCATAAAATACTATTAAAAATATTTTAGAGGAAAATCATCCTTAAACATTTCCAAGTGTCTCATGACACATTAAAACATTTGAATTATAAAACCCATGAAGGAAAAAAAATGAAACATATAATATCAATATAATATGGATATTAATGACATAAAATTTTATCATAACATTATATACCCCTCATAAAATAAGATAGATATACAATATTATAATCATCTCAAAGATAGAAAATCGTGAAAAAATTCCATTACCGCCTTGGTAATATGGAAACTGTAAATCCCATGATGGATAGATCAAAAAATGGAAATGGAAATCCAAATATATTCATGTATTATAACAATAAAATATATCCATGGTCATTACATACACCACACAACAAAAATAAGTTCTGAATGTGGAATATGTCTCATAGAAATAAAGGTGAGAAAAGAAATCCTCTAACAACCATGGTAACATCTAAATCAGAAATCCCAAAAGTAATAATAATAAAATTAATAATATATATATAATTAATATAAAATAATACATGACATAATATATCAAAATTATAAGTATATAAACAACAAAAAATATGTATTTGGTGAATATGACATTTATCTCACATATGTAAAAAAGTGAGATGAAAATCCCATACCTTGAGTATGATTAGTCATGATATTCCTATATAATGTTGAATAATAAACTTATGTTAATTATTTACATAATTAATAACCTTTTCCAAGTTTATTATTACTTTTATTTCAATTGTAGACAAATTATATATAATTACTTAATCAATGATATTTAAGTCAGATGTTTTGACCATATTCGGCTTATGTGTCAAAACTAAATTTTATGTGTTTACTATGGTCAATGTGGTAATTATATAAACTTCTAAATAAAAATAAAAATAAAATAATTATCAATTTTTTACATAAATTATTTTTTAAAAATCATACAATAAATATTTTTATTAATAATTAGTAAACGTTTTGATCATGGAGACGGGAGGTCGTACGTACGTATGAGTAAGGTTTCCATTTTTCAAAGATCATTATAGATAGAAGTTAAGTAAAATTTATCTTTACAAGATGAAAAAATAGCATAAATAACATATTATTTAATTATATATTCTTATATATATCATTCTTGTTATTTGGTGGTTAAAAAAGTATAATTAGATCTCATTGAGGAGGTTGTAGTCCAAATGTGCATGAATGACGTTATAAGTTTTTCATTCTGTGAAATGAAAAGAATAAAATGATATGTTATATCTCTATATATATAATTATTTCACCAATATAAAAAATATTTCATTTATTTAATTATGTTAATACCTACTTAATACATCCCATGTAGTTTGTTAATGTATCACATCCCTTTGAGGAGGCGGTAGTCCACACATCTAGAAACAATGTTACCATATTCCCATAAAATGAAAATCATGAATGGATATGAAATATTATAACTCAGTAAGTATTAAGATATTATAAATTTAATATATATCATATAAAAATATTATTTCCATCATAATTCCAAACCATAATATGAGGTAATATAAAAAACAAATGACATCATTTCTCAAGGTAGTAGTTCTCCATATAGACGAACAATGATTCATTACCAATTTAATGTATGTATGATGAGGTTTAGGTATAAAATCTAACATAAAAACATATCAGAATATTTATTATACATAGGATATTATATAACCATTTAATAAGAATAATTTAATTGCTGGAGAAAAAATTAAAAAAATTTCTCATTAAATAATGTAACATCTTCTCCAGATAACTCCTGTTGGATTTCAAAAAAAGACTTTTGTGGTTTGTTTTCATCACAAATTAATGATTCTAATATGATACTATGTACTATGATAGCTTAGATGGTCAGGTTTTGGAGAAGAAAAATATCTTTAGAGGTTTGAATAAGTAAGGGGGTGAGTGTATTTTATAGTGGATGGGGGAGTGGTATTCTTGTAAATATAAAAAGATAAACACTTTTGGTTGGTATCCCTTACATAATGTGCCTGAAATAAAGAAAACATGTATATAAATGTTGTTATATGGTCAAAATATTTCCAATAAATGGGTTTTTGAAAAGTTTCTAGTCATTTGGATGGTTAATATTAAAGTCTAACCACTAAGTAATCTCATTTTTACCTTAATCATTGTAATTAATTTTAATTTCCTTCACCAAAATAATTTTTTCCAAAAATTATTTTTAACCTACTATAAATGATAAATTATTCCAATTCCAAATATTTAATCCATTTTTCCATATTTCATTTACATAATTTTATATAATTTAATTTAAAATTAATTCCATAGAGAGAACAAGAAGAATGATCTTTAATGTAAAAAACTCAAATGATTGAAATGTTTTTATATCTGATTTCAAAGTGAAACTGATTTCAAAAAACTGAAATTAATTAAATGATATAAAATTAATATAATTACACATTGAATAAAATTTAAAATATAATTTAACAATATAATGGTTTTAGATGAAAAATTAGTTTTCAATTAAAATACTTTATTTTTTCTGTTCATCAAAACATGAAACAATCATAAAAATACCAAAAAATCATCCAAAATAAATTTTATATTATTATTTCAACAATTATGTTTACTTTGTGATATAAAAATTATAAAATAGTAATATTTTATTTTTAAAACATGTTCTCCATTAAAAGGTCACAAAACTGCATTTTAGAAAAATACAGCTTTTTATGATTAGAATTAGATTTATTTTTATCTTAAGCCTATAAAACATGATGTATTTATGTAAAAACATTTGGTTGAATATATAATATATATAAATTTCATTAATATCTATCTCTAATATTAATTAATTTAATTTACTAAAATATTACACCTTTATGGGCACAAAAACACATCCTTTATATTAAATTAGTTTTCTTTTGCAATTCTAATTAGTTGGTAACCAAGGAATTAATTTTATATACATGTATAAACAATATTTTCATAATTTATTAAATTATAATTAATTCCATCCATTGAAATGACTAGGGTACAACTATCATATTAAAAAATAAAATTATTAGTATATTATTTTCCTATAATTATGGGAATTGCATACTATAAATCATCAAGGTAAATTGATGTTTCATGAAATTCATGATAAATATGGTGTTTCATGTGATTCAAACATAACTATGTAATGAATTTAACATATTATATTATAAATTTATCTTAATTTTAATGAATATATTTCATAAAATCTCGGGAGTTTAAATTCGATGCATTGAGGGTATATATAATTATGATCCCCACTATTAAACTAACAATTTATAATTAATTCACCATAATATAGAACATGTCCTTTTATAAAATTAAATAAGGAGTATTTGGTTAAATAAAAACATGGATGTATATATAACGAATAATATGTAATATCATTAAAATATAAACATACATTATTAGACAACAATCATAAAAAATGTCAATAATTTTCCTTGTATTAATAATTATATAACATCATCACCACCCATCTACATAAATATGTTGGTTGGTCATACTATACAAATTAAACTTAACAATTATCTTTTATATTGGAATAAAAATATATAATATACCCAAAATTTTCCATATGTGAATAAAATGGATAACATGATCATAACCCACACAGATAAAGAAGGTGGTTGGTCAAGAAATACATAATTGTTTTCCAAAAAATATCCATATTGGAATAATAGTATACTGAATGAAAAAAAAATCATCTTGTTAATAGAATAACATGCATTCTAGGTGGACATAACCGAATCTAAATTATATAAAATATGGATTTGTCAATGTATAGATAAATGATTGTACATATAATTTAGTACATTAATTATATGCTTATAATACTTCTATATAAAGAATGTTTATTGTTATAAATGAAAAAAACCAGTTTGTGAAAGGAAATATTGAAGGATATTGACATGGATAAAATACATTCATGAAAAATAATGATTGAAAAATACCACCTAATAGCGGATCAAGAATTAGATTATATTGTAATGTGAGATCATTCCCACAAAATATAAATATATATTAGAGTATAAATAGTGAAACATAAACTATATTATAAAAAATCATTCTAAATATTAAAATGGAAATCTACGTGAAAGCATACATGATATCTTAAAGAAATATTAACATTGATGTAAAAGTTGAAGTAACAGGTAACATAAAAAAGTCTTTTTCAGGAGATGAAGTGAAACAATATTAAAAAAATATATTTTTTAAAAATAATATTCAGTATTATGGCCTTTATAAGACATTAGGTTCATCTTTTAGATGTATGGAGAGAATGATAAACCATATGAAATTGAAACGAAAAATCCTTTTTAATAAATTGAAAACATACATTTTTATAATTTTCTTTGTAAAAAGAGTGAAACAAATATATATTTTATATTAAAATCTTTTTCTTTAAAAGGGTTATAAAATACCATAAAATAAAATATTATTGAGGGAGGATGTAGTAATTGAATAATACTGTTAAAGATAAAACCTTATCAGGAAAATAATTGAAAATTGAGTTACCAATATCCCTTAATAGAAACATACCCAATAAAGAATGAAACATTTGAAAAGAGATTTATGTGGTAAATGTTCATGAAGTTATATAATACCTCATAATATAATAAACTATAAGAAATTACCCATCTTTTATGAAATACGTTCAAATAACAATCGTAACTCAATAAAAAAAGTAAAGTTACCAAAATATTTTCTACCAGGGAAACAAATGAATCAATAAGAACATAAATATGGGAATATAGTTTAGATATTAGATATCATAAAATAAAAATATTATTATAAAAATAATTCCATGGGTAGGAAATACACAATACAAATAAAACATGTGGAATAATTTGTATTATGTCTTAATGAATCGGAATTGAGACCAACAAAACTTGTATGACTTTAGAAATTTTTTGATCAAAACTTATTGAAATAGAGGGATTTTAATTAAACAAAAAAATACCATTATTAAAATATTATTCAATATATTAAATCTCAAAAATATATTATATACTCTTTTTAAATGAAATTTGGAGCATAATACCAAACATGTCTCAAAGAGAAGAATTTGTTATGAAATACCTTACCTATGTTCAAATTAATTCTTCACATGTTACAAATTTATTGAATAATTATATTCATATCATTAAATATATACCCAAGAACCTTATTCATAACAATAAACATTCATAATCAAAATTTATAATCATTATATATATATTAGCCTTTAGCTATTTTTTACACAATGTTTAATTAATATTTATTGGTATGAAGTGGTTTCATAAATTTAAATTTTGTATATATTCTTTATAAATATTTAATCTATATTATATTTTAATTTAAATTAATTTATGTTAAAATATATTTTATAAAGCTATAAAGTCATCTAAATTTAGTTTTGGTTATGAACCATGAAGATGAAATTGATGATGATCATGTTTCATACATTCTTAATGAAAAAAATGTGTTTTCATAATTAATGATTCAAATCATGATATAAACCCACCAGATCCAAAAAACATAACATTATTTATATATTTATATCATATTATAATATTAAATAAGTTCTCATAGTCATCCATGACATAATTGTATAGTATCATTCATATAGGTTGTTAAACCAAACGATTCAGGAAACTACTATGATTAAGGGATCATTATGAGTTAGTTTAGTTTTAATATAATTAAACTAGAAGAATAATGAGAATATTTATTTTTCATTAGTGTGATATATCATATTTTTTAAAAAGTAAAATAGAATATAATTTTTATAGAGTTATTATATGAATGAAGAAATTGTTTTCTTCTAATTATTCTTGTATTAAATGGTTGAATAAAAAATATTTGTTTATCATATCCTTAATAGGATAATAATGTTTAACACAATATCCATAATTATTTTATATACATATTATTAACTCATTAAACCATTCTAGTAAACAAAAATTATTAGTTGGGATGAAAAATGAATTTCATTGTTCATGGTTGCCGTAGTTCAAACATATTCACAAATGATGATTTTGTTTTTCTTAATGGATGGTATAGATGAATACATAATCATAATAACATTTATATAGTAATATTAAATTTTATAAATGATATTAATATCATAATATTAGTATTACTAGAATAAATTTTAATGAGGATAAATATGATGAAACATTAAGTAGTTGATAATACTCTTGTCGAGTACTTGAATTTGCCTTCGAATTATCCATGAAAATGAAGGTATTCTGATAAATAATGGTGAACTGATTCATTTGAATGGTTTGTATAGTTCTAGGAGGATCAAAGTGGTATAGTTTAAAAGAATAATTCTAAAGGAATGTATGTTATGATATTTAGAAATTGTTACCTTTTTATAAGTGAAGAGAATGGTGATTTTGGAAGCACCTTTAACATTTTAAATAATGTGATGTTAATAAGGTAAATGGATTAAAAATTGAAAAAATAAAAGGGTAAAGTGATAATGGGATGAAAATCACCCCAAAAACTCATTTGGGAGGAAAATTTTAGTTTTTTATTTATTTTATTTTTAACTTTTAACCTTTCTGCAAAATTTTCTTTTACTATTATATTATATTTTTATCCTTACTAAATAATATCAATGAAAAATTAACAAAGAACTCTTTAATTAATTTGTACCATCTTATTTTAAAATTCAAAAGTAATTTTATGAAATTAAATTTCTTATGGTTTTGAAATTTTAATTTTATTATTAGCACACATAATGTGTAAAAATAGTTTTTAGAAACATAAATGTGTTTTTAAGAATAAAATTCATTTGTATTTCATAGTTCTTAAACTTATAAATTCACATTACATATTTAATTTGATATAAATAAAATAGAATTTATAATTATTTCCTTAAAATCCAAAACCAAATATCAACTTGAAAATACATGATTCATAAAAAATAAGGAAAATAATTTTCTAATAATCTAACAGTTTAATTTTTCTCTAAAAATATTGGAAATAGATTTTATTATAATAAAGAATTTATTAGAATTTGTAATTTTATTCCATAGAAACGTATTTTATTTATTTTTTTAAATATTTTAGTTTACCCTCTTGTGATGATAAAATTTATAAATTTATTACTTTCTCAAATACATTATTTTTCAACTAAAATACAACGTTTTTGGAAAAATAACAAAATTTCATATTAGGCTTATATTATTATCTCTATCCCAAAATACATTCCATATTTTAATATTCAACTTCCAATTTTTATAAATTCAAATTTTTGATAAAAAAATAAAATATAATGAAATAAGTTTTATTGGAAAATAACATTTTCAAATAATAACTATTATTGTTCTTATTTTATATAATTTTGCAACAGAATTAGTGTCAATATCCTAGTAATATCAAAAAGTATTCATCATTATTAATCATATGTTTCTTGATATATAAAATCATTTCACATCAAAATTGATGTTTTAGAAATTTTTTTCTCAATAAAGATTGATCATAGAAGTAATTTTAAGTAAACTTATCAAATTTCACCAATATTAAAGTATTCATTATTCTATTTATAAAAATATTTCATAAATACGTTACTCTAATTCATTCAAACTAATTTAAAGAATATTTTTTAATATTTATACATAAATGTTTTTATTTTATCCTAATATATCATAGTTCCTTTTAATATTGATGTTGTGTGTGGATCAAGTTATTAAACATCATAAATTATTAAAAAATAATATATTAGGATCATAGGGTGGTAAATTCTTCCTCGAAAACAAATTTAATCTTAGTAATTTTTATTATTACTCATTAAAGATTGTGGGTTGTAGTATTCAGAACATATTCATCATTTGGGGTATAACCTCAAATATGAAATATACTATACTCTCTTATGCTATATCAAGTTATATATCTTTTTAGAAACAATTTTATTGTTTTTTATTATCATACATAAAAGTATGTACACACCATAATCATATATTCTCCATAACATACTTTTCCCAAAACAATTTGAATCTCCATGTCTATTTACAATAGTGTTGTTATATATTTCTCCCAAAACATAACTCTATCTATATCCCAAAAAGGGTTTCATCCAATAGTTTATAAGGAAAGACACTAGTAAATATATATATCATAGTCCCATAAAAGAGTTAAATATGGAAAAACATATCAGGGATCACTTTTTTATTAAATAAATATTCAATTCCAAGGCTATCAATTTTATCTTACTCACTTTTAATAAATGTAATGTAACCCTTACTACCTCAATATGAATATTATTTAAAACCTAATATTTATACATGCCCCACTCAAACATTCATTAATTATTTTTTAAAAAATAAAACATTCATATAAAATAACATTTTAAGGTTATTGTTAGGATTTCATATTTTTTTACAAACATTAAAGGAGGAACTATTGATGAGAAATCCTTAGATACTTCACATATTCCTAAAAAGATTTAGAATATATCAGAATATCATTGATAAATATCAATCACATATGAAAGGGAATAAGATTATCAGAATTTAATTTTTATTCAGTTATCAACATCACTTCCTCTAGTAAAATAAGGAAACTACGATTTTTTAATCATAACAAGCATATAATCAAATTATCATCCATTAAACTATTTCTCTATATTAAGTTATAAAACGTAGTGTTTTATAGATACATACAATTATTAGATTCATTTTTTTGATTTTTTACAACCAAATACTAAAACCAAAATTCTTATGATAATATCCAAAATATTTACACGAAAATTAAAACATGAATTTTTCTTACATTTTAACACCTTTTATTTTAACATATGATGCTTTCAGATAATATTGTGACTCTTTCCAGTCTTTCATTAGTAATACATGTTAGTTTTTTATTAGGTTCTCTAACCTAATAAATTAACCAAATTTACAAATCCTTTATAATGGTTTATAAAGTGAGTGTATTTATCCAAATCATATTCCCTGATAGTGTAAAACTAGATGTGCAGTTATGCCTTTTTATTGTGCACTATGTGATGGTAGAGTAAATATCCAATCCATACTTTTTGAGTTATTACCCATAGGTAAACATTTCTAGAGCCTGCATCAATTATTAGTGTCTAAGTAAGGATATAATTTCCTCATGAACAACACAATCAATACATAACCGATGATTCATGATGTTATATTATACTTAGATTTCCCGATTAGAAGTATCACTAGGGGTTTAACTAGTGTTATATTATCTTGATATCCAAAAAAATGCGCTTTATTACCTTAATATTGACTCATATACTATCCCAAAGGGTTATCTATAACTTTTATATTTTGATAAAAAATAACCAATCACCACAAAATTATAATTAAAAAACATCCTAATCTCCAAATTTATATAAATCATTCACTTGATACCATATATGACTCTATAGATCCACAATCTCAAATATTATGGAATAAACACATAATTTACAAATTTCTTTTGAGGCCAACTATAGATTATGAGACATAATTATCCCATAAATTAAATGACATAAAGAAGACATGTCCTTGAATAAATTTGATGGACCTTTTATATTTATATATTTAACAAATTTTGATAAAACATGAACTAAAAAACCAATGCATTTATCAATAGATTGATACTCGTCAATATATAAGAAACTACATATTCCATAGTTAGTCTTTAGTATCGCCCAAAAAATATCCACAAAGGATATCCTATTGGAAATAACATGTATAATACATTACTTTAAAACATGAGGAATTAAAAAAAAAATAAGAATGTGTGTGCCTAAAAGATCATTAAGGTAGTAATGTAAATGAAACTATCAAAACATAAGTGTGATATACATAAAATTTTAGAAATAAATAATCCGAAAATTTTCATATACAACTAAAACTAAGAGAATTATATCTCCATGAAAATAAATGAAAACATAGATATCAATAATTATTAATCTCTTATTGATGGAATCCAAGATGTTGGGAATCAAAACCATGATATAAAGGCCTCGTTACACGAGACTATACTTATATGGGGAGAGAAATACACTAGAGCACAAGTTGTTTCATAGCATGAGACATGCTGATGTATTTAGGGACTATAGAATTATTTTCCCAAAATGTAACCTGATTAAGACCAAATTAATCACCATAAGAGTCAACAAGACCTTTCATATCATTCTCTAAGGAACCATTTAATGAATAAATTCTTGGATATCCTTATATTGAATAATATTGAATATTGATACATGAAGAACCTATGTCAGTAGTCAAAAATATTCATGAATGTAAATATGTTACCTAAATAAAATTAAGGGATAAAAAAATCATAAATCATCCTTCAAAAGAAGGTGAATGGTCAAATAATACATAAAAAACTTTCTAATAACTATTATCAATTAAATAACAATATATGTTATAGCAATAATATTGATAATCTCAAAATAGGGATAACATGATTATAATCCATCTATAGAAAGAATGCGAATGGCCAACAACACATAGTCAACTTTTGAATCATTATCCTTTTTGGAATAAAAATATAAACAACACAGATAATTCTCCTCATGTTAATATAATAACATATTTTCTTAGAGAACATTATCCAATATAAATTATACAAAATGTGAATTTCACAGTGTATTGAAAAATTTGTATAAAAATAAGCCAACATTGATATAACCTAATCATAACCCATATGGAGAAAGTAATATGATGGTTTCAAATAAAAATAATCACCTAAAAAATGGAAAAAATTATTCTTACATGGATTAAAAACATACTTCCAAATGAATTCTTGATAATACAGCTAAATTGTGGATTGGGAATTGGATTGTTTATTACTTTGAGTTCATTCCCCCCAAAAATATATATATCAAAGTATATACAGTGAAAATTAATCACTTTTAGATTAAATCCCATTGAAAATTAAAAGGTTAATGATAGTGAAAAAATAAAGGATATTTTAAAAATTTGACATTTACATAAAAGATGATGTTATATATAAGGCCCCGGCCTTAACCTTACTTAATATTGAATTAAATGAATAATTCACATTTAGGATGTTTTCAGGTTTAGAGTTTTAGAGAATTAGGTCATAACCATTACATCTCAAAAGATTACAAAGTAGACACTTCTACTAAGTTTCCATAAAATAAAATAAAACACTTAAAAAGAAACATGTCTAGTTCCATGTTTTAGATATCATGTCTTTCCTTGATCCCATCCTTGACCCTATTCATATTTAAGTCATGTGGAAAACATTTCAAAAACATGGGATGTGCATAAAAAGCCCAGTAAGGGATACACAAAGAAGGAAAACTGTTATTTTTTCAAAACAACAAGTAACCCATGAATACTTTACCAAAGTAATACTTTTCACCTTTATGAAGTAGTAAAAACTCTTAACTGACAAAAAGACCATTACTTACCCTTTTGTATCCAAAATATTACCATAAAACCCATATAAAGAACACATAACATATAAAGGTAACTTGGGACATAAACATACTTAAATGGAATAACCATACGGTCGACTTCCACATATACTTAATGGAATAACCATATGGCCAACTTCCATACCCAATGCATTAGAGGTTATAACGTAACCACCTGTCCTGGTATTCACGGCACCACCTGTCATATGGTTTATCACGTAACCACCTGTCAAATGTCCAAGTACAGTCATTACACATAAAATATAGAAAATATAAACATTTCAATAAAAACATTTCATTTTCAATCACAATAAGTTATTCCAAGATATTGAATTAATCAATCCATTTTAAAAAATCATTTAAAATAGATTTTCGAATCAATGTGTCCCATACCACTTTGAAGCTTTTAATGGAATTATAATTTTAAAAAATTAATTTTCATATAAATAAATACTGAAAACCATTTTGAAAACATGGACATTAAAGATAAAGATTTAGAATAATGAATCTTTAAAACATTTAAAACGATATTTTTGTTAAAGAGTTTTTAACAAAATGAGAGACTCTTGAATAAAAATAATTGCGGAATAACATTTAATACGAACATTATAATATCATGATAATTAATGGATTCATGATATAATATGTCAAAGGAGAGTATACCCACGATATAACAGTGAATTGGTGCATAACAACAATGAAGTTTCAATGGAAATGTAAATTGAGATGAAATCCATTATAAAGATGGTATCCTCAAATTAAGGATAAATCTATCACATAATTATGTGTGAGAAATTTAAATACACCCAATATAAGTGGATATTAAGTGTGAAACAATTAGTGGTCATTCACACGTAATCTTGGAAAAACAAAACCAATGACATAGATATTTAACTCAATGAAATGAGATTGAGTTATGCTTTCCCATATAAGTTCGTAAGAATTTATCAATGAGATGATTATGTGTAGAAATAGTATATCCACACAAACTTTTGTGGAAATTACAACATAGAGATTCCACAAATAATCTTGGCATAATAAAATCAATAAGTAGAGGTTTAACCCAAAGAATTGGAAGTGGGTTAAGAAGTTCCCTTACAGAAATCCGACAGCCTAACAACGTCACTTTAAAATTCATAAAATGAGTTGATGAGAGAGAAAATGGTATCTCATAACTTGGACATAAAATTTACATAAATAAGGATATATAAGAACATATCCCAACATAATAGTATGTGAATTAAAAAACATAACAAAAGAAGTCTTTTAAAAAGAGGAGGGTGAAAGGTCCCCTTACCGAGTTAGGTAACTTTCGAAACGTACACCCCAGGAAAGAAGGGTCATATAATGAAGATGTAAATACCCATAAATGAAATTATACTACACAAAGTGTATAATAATGGATAGTACATACACCACTCAAGGGAAATCCTTTTAGATAAAAGAACACATGGGAAGACATTACCTTTAAATCGGGTAACTCTTTTATACTTGAGCTCAATGGCTTCCTTGGAAAGGATTATTCCCAAAGGTGAGGATTCAATTATGAAGAGAGGGATCTTGAGAGATTAAATGGGCAGGGGTTGTCCGAGCCAAAGGCTTGAGAGGTGTGGGTAAGGTTGTAGAGGTGGGGGCCTTTTATAAGAGGAGAGGAGGGGCACTCTTGGAAAGTTATAAACCTTTACTTTATTATAAAATGCTTTTCGGATTTTAAAGGTCCCAAAATTATATATTTCTAGGATAAGGTGATAAGAGTTCTAAATCCACCCATCCAATAGGTTTTTTACAAGTTTAGTTATTAGATTTTACCTTATCTTTTCATTTTATTTAAATCGTTAAATAATGAGGTAATCGCTGCATCATCATGGTGTCATAAATAATTTAATTTATTTAATGTCTAAAAAATATAAAACAAATATCATGATGTAGGAAATATTTTTATATTTCTAATGAATATTTAATGTTAAAAATATTACTTGTATAACCCCATGTAATTTTTTTTAGTAAAACAACACATGTTTGTGACATTTTAATTTTAACATTAAATAAAAAGTTATTAATGTCATTTTCCAAACAAAGTGGCTCCATGGGGTCCCCAAGTTGACCCATGGATTTTCATGGTCGGCCATGACTCATCCAATAAGGGTAGGACATGTGTCAAGGCCATTTCATATTATTAAAACATTATTTTTTCCTTAATTTACACTAATTACCTCTAATCGCGATTAAAAACTTAAAAGTCACTATTCACCAAAAAATTATTTTAATCCCATTGAACCACATTTTACATCATAATGACAACCATTTATGTCAAATTTTTGAAAATAAAATCACAGAAGTGGTAAAGTTTCATTTAAACGAAAAATCAGTTTTTAAACTACCACTTAGTGGTTTCACTATTCATCTAAAATTGATGTTTTTCATAAAAATACAAAAAAATCACCCTAAGGTATATTTAATATTACGAATTCCAAAATTATGCCTATTTTACAAAATTGAAAACATATAAGTTGCATTAATTAATTTAATAATTAATTCCCGCTGTCAAAACAAATAGCGTGTTTTTAAGAAACAATATCTATTAAAAGATTGACACTAGTTTATGTCCAATTTCAAAGTGAAATTAATTCCAATGACCACTATTAGTTTAAATGGTAAAATTATATTATAATTTCACTTTAAAATCTATTCAAAAGATAATCTAATCATATAAATAAGTTAGATTAAAAAGGGGTTTTGAATTAAAATACAACATTTTTCACTATTCAATTAAAAATGAACTTTATCAGAAATATACCAAAAATTTACACAAAGTAAATTTTTATGTTCCGATTCTAAAGAAGAATTTTATTTTTTCAAATATAACACATAAAATTTTCAAAAAGTGGATTTAAAAGAGATTCTCCATCAAAAGGCAGTTAATCGACTTTTTAAAGAATATTAGAAAGCTTACGCTTAAAATTGGATTCATTCACATTTTCAATCCTCTAACATTTATTGTAAAAAGTATAAATATTTGAAAAACATATATAATAATTTTTTAGTTAGTTCTGTTCTTTCCCACCATTACAATGACTAGGTGTTAGCTACCATTTAAAATAATATTATTTTATTATTAGAGTGCAACGTAAGATTTCAAAGGAACTCGTTGTCGCGTATTGGGTACGCCATCGAGCATAGTGTTACATTTAAAGTAATATTAATAATTTTTGCACAAATAGGGATAAATATAAAAATGTCATATTCTTTATTTACCTGGGGTGTTACATTATAGGTAACTTCCTATGTAATTTTCAAATGTTAAAGTGAATACCCTTTCAAAATGTTTATTTTTTCTAAAACAATATTCAATAATTAGTCCTTTAAAATAAATAAGGATTATCTTTGTCAAAATTTTGAAGAGGATGGATAAATAAATGAATGTTAAAGAAAAAATATTATTTAATATATTGAAAAATATAATTTTCAAATTTCTCATTGTAAAAAGAGTAATAAAATGTTATTTATATTAAAACATTATTTTATAAAAGGGAATTACAAAATTCCATATAATAAAATATTAGTATTGAAGGACCAAATCATGGAAGAGAAATGTTTAAGATAAAACATTATAACTCGAATAAATAATATTGGAGTTATCAATATCCCTTATGGGAAACATACTCCATGAAGCACGAAACACTTGAAAGGTGGTTTATCTAGTGATTTTTTTAAAAAAATTATAGAATACAACATAACACCATAAAATGGTATATTTTCATAACTTAAATGAATTATTTTCAAGATAATGATCATAACTAAATAAATGAAAGTTGAGTTACAACGAATTCTTACTGATGGGAAACAACTAAATCAATTTAAAATTGAATAAGGGAAGATAATTTGGATAGTAAATCCCATTAAATACACATTTTATGACAATTATATATACATGGGTAGATAATATACCAAAAAAATAAATGATGTATCATAAGAAATTTTATTTCTCAATGAATTGGAATTAACACAAATAAAAACCTTATTACTTTAGAGACTTCTGAATCAAAACCCCTTAAACGAGAGGGATTTAAATTAAACATTAAATATCATAATTAAAATATAATTTATTATATTATATCACAAATATGATATATTTAGACCACATAAATGAAACTAGGTTCATCATACCATTTGTGTCTAAAATAGAGGAATTTGAGACAAAACCCCTTTTATCAATCTACATTCATCAGAACTTGCACAAAATGTAGTGAATAGTTAAATTAATTTGATTAAATGAATACCCAAGAAAATTATTCATAATTTTAAGGATTTATAATCCTAATTTAATATAAATAACCCAACTCTAGTAACTCAATGCTGGGTGTTACACTATTACATTGGCATAAGATATAAGGAATCACATCCTGGAGGACTGAAATTTTTAGTAGTCTTGCTAAACTAGATACATATATGAAATTCACATTACATTTTAAAAAATTAAATACAAATTTTTTTTCTTTTATAATTATATTATTCCTTTAGTGTATCACATCATGTCAATCATGAAACACTTTTTAGTATCCTGGGGAGTGTAAAACATAAGGAATGGGTGAGCTCATAGTATCTATAAACAATAGCATACAATGAAGGATATCCAGAATAAATACGAATAATTAATATTACAAGGAAAATCATTTAAAAACATTCCATTTAATCAAAAAACTGAGCATAATATAAAAGAAATAAATAATGATTAAATAAAACCATATAAATAATCACAAGAGCTTGAAACATTTCCATGGATATTTTTAACAAATCCAGAAAAATCCTACGAATTAATAACATAAATCTTAATGAGGGAATTAATAATTTTTGACATATTAAATATAATATTAAGACCTTTATCATGTCAATTTATATGTGTGTTAGAAAACCCATCCAATTTGGCCGACTAATTTGTCTCATGAGACTATTGAAGCATCGATGGACTATCAATAACTGGGCTCCACTTATAACATACTAAGACTAATGTATTACTTATAGTAAAGGGGTGAAACATAGTCAAAATAATAATTCAAATTTAAAAAATAACATGTTAAATGTTAATATTTACCCTAACAAAATAACCATCCTCATAAAATATCCAGAGTAATATAGTGAATTGTAATAAAATTGTACATCCTTGGTCAAAATAATCATAAACCCTTCAATAAAATAATAAGTATGACATAAATACAGAATATCTCTATTGGATCATAAATAAAATAATGTTATGAGTTCATTTATTTATATAAATTCAATAAAATGATATTAAAAATATTTTGGAGAAAAATAACATGTTCACTTTAAAAATATTGTTAATACTAAAAGTTCAAAAAATATTTTGAAAAAAATATTCACTTAAAATGATCTTTGAAAAATATAAAAGAATGTTTATAAAATTTGTTGGTCATGATTGGTTGAAATTTTGTACATGTCGGGTATGTTAAAACAAAGATTCCATTCACATTTTTGGTAAAATCAAAACGTACTTATTTGTAAAATTACATGAATATTCCTTTTATAACATTTGATAATAAGTAAAACACGGGTAAAAAAATTTCCTAAATAATTTTGATAATTTAAAAAAAATCAAACATTTTGAGAAAATATAGTTTAGGATGAAAATGTTTTTTTTTGACCGAAGAGGGAAATTAATTTGAATTTTCTTCAAACCATTTTATCAATCATTTAAAATAAAAATTATAGGAAAATAATTCTATTACTAGAAAAATTTTATAAATAACCATATGATAAAAAATATTTTTTTTCAAGATATTAATATCAAATAATTTTTCTACGGGAGAAATAAATATAAACAATCCCGAATAATGAAGGGATTTTGAAACAAATTGTTACCCCTTTGGTAACTTCTAAATGGTAAGCCGCATAAAACAAATAATAGTCAAATGAAACTTTAAATTCCATGAATTAAAATATATTTATGATATAACATATCAAATTGTAATTAAATAAAATGAAAAAAATAAATAAGTGGTGAATATGGACTATATCACACTGAAGTAATTGTGAGATGAGAAATCATTACCTTAGGTTTAACATCTTTTGTATGTGTCTAAACCTCAAATGTAATAAATATAGGTTTATTATACATATATTGATGGTACATAACAATCTATATAATACCATATATGATTTACTTATTGTCTTTTATTACTCATTTATTAAAAATACTTGTTGAAATCACTATTTTGGGTGATAATTGTTTCATTTTCCATATTTGTTTTAGTTCAGTAATTTTGTCCTTTAATTTGATCATGGTTACATAATATAAATAAGATTAAATTATTTAAATATAATATATAATCAATTTATATGTTTTTATTTTAATATATTAATATTATATTAAGAAAATGGATTACACTACTTACGGAGATGGTTGGTTGTATGTATGTATGAACGTTGTTTCCATTTTAGTCGTCAGATAGAATGAAAAGACAATTAATATTAATTGAACATTATTGAATCATTATTATGTCATATAATGAATATATATTAATTAAATATGTATTTTTCACTATCCATGTTTAAATAAAATGAAAAATAATTCATAGCACTATGTGGATGTTGTAGCCTACACGTATGCACGAGCAACATTATTGTTTTCCAACTGATTTGAAGATAAGAAGTTGTATATAACATACTATTTAAAGAAATATCTTAATATAATAAATACTACATATACCAATTAACATTAATCTTACTACCCTTCATGTAAATCATATGTGAGAAATAAATAACATCTCTTCTTGAGGTGATATTCCTCCGTGAACACGAGGGACATTATTATATCCCCCACATAATGGAAAGTAAGAAGGTATATGTTATATAATAACTCTATAAGTATAAAATATCATAAATATCATATAAATATGTTAAATCCATAATTATATGTATAAATTAATGGTGTTAAGGAAAAACAAATTACATTAGTTCCCGAGGTGGTATGTTTTCATACACACAATTGATAGTTTCATTTCCCATTTGATTGAAGTGGGGATGAATATGGTTTATTTCATTCTTATAAAAACATATCAGTATATATTAGATAATTTATATTTTATATTATCAATGTTTAATTTGTTTTTAAGGAGTTGGAACAAAAATAAAAAAAATTCAATTTTTATGAATTTTACATCTTTTTCAGAGAGGCATTAAGGTTTATACCAAATGCCTTACTAGGATGTATTACTAAAAAACTATGAAATATATTACTTCTATATGTAATTAATGAATATATTTGGGTAGTAATTGTTTGAAAAATGGTTTTTTGATTTTTTATTAGGGGAGGAGTGGTGTGGCCTTTTATAATTGGGGAGAGGATACACATTGAATTTTTGAAATGATAAAGTGATACCCACATTTTTCTTATTAATAAGGCATAAAAATGTGTAATTATAAAAATTTATAGTTTATAATTTCTAAATATTTACATAAAATATAAAATCTACTATTTTAGGTTATTTATAATCTGTATTTTATTAATACGACTGACAATAATTTTTTTTACCTTAACTATGAAATTATTTTTTGTCAAAAATTATGTTTGAAGTATTATATAATATAAATTATAATTATTTTAAATAATTTATCCATTAAACCAACTTCAATTCATATAGGTTGTTTAATTCAATTTAAAATTAAACCCTAGACCAGAAGAAAGATTAGTTTTCCAAAGAAAAATCTTCATAAGTTTAGAATATTTTAATTTTAAAATTCAATATGATATTGATTCCAGGGACCAAATTCCGTAAAATTTCATTATATTTTAAATAATTTTTTTTAAAACTTATTTAAAATATATTTTAACATTGTAAATAATCTAAATGAAAATGTAGTATTCAACAAAAAATCGTAATTTTTACCATTAATCATAAAATTAATATTTTTTAAAAATTATCAAGAATTCACCGAAAGATAAATTTCACATTTAGATTTTAAAATTTTAATTCAATTTCTCAAATAAATATTCCAAAATTCATAGATAATAATTTTAAATTATGACTTAAATGTGAGACTAGACCGCCTTTTAGAAAAATACAATTTTTTCAGAAAGTATTTCTTTTTCTCTTTCAAATGGCTCTTATTTTATTTATAATCAATAGATATCCATTGAATTTATTTTACTCATTTTTAAACCATATAATTTTCATAATTTATATATTTATATTGATTAACACCTTCTTTGGGGCTTGGTTATAATTTCCATGTTGAAATTATAATATTTTAATAAAGTATCATGTTTCATTTAAAATAGGTGTTGCGTGTTACGCAAGCTATCAAAAAAATTATATTTATTTAAAAATAAATATATTTTAAAATATTGGGGTGCTAAATTCTCATCTAATCAGTATATTTATTTCATATTTTCTATCAATTATTATGTTCCTATTTTAAAATCCATGTGTGTTACATTTATAATCATTATATATATATATATATATGTAAGCAATTGTTTACCAATTTTCAACACGAGGTGTAAGTAATATTTAATTCCTTGAAATAGTTTTGTAAAATTAATGTTGGAATCTATTATTTTTACAAATTAAATCACTAGTAAATCATGTAATTTATTTTAATATATTTTCCAAATTTTTTTATAAGGTTATAATTTCATTTCAATTTTTTTGGTTACAAACCATGACGATGAAATCAGTGATGATCGGGTTTCAGTGATTCTAAATAAATTATTTTTGTTTTCCTAATTAATGAGTTAATTGTTGATATAACCTTTCTAGAACAAATTACTCATTATTTTCATATTTATTGTATATTTTACAAGTAAATATTTTCTTATATCCATCCATGAAATAAACTTATAATATTTTTCATGTAGGTTGTTAAACCAACCCAAACATGAACCTACAATGATTAATCCTTGATTATGAGATGGTTTAAATGTAATATAATTATAATAGAAAAATAATGATCCTATTTAGTGTTTAATATTATGATAAATAATAATTATATGGAATTATAAATAGAATATCATTCATATAACTTTGTTATATAGAAAGAAGATATCAATATCCTCTTAGTTTTCTCATTTTAACCATTTGTATTAATGATAATTGTTTATTAAACATGAAATTAGCAGTTTATCATATTTTTTATACCAGAAACAAAATTATTTCATAAGAATCATATTTTCTCATTAAACCATTATAGGAACCATAATTTATGGGTAGTGATGAAAATTTAATTTTGTTTCTCGTGATGGTGGTAGTGTGCACGCACGAATGAAAAATGACTTTATTTTTTTCAATAAATGGGATACATGAATAAAAGATTATAATACAATTAATATAATAACATTAATATTTATAAATTATACCTATATAATTATATATGTATAGATATAATAGATTTGAATGAAGACAATTAAGATGAAAAGATAATTAGTTCATAACACTCAGGTCGAGTACATGAAAGTCCTATAGAATTATCCTTGGAATTGATGGTCTTATGATAAATAATGGTAAAAAAATATTTTTATCATAAGAGAAAGTTATATTAGTGTAATATTAGTGGATTAATGGGATATATTCACAGGTATGGTTAGTGTTGAAGTTGACGAAGTGATAGCTTTTTATAAGTGAATAGAATGACCCTTTTGGAACCAGCTTTAAAATTTTCAATAATGTGATGTTACTATTAAAATGTCAATGCCTTAAAAATGAAAAAATGGATGGAAATGTCAGTGGGAGTTTAAAATCACCTTCAACACTAAATTATGATAAAAAATTGAGTGTTTTATGTTTTATTTTTAAATTTTAACATTCTATATAAATTTACTTTTACTATGGTTATTAAATTTTTTTATTATAATTAATATTAATGAAAAAATTAACATTGAATGTAATGATTAATTTTTACCTTATTATATTCAAATTTTTTGAAAAATTTATCAAATTAAATTTCTAATGTTTTTACTATTGAATTTTATGATTAGATCACACAACGCGTAAAAACATTTTTAGAAAAAAAATGTGATTTTTAGAATAAAAATTATGTGTAAGAAATTATTATTAAAATTATAAATTTACAAGATGTATCTAATTTATTATAAATAAAATAAAATTTAAGAGTTTTTCATAGAAATCAAAAACTAAATCTTAATATTAAAATACATAATTCAAATAAAAGACCATAACTATTTATCTGTTAGACTAAAATTTTAATTTAGTTCTAAAAATGTTATAATTAGAATTAAAAGATCAAATAATATTTTAAAATGCTTAATTTTATTCCTTAGAAACATATTTTATTTTTTAAAATTATTTTTAAACTTATAATCTATGCTTACAAGATGATAAAATCCAAAAAAAGTATAACATTTATAGACCCCATATTTTTGAACTAAAAATATCTCTTTTTGGAAAAAATACAACAAATAATATTAAGATAATAATTTTATTATAAATTCAAAATTATGTCAATATTACGAAATTAATATTGTGATATTTATAAATTTAATTTCTTAATATAGTAAAAATTTATAAGGAAAAACTATTTTTATTAGAAAATGACATTTTCATATATTAACTAATTTTATTATAATTTTATATCATTTAACAAATAAATTTGCATTAAAAAGTAATAAAAATGAAACATAATTTATATTAATTAATTATATGTTTCTTAAAATATAAATCTATATCAGAAAAATGAAAATTTCCTAAAAAAATATTTTATAAATAAAAAATGATATTATTAGTCCTTATAGGTAAACTAATTAAATTTAATTAAAATTAAAAGTAGTATTTATTTTCATTATATATATATTTTATAAATAGTTTATTCCTATTCATTCCCACAAATTTATCTACTAGGTTTTGATAGTAATACATAAAAATTTATAGTTTTTCTTAATATATTTTCATTTCATTTATGTTCTTTGTTTCGTGTGGAGAAAGCTATCAAACACGTTGAATTATTTAAAGGTAATCATATTTTAATATCAAATAATATTTTAGGAAATTTTTCAATGTATTGCTATTTTGAAATTAATCATGACAGACCATGGTAAGTGAATAATATCAATGGATTTGGATTGACAATTACCTAAATATAAAATGCCTATTCATGTATGATGCAGATATTATTCACTTGTTCCATGTAACGTGTACCTCATTTTACTATATTGATAATAATTTTATCCATGTTATGTTGAATGGATAAGTTTTTCATCACTCCGAAATTGGATTCCATGGTCTAAAATATGATCTTGAGACCCCATAAAAGTATTTCATAACATTCCCAATCTTTTCCATTCCATACATCTAACTCTACATTGTTTATTATCCAACCCCACTTTGAAATCACTCTTTCATGACATAACCCACTACGAACGCCCCTATATTTCAATAAGTGGAGTGTTCCACCCTAATCCAACCTATAATAGGATAGGGACTAATGACCAGCACCAAGTAATAATATGACACAAAACCGGTAGCCTTAGCCTAATGCACATGTACAATATGAACACCTTCGCAAAGGATATAACAATAAAGATCTAAAAAGATAAAACTAACTATGTAAATATATATTTCAAGAAAAAATGCTATGATCCACAATTTATAAATAAGTACGGAATCCATAATGAAAAAAGGGAAATATACATACCAAACAACCATTTGGGGAAAACAAATCTAAATAGCTGAGATGAAAATACACCCTAGCAATGGAGCTCTAGATATAAGAATCACTCACTACTGTCACCTCCTAGAACCCCTAAACTCCACTAGAACCATGTCCAAAAAGGTCATTATTGAACTATCCATCATCTTTATAATACATGACACATAAGGTAAAATAATCCCTTGAAGGGGTGGGGATATGCGTACATAGTCAAATGCCTCGAAAACCACGGAGGAATAATAAAAAGATGATTCATCTCAAAACTACATGGTAGGAAGAAAATAATAACCCATATATTCATTAATTAGTGATAACATAGGATTGATAAGATATTTTAACATTTCATAGCCTAACTATTGGTGAATCAGCATGCTTCCCATGAATCAGAAATAACCAAACCAAGGTACATGTTTCAACCATTTGGAACTAGAGTAGGGGTCCTATGACTTGTTGAAGGATATGTATCAGTTAAGGGATCATCTAACTATATTAGAGTACTTTCACCCTATACTATCTGGTAGATGGGGTGTTCCAACACTGAATATATAAGACATAAACCCAATTTTTATGGGGGTATTTTACCCTATTTGGATTTTCTAGGACCTATTCCATTTCTTAAACACAATCTTAGAGGAGAACTAACCATAATTATGCTCTAATAATCACAGTTAACCCTAATCTACATCCTAATGGATTTAAGAAGACTAAAATAATTGTATCACTTTGTTTCACTCCTTTAATGATTGAGAAAATTATATTACCATGTTATATACTGAAAAATTCTAATGTTGGACTACTTACATTCCCTAACCGAGGCCTCTATTAATGAGATACCAAAATCCGATGCGGATTTAAAATTTCATGGAATTTACTATAGGGGTATATAGTTTGTATCCCCTAAAAAATATTCTAGAATGGGGATACCTCCACAATTATTGTAATAGATTGCATGAATTTTGGAACAAGTTGGGTACTTGGTATGTATCACTGCCAATTTTGTCAGGTGAATGTTGATATATACATAATTTATCAAAGGGTAGATAAGATATGGAATAAACCAGATCACTCTCCTTATACATATAGTGAGGCCAAGTGGTGTACCATCAATTATAAAAAAAATGCGGTCTTAATAAACTACGTATTTGTGGCCAAACAACCACCTAGGAATTTAATTCATATATATTCCATGCCAATCATCCTAGGGATACTTGGTATGCATTCTAGGCTATATGAAATTAAATATTTGTCTTCAACTAAAACCTGACAGACTATTCCCTAGGTGATACATGGTATGTGGATTTGAATCGTATGTAGTGTGATCACACCTTTAGGCCCATATTATAATTAAATATTGGATTCACCTCATCTTAACCATCATTTCAACTGATCAAACCAAAAACACCACTAATAGACTCATATGTCTCAATCATGTCTCCAATGGTTGATTTTCATCCATGAATTTTCATAAAACTAATATTAAAATGGTTTGTACTCAAACCTACTTCCTCTGCACACTAATACATAATAGATATTTTATCGATGCACCATTCAGTAATTTTTCATCACCCTTCATCAAATATTCCTAACTTGTTCCTTATTATCATGCCCAAATCCATTGATTGCGTGAAATGGATCTTAATCGATCAGTGATCCCAATATTATTCATGTAACTATGGAACATAATGATAGAGAGGAATAAAAAAACAAAAAATGGAAACTTATAATGATAATAATGACATTGATCATTGGTTACTAGAGTGATAGGATCAGGTCATTCATTGGGAATAGATCTGATGATGATGAATGGTGGAAAGAAGGAATTGAAAAATTATAAATTTTAAGTTAAAATATAGGGAAATTAAATCAATTTGGATTTTTTATTTATTATGTAATTCTAAAATGAAATTCCTTCTTCTAAGTCATGAATAATGGAGAAAAAAAACAAATCCTATCCCCATGATTGGATCATTCGTTGGTGGTGATTGCAACTACAAGGAGTATCTTTGAAATTCCTCAGAGATAAAATTCATCATATCTCTGAAAATATCAATATATCCATCTATAATTATAGAGTTTATAGTGGATAACCATAAATGTAATGCCCCGACCCCAGTTACCCAGAGTCGGTGCATTATTACATAACATTGGAATGGTCACAAAAGATCAAGTCTTGAAAGACCAATTAGTTTAGTAGCCTTGGTAACACTAGATACATTCATAAGTCTTACATTATATCATAAAGTGAAAAACTACAATAAAATAGTCTCCATAGTCCACACTCATATCCCCTTCAGAATATCCCTACAGGTCAGTCATAAAACATTTCTTTACATCCTGGGAAAAATAAAACATAGAAAGGGGTGATCTTAGATGCTCAGTAAGGATAACAATATAGCGGAAACTTTCATAAATAAACATAAACATTTAAGGAAATGTATAACTAAAACAAAATACTTTTAAACATGAACTTCAACATAATATTGAAAAAAATAAAATGAATAAATGCCATTAATTATTCACATTGATATTCTACTAGTGGAATAATCACATTCAATATCAATAACCACTTTCATAGTGCTGGAATGCATAATGCCATACTATCATAACCACGTAGCCAAGGCCTCGTGCCAAGACTACAAATAAGATTTTGTTAAGGCCTCGTGCCAAGACACTAGTTTGTCTCATGAGACCTACCGATGTATCGAGGAGCTATAGCGGGCTCCACCCGTCACTCATTAAGTCCAATACATTCCTCATATGAACTGGTTTAAACATATCATAAACTATAACATAATCGTATCACATAAAACATGCATAAAGGAAACATAACATTTCGACATTTCGACATTTCAATCAAAAGATATAAATACAGCACATTAATATAATAAAATAATTATCAAAACCATTTTCAATACCAAAATAAAAGAAAATTAAAACTTGGTATTTATTTTTCATTTAAAAAAATTTATGGCTTGTAGAGGAAGTCGAAACTCGAATAATGGTCACGGCGGCGGAGAAGTAGTTGTCGCCGCATACGTACGACAAAAAAAATCCCTTTTGTCATTTAGTAAAATGATTCGTTTAAAAAATATTCATTTTGAATAAACATAAAAGTCAAAGGGGTTTATACACCGTATAAAAGAAATCTATGTATAAAACAAAATATGCCTCAATGAAAGGAGATTGAGATGAAGTCCCTTACCACGTGTCTAACTTGACTCGATCATTATTTAACCTCTTTAATAATAAACTAGAGTTAATTTCTACTTTTTTAAGGACCTTTTTCAAGTTAAATATTCCTTTTATATCACTTATTACCATGTTATGAACATTATGTAATTATTTAAGTTAATAACAGTCATTTTGTCGATCTTTGGTACTTGAGTCAAAAATAAAATTCTTATAATTACAAGTTGTTCATGTGGTAAAATATCTATTATATAAAGAATTATATTCATGATGTAGATATCATATATATCATATATATCCAGTATATACAATCATTTATAATATAACATAACATTTATATGTAAGAAATGAAATGCACCGTTCATGGAGATGGTAAGCCGTATATACGCATGAACAATACTTTCATTTCTATTTAGAATTTAATGGAATGAAATCATAATTATATAAAGTTATATTATAATTCCAGTATAATATCATATATAATATCATTTACTCCATCCTTTATATGTCCCACATATGGCATTAACGATTTAAATCAATTTGAGGGGGTGGTAGTCCGCACTTCCTAAAATGAAATTATCGCGTTTACCCATAATATAAATCATAAAGGTATGGAATAAATGAAAAATACAAAGGAATTATGAAAACATAAACATAATATATATCATATATAAATATAGTGTCATCATAATGGCCACCATGAGTGGTGTAAAAGAAGATTGAACAGTCATCGTTTCGTGAGGCAGTAATTCGCCACCCATAGAAACAGTATATTCTTTAACCATTAGACGAAGGTGTGTGTAAGTGTAAATCCAATAATTCACATAAAAATATCCTAGTTTATTTAAGATACTGGTTTTGTTGTAAAATAATGGAATAAAAAATAGTTTAAGGGGTTGAAGAAGCAAAATAAAACAAAAGAACATAAGAGAAGACATTACCTTAAAATTGGGTAACTCTTTTTGATTTGAGCCAAAGGCTTACTTGGTAAGACTTCTTCCCATAAAGAGGCTTCTGGGAGTAAGATAGGGAATTTGTGAGAGTATTTGGGTAGAGGGTGTCTGAGCCAAATGGCTTTTATGGTGTGAATAAGGTGGTAGAGATGGGGGCCTTTTATTAGGGGAGAGGAGGGGCACTCTTGGAAAGTCATGAAATGTTACTTTATTATGAAATGATTTTCAGATTTTAAAGGTCCCAAAATGATATATATCGAGGATAAGGTGATAAGGGTTCGAAATATATCCATCCAATATGTCTTAGAAAAGTATATGTATTATATTTTACCTTACCTTTTCATTTTTTTAAATTGTTCATTAATGAGGTAATCGCTGGATCATCATGGTGTCATAAATAAATTTATTTATTTAAGGCCTAAAAATTATAAAAAAATTACCATGATGTAGTAAATATTCTTAGATTTCCAATAAATATTTATAGTCGAAATTTAACTTATATAACCCCATGTAATAATTATTTTAGTAAAACAACACATGTTTGTGACAATTTTATTTTTACTTTAAATCAAAAGTTATTAATGTCATTTTCTTACCCAAGTGGCTCCATTGGGTCCCCAAGTTGACCCATGGATTGTATTTGTCGTCCATGACTCATAAAATAAGGGTAGGACAAGTTTAAAGGTAATTTCATATTATTATAACATTATATTTACCTTAAATTACACTAATTACCTTTAATAGCGATTAATAAAACAAAAAAGTTACTATTCACCAAAAATTATTTTCATCTCATTGAACCAAATTTTACATACTAATGACAACCATGTATGTCGAATTTTTGAAATTCAATTCAAAAAAGTGGTAAAGTTTCATTTACACAAAAAATTTGTTTTTTAACTACCACTTAGTGGTTTCACTATTCATCAAAAACTGAAGATTCTCATAACAATACCAAAAATTAACCCTAAGCTATATTTGATATTCCTAATTCAAAATTGATTTTTATTTTGAAAAATTCAAAACATAAAAGTTGAATTAATTAATTTAATAATTAATTTAATAATTAATTCCCAATGTCACAACAAATAGCGTGTTTTTAAGAAACAATATATATCAAAAGATTGACAATTGTTTATGTCCAATTTCAAAGTGAAATTAATTATAATGACAACTATTGGATAAAACAGTTAAAATATATTATAATTATAATTTAAAACCACTCAATCGTATAATTTATCACTATAAATTATTTTGATTAAAAATGTTGTTTTTAAGTATTTTTCACTATT
This sequence comes from Viscum album, assembly GCA_963277665.1. Classification (NCBI taxonomy): domain Eukaryota; kingdom Viridiplantae; phylum Streptophyta; class Magnoliopsida; order Santalales; family Viscaceae; genus Viscum; species Viscum album. The sequence continues at coordinate 1,264,737,960 of OY728151.1, read as the reverse complement.
CATCAAAAATTTGAAGTTCTCGAAAAAATACCAAAAAGTTAACATAGGCTAATTTCGATATTATGAATCCAAAAATGAAGTCCATTCTGAAATATAGAATTTATATAATTCCAAAAAGTGGGTATTACTATTCATAATGGATACTTTGATTGGTTGCGGTGTGTTAGAATCTCGAACTTGCGTACAATGCATGTTATTGCATTATTGAAAGAGAAGAGTACCATGGAAGCTTGGGGTGTTACATTCTACCCTCCTTAAATAAATTGCGTCCTCGCAATTTGAAATTTTTCTTTGAAAATAAAAGTTTGAAAGTAGAAAATACTTTTGTGGAAAACCCACATCAGAAATAAGGTTAATAAAATTTAGCCTTAATAAGCGGGACGGGGAAATGAAAAAGTCACCACCAAATTATGATCTCGATTATGAGAACATTGGTGGAAATTAGAGACAAATAATTGGAGGGAAAATGTAAATATTTGTAGGGAGTGATTGAGGTCATCAATCACAAACAAGTGTAAAATTGAGGGCCTCAAAGCCTTTAATCTATGGTGATTCAAAATATCATTAGTTCAACAAAACATAATGTATTAGGATAACACATTTTTTTATATCCCTTTGCTAAAGTTTAAGAATTAATTTATTCATAGAATAAGAGAGAGGTATATATATATATACTTTACAAGTAGATTTTCAATCTTCGACTACTTTCTACCACAAACTCATCTTTCCCTAAAAAATATAATAGAAATCAAAAATATTATATTTAAAATAATCGTACAAGGTTAAAAAATATTAACACATACCATTTAGATTAGGAAAACTATTTTTTAATAGCCAGGGACTTCCTATAAGCTAGTGGTAGGTAATAAAGGCATGTCGCACAATGGTTGTGGGGTCGATTCCTACAGCTTTGTACGACGCGACGGGTTATCCCCCAACCTGCAGGTTTTCCTTTTCCTAAAACTATAGTATTTTAATATTCCAAAAATAATATTCAGAAATGTTTTAACCTGAAACAATACTATCAAAAGTTCAACTTAATCCATTCCAACCTTTATAGTTATCCAAAATACCTCTGTCCAAACTTTCTCTAAAAGGTCTCTAAATTCAAAAATTTATTGTAACATCAGATTCCCCAAACAAAGTAAATTTTCTCTTATTGTCACATACTAAAAATATGATTACCTTCAACATATTATAAACTTAATGAAAAAAAGTACTACAGAACAATCTTTATATATATCACATTATTCTTATAACCATAATATAATCCTTGAGTCTAGAAGCACTAATACATTAATTATTCAACTTCAACTATAGTAACAACATAAGATTGGCCTTGATCCCTTGGCCTTTTGTGAGGTAAGTTTCCCTGACGCTTAGGGAATTAATTTGCATAATGCCCCATTTCTCTACAATTGTAGCATTCAACATTGACAACCTCTTTCTTTCCCTTGCAATCATGAGCCTGGTGACCTTTTTCTCCACATTTATAACAAACTCCCATTCCTTTTAGGCAAGTACCAAGGTGATTCTTCCCACAATTATCGCATAATGGAAAATCCTTCTTTCCCTTTTTCCCTTTATTTTTCTCTTGTTCCACCATTCTCTTCTTCTCTATCTTAACTTTATTGTCATAATATTTACAGAATTCCTTTTCTGTCTTGATATCACATGAGACAATATCTTCGTACGACGAGAAAGATTGTGAGACTAAGGCTCGACCAAGAAATGGTTTTAACCCATCATAGAAATGATCAGTCTTAATTCTTGGGTTATGTATATAATCTGTGGCACACCTCTCTAACCTTGTAAAGTTAGCCTCATACTTTGCGACATTCTCATCCTCCTTTTGTCTTAGACTCAGAAATTTCCTTTCCATATCTACTCGATGGCCACGAGGAAAGTATTTTTCTAATAAAAGCTCTTTGAACTCTTTCCATTCCATATTTGATACTTCATCATCTTCCTTTGTGTTTTGAATCAATGACCACCATTGATCAGTATCTCCAGCGAGGCGGTAAACTGCCATGATAACCTTTTCCCTTTCACTACTCCCCAAGGCATCAAATATTTTCTCTAAGGAATTTATCCATTTACCAGATACTAAGGGATTTGTACTCCCATTGAATGTTGGTGGTTGTTGCCTCATGAAGCGGTCTAGCATTGATCCTCCACGTTGCGGATCAGGGTGTTCCATACGAGTAAGTTTGTTATTCATAACCTGATTGAGTTGTCCTAGTATGGTGATAAGTTGATCGACACCAATTGTATCACTAGCTCCACTATAATTATCTTGAGCAGGAGAGAAATCCCTACATGGAGTGTGTGCATTGATACGGTTTCCATTCCTTCCACTAGGAACCATTTCTAAAAAATGGCATAAACTAGATCAGTTTATGAATCAAAATACATAATCTATACTTGTTAAACACTTAACATAAATGGAACAGTTTATGGATATAATCCATAATCATAAAAATGTTTTCCTTGAGAAAGTATATACTCATAAACTCTTCATAATTGTTTGTAAAGAAAATGAGAATTATCCTAAGTATATCCCCCGGGAGTGTCGTAACCAAGAGTGCAGCAAGGCCCGTTGTCGTGCACTAGTTCCCGTTCGAGTCTAGATCAAAGTTGTGTTTTCGGGTTTTACCCCTAGGTACATCTGTGCAAGAGCCGCCACTACCTTCTCGTATCCAGAAAGGGATGTATTTCTCAGAAAACTCACAAAATATCTATAATACCAAAATTCTAGGATGTTCTTCTATACTAATCCTCAAAGTATATCTTAGGGCTATGTGATCTAATAAGAGTTTTTCTAAATCTAGCTTCCAAGGTTAGTACTAAACAGCCTTTGATACCAACTGTAACACCCCGACCCCAGTTACCCAGAGTCGGTGCATTATTATGTAACATTTTCATGATCACAAAAGATCAAGTCTCGAATGACCGATTAGTTTAGTAGCCTTGGAAACACTAGATACATTCATAAGTCTTACATTACATCATAAAGTGAAAAACTAAAATAACATAGTCTCTATAGTCCACACTCATATCCCCTTTAGACTATCCCTGCAGGTCAGTCATAAAATATTTCGTCACATCCTGGGAAAAATAAAACATAGAAAGGGGCGAGCTCAGATGCTCAGTAAGGATAACAATATAGCAGAAACTTTCATAAATAAACACAAACATTTAAGGCAATGTATAACTAAAACAAATTACTTTTAAACATGAACTTCAACATAATATGGTAAAAATAAATTGAAATAATTCCATTTACTTATTCACATGGATATTCTACTATTGGAATTATCACATGCAATATCAATAACCACTTTCATAGTGACGGAATGCATAATGCCAGATTATCATAACCACGTAGCCAAGGCCTCGTACCAATACTACAAATAAGATTTTGTCTATGCCTCATGCCAAGACACTAGTTTGTCTCATGAGACCTACCAATTCATCTAGGAGCTATAGCGGTCTCCACCCGTCACTTATTAAGTCCAATTCATTTCTCATATGAATATGTTTAAACATATCATAAACCATAACATAATCGTATCACATAAAACATGAATAAAGGAAACATAACATTTCCTCATTTCAATTTCAAGATATCAATACAACACATTGATTAATAAAAAAATTATCAAAACCATTTTCCATTGCAAAATAAAATAAAATTAAAACTGGGTATTTATTTTTCATTTAAAAAAAGTTATGGCTTGTAGAGGAAACCGAAACTCAAATAATGGTCATGGCGGTGGAGAAGTCATTGTCTCCGCATAAGTACGAAAAAAATACCTTTTTTAGTAAAACTCTTCATATAAAAAAGATTCCTTCTGAATAAACGTAAAAGTCAAAGGGGTTTATACACCGTATAAAAAAAAGTTGTGTATAAAATAAAATATGCCTCAATGAAAGTAGATTGAGACGAAGTCCCTTACCTCATGTCCGACTTGCCTTGATCGTTCTATAACCTCATGAATAATAAACTAGAGTTAATTTATACTTGCTTAAGGACCTTTTTCATGTTCATTATTCCTTTTATATCACTTATTACCATGTTATGAACATTATGTAATTATTTATGTTAATAACACTCGTTTTGTCGATCTTTGGTACTTGAGTCAAAAATAAACTTTTTATAATTTCAAGTTGTTCATGTTGTAAAATATCCATTATATCAAGAAATATATTGATGATTTAGATATCATATATATTCAGTATATACATTCATTTATAATATTACATAACATTTAGAGGTAAGAAATTAAATGCACCGTTCATGGAGACGGTAAGCCGTACGTACGCATGAACGCTACTTTAATTTTTATTTCATATTTAATGAAATTAAATCATAATGATATAAAGTTATATTATCATTCCACTATAATATCATATATAATATCATTTAATCCATACTTTATATGTCCCTCATATGGCATTTATGATTCAAATCACTTTGAAGGGGCCGTAGTCCGCACTTCCTAAAATGAAATTATCGCATTTACCCATAAGGGAAATCATAAAAGTATGCCATAAATGAAAAATACAGAAGAATAATGAGAAAATAAACATAATATATAACATATATAAAAATATTTTCATCATAATGTCCACCATGAGAGGTGTTAAAAGAATATTGAACAATCATCGTTTCGTGAGGTAGTAATTCGCCACCCATAGAAAAAGTATGTTCTTTAACCATTAGACGAAGGTGTTTGTATGTTTAAATCAAATAATTCTCATAAAAACATCCTAGTATATTGAGGATACTGGTGTTGTTACAAAATAAAGGGATAAAAAGATTTTAAGGGGTTGGAGAAGCAAAATAAAACAAAAGAACATAAGAGAAGACATTACCTTAAAATCGGGTAACTCTTTTCGATTTGAGCCAAAGGCTTCCTTGGGAATAATTCTTCCCAAATTGAGGCTTCTAGGAGTAATATAGGATAGTTTATAGAGTATTTGGGCAGAGTTTGTCTGAGACAAATGTCTTTGAAGGTGGGAAAAAGGTGGTAGAGGTGGGGCCCTTTTATAAGGGGAGAGGAGGGGCACTCTTGGAAAGTCATGAAATGTTACTTTATTATGAAATGCTTTTCGGATTTTAAAGGTCCCAAAATGATATATTTAGAGGATAAGGTGATAAGGGTTCGAAATATACCATCAAAATTTGTTTTAGACAATTTTAAGTCTTAGATTTTACCTTATCGTTTCATTTTATTTAAATTATTCATTAATGAGGTAATCGTTGCATCATCATGGTGTCATAAATAAATTTATTTATTTAATGCCTAAAAATTATAAAAAATCTCCATAATGTAGTAAATATTATTATCTTTCCAATGAATATTTATAGTCAAATTTTTAACATATATAACCCCATTTAATAATTGTTTTAGTAAAACAACACATGTTTGTGACAATTTTGTTTTTACTTTAAATAAAATGTTATTGATGTCATTTATTACCCATGTGGCTCCATGGGGTCCTCAAGTTGACCCATGGATTGTATTCGTCAGCCATGACTCATCCAATAAGGGTAGGAAAAGTTTAAAGGTAATTTCATATTATTATAACATTATATTTACCTTAAATTACACTAATTTCCTTTAATCGCGATTAATAAAACTTAAAAGTTACTATTCAACAAAAATTATTTTCATCTCATTGAACCACATTTTACTTAATAATTAAAACAATGTACGTCAAATTTTTTAAATTCAATTCACAGAAGTGGTAAAGTTTCATTTAAACGAAAAATTATTTTTTTAACGACCACTTAGTGGTTTCACTATTCATCAAAAATTGAAGATTCTCAGAACAATACCAAAAATTAACCCTAAGATATATATGATATTCCTCATTCAAAAATGATATCTATTTTACAAAATTAAAAACATATAATTCGAATTAATTAATTTAATAATTAATTCCCGTTGTCACAACAAATAGCGTGTTTTTAAGCAACAATATATATCAAAAGATTGACAATTGTTTATGTCCAATTTCAAAGTGAAATTAACTATAATGACCACCATTAGATTAAAAAGTTAAAATATATTCTAATTATACTTTAAAACCACTCAATTGTATAATTTATCACTATAAATTATTTTGATTAAAAAGGTTGTTTTTAAGTATTTTCACTATTCATCGAAAATTGGAAGTTCTCGGAAAAATACCAAAACTTCAACATAGGCTAATTTTGATATTCCGAATCCAAAAATGAAGTCCATTATAAAAAATAAATTTTATATAATTTTAAAATGTGTGTATTAATATCCATAACCACTACTTTTATTATTCATGGTGTGTTAGAATCTCGAACTTGCGTACAATGCAAGCTATTGAATTATTGAAAGAGAAACGTACCGTGGAAGCTTGGGGTGTTATAACAAATAAAATACTTATATATTTTTTAATACAGTGAAGTATGTTATCAAATATAAAAAATAATTAAGTAGTTTAATTGAATTTCACACCCATGATGCTTAGTCCCTATAAACCAAAGTGAAAAATGAAATAAAAATACTATGATGGTTTAATCATTATTCTAAACATATATGTGGTGTCATTTTATGAAATAAATTTCCTATTTAATGGTAAATTATATATTCTCATGGACATTTATGTGAAGACCAAAAATATAAATTATTTTTATTATATTGTTTTTTAATCCCCACGACACCCAAATGGAAGAAACTACTCAGTGACTAACCATGAAAATTTTATTTTAATCATTATAAATGGTCAAATAGAATAAACTAAGGTCTCAAAATAATTCTTATTCTAATTCCATTTTTTTTTCAAAATAAATATTTTCTTCAATTTTTATGATTCTTTTCAATGGATTCAATGGTGATAATAAGGATTTAGAAAAATTTACATTTTTATTTATATTATAATTGAATTTTCCCTTTCGTTTATTCCTCATGTTTATAAATCAATTTCTTTTTTGGATTTCTCCTCATGTTCATAGCATATTGATAAACATAGTAAGTGTGAAATCAATATTTCTCATATTAAAATTAATAATGAATTAATAAGATGGCCTTGGAATGGTTATATAATTGAATCAGTGGATATCTCTTTCATTATAGGGAACCATATACTTTCTATATTATTTATGTCTCTAAAAATTTTGAGGACATCTGTGGAAATTGTTGTTCCTTATAAAATTATTCACTAGAATAAATACTCAGTGTAATCATGCCTTTCAATTATAGATTATTAATGATATTTCTTTTAATGTTTTAATCATAATAAACTCTTTCACTGATTCATATTTCTTATAAATATTTGGAATCACTATAGTTGTCATCAGACATGAGATACCCAAATAATCATTCATATCCAACTTATAATAATCATTATCATTATGAGGACTTGTGGAATAATTATCATATATGATAGCTTACACTAAAACATATAATTTATCTTTAAATTTTTGAACAATTCTCAAATAATGTTATCGGTCATTAAAACTATTAAAATTTATTTTTTCCTTACCATGGATTTAAATCAATGGTTTTTTAGTTTATGATTAATTTCATGAATATATACAAAATAATATGTGTCACTAATAATATCTTTTATGTTATTATTCAATATATTATTTTATTTAATATACTCTCACTATATAATTGACAAAATTTAAAATTATATAATATAAATTTAGTTTTCCAAGATCCATATTTATATGTATATTAACTAAACTAAACTAATCTATTGCAGAATATATGTTAAAGTAAACAACTCATTTTAAATCTATTAAAAACAATTTTGGATTGTTAGGTAGTGACCCGACCCTAGAAAGCCAAAAAGCCGGTTTCTAATATCCCTATATTAAAATGACAAAAAGGAATAAAATCCTAAAGTATTGATCAGTTTAGTTGTCTTGGTACACTGGATACATTTATGTTTCTTGTATTACAAATGAATACACTAATTACAATATTTTTTTAAAATTCATGGAAATTTTTTTTATTCCATCTATGATATCCTTATATATATTTCTTAGTACACATCATCGAATCCTAGGGAAATGAAACATAATATGAATGAAATCAAATGCTCATAAAGGGTAATGTATAGTGGAAAAAAATGAATCAATGAGAATAATCAATATGGAAGGATAGTAACAGAACACACTTGTCATATAATCAACAAAATAATTTGACAAACAATCTGGAAAGGTAATATTTAAAAACATATTCCATTTAAATAAAAAATAATCAATATGGAAATGAAAATAACTGAAACACATTACATTTAATCAATGAACTGAGAATGAAATAAATTCATAGATATGTCGATGAAAAATCCCATGGATACATAATAAATGAATAGAAATGAGAGAAAAACCTAATTATTTGACACCATGTTTCCCAAGAAAATGGTACATTTTTCATCAAGATGTATCCTCAATTCATTTTAAATATGAGCGTAAAAACTCCTCTACTCTGCTTAGAAACAAACTCAAAGGCTTTTTCACTAACTAATTTCATCTGTTGAGACTACCGAAGCATTGGGGGGATTACATTAAATGTTTTCCAACCTGAAGGGAATTAATTAACCATTCCTGACCCATATATATAACATTAACCAATACCAAACTCATATAGTGAATGTCTCAAGAATTCAATATATAGTTAAATAATCAATTTAAATCATAACAATTGTGCCTAAAAAAATATGTATATTAAGTAAAGGATACAGATTTACAAATATTTCCTAGTCAGTAAAATAATTAACAAAGTAAACTACATATGTAAAAATGATATTTTTTTAGGAAATAAATATATCATTGATAAATTATATAGATAATTAATGTAAATTCATGTTCAATGGTCATTGTATTTTAATTCTTCAAGGAGACTAAGAAAGGAATTATGGAAGTGAATTTGAATTATATACCTATAAAAAATCATAAACCATCCAGAGGAATAATAAGTATGGTATTAATGAAAAAATATCTCATGTGGAAAAAATATTTTATTTTTTCATTTATGAATGTAAATACTATAAAAATATCCTCTAAAAATATATTAAGGAAAATATCATCTTTGTTTTGAAAAAAAAATTGAAAATATTTTTCTAAATAACTTTTAAAAAATTAAAAGTTACTTTTTAAACTTTAAAATGATTATTTGATGTAATTAAAATGTGTACATCCATAAATTTCTTACGAGGTAAAAAAGAACATTCAATCTACGTAATAAAAAGTTTATAAAAATGCATTATCCAGAAAGAGATAAGAAGATTCATTTCAAAACCCTGGTTAAAGAAAAAAAGGGTAAAATTTTATTTAATAAATAATTTTGGAATTCTTAAAAACATTTTTTAAAACGCTTTTATAACATATTTTTTAGAATCAAATAGGTTCTCATACTAAAGAGAAAAATGAAGTCGGTTATTCTTAAAAATATTTTCTAAAATATTTTGAGTACCAAATAATAAAAAAATGGTACTAATTCTAAAAAACATTTTATGAATGACAATAAGAGATGAAAATTATAGGGTTTATTTAAAAATTTTAATTAACTTTTATCTAATTGAAATACATTTTAAAGATCATTAAAATTATTCTTGAGGAAAATAATCTTTAAACAATGCATAGTGTCCCATTGCACTTTGAAAAATATTAAATCATAAAGGAATAAAATTAAATGAAATTTTTAAATGCCATGAAATATAAAAGGATTAATGATGCAATATATCAAAAGGTTCAGTTTATTAACCGCATAAAATAAGTAAGTATTGAATATGACATTTATCTCATAGATGTAAAAAGTGAGATGAAAATCCATTACCTTGTGTCCAACTCATCACAAGTGTATTTATCGTCGTGAATAATAAACTTATGTTAATTATTTAATTAAATAAGATAAATTTTAATGATTATGATTACTTTCACATCACTTATTAAAATATTTTAAAAAACTTATTAAATGACTATGTTTATGTCGTGTGTTTTGAATAAATCTGCTTCATGTGTTAAAATGAAATTGGTTGGTCGACGACGGTCGAAGGGTTCATTATATAAAAATATACATAATAATAATAATTATATAATTTTCATATTTATATATATAATATGATTTCAAAAAATCATGAATTAAGGTTAAAAATGAACCAACATTATAATGATGGAGAGGGTAGGTCACCCGTATGCATGGGTAATGTTCCCATTTTTCAACGATTATTATGGAATGGAGGAGGGTAAAATTATATCATTATAGAATGATAATTATATCATATATATCATTTTATATAGTGATATATAATTTTATTTATAATTATTGTGATGTAAAATGAATCAAATTGTCTTGAGGAGGTAGTAGTCCACAGGTCTGTGACTGATGTTATCACTTTTTAGTGTGTGAAAAAGGTAATATAGAAAATGATATATTATATTTTTGGAAAAGTAATTATGTAATTAATATAATATATATTTCACTTATGTCACATATTTTTAGTTAAATATATATTTTATACATTCCATGTATTGTGTGATTGAATCACTTCACTTTGGGGAGGCGGTAGTCTACACTTCCACAAACGACACTTTGACAAATGATGTTATCATATTCCCACAAAATAGAAATCATAATGGTATGTTCCATATGAAAATTATAAAATTATAAATCCATTATAAAAACCAAATATATCATATATAAACATCATTTACATCATAATTCATATCCATGAATGGTGTTAAAGTAATAACGAACAATCATCGTTTCGTGAGGTGGTAGTTCATCGTATACAAATGGTAAGTTCGTTACCAATTAGATAGAGGTGTGTGTAAGTGTAGGTACAAACCTTATAATAAAATAATATCTATATAATGAGTTTTTCTTTTTTATTAGATAATAAGGGAATATGCAGAGTTGATGGGGTGGAGAGTGGAAATAAAACAAAATATCCTTAGGAAAGATGCTACCTCTTCTTTGGGTAACTCATTTTGGTCGGCACCAAAGTGCTTCATTGGATGGATTTATGCCTAATGGTTGGATTATATTATGATGAGATATATTTTAAAGACATATTTTGGAATATAAAGTTTGATCCAACATTTCATGAGAGGTTTGAGGATGTGGGACGCTTGAGAGAATTTTATATTAGAGAAGGCGTACTATTATAAATAATTGAAAAGTGAACCCCCAAAGAGATTTTCCAGTTTAAAGTGGATCCAATTATGAAAAAAAAATATTAAATGGAGAATAGGTTCTGAATATTTTAATAAAATTCTTTTTTGATAACTGTCTAGGTCATTTGGGCCCTTAAGTTGAAGGTTTAGTCCCTTGTTAAACTTAATTTCACCATAATCATTGTAATTAATTATAATTACATTCACTAATATTTTTGTAAAAACCAAATTTGACCTTATTATAAATTATATATTATTATAATTAATACTATAGAATCCATTTTTCTAAATTACAAACACATAATAGGATGAAACTAATTTCAATTTAATTCTTCAGATGGGACGACGAAGAAGGTTTTTGAAGTAGAAACGTCCAAAAGCATTCTAGGTTTTTATATCAAATTTAAATATGAAATTTATTTCAATTGACCATATTTATTAATTAACAATAAATGGATCTAACTATACTTTGAAAAAAAATATTATATAATTTAACCAGATAAATAAATTAGATGAAAAACAATTTTCAATTAAAATTTAATATTTTCCACTATTCATAAAAAAAGAAAACTGCACATAAAAATATCTAATATTCACCCTAAAATAATTTTAATATTAATAATTAAAATATTATATCTATTTTGACGTATAATATTTATAAAATATCTATAATTTGGATATAAAATAGGTTCTCTATAAAAAGGTGGTAAAACTTCCTTTATAAAAATTTATGTTTTTATATGAAAAATTGGGTTTGATCTTAATTTATACCTATAAAATATATTAGATGAAAACAATTGAATATAATATATATATTACATTAACATTACTCAATAAAGGTAATTAATTTAATTGTTTATTATTAAATATCTTTGTGAGAATAAAATATTTTTCTATAAAACAATTCCATTTATATTCAATTTGTTACTCTATTCATTTATAATTAATTAGTAACCAATGATTTTATATCAGATTTTATAATAAATATATTTTCCTAATTTATTTAATCATATTCATAACCTCTAATTTAACATCTTGGTTATATATTATTATATTAATTAAATAATATTTTAATTATATACTTTTTTCGGTAAAACTTGGTCTTGCGTGTAACATAATACATTGAAGAAACTCATTGATGCCTGTGATATAAGCTAAATATGTGTCACATTCATTGTATGCTATAAATTATATTTAATTTATTTAAAATAGTAAATATATTATAAATTTGAAGGATATTATATTCCCTTTCTCTCTTGGTATTTCGTGCCATAGACGCTATTGAATACAATGTGCATACTTTAGATTCTCAAGGCATTACATTCTCCCCACTCTAATTTAATTGTGTCCTCTAAATTTGAACTTGATCATGTTTATATATTGTTGTATATTTCTTGTGTTTTAAATGAAACATCATGATAAGGGTTCTTAAGAAATCCTCTAGAAAAGAGTTAATGGGAAGTACAAAAGAACCATGAAATAACATATAACTAGGTCTCTATGAAGGATAAATTTAATATAAATAAGAGATACATAATAGAGGAAAAGAATAAAAATTTATAGGGATCTATTGAGGTCATTAATCACCAACATGTGAATTTTAATAGGAATGATGAGGGATTCAAAGACATAAATATTCAATGATTTAAAATAACTTCGGTTCAAAAAAATCAAGGTATACAGACAACATTTTCCTCAAGATCCTTCTCATCATATTTATAATTTTTTTTACTACCTATGAATATAATAAAATTTACTTACATGATAAATTTTAATTTCATATGAACAATTATATCATTTGGGTTATCTTCAATTGATCTCTAATTCATCCCTTACATCATTAAATGGGTATCCAAAAATGTACTTTAATCCCTAAAGCACTAAAATAAACATTTAATAGATTGTAAGGACCATAAAATAGTGAAAATTCTGTACATGTGTGTCTTAATATTTCCAAATTCAATATGTTTAAGGAGTTAATATTCAAATATAAAAAGTTACACTACTAGTTTATCATTAATATTTATTTTTGAAATCTTTTAACTAAAAGCAATGAAATAATAACTAGGACATTGAATAGGTTAGTGGTTAGTGTGAAACCCTTATCGTCCTTTGGTCATGGGTTCATGTCTCACGGCCTTAATGGAATTCACTAGTTGTCACCCGAAATAAATGTTGTTCTTTTCTAAAACCAAACTAATAGAATTTAAAAAATAAATATGATAGACATCATTGAAATTTCGTCATTAAATAACCTTCTAACTATGGTTTTCAATATAACATTAATACTGAATTATTTCATCCAATTATTTTCACGTAGATCCTTCCATGATCTATAGTATATCCTCTATAAAAGAGAATTAACATTAGTAAGGTCTAGATTCCCCATATTTATGGCAATGAACTACAAAAAATTCCTTAGGATGAGTTTCATTTCCTTCCATCACACCATTTTATTTTCCTCAGGAATTGTTTTCATTATTTCCTTACTTCCCATACATAATGAATTTCCACATTCTATTGAGACAAATTCCTAGGTGTATCCTTCCATATTTCTTTCATAATGGAAACCAATCCTTCTTCCCTCCATGGTCTCCACCACTTGAGATCCTAGCAAACTCAATACTTTTTTTCTTTGGTGAGATCCAGAGTTAGTTAACGTATATTTCGTTAATTATATTTATGGAAAACTGATTAGGAATAAAAATGATATCATTCACTCTTATCAACACTTAATTTGGTTTCTCATTTCCACCACCATGTATTTCCCGTTCAATGTTGACTTCACTCTTTCGGGTACCATCCTTTGACTAAAACCTGAAGTAATAGTGTTACTAAAAATAGGAATTGAAAAGGGTATAATCATTTAAAGGATATCCAAATCACAACACATTGTCTTCAATATAAAATACATTATGTTTAACCTAGGTTATTCATTTTCATTATCTATTAAAATTCTTTTATTATTGTTTATAAATAAAATTTGAATTATCCTAAGCATATCCCGTGGGAGTGTCAAACCAGGTGCGCAATAAGACTCGTTCAAATGTACTAGGTTACGCCGAGTCAGGCCCAACACTACTTGTTGGAATTGTTTCTCCTATGTACATATGTTATAGAATAAAACCCACTATTTGTATCCATATGGGGATATATTTCTGGGGAAACCACGTAATCACTATAAAACTAAAACATTAGTGCGTTTTTATATACTGGTCCTCAAATCCTACCTTATGGTTGTGGTATCTAATATATATTTTCCAAAAACTAGTTCCCAAGATTTCTAGTAAACTTAAATTGATATCAACTATATCAAACTAACCCTAGAAATCCTAGAGACAATACCAACTAACATTACATTGGAATGATTATAAGGAATAAAATCCCAAAATACCAATGGGTTTTGTAGTCTTGGTAAACAAGATACATATATCAGTCTTCTATTAAGAATGAATAAAGTAATTACAATATATTTTTTTCATGGATAATAAGTTTATTACATCAATGATATCGTTGCATATATTTTTTAGTATACTTCATGGAATCATAGGGAAAGGAAACATAGTACGGTTGATCTTAAATTCTTAGTAATGTTAAATTATAGTGGAAGAAATAATGAATCAATGTGAATAATCAATATGGAATGGTAATAACTGAACACACATGACATATAATCAATAAAATAAAAGGATACACAATATGGAAAGGTAATAACTATAAAGACCCTGAAATTTCAAGGAATTTTTTTTCTTAATTTCATTAGAATTATACGACTACGCAGTTTCTGACGGCACCTGATTCTGAGGCCCGGTGTGCCCGTAATCAGTTTCTGAAGTTTAGCTCGGATAAGTTAAGTGAACGAACGAGCGGGTTTTTCTATCTTTTGAACCGGTGCTCGAAATTGAAACTTGAGGGCACCGATGAACTCGCAACGCTGGTAATTGCTTATGGGGGCATTTATCGCAGCTGCGTTTGTTTGGGAGGAGAAGTTAGAATTTGTGGATTAAATAAGAAGTGAATAAAAATGTGGAACAATTTTATTTTATATCTAAGGTGGTTATATCCTACATGGGGAAGTTGGGGTGGGACCCACAAGAACCTAACTACCCATGTGAGGATATATGTGAGGTGGCGCCCATATGAGCCCCAACCTTTCACTTTCCCTAAACTCCTTTTAAAACCCCTCTTTAAACTCCCCAAATATCTCCCTTAAAGCTTTTTTTAATTAACTTGTCAACTCCTCAACTCCCCTATTTATGAGAGCTCTTCACTTTCTCTTCTCCCATTAATTCATGACAACACCTTAATTAATAAATTGAATCCTCCAATTTAATTAATGAGGTGTTTGAATTTTTAAATGGATGTGTTAATAAAAATATTAGCCAAGCCTATTATTTTATTAAGGGGGTTGCCTTTTTTATGGGAGGGGGATCCGCTGGAGAACTTCCTCTCCTTCCTCCAATGTTGCACCGCCACTGAGGTTCCATCTTCTCCGACGAGATACCGACGAACGAGAAGGGATCGGTAGCGTGGTGCGGGCGCAACGAACTACATTGACTTCGAAGTCTTCCCTACGTCGGATCCGACGAACGACGCTCGAGATGAGATCGAAGGCACTTTACAGAAGTGACGAATGCCGACGACCGTCGTCACCATCATCTCTTACCTTGCGACGACGTCAACGATCCGACGTCTGCCCTTTCACGACACCGTCATCCATGCTGCTCGGCTACCACGGATCTTTCTCGAGGTAGGGGTTTTTCATATATAGTGTATATGTGATTTATACCTTGTGCATGGGTATTTAATTGCAGGGTGTTTTCATAATTTATTTGAAAAAATGACACCCTTGACACTGATGAATTTTGGATTGATCCTCTAATGTGGAGGGCACAGGATAACGAACAAGCCCGGACCCTCCGCTGGTTGTTCTTTTGTGCGCGGATTGACGGTCGATGATGAAACGGGCCGCAATGGAGATTTGAAGCCGTCGCAGTGTAGAGAAGGTCTCGGGAGAGACGTGGGTGCAGACAGAGGGAGAATCAGACCACTGGAGCGCGTCCGGTGGTCCCCGGAAAGTGCTGCTGGCAGGCCTCGCCAGCACAGCGGCGCCGGCGTCTGGGGGTGGCGGCGCGCCGCCGAAACAAATCCATCGCGGCTGAGCCAGGATGTCGGAGGAAAACCGGAATGGCCCGACCATTTCGGAATTGGAGAGGCGCAGCTTAATGCCGCGCCAGCTGGCCGCCAACGCCCCCCGGCTGGGCCGGGGAGGGTCACACAGACCGGGCCACCAGCCCCGGGTCAGGCAGTGTTGGTCGGGCCGGGCCACGCTGGACGGGTCGGGCCACGCAAGCCGAGTCGGGTCTCACCCAACCTGGCCGGACCCAGACCCGATTCGGGTCGACCCGGTTTGGGCCGACCCAATGGGTGTTGGGCCGGGTGGGACCAGGCCCAGACCCCCTATTTTAAGACCGTTTTTGGTTAAACAGACATTTCTTCAGCTACGTACCTCCGATCGATGCGCCTTTAGTTTTGTAGGATTCCTTGGATTGAGATGGTCATTTTGGTATATTACACTCTTGGTTTCGGAAAAGTTTGGGTAAGGCCGGGTTGGTTCGAACTAGAAACTAACCAGGCCCTCAGAGCAGAAACACTTATAACATGAGCTCCAAACGTCCGATTGACGTACTATCAACTCTGTTGGATTCCTCTTGATTTGACGGTTATTTTGGCATACTTAACCTGAGGTTTGGACGCAGTTGGAGTATGTCCATGTTTGATTGTACTCGAAATCCAATCGGGCCCCTAGAGCGGAAAAGTTAATAACTCTCAGACCAGACGTCTGTTTGATGAACCGTCAGCGGAGTTGGTAATATCGTTGAGAAAAGGTTCCTTTGAGTATACCCATGGGTGTTCGGGGTATAGTTGAGATACAGCCAGGATGGTTCGTACACGAAACCAACCGGCCCCCTGGGACTAAAAGGCTAATAAATCACAAACCGGGCGTCCGATTGACACGCCGTCTGTTGCGTTGAGACCTCTATGACAAGGCAGTCCTTTAAGATACATCCAAGTGAGATTGTGTGATACTTGGAAGTATCAACCAGTAGCTCATGGAGTGGACCCTCTCAGAGACGAGCGCACGGAGTACGGAGACCTTGTAGATGGCTGAGACTTGATGGATGCTTGTCCGATTCGAGTCGGAGTGACTTGTATAGCCCAGGGAGGAGCACTACTGTGTTTGGGTGGCAGACTCGCGGTACTCTACAGAAGGAGTACCTCTGTAGGCTATGAGGGGGTGCACTATTTTGTGAGGTGGCAGACCCATGGCGGAGAGCACTACTGTGTTTGGGTGGCAGACCCGAGGTGCTCGACAGGAGGAGTACCTCAGTAGTCTAAGGTTAGTGAGTACCACCTCGGAGTCGTGATAGGATCACCGTACTCGATAGAGGAGGAGCTATTCAGCAGTTGTGGTTTCATTATCATTAATGAAAATCCTGGTTTGAGCTGATTTAATGACCATTGTGTTTACCTCATGATTGATATGGGTCACTTGATAACTTAGATATATGTATGAGCATATACCTAAGTATTGTTTATCCTTTTATTTCATAACCTTTGTGTTTATTCATGATTGAGATGGGTTACTTAATAACTTAGGTATAAGTATGGGCTTATACCTAAGTATGGGTTATCTATTGAGATCTTTCTTTGTGGTTATCCTTGTTGGATGTAGTGAAACCTTGAGGGTCTCAGGGTCCTTACTAAGAATCTTTATACTCACCCCTGCATGGGATATTCCCACACCTTGTTTTGTTGGATGCAGACGACAGACATCACTGATAGAGACTGAGTGTACGAGGACTGGATGGTACCCGGAGGTGGACCTCACGATGAGTCAGTACCCCGAGGTGGACTTCACGAAGAGACGGTTCTCGGAGGAGGTTGGCAGGCGAGAGCATTAAGGAGGTTATCTGTACCTACCCTTTAGGTAGGATCCGAGGTGGATGAACCACGAGCTGCTTCTATCTTCCAGCTGTTTGCCTTTTCTGTTGTACTTTTGTTCAGTTTTATCTATAATTTTCAGTTGGGTTCGTATTCTGGCCTATTTACTTCTCAGCACTTTCTTTTGTTCTTAGTTTATTACATATTATTGTACTCTGGTTGGATGTGTTTATGTTTTATAAAGGCAATTCCTTCCCAGTTATCGGGATTTACGCCTTTGGTGCTAGTCGCAAGCCCCTGGCCTATGGAAGGCGGGCTTGGGGTAGTCACAACACGGGCCCCGAGGACGGGTCGTGACAAATTAGTATTAGAGGATGCCGGTTCTACCGCATAACTTATGACTCTGATATTTTCTTTCTGTGAAGCAATTGTGTTAAGATACTAAGTGTGGTTTTCAGTTCAGGGAGTCCAGTGTTGCTGTGGCAGCCGATGTATCCATACACCTGGACCCTGACTACTGATTTCCGACCCAGTGCACGAAAACACTGATTTCTTGTGTGTTTTCAAAAGTTTTCTTAATGTCATCTCAACCAGGTCAGCTCACCAGGTTTTAATCGTTTGACCATGTCTAATTTGTTCAGGATGTCTCCATGCATACAGTCATATGGAGTTCCGAGAGAGTACCCTATAATGGCCCACCGAGTGAAGAGGCTTTGGTGCAGGGACCTCTTTCTATGTTGACACGTTCGGGTGGTGTACCAGCAACACCAACACCCATTGGGAAATAGATTCCACCAGCCATACTAGCAGATGGTGCATGCTAACAGAGATCATTTCATGAGTTCCAGCAGTCGAGGCCTCCGATTTTATGAGGCGAAGCAGATTCCCAGGCAACAGTGGACTGACTTGAGGCAATTCCTAGAGTTCTAAACCTAGTTTTGACACTAGTAGAGTAGATGGTGATCTTAGCTACTGGTATTTCCCAGTGAGCGACCATGAGGATGGTCAGCATAGTGATGGTAATTTGGTACGTGGACCGATGCCTAAGATAGTACCTTAGGGTAGTGTGCCATCTATATCACTACCTGTTGGTCAACATTTTCAACCGGCGGTACCGTTAGATGACACATAAATGTTTAGTGCCTTACACGTGTTACAGCATCAGATACCCCTCAGGTTCTGAGGTGAGCCCGACTCATAGGCGGCTGACGGCTGGCTTGAGGAGGTGGCTGAGAGCTTTCTAGAGCTTATACAGCTTCGGCAGGATGACATTTCGGTAGTTGAGTATTCGTCGAGGAGTACCAACCATTCCTGGTACTCGATTAATACGATACGATCAGTGATCCAAGGCTCAGACTTCCGAGCGAGGTGTGTTTAAAGACATCCGAGCCAGCACTTTCCTCTATGCATTCCTACTTATGTTAGGGTGCTAGACAGAACCTTTTTGGTTGAGAATTATTTGGCTGAGTGGATACATGTAGTGAAGGTTATCTGTGGGAAAGCAGGAAACTGGTGCAAGACTCGGAGACTTGATCATGTAGAATATTTTGAGAAGAGGAATTGTTAAGGACAGATGAATCTGCAGAGCAGAAGACGTGGAAGCAGAGCTAAGAGAGCATCATGAGGTGGTGTACTTTTCGACATGTTACAACCAACCACCATTGTAGTCCCCACCAGGCTCTGGGAGCAGGAGGGCAGGGGAAGAGAGTAGCTACATGTGGTCAGGAGTGTCACCCAAGGGCTCTAGGAATGATTAAATGTACGGTATATGTCTACTACTAACTTCCATAACAACAGACATTGATATGAATCATCCCTTCCTTCCATGAATCTTTTCTGAGACCTAGAGTTTCTGGCTAATCCATTGATTTGACCCTTACGTCTGGAGATACCTTTTGGAGGATACTTGATAGTCACACTCACGCCGATGGTTTGATCTGACCCTTGATGCAAGAGTTTCGGTTGAAACCTCTTGGTGGAAGTGTCGAGGCCTTACGACATTAGTTTGGGTATGGACTGGGAAACCACTGTTCATACACAGATTGACTATATTAGGCAAAGGGTTGTGGTTTACCTACAACGTTGGGTGGGTTTTTCCTTGGTAAGCGAAATTGAAACCCCAGACATCACAGGATGGAATCATGCATAAGTGGGTGCAGTCGGTTCACTCATGAGTTGGCCAGACCTAGATTTATGCCAGACTTCTCCAGAGTTGCTGCATCGCTTTTTGACGAATAAGGGAAAACTCTTTGTATGGTCAGAGAGATGCCAGCAGAGCTTTACATGATCTGAAGCATAGGTTGACCAGGGCACCCAACTTGAGGCTAAAGGAGAAGGTGCAGATCATCCAGGAGAAGATGAAGACTGCACAGAGTAGACAGGAGTCCTATGCTGATAGGAGACGGAGACCTATGGAGTTCGAGGATGGAGACCACGTCTTTATACGGGTCTCACCTCGACGAGTTCTATGGAGATGTGGCCAAAGCGGCAAGTTATCTCTAAGGTTCATTAGACCCTTCTAGCCCCTCAGTAGGGTAGGCAAGGTGGTTTACCTCCTGACCATTCCACCTTAGATGCACTGGGTGCACGATGTCATCCACGTATCTCAGCTGAGGAGATACGTGCACGACCCTTCACACATCATCAACCACAGTGAGCTGGACATCGATGACGGGGCGACATACACGGAGGTTCCATTGGAGATCGAGGATCGAAAAGAGCGGGACCTATGTGTATGGTCGATTCCTATGGTATGCTTTCACTGGCAGCACAGGAACCTCCAGGAGAGTACATGGGAACGGAAGGCTTAGATGCGTGCTCAGTACCACTTTTGTTTTCCCTAGTGTTGGTTGAAGCTATACGGGGACGTAAATCCCTGAGGTGGGAGTAATCTAAAGACCCGAAAATTTCTAAGAATTTTTTTTCCAAATTTCATTGGAATTATACAAGTACGCAGTTTCTGACGGAACCTGATTTCGAGGCCCGGTGTTCCGTAATCAATTTCTGAAGTTTAGCTCGGCTATGTTTAGTGAAAGAATGAGTGGGTTTTTCTATCTTTTGAACCAGTGCTCAGAATTGAAATCTGAGGGCACTGATAAACTCGCAATGCCGATAATTTCTTATGGGGACCTTTTCTGAAGTTTCGTTTGTACGGGAGGAGAAGTTAAAATTTGTGGATTAAATAATAAGTGAATAAAATTTTGGAACAATTTTATTTTATATCTAAGGTGGTTATATCCTACATGGGGAAGTTACGGTGGGACCCACAAGCACCTAACTACCCATGTGAGGAGATATATGAGTTGGGGCCCACACGAGCCCCAACCTTTCACTTTCCGTAAACTCCTTTTAAACCCCCTCTTTAAACTCCCCAAATATTTCCCTTAAACCTTTTTCTTAATTAACTCGTTAACTCCTCAACTCTCCTATTTATGAGAGCTATTCACTTTCTCCTCTCCCATTAATTCATGACAACAGCTTAATTAATAAATTGAATCCTACAATTTAGTTAATGAGGTGTATGAATTTTGAAATGGAAGTGTTAATAAAAATATTAGCCAAGCCTAATATTTTATTAAGGGAGTTGCCTTTTTGATGGGAGGGGGATCTGTTGGAGAACTTCCTCTCTTTCCTCCATTGTTGCACCACCTCCAAGGATCCATCTTCTCTGATGAGACACCGACGAACGAGAAGGGATTAGTAGAGTGGTGCGGGCGCAACGAACTACGTTGACATCGATGTCTTCCCTGCGTCGGATTCAACAAACGATGCTCGATCCGGGATCGAAGGTACTTTACGGAGGTGACGAAGGCCAAGGATCGTCGTCACCTTCATCTCTTACCTTGCGACAACATCAACGAGCCGACGTCCGCCATTTCGCGACACTGTGATCCATGATGCTCCGCAACCATAGATCTTTCTCGAGGTAGGGGGTTTTTCATATATATTTTATATGTGATTTATCCCTCGTGCATGGGTATTCAATTGTAGGGTGTTTGTATAATTTATTTGAACAAATTAAACCCTTGTCGTTGATGAATTTTGGATTGATCCTCTAATAGGGATGGCACATGCTAACGAACAAGCCTTGACCCTCCGCTGGTTGTTCTTTTGTGCGAGGATTGATGGGAGATGATGAAATGGGACGAAACGGAAATTTGAAGACGTCTTAGTGAAGAGCAGGTCCCGGGAGGGACGTGGGCGTAGACTGAGGGTGAATTGGACCACCGGAGCGAGTCCGGTTGTCCGTAGAAAGCACTGCCAGCACGCCTCACCGGCACAGCGGCGCCGCCGTCCGGCGGCTTCCACGGCAGACCCGTGGTAGCTGAGGAAAACATAAACGGCCCGGCCGTTCCGGAAAGGGAGAGGTGCGACCTAATGCCGCGCGAGATGGCCGTCAATGCCCCCAGGTCGGGTCGGGGCGGGCCACACGTACCGGACCGCCAGTGCTGGGCCGGGCCACCAACGTCGGGCTGGGCCGGGCCATGCCCAACCAGGCCAGACCAGGACCCGAGTATGGTCGACACGGTTTGGGCGGACCCAATGGGTGATGGACCGGGTCGGACCGGGCCTAGACCCCCTATTTTCGGACCGTTTTCGGTTAAACAGACATATCATGAGCTACGAACCTCCAATCGACACACTATCAGTTGCGTAGGATTCCATGGATCGATACGGTCCTTTAAGAATATTATAATCAAGGTTTGGACAAAGTTTGGGTACAGTCGGGTTGGTTCGAACTCGAAACCAACCAGTCCCTCGGAGTGGAAACGCTTATAACTTTAACTCCGGACGTCAAAATGACATGCCTTAGACTTTGTTAGATTACTCTTGATGAGAAGGTTCTTTTAGGATACTTCACCTGAGATTTGGATGCAGTTGGAGAATGTCCGGGTAGGATTATACTCGAAATCCAACAGGGCCCCTTAAAAGGAAAAGTTAATAACTCTCAGACCGGAAAACCGTTTGACGAACCGTCAGCAGCGTTGGTAATCTCGTTGATAAATAGTTCCTTTGAGTATACCAACGTGTGTTCGAGGTACAGTTGAGATAATTTCGGGTTTGTTCATACACAAAACCAACCGGGCCCCTAGGACTAAAAGGCTAATAACTCACAGACCGGGTGTCCGAATGACGCGCCGTCTGTTACGTTGAGACCCCTATGAAGAGGAGGACCATTGAGATACTTCCACGTGAGATTATGTGATACATGGAAGTATCGACTAGTATCTCGTGGAGCGGACCCTCCCAGAGACAAGCGTACAGGGTACAGAGACCTTGTAGCTGGCTGAGACCTGATGACTTGTTGTCCGATTTTAGTCGGAGTGACTTGTGTTGCCTAGTGGGGAGCATTACTGTGTTTGGGTGGAATACCCACGATGGGGAGAACCACTGTGGTTGGGTGGAAGACCCACGGCGGGGAGCACTACTGTGTTTGGGTGGAAGACCCACGGTACTCGATAGAAGGAGTACCTCTATAGGCTATGAGGAGGAGGACTACTTTGTGAGGTGGCAGACCCATGGCGGGGAGAACTACTGTGTTTGGGTGGAAGACCCGTGGTGCTCGATAGGAGGAGTACCTCAGCAGTCTAAGGTTAGTGAGCAGCGCCTCAGAGTCGTGATAGGATCACCATACTCGACAGAGTAGGATCTCTTCAACAGTTGTGGTTTCGTTACCATTAATGAAAAACCTGGTTTGATCTGAGTAAATTACCATTGTGTTTACCTTATGATTGAGATGGGTCACTTGATAACTTAGGTATATGTAAAGGCATATACCTAATTAGTGGTTATCCATTGATTTCATAACCTTTGTGTTTCTTGGTGATTGAGTTGGGTTACTTGATAACTTAGGTATAAGTATGGGCTTATACCTATGTAAGGGTTATCTGTTGAGATCCTTCTTTGTGGTTATCCTTATTGGATATAGTGAGACCTTGAGGGTCTTGGGGTCCTTAATGAGTATCGTTATACTCACCCCTACATGGGCTATTCCCACACCTCGTTGTGTTGGATGCAGACGACGGATAACGCTGACAGAGACCGAGTGTACGAGGACTGGACGGTACCCGGAGGTGGACCTCAAGACGAGTCAGTACCCCGAGGTGGACTTCACGACGAGATGGTTCTCGGAAGAGGTTGGCGGGCAAGAGAATTGATGAGGTTATCTGTACCTACCCTTCAGGTAGGATTCTAGGTGGACGACCTAGGAGCTACTTGTATCTTCTAACTGTTTGTCTTTTCTATTGTACTTCCATTCAGTTGTAGCTGTACTTTTCAGTTGGGTTTGTATTCTAGCCCATTTACTTTTCAGCACATTCTTTTGTTTTTTGTGTATTACATGTTCTTGTACTCTGGTTGGATGTGTTTATGTTTTATAAAGGCAATGCCTTCCCAGTTATTGGGATTTACTCCTTTGGTGCTAGTTTCCAGCCCCTAGCCTATGGAAGGCTGGCATGGGGTAGTCATAGCACGGGTCCTGAGGATGGGTCGTGACAATAATTCAGAATATATTACATTAAAATAACTAGATAATTCATGATCTTTATGGAATGAAAAATAACTTAAACACAAGAAATTAAATCAATGAACTGAGAATGAAATGAATCTATAGATATGTCGACACAAAATCTCAAGGATGCATAATAAATGAATCTAAATAAGTTAAATTCATAATTATTGGACTCCATGTTTCCCAAACATATTAAACCTTTACTATCATGATTTATTCTCATGAGTGTTTAAGTCTATGGGTAGAAACTCATCTATTCTTCATGGAAACAAACTTAAATGGTTTCCCCCAACTAATTTCATCTCAATAAACTACTTATGCATTGAGGGTAATACTTTAAATGGTACCCAACCCATTGGTATTTCATCAACCAGTCCCCAATATAATGGAATGCATTAACAAGTCCTCAATCGTAATAGTGCATGTATGAAGAATTCCTCATAAAGTCAAATAATCCATTTAAATCATAAATAATGTGCCTTATTTAATATCTATATTGATTAAAGGGTATAGATTTTATAATATTTACCCAGTCAATCACGTATCTATCAAAGTAAACAACCTATATAAAAATTATATATTTATTATTTAATAAACATATCCATGATTAATGATGTTGGTAATTGGGGTAAATTCAATGGTAAATGGTCATAAGAATTTTAATATCTTAAGAGGACTAATAAAAGAGTCAAGGAAGTGAATCTCAATACCCTAATTGACCAAAGAATGTAAAACTATCTTGAGGAAGAATAAGGTTTGTATCAATACAAAATATCCAAAGTGGTGTAAAATAAATGGTTTTTGTCATTGATGAATGTAAATACTATATAAATATCTATTAAAACCATTCTTGAGGAAAATATCTTGTTCAATTTGAAAAACATTTTGAAAATAATTTTATTTAAAATTATGTTTTAAAAAAATTGTTTAATAATTAACATTTTAAAATTTCAAAGTAATATTCAAACAAATGATGGTGTTTAAATCCTTAAATGTCTTATGAGATTAAAAAATAACATTTATTTTTTCATAGTAAAAAGGATATAAAAATGCATTGTTTGAAAGAGATAAGAAGATTCCTTAAAAAATTGGTAAAATAAAAAGGGTAAAAAAGTATTTAATAAATCATATTGGAATGGTTAATAACACTTTTTAAAACCTTTTAAGAAAAAAATATCTTTTATAATAAAATAGGTTCTCTTACTAATGAGAGAAATGGAGTGGGTTTTCTTAGAAACATTTTCTAAAACATTTTGAGCACAAGAGTGGGAAAATGGTAATAATAATATAATAAAATAATTATTAACAAGTGGATTCGAAAATTATAGGGTTTTTTAACAATGGTCATAAATTTTCCTCATATAGAAATAAATTTTAAATATTATTAAAATAATTCTTAAGGAAAATAATCTTTAAATATTCCAATGTTTCTCTTACCGCATTGAATAATTTTAGACCATTAGCCTCATTATGGAATTAAATTAAATTATTCTTTTAAATAAATTTAAATATAAAATTATTAATGATATAATATATAGAAATGTGTATTATATATACCACACAAAATAATTAAGTGGGTAATATGACATTTATCTCACATATTTAAAAAATTAAGTAGAGAATTCATTACCTTGAGTCTGACTTGTCACATTTGATGTTATCTTTATGAATACTAAACTTATGTGAATTATATGATTTCATAAAAACATTTTTATGTTTAAAATTACTTTTAAATCACTTATTACAATGTTTTAAACAACTACATAAACAATTATGTTTATATCAGGTGTTTTGACCAAATTTGGTTCATGTGTTAAAAAGAATTTGTTAGGATGAATATGGTAAAGGGTCATTATATAAATTTATCAAAAACAATAATCATTGAATAATTATCATTTTTGTACATCAATTATAATTTCATAACCAGTCATTATGTAAGATTATAAATAATTAATTGATGTTGCAATCATGGAGATGGTACATCGTACATACGCATGAGTAACATTCCTATTTTTCAAGGATTTTCATAGAAAGAAATTAGGTAACATTATATAATTATATAATTATAATTAAATCATAAAAAAATTAATTTTATCATATATACTTAAATATATAATTATTATGATGTAAAAGGAATCGCATCCAGTCAAGGTGGTTGTAGTCCACACATCAACGACCGATGATATCAACTTTTAGTGTGTGAAGATGGTGTCACATAAAATGATATTTTTCATTTATGAAAAAAATTGTATATGTACTTAATAACATATATATTTCATTTATTTAATATATTTTTATCTAAAACCATTCTTTGTACATTCCATGTATCATGTGAACAAATCATGTCGCTATAGGGAGGTGGTAGTCCACACATCAACAAACGATGGTATTATATTCCCACAAAATGGAAATCATATAGGTATGTTCTATATAAAGACTAAAAAATTATAAAGAAATTATAAATATCATAAATATAATATATAAATAGTATGTCAATCATTCCATGGAAGGTGGGAAATGAAAAATGAAAAATCTTCGTTTTGTTAGGTGGTAGTTCGACGTACATGAATGTTAACATAATTACCCATTAGTTGGAGGTATGATTAAGTGTAGATAAACCGCTTAGAATAATTTAGTATCAATATATTTAGGATATTTGTTTTATATAATAATTTAATACGGATTATTTAGTGGGTGTACAATGGGAAGGAACCTAAAGATCTTGAGAAAAGATGTTTCCTCTTCTTTGGGTAACTCCTTTTGGTTTGCACGAAAGGGATTCCTTGGATGGATTTTTTCAAAATGGGAGAATTATTAGATGATATGGGGGATTTTTTGAAGCTATTTGGGAATATTGTGGTCTATCAAAAAACTCTTGAGATGTTTGAGGATGTGGGAGGCTCTAGTGCCTATTTATTATGGAGGAGAAGTGTCACTCTTGTAAATTTTTGTAAAGGAAATTTTGAACATATTTTTCCAATTTAAATTGGATCTATGAATAGAACAGATTAGATCCAAGTTATGAAAGTGTTTTAATATGGCCATACCATAGATTTTTTATGAGTTTCTATTTCATTTGTGAACTTATTCATAAGGTTTTGTCCCTTGTTATGCTTATTTTAACTTTAACCATTGTAATTAATTTTTATTAATTTCACTAATATTTTTTTTGTAAAAAAATATGTTGAACTTATTAGACATTAAAAATTATTCTGATTCAGAATATAGAATCCATTTTTTCAAATTACATACATATAAGTGGTAGAAATTAATTCAAATTTAGTCTTGAATAGGGGATGACAATGTGGGTTTTTAATGTCAATGCATTGAAAAGTTTGCTAGTTTTTTATATCCAATTTTCTTGTGAAATTTATTCCAATGACCCAAATTATAATAATTAATAAAAAATTGATCTAATTAAACTTAAAAACCAATTTAAAATATAATTTAACCTTATTAATAATTTAGATAAATGTCAGTTTGAATTAAAATTCAGTATTTTTCACTACTTATCAAAAAATAAAACATCATATAAAATATTAAAAATTCTCCCTAGCATAACTTTTTAGTTACTATTTCAAATATTAAGTTTATTTTGACATATAATATTTATAAAATTTCCAAAATTTTTATTTAATATAGGTTCACTATTAAAGGGTCGTAAAAGGACCATTATAAAATTAATGGTTTTTATGTGTAAAAATGGGTTTGTTCTTATCTTATGCTTATAAAATATATTGGATGAATATCAAAAATATTTTATTGAGTAATATATATAAATATTACATTAATATAACTCACTGATTTTAATAAAATTAATTTATTAGGATAAAATAGATTACTAAGAAAAAAATAGTTTTCTATAAAAACATTCCCTTTACATTCCATTGGTTCTTATATTCATTTCTAGTTAATTAGTAACCAATTAATTCATTTAATATTTTTGTAAAGAAGATATTTTTATAATTTTGTCAATCCTATTCATAACTGGTAATTTAATAGCCAGATTAGATCTTATTACAATAAATAATAATATTTTAATAATATATTATTCTTTGGTAAAACTCATTCTTGAGTGTAATGCAAGCCATTGAAGAAACCCATTGTTTCATTTGACATATTCTAACTCAGTACAAGTGCATTAAAAGTTATAAATTGTATTGAATTTATTTAAAATAGTAAATATATTACAAATTCTTGGGATATTATATTCCCTTATGCACTTGGTGTTGCGTGTTATAAACCATATTGAATAAAATGTTCCTACATTATATTTTCATGGAATTACATGTTATGTGAAAAAAATCATTCTCAATTTATCTCACAAATATTCTCCACACCATTCCTCTAGGTATAAATATGATTATGTTACTAAAATATATCTAACAAAACATTCTCAATAGGATATCTATTACCCATTTCATTTTATAATAGATGGATCATTGATGCTCAAACCAGCAAGAACCATCTATTATATAAATCATGGTCTTGATAAATGTGATTCTTATTGGATGGAATCTAATGATTATATATTTAATTAAGGATTTTAACTGAGTCTCACAATTATCATTATATGTATCACATGTGGATGAAAAATATATTAAAATTAATTCATTAATATTTATCTTATACATATTTAATGCATCTTACAAAAATTTAATTAATTATATAAATAATTACTTTTTATAATTAAATGAATTTCAAGACATTAATCAAATAAAATAGAAAAATTCAATGTCTGTACATTGATTTCAGTAAGACACACAGATATATAAATTGAAATTGGACATGTCTAATTGAGCACCGTATATGTGATATTTCAAATAAGGGTCAAGAAGAAATGTAATGCCCCAAAATTCTAAAATAAGAACATTATATTTGATATAATGTATAACATGCATCACAAATCAAGTAAGATAATATATTTTTCAAATACTTTACAATATAATTAATATTATAAATAAATTAAATCTATAGATTTCAATGCATAAAATTCTTATTTATCTTGTGTTACATGCAACAAATACATTCTTTGATAGCTTATGTTACACATGAGAACGAGTTTTACCGAGCAATAATATATTATTAAAAATATTGTTATTTAATAGAATAATATATCAACATGCCATGAAGTTAGTGGTTAAGAATATGATTGACTAAGTTAAGAAAATCTATGGTTTACTCAAATATAAAATTAATTCAGCGGTAACAAGTTAATTAGAAGCATATATAGGAACCAGTTAATATAAAGGGAATGTTTTTTTGAAAACTAATTTATTGATGAGAAAGCTATTTTGTCCTAATAAATTAAATTAATTAAAATTAGTGGTTCATATTAATTAAATAAATATTATATATTCAATAAAATATTTTTCACATTCATCCAATAGATTCATTAGTCATAA
Organism: Viscum album; assembly: GCA_963277665.1. Classification (NCBI taxonomy): domain Eukaryota; kingdom Viridiplantae; phylum Streptophyta; class Magnoliopsida; order Santalales; family Viscaceae; genus Viscum; species Viscum album. The sequence continues at coordinate 1,264,707,929 of OY728151.1, read as the reverse complement.
GATAATAACAAACCAAACATTTCACAAAAAATCAATATTTTTCTAAAGGAACTTTTACCAACTTATATTGTCTAACCTATTTTAGGTCGAACTTTTTTAACATTTATAAATATTATATATGAAAATAAACATAATATTTGAAATTATAATATAAAAATTAACATAGGGTGATTTTTGTTGTTTTTATAAGAGTTTTATTTTTTTTAATGAATAATGAAAATTCTAAATTTAAATCCAATACAACTTTTTCATATAATTTTTTCATATGTTTTTATTATATTTTAATTTTTTTAAAAAATTCACATTATATAAATTATTTATAAATTAATTTAATTTATTTAATTGTAAGAAATTTTACTTTTAAAGTGAATATAAAGACATTGAAATCTTTTGAACGTTTTTACTTTTAAAAACTCGCATTGTCATCCCATATGCGGGATTAAGTTTAAATAAATTTCATCCAATTATGTTATCTTAATTTGTAATAATGGATTCACTATGTGTAATAATGATAATTTATAATATCTAATAAGGTTAATTTTTTTAAAAAAATATTTGTGAAAGTGATTAAAATTAATTTTAGCGATTTAGAGAAAAAATAGCTTAAAAATGGACTAAATATAAAACATAAGAGGAAAAAGACCTCGAAAATTTTCCAAATTAAATTTTATGGAAATATTTCAAACCAATACTCAAATTTATCAAATTTGATCTATTATAGGAGCCCCTTGTTATAGAAAACACAAGGGTGGAATTCCATTTTAAAAGTTTACATAAATGACATTCCTCCTCCACTATAAAAAGGTAGCCACCCCTCTCACTTATTCACACATATAAAGAAACTTTTAATTGATGAAGATAATAAAAAATATCTCCAAAATGTTCCTAAACTCATCCTATAATAATATATTTTTGAATAAATCCAGATATGGATGTCGTTTGGTGTAAACTAAAAGGAGTCACCTGAATATGAGGTACGATTCTTTTTCAAGATCTTTTGTTTTAATTTCATTCTCCATCCCCATAAAATATTATTATTCCATTATTATATTTATCTTTAATGTAATTATATTTTATTATATTAAGGTTTATACCTATACTTACACACACTTCCATCTAATTGGTAACTAACAGACTGTTTATGTGTATGATTAACTACCCACTCGAAAAATGATATCATTCATTTTTAATTTACAAACTCTCATTGTTGGGAAATATAAAGTAAATTTTGTTTATATATGATATATATGATAAATATAATTTATTTTTTATTATATTATTGTTATATAACACATACCCTTTGTCTTTATATTTTGTGTAAATATGATAACATCATTTGTGGAAGTGTGGACTACCACCTCCTCAAAGCGATGTGATTCATTCACGTTATACATGTAATGAATAAAGGAAAGTTTTAATAAAAATATATAACATATATGAAAAATATATGATAATGGAATAATAATATACATATATATAACTTAATTTTTATTAATTTAAATATAGTAATGAAATGAAAGAAGCATTCATGTGTACGTATGACCTTCCATCTCCATGAATGGTTAATTTCATTTCCTATCTCCAAATATTATGGATAATTATAAATAAAAATATAATCAATCTATATGATAACTAAATAATTTTTTAAATTATGGATATGATAAAATCCCAACCTATTTAATAGAAACAACAAGTAATAAGTAATGATATACTCGAAAATCAAGGAATTAACACAAAAAATATTGAAAATAAGGAAATATTGTCAACAAATATGTAATAAGTAAGTATAAAAATAGAATATATGATATAATAAATATTAATATGGTTCTCTAATGAGATAGTAAAATTTTAAAAACCATTATACTTCTATTTAAAAGGGTATTCACCAAAAATGAAACCCAAGGTAAGGTATTCTCATCTCAATTTTTACATTTTTGAGATAAATGTCCTGTTCACCACTTACTTATTTTGTCTGGTGTATCTAATAAATTTTTTTATATATTATATAATGAATTGTTATATTTTATTTGTTTTTTTATTTTCAATTTTAATTATTTATTCTAATGTGGTTTGAGTTAAAAGTAACCAATTAGTGAAGAACTTCATAACCTAATTCCTTTTCATTGGGTATATTATATCCTCATTGTCGTTAATATTATAAGATTATGTGACTAATAACATTTTACTTCCAAATTTTTTATTTCCACTATTTATATTTTGATTTACATTTTACACACAAAATCTATCACTGATTTATTCTCACATCAAAGTTATGTTTTTTCTAATGCTTTACTTCACAATCTCATTTTATTCAAAACTATTCAAATTCGAAATTACATTAGAGTAAAATATATAACCATTGTTAAATAAAATATTTAATTTTATTCTTATTTGGTTATTAAATACTCTTTCAATATAAAATAACCATTTTTCTACTCTTTGGGACTCAAAATTTTTCAGAATGTGTTTCTGTGAAAACCCGACACCACTTCTCTCTTTAATCGGAGAACCTGTTTTCTTCTAAAAACTATATTTTCAAAAAAGGTTTTTGAAATTCTTTTTATCCTTTCCAAAATGATTTAATAATGTCACCTTTATCCTTTTTTGTTTTAGTTTTTTTTCAATGGAATCTTCTTTTCACTTTCCATGCAGGTAATTTTTTTGACATTTTTAACATGAAAAAGGAATTTTCTTTTTACCTTTTATAACATTTAATGATTTACCCACCATCATAAATTCAATGAAATATTTTAAATTTTTAATGGATACTTTTTAATGAAAATTTTTTCAAAAGTTATTTTCAAAGAAAAGTATTATCAAAATGTTTTAAAAAAATGGATATTTTTTCCTAGAATGTTTTTAAAAGATATTTTTATAGAATTTTCATTCATAAAAAAACCTTTTGTTTTTAATCAAATTCGGATCTTTTTTATTGATAAAAACATTATTCTTTCTCTGGAAGATTTAGTAATGATATTTCCAAGGATAGTATTGACATTCACTTCCTAGATTCTATTTTTATTCCCCTTGAAATATTCAATTTATTATTATTATTGAATATTGAAATTACCGTAATTATCCATATAATTTATCATGGATATGTTTATTTACTGAAACATATATTATTTTCAAAAATGGTGTTTACTTTGATAGTTATCTGATTATTTTTGGAAATATTGATAAATGTGTATCCTTTATTCGATACAGATATTTGATAAGGAATATTGTCTATTAATTAAATCTATTATTAGATATGAGAAATTGTTTAGACATGAAATGAAGGATGGGGCCCAGACTTTATATAGTCCCTTAATGAATTGATTGTTTCTCATGAGACAAATAAGTTTTGAAAATTAAATGATTTTCTACATTTAGTTTTAAACCATCACTTTAATAGTGTAGATGGTACAAGTTTCCTTATTCCTAAGAGATGATGTCCATTAATTAATAATTTCATTCATTTTTATTCACTATTTATTATCTGGGATTTTTCCCAATGAAAAAGTCTATGTATTCATTATAGTATGCTTTTATTGATTAATAATTGTCAAGTGTTTTCAGTTTCTTACTACTCCATATTGAATATTCCTTATCTAGTTATTTGAATGTAATGTCTATCTAGTTACTTAAATTTCCATATTATTTACACTCTTAATTATAGGTTACTTATTACATGGAATCTATCTTTAGTAATTAACTTTAAATTTTTTTATTCTCATTGATTAGTTATTTCTTAAATTATACATCACTCTTATTAATTAATTGAGCTCACCCTTATTATGTTTCCATTCCCAAGGATTCCTTGATGTTTACTAACAAAGATATGAAAGGATATGATTGATGGAATAAAGATATTATCCTTAAAAAATGTTTGTTGAAATTAGTGTTTTTATTTTTAATACAAGACACATATATATATCTGGTTTACCAAGACTACTAAACTATTCAGTCCATTGGGATGCTGATTTCATGAATCTTATGCTAATATAATGGTAGAATGAAATTTTCTTGAGGATTTCTATAGTCGGGTCACTATATTTGGTATCATGGAAAGTATAGTAGATACCTTGAGAACTATATTTGAGAATAAATATATTACAGAACATATATTTAAGGTAATATTTGAGTATAATAATAGAATAACATCCTTGACTTTTGTTAAGGAGGATATTTTGTGGGTCCTCCTAAAAATACATCCCTATATAGATACTACATGTAGTTGTGGTTCTAGAACATATGTACCTAGGAGTAAAAACCTTTACAACATGAATCAGACCTGATTTCAGTGTAACTCGGTACATGCCATTGAGCCTTACTATGCACAAATTTTGACACTCAGTGGGTATATGTTTAGGATAATTCACATTTTAAAAAAAAAACCATTATGATGTATTTGAATAGATAATGAAAATTAATTACAAGGATAAACTTAAGGATTCTTATATTTAAAATAATGTTTCATGATTTAGATATCTTATAAATGATCATACTATTTTATAACTATGACTATTGTTACTCGCAATATGCTTTCTAGTTTTAGTCAACAACTACAACCTGAAGGAGTCATGTTAACATTGAACGTGAAGGAAAAGGTGGGGGAAATTAGAATCCAAATGAGGCGTTGAAAGGATTGAAATATATTTTTCTTATGGCTAATAATTTTTTGAGAAATATGATAAAAAATATCTACCATAACAAACTCCAAGACTCAAAAAATAGTAGAAGGGAAGATTTTGTTAAGAGCTCGAGTGGTGGAGTCTATATTGAAAAAATGTCAATATTTCCATAATGAAATAAATTTTGAAAAAGGAAACTAGAAAAGTGTCTCAATGGAATTTATAAATGAATTATGTGTGGTAAATGACATAATGAAAATAATCATTAATGGAAAAATGATGGGTATGATAGAAGGAAATCAAACTCATCCTATGGACCAAGTAATGGTTCCTTACCATAAATGTAGTGAACCATGCCATTACCCTATTAAATTCCCTATTAAAATGGATAAACTCTATATCAAGGATAGAATTATTTGGAAATAAATGGATAAAGTAGTTATATATTGATTTTATATTAGAATCCTTAGTTAAAAGGGTATTTAATGAATATATTTAAAGGATGTCCCCATATTTCAGAAATTAAATTAATTTGTGTGTGAAAAGGACAACCTATATATCAAGTGAAACCCCATCAAATCTAGAATGGATGTAGGAAATGAAACCATGACCAAATGATTATAAGGTTTTAACTCCAATAACTGACCTACAAAAATTCATTATTAATATTTCATTGTTTCATTTTGAACTTTTCAATGAATAAATATTAATGATGAAGTAGTGGTTTCAATTATTTTGTTTTGATATTAATACATTAACCAGTTTGGATTTGGATAATAGGTAGAGAAATATAGTTATACTTTTCACTCTTTTATGGGCCTCAAGATCAGTTAATAGTGTGTTCTTGTGCTTCCAGAATCAAAGATAAATTTTTTATATCCATTTCTTAATGTAATAAATAAATTATAAATTGTTCAATGAAACAAAGATATATGAAAATTATTTTTATATAAATATGTTATAAAATAATTATTACATATATTTTTAGGTAGTAAAAAAATTACTAAACATTAGTAAAATGATAAATAAAATATTTTCCTAATCCCTTTTTTAATTGATGGTCTTCTAAATCATAACATGTTTATCAATTTTGGGACCACAAATTTCCATTCATCATAAAATGATTTTGTGATTTATCACCTCATACACTCCTTATAAATATTTATTCTTTTCCTCCATAAATATACCACAATTTTCCACTAATGGTCACCTACTTAATTACCTATTTATAAGTCAGTCCATGTGATCTCTTTACATCTCATTCTCACATTTAGAACGGATTTTTATGAACTTTTCTCATGATGTTGGATTTAAAAATAGGAAATACCATATGTTTTTTCATTATGGTTGAGTTTAAATTATGAGGATACAATTTAATTATGTTGGGGATATTTTAACACCAAATAATACTAAAATAATAACATTTTTTTCAATAGAGTGTATGACACGCAACATCAAGTGTGTAAGGGATTATGATATCCCGAGACTCTTAAATATAATTACTATTTTAAAAAAATTAAATATATATATTTCAATGCTTTCAATGCTGATTTGTCTTGAGTTAAATGTAACAAATACTTTCTTGGATACCTTGTGTTACATGTTAGATTGAGTTTTTCAGAAAAAATAATATATTAATAAATATTTTATTATTTAATATAATAAGTTATAAGATAGATGTTAAAATAGTGTTAATGAATAGTATTAAATAACTTTTGATAATATATTTATTATATAAATATAAAATGAAGTCATTTATTACAAATTAATTATAAATGAACATTAGAACCAATTAGACTAAAGGGGATGTTTTTATAGAAAACTTTTTTCTGGCCCATAAAGATGTTTTATCCTAATAAATTAAATTTATTCAAATTAAAGATTGGAATTAATGAAATATATATTTAATATATTAAATAAAAATATTTTTTACATTAATCTAATATATTCAATATTCATAAGTAAGAATATATCCAATATTTCATAAAAAACAATCTCTTTCTATAGGCACTTTTACAGCCATTAAATGGAAAACCTATTTTAAATCTAACTTTTTCCTATTTCAAAAAAAATGTAAAAATAAAAATCATTTTTTAAATAGGAATATAGAAATTATATTAGGGTGTATTTTTTGTTATTTTTGTGAGAATTTTCAATTTTTGATGAATTGTGAAAAATATTGCCTTTAAATCCAAAACTGTTTTTTCATCTAATTTACAAATAAGGTTAAATTATATTTTAAATTATTTTTAATTTAAAATAAAATAAAAATTATATTAATTATAAAATTTAGTTAATTTTACTCAATTTATCTTTGAATGTAAATATAAAAACATAGCAATCTTTTGAATTTGTTTCTTTAAAACCCTGAATTTTTGTCTCATATATGGGATTAAATATATATTTATTTACGGAACATGGGTGATTGAAATTTTGGAAAGTTTATTTGATATTTTTAATCATATTATTTTATAATTTCTAATAAGATAATTTTTTTTAAATTATTATTGAATGTGATTAAAATTAATTAGAATAATTAAAATACTTATCTTAATAAGGGATTAATCCTTAAATTTAAGGGTCAAAATTACCTTTTAAATGTACAAAAGGAATTGTGTGTCCATATATAGACCTAATACTCCATTTTATTTAATTTTTTTTTACTATACCACTTTTATAAGAAAAATGTTGGTGGAATTCCCTTTTCAAAAATTTACTAGAACACCACTCCCCCCCATTATAAAAAAGTACCCACCCATCATTCTTATTAAAACCTTTAAATCCACTTTGGAAAAAAAATTATCTTCCTAAATATCACCTAAAAATACCCCCCCATCATATAATCCTTCCTTTGGGAATAAACCCATCCAAGGAATCCATTTGGTGGAAACCAAAAGGAGTTCGCTGAATAAGAGGTAGCATCCTTCCTCATGCCCTTTAATTTTATTTTCATTATCCATCCCCAAAAATATTATTTTTCTATGATTATATTATAATATTAGTATAATTAATATACTTATGTGTTTTTATGTTTTTTTTAACCTACAATTACACACACTACCATTTAATGGGTAACAAACTTACCATTTATGTGTACGGTGAACTACTGCCTCACAAAATGATGTCATTCACTTTTCCAATACCACCTATATGGGTTTTGAATTATTATGAAAACACTATTTATATGTGATATTTATAATGTATTTATGATTTTCTAATTTTTATATAACATGCACCCTCATGATTTACATATTTTTTAAATACGATAACATCATTTGTGGAAGTGTGGACTGTCACCTCCTCAAAGTGATGTGATTCGTTCACCCTATACATGGAATGAAAAAAATTTAGTTTTAATAAAACTATGTAACATATATGAAATATATATTATACTGGAGTTATATTATATATATATATATAATTTACTTTTAATTCTTTTAAATATGAAAAAGAAATAAAAGTAATCTTAATGCGTACGTATAGACTACCATCTCCATGAACGGTGCTACTCATTTCATACCACCAAATATTATGGATTTTTATAAATACATATATACTGAATATATATAAAAATTAAAAAAATTTATATCTTTTTGATATGATGAAATAAATTTCTAATTAAGTGGATTAACAAGTTACAATTCAAAACATACTTGAAAAACTAGACAATTAACACCCGAAATAGTGAATCTAATGGATGATTATTAAAAAATGGGTAATAAGATATTAAAAATAAATCATATGTGATATCATAAATATTAATATGGTTCTAAAATAAGTTTTTAACATGTTTAATACCATTATACATTAATTTAAAGAACACCCACCCTAAAAGAAATGCAAGGTAAGGGAATTCCATATCACTTCTTACATCTTTTTGATAAATGCATTATTCACCACATAATTATTTTGGGTAGTCTATATACAAATAATTTTAATATAAAATATCATGACTTATTTTATCTAAATGATTTTCTAAATTTAATTTTAGTTATTTCTTATAAGGTTATAGTAGTTAAATGTTACCAAGTGGAAAATAACTTTATAATTAGATTCCTTTTCACTGGGTTATATAACATCCTCATTGTAATTAATATTATAATATTTTTTGTGGGATAACTTCTTACTACATATTTTTTTATTTTCACTTTTTTATGATGATTTATATTTGAAACACAAACTCTATCCATTGATTAATTCTGGCATCTATGTTATAGTATTTTCAAGGGTTGACTTCACAATCTCATTTGGTTTGGGGGGTTTTACATTTGAACATAAATTCATGGAAATTATATTACTATTATTAATTAAACCCCTAAATTTTATTCTCTTTTGGTAATTTAGGACCCTTTCAAATAATAGCATTTTTTTACGCTCATTGGTTGTCAAAATATTTTAGAAAGTGTTTTTAAGAAAACCCATGTCCATTTTTCTCTTTAGTTAGAGAAAATTGTTTCTTCCAAAACACCATTTTTCTAAAATGTTTTTCAATTTTTTTTTTAAAATTTCCAAAATTATTTTTCAAAGTAATTTTTACCCTTTTTGTTTTTTATAAAAATGTTCAGAGGAATCTTCTTGTCTTTTTCTGAACACATAATTTTTCTATCCTTTTTACCTTGCAAAAGGAATTTTCTTTTTACCATATAAGGAATATAAAGATTTACCACCATCATATCCTTTAATAACATATAGAAATTTTTATATTTTTTAATTTAAATAAAATGTTTTTCAATGTAATTTTTAATGAGAAGGATTTTCACAATGTTTTCAAAAATAAAAATGATATTTTCCATAAGAAGATTTTTAAAAGATATTTTTATAGTATTTATATTCATCAATGAAAAAATCAATTTACTTTTAATCCACAAGGGATATGATGTATTGATACCATTCTTACCCTTCCTCTGATTGGTTTCTTATTAATTCGGAAAATTATAGTTTTTACATTCACTTCCTAGATTCTTTTTTCAGTCCCTATGAAATATTCAGTTTTCTATGATTATTGAAAATTGAATTTTCTATAAATATCTATTCCATTTTTCATGGATATTATTATTGCCAAAATATTATAAAATTTTTACATACAATGTTTACTTATATAATTATTTTATTTTCTGGGTAAATATTGATAAATCCATATTCTTTATTCACTGATGATATTTGATAAGGAATATTTTCTATTAATTAAATTGGTTATTCAATATAAGGAATGATTTGGATAGAAAATTATGGTTGGGATAGGGAGTTCATATATCTCTCGATGTATCTATAGGCTCTTATGAGACAAATAAGTTACACAAAAAAATGGGTATTTTACCTGTAGTTTTAAATCATATTTTTGAAGTTATTGGTGGTATGAGTTTTTATATTCATGGTACATGACATAAAATAATTATGCATTTCCTTCATTTTTATTGAATAATTATTATCGATGATATTTTTGTAAGAAAAAGTATATTGATGCATTGTATCCTCAATTTATAGATTAGGTGGCATGTGTCTTCAGTTTCATACCATTCCATATTTATTTTTCAATATCTTGTTATTTGAATAATTTTTTTTAATATATCTACCTTTCCATATTATTTGAACACATCTTATTGATTTTATTGGTTACATGACATGTTACCTCCCTTATTAACTTTTTATAATGATTATTTTCGTTGATTCATTATTTCTTTGTCTATACTTTACCCATAGTGAGAATTTGAGATCACCCTTATTATTTTTCCTTTACACATGATTTCTTGAAGTGTACTAAGAATGATATATAGGGATATTATATATGGAATAAAGATATTATCCTTGAAAGAAAAAAATTATGTTTTAATTGGTGTATTTAGTTTTAAAACAATAATCATTTATGTATCTGGTTTAACAATACTACTAAATTGTGATGTCCTTTTGGATTTGATTTACTTGTATCTCAGGGCAAAGTAATGGTATTAAGACACCAGATCTAGGATTTCTGGGGTTAAAACACTATAGGAAACCCGCTATATATAATTACATTTAAGTGGAGTGATAATAAGACTATACTATTTATCAATTTTTATTGTGAGTCTTAAATAAATTTTACATAAATTAAATATATCATAAAACTAAAAATATATTTATTTATTTTTCATTCATTGGGTGTTGATATAATACCACTACTGGGTATTAGTAAAAATACTAGCACTCAGACTCAAATGGAAGTAAAAAATAAAACTTATAAAAAATCAAAATGAGTAAATGAAAAGTATAATTGTAAAATAAATTGATGAAAATGATGATTAGATCAACTTCTATCATGTTTTATTTATGTGTTTTGATAATTAATAACCCTCACGTTATTTGTGGATATATTAGTTTCAAATATATTTTCATTTTATTTTCATGAAATTTTATTATGTTAACATTAGTCATGCCTAGACACAAGGTTATTATTTAAGAAGAACATGCTCTTGATAATTAACATGACATTACATTATAAAAAGAATGGAATAAAATCTACTTATTATGGTATATTTACACAGTAACAAGTCTACATTTGTTTCCTTTGTGTACCATCTTCATCCTAACACATGGTGCTGAAGAAAAAATGATTTGATATTGAAATAATTCCATCCAATAGATTTATATGAGCTTATGAACATGATGTAATGTAATTGGTGATATAATACTCTATTTTTCTTTAATTTGTGAAATTACAATTTTTTAAAGTTAATATATTTTTAAATTTTAATGTATCACAAGGATTAATGTAGGTGAAATGTTAATATCAATATAATATGGTGAGCTTTTTAATAAGATAAACATAGGCTAATGTGTCATCCAAAGGGATGTGTGGGAGACTATGTTTTATGTATAATACTTTATTAAGTGTGTATATTTGACTATATTGGATATATAACAACATGTTAAGTGGTATATCTATATTTAGTTGAGTCCAAAATATCATGAATATCTGATATAAGAGTATAATATGATATAATTTATTTTTAATGAGAATCATTGGATTATGACTATCAATGTCGTGTATAGTTTAAAATACAAGCAATATGCTATTAAATTGTCTTTTATTTTACAACTCTTATAATTTAACGGTATTGTAAACTAATAAATAAAACCGACATGAAGAGATCATTAATAAATAAGGAATAAATTTCATGGAGATTAACTAGTCTAAAGGAATATCTAGGAATTTTTTTAAATGTCAACAATGGTATATTTGGTAGTATGAGGTTTTCCACTATTATATATTCAATCATTATATTTTACATTTCATCATCACAAAAATATATATCACTCTATTGGATACCTGAGACATAATTATTATATAACTTTTCTAAAGGGCCAAATCTTGTTATTCTACACCAAAATTGAATATACAACATTTTTAGATTTATTTGTATTATTATTTCATTATACTATATCTATTTAAGATTTTTAAAGTTATTCACTTGATATGTAACACTATATCATAAGTATTTTTGCCTCTACAAAATGAAATTACAGGATATATAAACCTAATAAAAACTTACATCACATAGGGTGTGCCTCTCTATGTAAATGGTAGTGTTTTGGTTGTGTCTTTAGGTGTACAAAAGGAATGATTTAGATTTTTCGTTCATGTGTGTAAAATTTTGGTTGAATGGTTTGTATGTATTTTTACAAAGTTATGTATATGTAATGTATATCCAAACTATTAGGTTTAGGGTATGGAGAGTGGAAGTGGGATCTTTATGACCCAAACAATTCTAAAATCATTGTAACTTATTGTTTATTACATTTTTTCAATAACATTGTATACCCTTTATAAGAAGCCTATTTTTTCATTAATTTTTATATCTTTTCTTACAAGGAATTCATATTTCATGGTTTTTTAATGAATTCGTTTATTATTACTTATAAATCTACCCTTGTCTATTTTTATCTAGTATTGTGGGTCTTAACAATAGATATTAGAATAAACACATAGAAGATCATATTATTTGAGTTATTTGTTGAATATACTATTTATATATTCTTTTGAATCTAATTTATTCATAATATTGTAAAAAACATTAAGATAGACATTTTTATGTAAATTCATGAGGTCATTGATAACTCAAATATATTGATACCTCCAAATTTCAATATAAATAGGTATAGTTATTGAGAGAAAATAATTAATGTATTTCTAAAGAATGTAGGTGTTACACCTGAGATTTAATTATAAAAAGTGAATATTTTGTTAATAAAACTATAATACATCAAATATTTAAATATTCATTGGAACAATATTTCTAATTTTATAATATGAATATCTATTTTGAACTTACTTGGTGAAAATAGGCCTGGACCGAGTTTTTGAAATTTGACTATAGAAATAAGATTTATGATTGATTTAAAATGTATTAATTTATTATTAACCCATTTTATTTATAGTAATGTATTATAATCAACCATTTATTTATATTTAATTTCAAATAAATAATTATTAGATCATTTGGAGGTAAAAAAGTGATGTTTTTTGAAAAACTGCTTTTAATTACATAATGTATTTCCATCTTAATCAATTGAATTTATATTTAATACTAAATTATTTAAATTAATGTTTTAATTTATATATATAAATATATGAATTTAAATCCAGATGATTATTATTATTTTTATAATCCATATATTCAATGTATTATCATCTTATGATTGAAAAATGAATGTCTTGAAAAAAATATTTTTCATCTAGTTTTACAGATTTATTTTTAAATTAAATTATTCCACTTTTTGAACAAAATATTATATAATATATTACCTATTTTGAATCATAATTTACAAATTTTTTAATGATTCCACATTCCTTATTTGTACATAATTAATAAAAAAATTAAAACATTCCGATGTAGTAATGGTTAAAATGGATTTATTAAGGCGTTAACCTAAAAGATAAGGGTTTAAATGATGTATAATTTAATTGAATTTTCTTGGGTGGTTATATTTTGGAATTAAACTTATAATATTACTATATATTTTATTTTGGATACATTTTCAAGAAATTTACTTAATCATATTTTAACATTTTAAAAACATTCAATTGTGCCACTCTCCACAATTATAAAAAGAAATATCCTACACTATATTTTTACACATATTGAGGAATTTATATTAAAAAATACCTAGAAAAATTTTTCACCCAAAACATTTAATGCATTATAGATCTTTTCTATTCCCCAATTACCAACCCTGGGGTTCTTTAGAAGAGATCCAAAGGAGGTATCACTGAGAGAAAGTAATCATCTTAATATAACTCTTTCTTTTTAAGTTCATCTTTTACACCCTTCAATTATGTCTTACAAATTAAAATATGAAAACAAAAAATATATCCTCTATAATAATATTTTATTATTATTATGGTATAATATTTATCTATCACTATCTTTATCAAATGATAAACAAAACCATTTCTCAAGTATATGGATGACTATCACCTCGTGTAAAAATAGAATTTAATTTCCATCACAAACTAATATGGATAGTCATATTATGGAACTAATAAATATATGTGACACATATGACATAGTATTAATTTTTAAAATTTAATATAACATCCACTTCTTTACCCTTCCACCCATTAAGGAAATGATAACATCACTATTTCGTACATACGACCTATCATATCCACGAAGTAATGAGATTCATGATCCATGTACAACTATCAATAATTATTATAAAATGGTATATAAAAATAAATATTATATTTAAAAAATTAATATCATTATGGATATTATTAAACTATATCCTATTCATCAAAGCATGATCTTCCGTGATAAAAAATGCCTGAGATAATGAAGCAGTTAACACCTAAAACAATGAAACAATGAAAAAATTTTAAAGAAAAATTGATAATATTTTAAAATAGGATCATAATATATATTATAAATATGAATATGGTGCTGGTATAAATTAATAATAATTTTAAAACCATTATATAGGAGGATAAATCAAATTGAACTACGTGGAAGCATGAGGAAAGGGATTTCTTCCCAATTTACACTCCTAAAGAAATATTTAGTATTATGCATCTATATACTCTATATTGTGTATATACTACCCCTTTTAACATTTAACATGAATATATATTTATTCATTAATATTAATGATTCAATTAATGTTACTCTTTCTTGATAAAGGTTTAAAATGAAAGCCATTCTTATTTAACTTTTGATAGGGTATATTTTTATTCCATATCCATGATATTAAAAATTATTTTGAAAAATTAATTTTTATTTATTAAAATGATGTATTTTGGATATTCTAATTTATCCTTGAATATTTAATATGGATTAAAAGTAATATTTATATTATTTTTTTGAAAATTTCAGTTTTGACATTTTTTTAAAGTCAAAAAGAGAATTTTTAAAGGTATTTGGTGTTAACAGACTTTCTCACTACCATAACCATTTTATGATGTTTAGATTATTATAAAAGTTTAAAATGGTTTTAAGAAGAATACTATATTAATAAATATAATTTTAATGTTTCATTTCAATTTTATTTTCTTATTCAAAAGACTATAACTTATTTTCAAACCTGTCTTTCTGATGAGTTGATGATCATTTCTCTTTGTTGATTAATTTTTATATCATTAACTTTCACATTGGAAATTCAATTTCATGTGATAATTTTCCATTATAAATTACATTTATCTTAAATATCCAAATTAATAATATCATGGATATGATAATTTCATAAACTTTATAAAAATTATATATATGGTGGTTTATTTTCAGCTTTATTTTATTAACTTGAGAAATATTGAAATATTGTTTTTTTACTAGGTATATAAATTTTTTAGATAATGATTATTGTTCATAAATTAAATTTAAAATTCAATAAATAAGGGATTCATCATACTTTTTGTGATGATTGGGGCCTAGAATAATATATACCCTTGATTCATGGAAAAGTCTCATGATAAAAATTAGTTAGCCAAATTTAATGGGTTTATATTATTTAACTTCCCATCAAATAAATTCTCATCGTAAAAGGATTTTATGGTATAGAAATATTTATTTTTGAGATCATGAATCTAATATTATTCATTTATCACATTAATAATTATATTATTATTATCTATGAGATTATTGCGTCGATATTATCTAGGGATGCATTTTGTGCTCAAGTTATTAATAAGATCGCATGTGTTTTTAATTATGTACCTTTACATATTGATTATTAATTATTTAAAAATGATTGGTTCTTATGTATGTAACCCTTAATAAGTATTTTATTTCCCCCTTTTCTATTTATTTTCCCTATGATTGAATGATAAACTCATTGAATGAGTTCGAGGATGGTGAATGATTCCTATTGATGTGCTTTATATTATATTTCCAATGTATGAAATGGAAAAAATATATGTATCTAGTTCATCAAGAATAAAAAAAATTATATATCCTCTATGATGTGAAACCTCATATCGTATAATAAATTAATGAAGTATACATCAACAATATGTTACTAGATTTGGGGTTATTATTATTGGAAGTAGATGATTTTTAGTAGAACCTGTGGGAAATAGATTTAATAAATTATATATCAGCAAGTATAACCCAATTAAATACTTCAAGAATATATTTAATTGTTAGAAATAAAAGATGATGGTTTTGGTAAGGTAGATATTATGTCTTTTTCCTAGAAATACTTCCTTTTTTGGATACTACAAGTGGACTTTGTTTTAATAGAGTTATATCAAACGGTAATAACTATGAAAAGAATTAGTCAAGTATATATTGTTCATATTTATAATGCATGATGAGGTTTCCCTTAATATTACCTTGTTTGGATAATCCCATAGGATATGTTTCGGATGATTCAAATTTTGATTATAAACCATTGAGAAATATTTTAAAATATTTCTATGATTTTATATTTTCCAAAAGAAACCATTTTTTGTTTATTATATTAACAATGCATAAATATTTAATTCATGTTAAGTGTTACAGTAGATTTAGAATAATATATTTCTATTTAAATTCATAATTTTATTATAAAATCTAGTATATTCTATTATATAGAAATAGTCCCGGGTAAGAATAATGGTATCAGTACTCATGGGTAATATAAAAATTTCAATGTTGGGAAATCCAATATAAATGGTGTTAAATCCAAGCAAATGATGGACATATTAATGTATTTGACCAAGTTTATCTCTAATAACCATTCACATAGGGATAAACATGATGTACTAAGGCATGATACACTTTTTTTGGATTATTTCAGGTCATATAATCCGCTATCATCTAATGGACCTATTAATCTAGTAGTAGTTGAGAAATGTATTATGTCCATTAAGAAGATAATTTTGTCCTTGGGATGAAATTAAATGGAAAAGGTTATGATGGAAGTGTTTTTGTTAAATGTTATGATTATTTCTAGGGGTCATTGATATAGAATACTTGGGATGATGAATAAATTAAACATATGGAATACAGATCGTTTAAATTACCATTCTTCTATAAATATTTCTATGATGATAAATGAACTGAAATGAAGAGAAAAATCTCCAGGTTAAAGTAAATAGATGAAGAATGTGTTATATATTATTAGGATACCATTTCAAGATTATCTGGCTGTGATATGAATTATATATGTAATACGAAAATCATGATAGACCATTTCTATAAATGGATTATGCTATGTATCTATAGGGAAACAATTTCTCAATCATTTTCATCAATTGGTGAAATTGTATTATATTCCATCAATACAGAGACAGAATTTTTTTACCCTATATCATCATGTGGAATCAGGAGATGGATATGTCAAATTAATTTTAGTAAAAGGGATACTGTTTAAATATGAATATGAAAATTATGTAATTTTCTTTCATATGAGAATTTGTGAAAATAAACATTTTAAAAAATTCATCAATAGAATGGGATTTTGTTACAAGTAAAGATATATGAGTCATTAGGATGATAAATATAATGAAATGAAAGATACCAGTAATATGAAGTTATATAACTATAAATAAATGGGTTATTATTTAACCCAATTCCCCAATAGTCAAGGGAACATAATTTAGATGATCTAAAAAGGATAGGACTAAGATTATATGATCATTATAGCTAAGGTTGATGTTCCCAAATATATGGTTGTAGGTAATTTAATTATTATATAAAATTTAAATAATTCTTTAATTGAATCTATATCTTTACACTCTTTTATACCTTCCATATTTTCTAAGAAAAATAAATATTTCCCAAACATCATATTAAGGAATTTGTTAGTAAAAACTCCTAATGTAAATATATACACAATAATGATGTGTCAGTTAGTTCCCATTATTACAAATAAAATTACACTATTAACTAAATTTATTGTTATGCCTATGGATTATTTTTATATAATCCTTGGTATGAGTCATATATTAATATTTAAAAAAAAATATTACAAATAGAATGAAATTACAATTTTTGATAAAGACTTGAAATTACTTATATTTAGAGGGGATACTTCATAATATATGTCATGTCAAGATCCAGCTCTAGTAGCTCTTCTAGATGAGATTCTTTTGAAGGAAGAGAAAATAAAATCTTTAGGTGAAAAGGTAATCTTCAAATTGATGATGTAATTATTTTATAAGAATACATTGATGTATTTCAAGAGGAATTACTCAAACATCAACTAAAGAGTGAGGTTGAGTTTTCCATTGATTTAATCTCTAATGAAATAACTAAATCATATACTCCCTATATAATATCCACTTTAGAATAATTTGAAAAAATAGAAAAAAATAAAATATTTTTTGTTGTAAGGCATTTATATTCCCCATTTTTTCACCTTAAGGATCCTTTTTTTATTATGAATAAATATCAATCTATGTGGTTGTGAATTGATCATAGGGAAATAAATTTTATTATGATTTGGAAAAAGTATCATCTTCCTCATATTTATGACTTATTCGAGTAACTTGATGGATCTCAATATTATTCAAAGATATAACTTTGATATGGTTATAATGAATTTCATGAAAAGAACTTTGGTATTATAATGTTATCATTTCGTATGAGGTGTCGCTGTTATGAGTTTATAGTAATTCCATCAGGGTTGACTAATGCACCCTCTATTTTTATGGATCAAATAAGCAGAGTTTTGAAGGAATATCAAGATAAATTTTTTGTATTTATTAATGATATATAGGTAAATTATAAAATTTAAGAGTAAGGTGATAATCACATGTGTTTTACTATTTATACTCTTAGAGTAAAATGGTTATATGGGTAATTTAAAAAAATAATTCTCACTTGAGAAATCTTCTTTTCTAATCCATTTTTTCTCCAAGATTAGAATATCTATTGACATTGTGAGGAAAAATCAAGTCAAATAATGGACTACAACAACAAACATAACCAGGCTATATAGTTTCATTTATTTTTAAGGTTACTGTAATATATTTGATCAATTGTTTTATGATCGGTTAACCTATTAACCATACTTACATGTAAAGGGGTTAAGTTCACATGTACAAAGGAATATGAATAATGTTTTGAATAATTGCAGGGAAGATTTTTTATAATGATATCTTTACTCTACCATTAGGAAATTATGTGTTTATGATACTTATTGACACGACAAGGAAGGTACTTGGTTGGGTTCTTATGCAAAATGAAAATTTTATTTCTTATTAATCAAGGAAGTTAAATATTGATGAAAAAAACTATCAAACCCATGATCTTGAGTTTGAATATGAAATTTTTTATTTGAATACATGAAGTAATTATCATTATAGTGAAATATTTTATATATAAAATATATATAAGAATAGAAAATGCATCGTTTCTTATAAATATCTCAAGATGAGGTAATGGTAATGGCTCAATGTAACACCCTGAAAAACTAAAAAAAAATTTGTATTTGATAACATGTATTAAACACAACAACAAGCATGTATGTGAATATAATATCTTGAGAATATATAATATAATTAATATTTTACATAAATAACATATTTTCTATTTCTTTAATTGAATTCAACAATAAGTTAGCTTGTGTCACACACAATAACATGTTTCTTTGATGACTTGTGTCACACGCAAGACCGAGTTTATCAAACAATATTATGTTTTCAAAATATAATTTTTTAATATAATATGATATAACCTAGACAATATATTTTATTTTATAGATAAATTATGAAAATACATGGTTTATTAAAATAGAAAATTAATTCATTGGTTAATAATTAATTATAATTGAAAATATAAATCGATTGAACAAAAAAGAAAATATTTTTATGCTCCCAAATATATGTTGTATTAATAAATTAAATTAATTAAAATTATAGAATGATATTAATGAAATATATAGATTATATATTCTATTATATATTTTTTATATTCATCCAATATTTGTTTTAGGCATAAGATAAAAGAAACCCGATATTATGCATAAAACCTATATTTATTAAAAGGTAATTTTATCACCTTTTAATAGAGAACCTATTTTAAGTATAATTTATGTCACGTTTATAAATTTAATATGGAAAAATAAATTTCATTTTTAAAATATAATCATCAAAAAAAATTAATGGTTATTTTTTGGTCTTTTCGGTGAACTTTCATTTTATGTTGAATAGTGAAAAATATTTAATTCTAATTCAAAACTACTATTTTATTCAATTTATTTATAATTATGAATGATATTTTTATTTTTATTTTATGTTATATTATATAAATGTTACATAATATAATACAATTTAGGTAAATTTAATCAAATTCAATTTGATATTCAATATAAAATGTAGAAAACTTTTGAACAATTTTACATTAAAACCCTACTTTATCCTCCCATCTATGAGATCAAATTTATATTAGTTTCTTTCACTTATATGATTTTATTTTTGAAAAATTAATTACTAGTTTTGAATAATAATTATTTATTATTTATAATATGTTCAACTTAGTTTTTTACCATAAATATAAATGAATGTAATTAAAATAAATTACAATGATTAAGAGGAAATTTAGCTTAACAAAATAGTAAACCTTAATATTAAATTCCAAAACAACATAGAAACTTCTCAAAAAGAAATTTCATATCCACATTTTTACAATGTACATAATTGGATCAAATTATGTTCATTATAGGAGCAACTTATCTATGAAAAAATGATGGTAAAATACCCTTTTAAAAAATTTACAAGAATGCTACTCCTCCTCCACAATAAAAAGGAACTCACCCCTCCCACTTATTCACACCTCTAAAGATACATTATCTCCACAAATATATACCCAAATATCTCATAATAATTCCTCCATGCTTCCTAGAAATTTTACCTTTGGTATAAATCATGAAAAGGAGTCCCTTTGGTGCAAACCAAAAGAAGTTATCCAAATCAGAGGTAACATCCTTCATTGAGATCTTATTTTTTTATTTTATTTCTACACCAACTCAAATATTATTATTAAATTAATATAAAAAATAGAATCATGAATATAATTATATTTTATTATTATAAACATTTGAACTACTCTTACACACACTTCCATCTAATGGGTATGAAAAATTTTCTATAAGTGTATGACAAACTACCGTCTCACAAAGAAATATTGTTCATTTTTATTTTACAACCTCTCATGGTTGGGAATGATGATGGAAAAAATATTTATATCTGATATAAATTATATTTATAATATCCTTATGATTAATGGATTTTTATATAACGCATAGCCTTATTCTTTCAATTCTTCGTAAATATGATAACATTGTTTGTGGAAGTGTGGACTACAATCTCCTCAAATAGATACGATTCATTCATACTATACATAGAATGAATAAAGGATGGTTTTATTAAAAATATGTGAAATATATGAGATAAATATGAAATTATAATTATAATACACATATACATATTTATCATTTACTTTCCATTCATTTACATACAACAAGAAAATGAAAGTAGCATTCACGAGTACGTACGACCTACCATCTCCATGAATAGTGCAATTTCACTTCTTATCTCCAAATTTTATGATTTATTATAAATTCATACTAAATTTAAATAATATTCAAATCATGGATTACATTCTACCGATGATGAAACCATGATATTAATAACAAGTAACAAGTCAAAACATACTTGAGAAACTAGGCAATTAACAACCAAAATAGTGAAAATAATGAACGATTACTAACAAATGGGTAATAAAACATTATAAAAAGATCATAAATGATATAATAAATATTAATATGTCTCTATAATAATTTATTATCATGTTTAAAACCATTATAAATGAGTTTAGTTGACGTTCATCTCAAAAAAACACAAGGTAAGTGATTTTCATCCCACTTTTTAAATCCGTGAGATAAATGTCACATTCACAATAAAATTATTTTAGGTGGTTTATATTCTAACAATTTTGATATATTTTATCATGGATTGTATTATTTTCTTGGTATTTGATTCTCAATTCGAATTATTTATTCTCTAGGGATTTGATTTAAAATTTAACAAGTGTTAAATAGTTTCATAACTTGATTCCATTTCATTGGGATATATTACATCCTCATTGTTGTTAATATTATAAGATTATAAGTGAAATATATTTTTGAATTTTTTTTATTTCCACTTTTTATGTGGATTTAAATTTAATACAGATAATCTATTCATTTATTTATTTTCACGTCAATGTTATTGTATTTTCAAAGGGTTTACTTCACAATCTCATTTTTTTAGGATTATTTAGACATGAATTCCCATTGGAGGAAATTATTGTATCATTGTTTAGTAAGTAAATTAATTTTATTCTCATATGGTTATTCATGAATTTTTTCATGTAATAATACCATTTTTCACTCATTGGTATTCAAAATATTTTGGAATATATTTTAAAGAAAACCTGATTTCATTTCTATCTTTAGTTAGGAACCTATTTTTTTAGAAACCCTATTTTCTAAAATGGTTCCTTAGAAATTATTTTATAATTTCTAAAATGTGTAATTAAGGAAATTTTTACCCATTTTTTCTTTTACAAATTATTTTAAAGAAATATTCATGTCTCTTTATGAACATTGTAATTTTCTAACCTTTTTACTATGAAAAATGAATGTTATTTTTACCTTGTATGGCCTATATGGATTTACCCGCCATAATTTCATAAAATATTCATTTTCAATATTAAAAGATTAAAATTTAAATAATTTTTTTTCCAAAAGTGTTTTTCAAAGAAAAGGATTTTCAAAAAAATCAAAATAAAAATATATTTTTTTCAAGAATGTATTTAAAATATATTTTTACACTATTTACATTAATCAATGACAAAACCCTTTATTTGTACCCCATGTGGGATATGTTATATTGATTCCATCCTTATTCCTCCTCCGAATCATTTTTGATTTACTTGGAAAGGAAAAGTATTGGTATTCACTTCCCTGATTCCGTTTACACCCATTGAAATATTCAATTTATTATGATCATTGAAAATTTAATTTCCCAAATTTATTAATATCAATTATCATATAAATGTTTACTACCTAAATAATATATAGTAATTACATATGGTGTTTAATTTTTTATCAATTTGATTGAATAGGTAAATAATGATAAATATATATTTTTTATGTAATGCAGATATTTTAAATCTCTCTTGGTTTTTAGAAATCGATTATTTGATATATGAGGATTGATTTGGAGAAGAACTATATAGTTTAGGGATTGGTTAATGCAATACATATGGGTTGGGGACTAGTTTATGAAAGACCTATTGGTTGGGGAAAAATTAAAGTAATCCCACGATGCATTAGTAGTCTCATGAGATGAAATTAGTTTTCGACAAACCCTTTGAGTTTGGTTACATATAGAATAGAGGGGTCTCTACCAACATAATTAAAGCTTCTTTTAAATGGTTTTTATAGTAGTGGTTCATGTGACAAATACATGATGTCCGATAATTAACCATTTAATTTTTTGAGAATGCATTTATAGTTATTATATATTAGATTAATGTCGAGACATATATGTATGCATTTCATTATTTGTTTATTAATTTAATGAAATGTGTTGTAGTTATTTACCATGACATATTATTTACACACACCCTTGTAATTTAATTGATTACGTGGTGTTTTTCATCAGTTATTACTTTTCCATATTGATTATTCTCATTAATTAATTATTAATTCCACTATAAATTCCCATTACTAATCATTTGAGCTCATGCTTATTATGGTTTTGTTCCCCACGATTCTCTAATGTGTATTAAGAAAGATATGAAATGATATGCTATATGAAATAATTTTATGATCCTTTAAATAAAAATATATATCTGGTAATTAATGTAACCATTTGTAATAGAAGACTCATGTATTTATATATTTAACCAAAAATACTAAACAATTTGGTCCTTTGGGACACAACTTAAAATTTTATTATACCAATTTAATGGTTGCATGACACTAGATCTGAGATTTCTTGGGTTGGTAATCGACAGTTGGTGTCAGAGAAAATTTAGTACCATCCTTGAGAACTACAAATAGGGAAACATGTTTTAGAGATCATAACCCTAAGGTAGAATGGAAGGACAAGTATATAAGAACATCTGAGAATTTTGGTGACTTTGAGATTTTGTTGGTCATCCTAGAAATACATCCTTGTCAATATAGTACAAGTGGACATCATTCTAGAATAGATATACCCAGGGGTAACAATTTTAAAAATGTCTCTCAGGATGACTCAAGTGTAAGATATCATATGAAAATGGGTCTTAATGTACACCTGCTTTAACACTCCTAGGGTATATTCATAGGATAATGCACATTATATTTCAAACCATTATAAATAATTTTAATAGACAATGATAATGAATTAGCTAGGATGAACCTTATACCAAGGAAGTCCATTTGTGAAAATAAATGCATGTTGTATTTATGTATTGAGGTTGTTTTAGAACCCTAGTTAAAAGGTTAATTATTGATTAAATTTCAAGGGTGACCATCATATTTATTCTGTAAATTATATTAATTTTGTTTTAGAAAAGGACAACAATTATGTTAGGTGAAAACCCACCAAGTTCGGCATGTCTGTGGAAATAAAAACCCTCACTAAAGGTTGATTAGGGTTTCGCACCTACCACTAGCGTACACATTTTCCTAGTAAATTTTTCATTATTTCAGTTAAATAATTTGATGAATAAATGTTAATGATGAACCAGTACCATCAGTTTTTTTGGTTTAGAGATTAATTTCTTCACCATATAGTATTTTGATAATAATTAGAGATAAATAATTTGACATGCCACTCTTTTATGGGCATCACAATCCTTTAAAAATTTATTTTACGACTTCATGAATCAAATTTAATTTTTTGATATCTATTTAACGGTGTAAGGGATAAATTAGAAATTTATAAAAGCACAAACAAAGGAATAAATTTTGTTTATTGAAATATTTCAAGTTAGTATATTTCCTTATATTCATATGTAGTAAAGGAGTTAATCAACATTAGGAAAATAAATATAAAATGTTGTTTAAATACCTTTATTTTTATTGAATTGATGGTATTTTAAATCATCACATATTTATGACTTTGAGACCCTATAATTTCTATTGATCATTAACTTTTTTATGATTTATGACCTCAATCACTCTCGATAAATATTTACACTTTTCCTCAATGTCCAAATTTCACATTCCACTATTTTTCTCCTATGTAGAAACCTAGTTATATGTTAGTCCACATGACTTTTTCACTTCCCATAACACTTTTCTAGAGGATATTTTAAAAACACTTCTCTCGATGTGGGATTTTATCATAGGAAATATCAAAAACTATATTATCGTGTTTGAGATTAAATTGCGAGGACACTATTTATTTAAGGTGGGGAGAATGTAACACCCCAAAAAATCTACAATAAGAGCATTGTATTTGATAGCATGTAAGACACATAATACCAAGAGAATAATAAAATATAATATATAGAGAATCTACAATATAATTACTATTTAAAAAAAATTAATATATTCTATAGCTTTTAGTGCATGCAACACTAATTTATCTTGTGTCATAGGTATCAATGTGTTTCCTTGGTGACTTGTATTACTAGCAAGGCTATGTTTTAACAAACAATAATATGTTATTACGATATTATTTTCTTATATAAAAAGATATAACCTATTATTTAAATGGGACGTTATTAAACATAAAAACTCACATGTGAAAATATATGGTTTATAACAATATAAAATAAATTAATTGGTTACTGATTAATTTCAAATAAAAATATAAACTGATTGAATATAAAGGATGTATTTTTTTTGCTCAAAAGGTGTGGTCTCTTAATAAACATAAATAATAACAGTTATATAATTATATTAATAAAATATATTTTTTATACATTCAACAACATATTTATTATACCCATACAATAGATTTTATAGGCGTTACATAAAAAGAAACATGATTTTATGTTTAAAACCTATATTTTTATAAATGTTCATTTACCGAATTTTAATAGAGAAACTATTTTAAATATAAATTTTGTAATTTTTTTTAATTTAATATGTCAAATAACAGTTTTATTATATTAAATAGAAATATCAAAATTAGTTTCGGGTGAATTTATTGTATTTTTTTGTGATGTTTTATTTTTTGATAATAGTTAAAAAACTGAATTTTAATTCAAAAAATCATTTTTTATATGATTTATTTATAATGTTAAATTATATTTTTGACTAGTTTTTATGTTCACTTAGATCAATTGTACATAAAGTTATATGATTTATGACTTTTTAATCAACTTATGTTTGAAATTTAATATAAAAACTTACTAAACTGTTGATGATTTTTACATTAAAAGCATGTTTTCTCGTCCTATCTATAGAATTACAGTTAAATTTATGTCTTTCAATTTTATGATTTTAATTTTTAATAATAGATTAAATATTTCAATTTTAAATAATTTCTAATTTCTAATAATTTCAACTTGGTATTTTACCAAAAAATATTAGTGAATGTAATTAAAATTAATTACATTGATTATGAAGAAATTTAGCTTAAAAAGGACTAAACCATAAACCTATGATCCAAAAAGAACTATAAACATCTCAAAAATTCATTTCATGGCCATATTTAGACCATATCCTCCCATGTATCTAATTTTATTCATTATTGGAGCCACTTTTTATAGGAAAAACATGGGTAAAATTCTATTTTCAAAAATATCCAAGAACGTCACTCCTCATCCACTATAAAAAGTCACTCACCCCTACAACTTATTCACAAATATCAAAAAATATTTACACTACCAAACTCTTCCAAAATATCTCCTCAAAATCCCTACTATAATCATAGAAACCTAAAATGTGTAATAAACCTATCTAATGAATCCCTTTGGTGAAAACCAAAAGGAGCTACCCGAATAAGGGATAACATCCTTCCTCAAGATTTATTACTTTATTTTCATTCTACACCACCTAAAAATTATTATTAAATATTTATATAATAACACCAGTATACTCAATATAATACTATTTTTTTATTTCATATATTTTACCCACATTTTCCCACACATTCATCTAATGGGCAATGAACTTTTTATTTATGTGTAGTGAGAATTACTACCTCACAAAGTGATGTCATTCATTTTTCCATTACCACCTATATGGGTTGGGAATTATAATGAAAATGATATTTATATATGATATATATGATATTTGAAATTTCATTATACTTTTTAAATTTTTATATAAAATATATCCTTATTATTTTTATTTTTAATAAATATGATTACATAGTTTGTGAATGTGTAGACTACTGCCTCCTCAGAGTAATGTGATTCATTCACACTATACAACAACATATAAAGGATGGTTTTTTAAAGATATGCTACATATATGAAATAAATATGGTAAATTAATTACAATATAAATATACATAAATATAACTTACTTTCCATTCAATTAAATATGTTAAATAAATGAAAGTAGCATTCATGCGTATGTAATGCCTACCGTCTCCTTGAACAGTGCATTTCATTTCCTATATCCAAATTTTATTATTTATTATAATTTCATATATAATGAATTTATATTATATTTACATCATTTTTTAAATTCTGTATATGATGAAACCCTGATAAGAACAATAAGTAACAAGCCAAAAAATACTAGAAAAATTAGGCAATTAACACCCAAAATAGTGAAAATAGTGAATGATTACTAAAAAATGAGTATTAATATTTTATAATAAATTAATACATGATATCATAAATATTAATTTGGTTTTTTAATAAGTTATTAACATGTTTGAAACCATTATACATGATTTTAATGGACGTTCTCCAGAATGGAAATGCAAGGTAATGGATTTTCATATCACTTATCTACATCAGTGATATAAATGTCACATTCCCCATATAATTTTATTATGTGATGTATGTACTTCCCATTTTGATATATTATATATTTAATTTTTTTATCTACAAAGTTTTTTAGTCTCAATTGGAATTATTTATTTTATGGATATTTGAGTAAAATGTTCAATGTGGTAAGGAATTTCATAAGATGATTTCTTTTCATTGGGATATATTAATTCCTCATTGACCTTAATATTGAAAGATTATGTGTGGAATCACATTTTACTATCTGTTATTTTATTTTCATTTGTTTTATGTAGAATAATATTTAACAAACATGATCTAATCATATATTGATTTTCACATCAATGTTATAGACTTTTCTAGGGTTCACATAACAATATCCTTTTTTTGGATTGTTTATACATGAATTTTCATCAAAGGAAATTATTAGGTAATTATTTCATAAAAAAAATTAATTTTATTATACTCCAGTTATTCATGACCTTTTTCAGCTAATAATACCATTTTTACTCTCTATGGTACTCAAAAAGATTTTAAAAATAAATTTATGAAAACCAGAATTTATTTCACTCTTCAGTCAGAGAACCACTTTTCTTCTAAAACCCCTATTTTCTAAAAATGTATTCCCAAAATGTGTTTAATCATTATAAATTGATTTATTAAATACATTTTTACTCTTTTTATATTTTACAAATTTTTTCAATGAAATCTTATTTTCTCTTTCCAAAAATGAATTTTTATAACCTTTTAACTATATAAAAGGAATTTTATTTTTACCTTGTATATCATGTATGGATTTAACCTCCATAATTTCATTAAATATTACATTTTTTGTTTAAATGGTTAATTTCTAATGATTTTTTTTCAAATGTCATTTTCAAATAAAATTATTTTCAAACTGTTTATCAAAATAACAATGATAATTTCCTCACGAATGTTTGGAAAATATATTTATATATTATTTCCATTCAGAAACTACAACAAACCTTTATTTTTAATCCACATGGGATATTATGTATTTATTTGAATTATATTCTTATTATGGATGGTTTCTAGTTTATCTGGCCAATGATAGTATCGATATTCACTTCCTTGATTCCATTTAGTCCCATAGAAATATTTAATTTCCTATGATCATTAAACATTGAATTTCCCCTAATTATCCATATCATTTATCATCGATATGATTATTTCCTAAACTGTATATCATTTTTACATATGGTGTCTACATTGATAGTTATTTCATTTGATGGGGAAATATTGATATTCCTATATGCTTTAACCAATATGGGTATTTGATAAGGCACTTTGGTTATTTTAATTGATTAATTGATATATGATGAATGCTTTGGACATCCACTATACAGGTTAGGGACCAGTTAATGCAAGACTTAGTGTTGGAATAGTTTAAAATAATCCCCAAAATTCATTGGCAGTCTTGTGAGATGAAATTAGTTTGAGAAAAATCCTTTTATTTTGTTTCCATACAAAATAGAAAGGTTTATACCCATTAAGTTAAAACATCTAGTGAATTTTCATGAGGGTGTGGTTCATGTTCTAGATACATGATGTCCAATAATTAAACATTGATATTATTGATATTTCATTTTTTATTTTTATCCATGATATTTTTGCTTCAAAATATCTATGAATGCATTTGATTATTATATTATTGATTAAATTGAATGTGTTTTAGTTATTTAACTTTCTATATTTCTTATAAACTATCATCTCAATTTATTGATTGCATGGAATGTGTATTAAGTTATTACCATTAAATATTAACTTTTCTCAATGATTCAATATTTCATCTAATGTTCTTTACCCTTACTGAGCATTTTAGCTAACCCTTATTACATTTCCTTTCCAAAGGATTTCATGAAGTGTAAGAAAAAAGATATGAAAGGATACACTCGATTGGAAAAAATTATTCTACTCAAAATAAAAAAAAATACTTTAATTAGTGTATTCATTTTTAATAAATGACTCATTTATGTATTTGGTATGCAAGCACCACTAATCTGTCCAGTCTATTGGGACATTATTTAATTGTATCTTATGAAAATTTAATTTTAGTATGAAACTAACTCTGGGATTTATGGTGTCATTTTGCTATACTGAAGCTACTCATGGACTATGATTTCATCATATAAAATAACCAATGGAAGGAAAATAATGTGGTAGATGCATTGAAAAATATTGGTCGCGGAGTTCGGACCAAAATGAGTAATGACATATAACCTTTGTTTATGGATTTAATCGGTGTGAACTTGGGAATTATTAAGGAAGGGGAACCATCATTATTTTTTCAAATATTTTCTAAACAATCTTTCTTAGAAAATTTAAAATGTAACTATTCTCATTGTGACAATTTTAAAAAGAAAATTAATGTCATGAATGATGGGAAATTGGTGTATATTATATATGAAGATAGAGTTTTGAAATTTGGAAAGTTGATACGTGTTCCATCAACACATGAGATAAAACGGGAATTATTGAATGATGGTCATATCATTAATTTCTATATAAATTATAGTATCACCAAGATGTATAGGGATTTGAAGG
Source organism: Viscum album (assembly GCA_963277665.1). NCBI lineage: Eukaryota > Viridiplantae > Streptophyta > Magnoliopsida > Santalales > Viscaceae > Viscum > Viscum album. The sequence continues at coordinate 1,264,677,406 of OY728151.1, read as the reverse complement.
AAAAATTTGGAGAGATTATATGAAGTAGGAAATTTATGATTGTGTATGAAAAGTGCTTGGTTTGTTAATCGATTATTGTTGAGAAACAACATCATAGAGGATTCATGAGAATACTACCTATTCCTATGTTTTAAGTGGGATGAAATTACAATATTAAGTTTTAATGGATTACCAAAGACTCCTATAAATATTTTTTTATTTTGTGTAATTTTTTATCGCATTTCCAAATCTAAACATTTCCTTACTATTAGAGAATATTTACCTCTTGAGTGCCTTTCATGTATCTATATTAATGTTGTTTTAAGACTTTAGGGAACACCTATTTCATTTTTTCTGTTAACATAATAGAATATTTTCATCAAAATTATGGAAAATTATTCTAAGGGGTCTGAATATTGAGCTCCATTTGACCACCAACTATTGTCCTAAACCAAACAACGAGTCTAAAAGTAATATTACGACATTAGAATACATTTTAGGGATGAAGTTGGAGAAAGGAAGATTGTAGGACTAGAACTTATTGAAGATTCAAAAATAAAGGTAAAGAATAATTAAACTCATATTAATGATACTCAAAGTAGGTAAAAGGTATATTTTGATAACCATAATAATTATTTCTAATTTCAAGTGAGAGACCATGTTTTAATGAAAGTATCTCAATGGAAGGGTGTATAATGTTCGGTAATAATGGAAAACTAGTCCCCATTTACATCATAAATTTAAAATTTATGAACTAATTATTTCTATAAATTACAAATTTTAAATTCCACCAAACCTCAATAATGTACATTATATATTCCATATCACATTAATAATGAATTATGCACTACACCCAATTCATTTCCTCACCTCTGAAGAAATATAATATGAACCTAATCTATCTTACTGTGAAGATTCTTTCAATATTCTTGGAACTAGATATAAAGAATAGAATAATTATATGACTCAACTAGAAATGGTACTCTGGATATATCATGAAATTATGGAAATTATGTGTCAATCTAAGGATGTAATGATAAATAACCATCTTCATTTTTTTGGAAAGTAGTATCCCTGAAAATTTTGGGGATAAAATTTTTGTAGTAGGAGAAGAATGTGACAACGAAGATTAAAATTTGTAATTGAAAGATTTATTTTAATAAATATATAATTAAATGAATATTTTAAAATTTTATGGCTTAATAATTATACTTTGATAAGATGAATGTTGATTTTGAGTTTTGATGTCAAAAACCATAGGATGTTTTTTTTTAAATTTTCACTTAGAAATAAACTTTATAGATGATTTGAAATATAGTATTTAAATATTCCTCTTTTAATTTATATATTTTCATAATTATACATGATTTAATTATCAATTTTATAGAAATAAGTGTGTGATCATTTGGAGGTAAAAATAGATATTTTTCAAAAAACTCTTTGTTTATGACTAATGTATTTACATTTTAATTAGTTAAAATTATATTTAATAATATATGATTTAAATAAAATTTATAGATTATATATCAAAAAATATGAATCTAAATCCATAAATTTTTTTATCATTCTTATAGTTAATGTATTATCACTTTATGCTTGAAAAGGAATTTTTTTTCATAATAGTTTTTTATTAATTTTTAAGTGTTTCTTTTTAATTACATTATTACACTTATTTTAATTAAAATTGATAAAATTGATTACATGTTTGTAATATTAATATCAAATTTTTATAATGAAAATAATTTCATTTTTTATCATAATTAACACTAAAAATAATAAAAATTTGTCAATTTGGGTAATATTAAAATGGGTTTATTGGGGTTAACCTAAAAATATAATGGTTAAAATGACATAAAAACTCTATGAAACTGAATTTTTTGGTTTTATTTCAACCATATCCTATAAAATTATAATTTGAGTCATTTTGGATCCATTTTTTTAATGAAAGTTACTATATTTTTAAAACATTTAAAATTTACATTTGTTCCACTCACCTCAATTTTAAAAGGGATCCTCATCCCCTCACTTTTTCAAACCTCTCGATCCATTTAGCATAACCAAAACCTGAAAAAATTTATCTCCACAATACCATTATCCTTATTATATATCTTATTAGCCTCCCAAAATACTTTCTTAAGGTTCTTAAGGTAGATATTTAAATTACATTTCAATAAGAGAATGAAATCATTATAACAACACTTTCTTTTTTACTTACTATTTTACCACCTTAAATAATGTCCTAAAAATTACAATATAATAACACTAGTATCTACTCTATACTTATATTTTATTACGTTTAAGGCATAATTTTTATCCATAATCTTTTATATTAAATGGGAAACAATTCCATCACATGTGTGTAAGATAGTATACCACCCCATGACCCGATGTAATTTGTTTTCCATCATTGCCTCACATAGCTGGTCATAATGATGTAATTAATAAATAGACATGATACTAATAAAATAATATTTATTATTTTATTTTTTTTATCATCCACTTACATAACATTTCATGAATTAAATAATTCATAATTTTTCTCATTTTTACGTATAGCCTACTGTATCCACAAAGTGATGAAATTTATTTTCCACAACCAACTTTCAAAAATAATTCCAAAAAAATATATCTAATAAATAAATATGATAATTATAAAATTAAATTAAGTTTGGATATTAGTCAAATTTACCCTATTTACAAATACTATATCATCCACAACAAAACATGCTTGAGAAAATGAAGCAATTAACACCAAAAGCAATGGTAATAATGAATATTTGTTAACAAATGTGTGATAACATGTTATAAAAAGATCATATATGATATTATAATTATGAATATGGTTCTGTTATTAATTAATATCATGGTTAAACCCATTATATATGTGGTTAAATCATTTTTAACTAAGTGAATACATGAGCTATCTGATTTTATCGCAATTTACACTCTATTAAGACATATTTTGTATAATGCACCAATTTAATTTTTGAAATATATATATCTCCACTTTTAATTATTTAATATTAATATATATTTAATCATGATGATTAAAGATACAATTCATGTAACTCTTTAAAGAGTAATTTTTTAAGGAAATTTTGATCTTATTTATTTTTTAATCAGGTATATTTTTTTCTATATCCAAATTATTCTAAATTAACTTACCAATTTTTTTTATATTATAAAATGATTTATTGTGTATATTTTACATTATCTTTAAATTTTTACTAGGGTTTAAAGAATTTTTTCTAATGTTTTTTCAAATGGGAATTTTCAACATTCATTAAAAAATGTCAGAATGAATTTTTTTTACATATATTTAATTGAGGGAATTTTCTAATACCATTACCATTTTATGAAATTTAGATTATTCTAAAAGTTTTTAATGTTTCTACAAATGGAAATATTTCTATAAATATTATTTTAATGTTTTTTTCCATTTTATTTTCCTCCCAAAAGGAATATAATTTATCGTAAACCTATATTTATGATTAAATTGATGGTCATTTATCATCAATTGATTAATTTTGTGGTTATTAACTTTATCATGAAACATTCACTTTATTATAATCATATTTCATTATAAAGTTAGTTTTTATTAAATATCCATGTTCCTTGTATCATTGATATTTTTATTTCATAGGTTATAAACCATTTCTACAAAGAGTGGTTTACTTAGATTTTTATTTTATAGATTGGGGAAAAACTGAAATTCTATAATCTTTACTCAATACAAATATTTATTATTAAGAAATATTATTCATAAATTAAATTGATGGTGCAAAATATGGGGAATGCATTTGAAATGTGGTTCTTGATGGGGTCTATAATTATATATCCCCTCAATGCATTGATAATTCTTAGAGAAAAATCATTTAGAAAAATTAAATGGATTTCTGGTGCATACCTACCCATCGATTAATCTTTATTCACATACCAAATTGGCGGTATATATATAATGATGTATAAGACCATGATTCCCTATATTATAAATTTCCTTCATTGAAAATTTACTTATTATTGTTTTTGGTAATATTTTATTTATATTATCGATGGACTCATTTTTTTCTCATGTTATTTATTAAATTAAATTTTGTTTTAGTTACTTAACTTAACTTATTGATTATTCCTTATTTACTAATTATATCTTCTATTGTACATAACCATTCTGGAGAATTTTTTCTCACCCATATTTTCACTCCTTTCTCTGGGATACAAAGAAGAATTCTTTAAATTATTTCAAGGATGTTAAATTTTTTCTATTACTATGTTTTATATTTTATTTAAAATTAAAAAATGGGATTCATGTATATATGTAGTTCATTAATACACCTAAACTGATCAATCCTCTATGATGTGATCCCTTTTATCTTTTAAAAATTAATAAATAAGATACCAATGATGGGTATCTAGATTTGGGGGTGTTATGATAGGTATTGTGATTTATAATATCTTGTTGATATATTATAAGATATCAGAATGTGATCTTGATACATTAATTAGAATTGATGCTAATAAATACCTATTGAATTACAATGCTAGGAATTTTATTTAACTATCTAATAGTATAAGTTTTTATATTAATCTCTTTTCATGTACAAATCTATTTTATAATTATAGGACTTTACAAGTAACTCATCATAGGACTAAAAAATAATAAAGAACTATGCTCGTAGAGATTAGTGTATGATTTCAAAAATTTAAAATTATTTAGTATTAAATTATTAATGAGATGCAACATTGTTTTTCCAAAATTTTAAACAACATTAATGGTCTTTGTGAAACATTTAATAATACATATTTAGTTAGAAGGACTATTTAAGTACAACCCATAATGTGGTAATCTAAGAAGTTTATGATTGAAGAAAGTGAAAATATCACAAAGTATAATATGGAAGAACTTATTGGATCATGATTACTTTACGAGCTTGAGTTAAAGAACATTGAACATGTAGCTAATGATAATAATACAGTTTTTACATTCAAATGTAATAATGATATATCTTTTTCTTATATATATAATTATTCATATATTAGTAACAATAATGAGTTGATTCACACAATAAATATTGAGAAATTTACTATAAAGAGAATTTGAAATCTTGTAGAGTTAGAATAAATTCTAGTAAGGATAATAGGAATGGAAAATCTAGGTTGAACTAAATTTCATATATTAATTTTTATCAATGTTGGGGGACTGGTCATAATAAATATGAATGTAAAATGTGGGAAAAAAATGAAAGAAATGGAAAAATGTTCAATAAGAAATATAAAAAGTCATTGGTTGAAAGATAGAGATTTAGTGATTATTCATATTAAATTGAAGATTCTACAATAATTATGAAGTCTAAAATTTGGGTATTATGAATATCATGGCTGAGGAAGAGAATGAATGATTGAAAAATACTACTTAAATAAATAAAAAGATGTTATGTGATGATATATAAGCTATATAGAGGGAGAATATAAATCTAATCATTGAAATTTGAATATTAAATTATGATTTTTCTATATTCACTTTTGGAAGAGAAAATTTGGATGAGTTATGAAGTTAAAAATGGATTCATATAACTAAAATAAAGTTAAGTATTATTGAATGTGTGAGGGAATACTCTAAATTTTATAGGAACTACTTTTTAAAATGTAAAAATGTTAGTTATTTCTATAGTTAATTATTTTAAACATATTTTCATTTGGAAATTATACTTCAAATTTCTCATTATAGTTTGTTTCATCTTTCATCCAGAAGAAATATTATATTTCTAGATCATATTCAAATGAAAAAATGTTTAACACTACCATAACATGGATTTTTAATGTGTCTTATAATAATCCAATTACATCATATCTTCTAATATTCCGAATATGTATCTTTTTAATAAATATTATGCATGCCATTATATTTTTATCTATTTGCATACTGGAATTAGATAATATGTGAGATTTTACTTTTGAGAATGCTCATATTTTAAATATTATCTTATTTTTTTTACTGTAAAGTTAAATTTTTTTAATTCAATATAAATTATTTATTAATTATTTAAATTTATTTAAAATATTATTTATCTTCTTTAAATCCATTTTTCTACACTTGGGGAGTCTATAAAGATGTTTCTTTCATTTAAATATCTTTTCAAATGAATGGATATTTGAAAAAGGGTGAATATTCCCAGTTTATTATACAATTATTTCACATGTACTTATTAATTACTATTAGTTTCATTTTATTTTATCTTGGTATCCTTGATATTTTATAACCATTTGATTTTTCAAAAATGATAACATTTTCTGTGGTTTTTTAATTATAAAAAAGGATGTGAATGTTGAGTGGTTTTATCCCTATTATGTTAAAAAATATGTTTTTATAATTACTGAACCTCTCATTTTTTATATTCAATTTTCTTATAATTATTATCTATGTTTATGAAATGTTATGTGGTTAAAATTAGTAATTCCTTTACATGGAATTATGATATTTGAAAAATGTACTCTCAAAATAGAAATAGAAATTATGATGTAATGATAATAGATGTTACGTAATGTGTCTATCATATGTTTACAGAATAACATATCCCCATGGGTTTCCTATTGTCACCATATTAACATATTTTAGAGAAGATATACAAGAATTATACTGATCTAACATCATCCAGATGAGTAATGTGAGCTTACAAACAAGATTCAATGTAATTAGATTTAAGATACTCTAATTTTAATTTATTCCTAGCATCATATTTTTTATGGTTAATGCATCATTAGATCATAACATATTTTATGGATTAAAGATGATATAGAATTATTATGAATATCATATGGTATTTGGAGTTGGATATAAATTTTGGTCAATGTATCATCAAATTCAGGTGTGTGAGACTATGTTTCATGGAGAACATGTTGTCAAGGGATTACATGGGACTTTGATAGACATAGAATGACATATTATGGGGAATTTCTAGTTTATGTCTTAGATAATGTATCATAATGATCTAATGCAATAATATAATATGATACGAACACATTATTAATTAGATTCATAGAATTCAATGTGAAACCCCTCTTTTGAGGCATGTTACCATTGTATGTTATTTATTCTATGTTATAGAATGGTTTTTATTGATCATTATAAGGGTCTAGAGTATGAATGAAAATTAGATCTATATTATTATACCCAAAAATGGTTCATAATGGGAAATACAATTCACATAATGAATGGTTTTGAGGTAGATTCAATGGGAATCAAGTTTTATGTTATTCACAACTTGAGATATATTTCACTATGTGAATGGTTTTTGGGATTTTTATGTTTGTAAAACCCTTATTTTCATCATAGTACGTTATCTAAAAATCACATAGCTTGAATGAATGTGTCACATTGTGAATGATGTTAGGTATATCTAGTTAGTTAATTATAGCACCCCTTTAGCTCTCATTATTCTTCTTTCGTTTCACTTAAACTCCAGGCTCCATCTAATATATATTAGTGATATGAATCCTTATAAAACTGATTTCAGTGAATCCTTGAGAGTTTGACCCTAGAAATCAATGGAAATAATTCTAGTTCTTTTTCAAATTTTTAATTATCTTGTTTTAATTAGGGAGAAACCCTAGATTAGGGATTTCATTTCATGATCTATGTTTTAGGTATCATTTTGATATATTCCCTTTGGTATTAATTAATGTAATATAAAGTAGATTCTAGATCTATATATCATGGAATGATTATTTATAATAAACACATTGGAGGTAAGTGGATTTTATCCCACTAAGCATTTCCTAGAACATGATGGATTATTTTTTCAAAAATAATTTTTCTGTTTTATTCATAAAACCCCATAATTATTCCCCTTGTTTTACTAGCTATGAAACTATGGATTTTGGGATTAACCCACAATATGTTAGATGAAATTAATTCATGAGAAATTGTTATCAAATAATAATGTTGTGTTTTAGAACATTGAATGACTTAGTTGTCATGTGATTATTTCTATCATGTGACCTTATTAGATACATAATTGGTTTATGTTCTTATTTAGTGGAAATCTATATTATTTTACCAAGTATAGACTTGGGTTTAGTTGGATGGTTTCCAAAAATGTGTTAAGGATATTTCACAGACATTTTTGATCGGATCTCATTGGTTGTTAATTTTTATTGGGAGTGTGTGTTCATAGAATTTTTAACCTCCAGGGTGCATGTTATCATCACTTCTTGAATATATCTATAATTAATAATTATATTTAAATCTACTTACTCTTAATTTTTATTACTTACGCATGTTTTATAGTATGTGTTATCTAAGTTTTTTATGTTATAGTGGCATGTCTAAAAAACCCATAGGATTGGATACTTAGTTGATATACTTTCCCATTAAATATCCATCCTTATGTATATGTAGACATATTTTCATTATATTTTTAAAGGGAAAGTCTATTATTTTACTAGAATTACACCATCATGTTTTGTCCCATTATTTAATAATTGGAGTTTAGAGACATTTTAGTGTTGAATTAATTGTGGTTCCACATTGATTCCATTATTACTTTTTGGTGTCTTTGGGTATTCTATTTATGTTAAATTTTTGTGTATGTTTCACTATAGAAATTATTATTATGTTTTTAATTTTATATTTATTTTTATTGTTATTTATTTTTATATATCATGCATCATGTTCATTATTGAGTTTTACTATTATAGGTTGTCATCTATTTATGGGAATAGTTTCCCACATAGTTTCGTCAAGACCATGGAATTTATTACCAAAAGATGGTTTATAGGGGAAGACAATTAATTTTAGTGTCACTATAGTCCTTCACAATGAAATAGGTCAAGTATGGGTTTTATAATTGGAATCAGTTTGGTACGGTATGTCAATTAATAATGGTCGGTGTTCAGATATGATGTGTTGGGATATGAAACAGAAGAATAAAAATGTATAGCTGAAATATTTATACTAGAATTAAATTAATAATGTTAGTTTAGGTATAAAAAGTGATTTTAATCATATTTAGGTTCATTTTCATGTCATAGTTGTGGGTTTAATGGATGAGAGTCCAGTATCTTGCATTAGTAAACTACATCCCACTGTGTCATCATCATTCATATGATATTTTGTGTTCATTTTTGTCATTATTTGATTTATATATATGATATGGGGTCAAATTTTTTAATTTTTATAGTGTGGTCATTATTAATGGTTATAGTAAGATGTTTCTAGTTGTGAGACCTAGAAACAACTATGAGGATGCCAGTGATAACTCAGTTCCACTCGAGGAACCTTGTCATGTGGACCACTCACTTGAATTATAGAGATTGAACCCACCAATATTTTAGGGTGACTTGGGACCCATGGAAACATTATAAATTCATGAAATAATTACTAAAGTCACTAGTTACTTTTGAAATACTATTAAAATTAATGTGAATCTCACTATGTATATACTTGAGTATTTTTCATGAAAATTAGAGGACCTATTTGTTCAATCAAATGTCGACCATATCCTAACATTGGATAGAAATGAGTAATTTTTTAACAAATAATTTCTACTCAAATAACATTCAAGTATACCAAATGATATATTTATTCAATGGAAACAAGGAGACCTCTAAGTTATATAATATTCATCCTGATTTACATGCCATGTTCATTTTCCTCTAGAAGTGGTGGTAGTGAGTCACTCATGACATGGATGGTCAAAGTGGGTCTTTTATGAGATATTCATTATTGAGCGATGATGTTATGAATTAATGATTATATAGATATGGTGAATAAAGATATCGTGGTAGAGAAACAAATCATAGGTTTTATTAGTGGATAAGACACTTTTCTCCACCCACACACATGTGTGAACTCTGGTGTGGGTAATATGTGCATAAGGGAAACATACCCTCATGGTAGCAGAGTTCCAAGTAATCAATGCACTATGTTACTTTACCATCCTCTACATCATAATACCCATTTGGGTTACTTTAAATGGGGCTCACTAGAAGATATGTAGTGGTAATTCATGAAAATTCCTCAACATTATCAAACCTATTGTAAGAAAAGTTATCAAAAGAATTATTTCAAAAATACATTGAATACAATTTGTCGTAACAGTTACACCATAATGAATACTTATAATACTCAAGTAAGAAACTCTCATCAGAGAATTTAAACCCTCATAGTTAAGGTACTCAGGGTGATTTTAGGAACACCCCAATGAATCAATATGCATTGACTCAATAAGAGAGTATGATTTTATCTGGGGGAGTGGATTGGAAAAAAATTGATGCTAAGTATATTATTCCAAATGAATACATAGTCCCCTTGATGGTGTGATGTACCATTAAACTTGTATATACCATGATGCATGTTTTTTTAATCTTGGTGCTTCCCACTCTTTTATTTCATATTTTCTAGTGAAATAATTTTACATCCCTTTGGAAATGATTCCTTCTGTTATGGGAATCAGAAAATCTTCATGAAAATTGGAATATAAGTTTTTTTAATGTTCACAATGTTCCATCAATGTGTAATTATTTATATTTTTATGGTATTTAATTGTCTTGTAAATGGACATCTTTGATTTCATTTATATAATTGATGGGATAGTTGTATTTAAGTCTCATATTGACTACTACGCTTGAAAACTGTGTTTTCATAAGCTAAATATTTCTTTATTTACATCATTAACATAATTTAAACATTACAACTTGTAAAATATTCATGTAATACCATAAATTGAATGTTAAGTTTCTTTAGGGACTGGTTATATATGAAATTTATTTTATAATAACTATGAACATTTATCTATAATGGAGACACACTAGAATCTTTAAAAACTTCTTATATGTTATACTTATCTCCATAACCTAGGGAATTGGAAACATAAGGATGGTGTGATCTCAAATGCTTAGTATGTGTATATGTAATCAGTAACAATAGAATATCATTAATTAGAACAAGTTGATCATATGGGTAAAATCAAGAAAAATAATAAACGTATACCTATAAATTCATATAGCATAAATCCTGGTATAATTATTAGAACAACATTATACATGAATCAAAATAGTTTTTAAACATGTGTCATTAGATCATTCTATAATAATGTGAATAAGAAAAAATTATGACATCATTAAAATATAGAGCAAACATTAGTATAGGGAAACATTACTTTCTTGAATAACACACACATTCAACCATGATTGAAATAAAACATAATTGTTCCCATGTATAAATCATCTTCAGGAGTCCCATACTTGCACTAATGCTTGAAAACAACTAGATTTCACCCACATATACATATATCAAGACATTTAAACTTTTATCAAATGAATTGAAGGGTTATATGTGACCCCATCCATCATTATCAATACTTATGAGTTACACTTGAATATCATTCACATATCATAATAAACCCATGAAAATAAATGTGTATCTAAATATACTTAGTAACATTCTAAGTAAATACAATTCACTCAAGATAATAATGTATTTGGTATTTACACCATATAGAAAAATGGTATACAGTCAATTCAATAATATACCCAATCAATTGAAATATGTAATCTAGGTGAACACCCTTTAATTATAGGATTTATATAAATATTTTTTACATAGGAAACACATTATAATATAGCACTTATTTATATAAGGTGCATAATTTGGAAAGATAAAGGGTGTGATGTATCATTCCTAAAAAATTAAGGGAAATTATAAAAGAAATAATGAGAAATACGGAGGATGGTATAATTTTGATAATTGCATTAATCAATTATAAGATATTTTATTGAAAAAATACAGAAATTAAGAGTACATTATAGGATTTTTAGAAAAATCACATTTTAAATAGAAATATCGTTTGTATTTTAAAAAAATTAAAAAGAAAAATTTATAAAATAATAATAAACATAATAAATTTTAGAAAAAATGAAAATATAATGTTTATTTTAATATAAAATTAAAATTTTAGTAGAATTATGTGTCCATATGGATGAAAATCATAAAAATATATTTTAAAGAACATTTTCAACAATATCTTAAAAATAAAAAGTTATGGATCCTTTCAAAGATTTACATTAAAAAAGATGAAGTTATATATTTATAAATAACTGGATTTTAGAAAATAATCTACAAAATATTATCATTTAAAATAAATAGTTTTTATCAAAAGAGATATGGGATGGAAGATAAAACATTTTATTTAAAATGATGGAAAACATTTTCAAATATTTTTTAATAAATATATTGGAAACTTATATAGTAAAAATAGTAGATATTATAATTTTTAGAAAATATAGTTGAATATATGGATATCACATGGGATAAAACATAAATATGTTTCAAATTATAATGGTTAACATTAGTGGGAAATTAAAGTATAGAAAATAAGGAGAAATTGTCATTTAAAAGGATGTGAATTATTCACAACGATAATATTATTTATAGGAATGAAATTTTATCAATGTAATAGATCTAAAGTAAAAGGTCATATTAAAGCATAGAGTAAGATAATTTACCATAAAATAAACTATTAATGTGGAAGAAAACATTATTGTAAGTTATACTTTAAGAGGAATCATTATAACTCAATGGAGGGTGTTGAGTTTACAAAAAACCTTACAACATTGGTATCTTTAGAATCAAAATAATTTTAAATATAGGACATGATATAGTTATTCAAAATCCATGAATTAAATTAATATGGTAATATTAATTAATTAATAAATTAATATTCCATTCCAAAAGAAACATGTTTTATAATAGAATATTTTCCTCGAGGGGGAGTTTTAAGACAAGAAGTCCTTCCCTCATTCCTGATTAATTTTTTTCATTCCCCTGACCTCATGAGTAATTGAATTATGTTTATTAAATTAAAAATTATAAACCATATTCATATATATTCCATTTAATATTGAACAATTATTTTACTCTTCAATTTATTAATTATATATTTTTCTTTATGTTGTCATGAAAATTTAATTATTGTCGGCTTATTTCAATAATTTTATCAATTACAGATGATATTTTAATAATATGTTAAACACTTAATTTAAAATTTATAATAAAATCATGAAATCATTTTTATTATTAACTTATAATAATTTTACTATTTAATTTCCCATATTAATTCATTATACAGTTTTATAACACTATTCTAGTAGGTGGTCAAACTAACCCCAAATGTGAACACGCTATATAATGATGGGTGAGTACGGTTAAGAAAGTGTATAATTTCATTATAAAATAATAATAATTTTTCATATTTATATTTTTCTTCTTTTTTACAATTATGTTTTAATTATTTTGTAAAAATAATTAAATCACGGTGAAAAAATATTAATTTATGGAGAAGGTAGTCTCCAAAAAGCATGATTAACATTATTTTATTTTTTTAGCTAGATGGAAAAGAATAGATATGTTTTTTACATTAAAAATATAAAAATTTCATATAATAGTAATACATAGGACATTATATTACTATGTTTATTTTATGTTTAGAAGAAAAATATTAAGAATAAAATGAAAGGTTTAAATAATAAATCATTCGATACCTTCAACATTATCTTAATGAAATCCTTATAATTGAAGGATATATGATAAAATTCATTGAGTAGGGGAAATGTGAATTGAAATTTACATATATGTGAGGAAAATTGGGTGTGGTTTCAAGTAAAATTATAAGGTAATGTTCATAAAAGTGAGGGTGGGATTTGTCTTCTTTCATATGTGCATAAAAGAGAACTCTTGTGAACACCCACTATACTTCAATAATGGAATGAAATAATTTAATGGTAAATGAATAAAAATGTGAGAAATAATGGAATATTGTGTGAGACAAGTTTTATAAATAATCCACCAATAATTTTCTAACATGATTTAAATATGTTTTAACCCTTTTACCGCATTATTTTTGTATATTTTCATTATTTTTGTTTACATCAGTTACTAGTTTTTACCCTAGTAGTTTATATTTTATTAAAAATATAAGGTAAAAAATATAACAATATTTTTTTGATATAAAACTAATCTTATAACCCATATAGTATAATAGAATTCATATACAATACAAAACTGTCATTTAAATTAAAACATCCAATATTTTGAAAAACTATATTGAAGAAAAATATTGTTTTTACCATTTATAGTTCTTAATATCATTTAATATTTATTATCAATCAAATGAGTCACAATATATTTTTATATATTTTTAAAAACATATAAAATTAATCATTTAAAATATATCAATATAATTTGTTGGATAAAAATTACAGAGTAATAAATATATATTTTAAAATAACAATCTCATTATTATCGTGTTCATTAACGTTAATATTAGTAATTTGGTTTTTATGCCAGAAAATGTTATTGATATTATTAAATAATATGATCATGTTAATATAAAATATTGCATCCATTTATTTAGATTTATTTTCAATATGATTTGAAAACTAATTTGAAATAATAGTGTATAATAAAATAACAGTAAAATATTACTTAGGTATAAAGAACATTAAACAAGGGTGTCATAAAACTGATATAGTAGTTTAAATTATTTAGTTTAATTTATAAATCTATATTTTTTTAGAAAAAATTTTAATAATACTTTTGATTAATAGTACTGTTGTTATTAGTAAAAACAGTTTTTTTTAATTCTCATTAAAATCAATTATTTTATAAAAATATGAAAAATTAAACATAAGATAATTTTAAAATTATAAAATCAAATAATATTTTATTTTTTAAAAACTAAATTTATAAAATTTATATAATTAGTTTTTTAAAATAAATATATAATATAATGAAAAAATACTTTCATTGAAAAATGGACTTTTAAAAAATTAATAGTTTTTTAATATTATTTCATGTCAATATTAAATTTAAATAATATAAACATATTAGTTAATATATTGAAATATAATTTATTATTATAATATTTTAAAATTATGGAATTTAATTTATTAGGGTAAATAAAAAAATAATTTTAACCACAGTATTTGAAAAAAAATCATTTTTAATATTAATTATTTATCTTCTAATTGTAAACATTTTAAATTGAAAAATATACTTTTATTTAATAGTGGTTTTATTGATATTTTATAATCTTTAATTATAATAATCTAATATAGCATAGATATTTGTAGTTTAGTGTTACATGTGTTTAGTTTTCTATGTGATTCATGTTATCTAAGATAGTATTAATTTAAAGTATCTAAAATTTCGAGTCATTATAGTAAGTAACATTCACATATCCTGAAGGAGTTGTCTAGTTAATAAATGGGGTGTGCGATGTGACTTCACGAAAAAAAATACCTTAGTAATAGTGTTTGGGTGATATCATATCTATTAGAAGCAATCTATAAAGGGTCTATTGATGTAGTTGAACCTATAAATATTCCTAGTATAATGGATTGATACCATAACATCTTTCTAGATTATGTCTCTAGTGTATAACTAGAAATTAATGTATAGTTTTCAATTGAACTACTCCTAACAATTAAGAAAATTTCACATCCATTATATTGAATATAAAAAATAAAATAGTTACAGTAGAAGGTGCAACTTACTGAGTTGGGAAATAAAGGGATTTATAATACCAATTATTTCAAATTCGTCCACTCATGTTCTATAGGATAAGAATATAGATAGAAAACTACAGAATTTTGTTGATTTTCATATTTTGAATTAAGATATGATAAAAAATCAAAACCATCTTCCTCGTAATAATGATCTATTTGATTAGTTGAAGGGCCCCAAATGGTTGTTTAAAATTAATTTTTGATTAGTGAACCAACAACTCTTTTCCATGAAGGAAGATATCCATTATATAGATTTCAAAAGTTGGTATGTCCACTATGAATTATTTTTCATTCCTTTGGTCTGACTAATTCCCTTGTAGTCTTCACAGTATTGATGAATATTATCTTTCAAAAAAACATGGAATATTTCATTTTGGTGTTCGTTGATGAAATTTTTATGTGTTCTCACATAAAATATGATCATGAGAGGAACATGGAGATTGTGATGGATGTATTTTGAGACCACCAATTATATTCCAAAGTTTATAAATCAAAATTTTGTATATAGAAAATTTTCTTCTTCAGGAATGTCACTTCTAAAAAATTAATATCAATATATATTGAAAAAAATAAGGAATATTTTCATGTAAACAGCCCAAGAATCTCTTTGAGAAATATAGTTTTTGGAATTAATCGGATATTACAATTTTTTTTACATTATTTCACATATATCACTTCTCATATGTATGAACTAATAAGGATGTGATTCCATTATACTAGAGTAAATATTGACAAAAATCATCTGTGGAAATCAATTTTCATCACACATTGATAAGTATCCTTATCTTGAAATAATTAGTCAAGGGTTATGTGGTATTTTGATGTTGACTTATTTTATAAATAGATATAACATAATTTTCTATAAATAATCATTATATTAGACAAAAACATGCCTTAAATCCATAATATTGTACTGATTTTATAAAATTTGGAAGATAAACACTTGTCCATAAGTTACTTACATCATCTCCAACTACATTATTCACAACTATAACCCTTCCTCGACATATCATAGATTATAAATATATTTAAATCATGGGGAAAGGAAATATAACAAAGGGTGATATTATATTATCATTAATGGTAATGAAGTAGTATTAGTAAGTATTACATGAGCATAAGGGTATGATACCATAAATGCATAATTTTGAAATCATTCCCTGCATATCGAAAATCATAATCTTGAGTCATGGTATAAGGATTGGTATTTTTTGTGAACCGAATCATAAGGGAATCAAGAAACATTATCCATGAGAGAATAACATTTTAATAAAACATTGAATATATGGAAAACACATAAAAATAGAAAATAATTTCCATATTATTCACTACTCACTACCAAGATCATCGTAGAAGACAATGTCCTTTACAGAATCATGTTCACTCCCCATTCTAGCCATGTCTTATTGGGCCAAGTTCACTCGTATTCCAGCCATGTCTTATTGATCCAGGTTCACTCCTATTCCAATTTTTTCTATATCATTAGTTATAAATAATTACCAAACTCATTAGAGAGATATAGGAGTCCCACCCATTACATAATGAAATCATACATATGTTTTCTACAAGATCATAAACATGAATCATATCATATCCCATGAAACGAAAGGGGTATCATAAAAATTTCATGAGATCCTAACCAGTGTAAAATACACAGGTTTTGTAATCATTACATCATATTATCACAAATGAAATGATATAGGTTTAGTGATAAATCTATAATGGTATAACCTATATAAGATAAATGAGTTTCGAAAACATATTTCTATTATAAACCTGAACCATCCAGATAAAAAATAAGAATGGTATCCTTGGATAATATACCCAATAAAGAATAAATTATATCAAATAAACTAATATTATATTAAAAAACTATTTTGATAAATCCTTTAAATAATTTCTTGAGGAAAATATCCACACTACTTTAAAAATCATTTCTGAAAAACAAAAAAAAAATTAAAATCATTTCCTTTTTAATTTTTTTAAATCATATTTTATTTTCCAAATATTAAGGAATTTTTTTTATAAAAATAACATCAAAAAATGTATGGTAATCTTTATATAATATATGGTTAATTATATTTGGAAATATTATGTGCTTCATGAATGTTAAAAACAAGATTATTTTCAAAAAAGTTTTGTACAAGACTAAAAACCATTGTTTGAAAAGTCAAATGAAGATTAATTTAAAAAAAATTAAAAATTAAAATCTGGGTAAAACTATCATTTAAAAATAAAATTATAAAAATAAAATGCTTTTTGAAAATGTTTTTTAGAAAAAATGGATTTGGAGGAAAATAGATTTCTAATCGAAGGGAGATATAAAGTCAGGTTTTCACAAATAAACTTTTTTAAAAACTTTACGTGCCAAAGAGTGGGAAAATCGGACTATCACATGAATATAGACTGAATAAATAGATAATAAGATAATTTATGAAAATTATTAAGAAGATTATCATGATATTTCAACATTAGATACTTAATCATAAAAATCCCAATAAATGATGAGATTGTAACATTAAATAATTACCACATTGGTAAATATAAATCTCAACCACAAAAAGTAATAAAATAAAATGATATAAAAAATATCATGAAGATGAATGAAACCATGATATTATATGTCATATTAGATGTAAATACACCTCATGAATGAATATAGGTTCATAAAATGATATATGTCTCAATTAAGAATAATTAAGACACAAATCCATTACCTTATGTCTTGAATTCTATCATACAATTTCAATACAACATTTTGATATATATATTTTTATTATAAATATATTATATAAAAGTATTCATAATATATATATCATACAATATATTATTTTCTAATGAACTTTTATTACCCATTTATTAATAATTCCATGTTAATATTATGTTTCGGGTAATAACTGCTTTGTTTTTCATATATGTTTTGACTTGTTATTTTTTTGGTCCTCTTTTATAAATAATGATTTAATAATAAAAATAATATAATCTATTAAATAAATATCATTTATATTCACTATATATGTGTTTTATTTACTTCATAAAATTTATTCATAGGAAATGAAATACATTGTTTGTGGAGATGGTAGGCCTTATGTACACATGAAGGATGTTTCCATTTTCTTATTGGACTAAAAGGAATAAAATTAAATTATATATTATCATTTATGAGTAATATTTATGTCAAATATGTCACATATTTTTACTAACCCCATATTTAATACATTCAATGTAAATTGTGAATGAATCACTTTTCATTACGAGGCGGTAGTTTGTCATAGACACGAAAGATGTTATCGTATTCCCATAAAATGAGGGGTATGAGGGGATATTAGATATAATTATTCCATAATCATAATAAAATAATAAATATAATATATTAACTATAAATACATCATTATATTCAATCTTGATAAGTGGTAGTGGAAAAACGAACGACATCACTTCGTGAGGCGATAGTCTTCCATACATGCAAACAATGATTCTGTAACCCATTTGATGGAAGTGGAGATGGTTGTATGAAATTATCATTAAAAAAAATATATTATTATATGTAATATAATAACATTACTATGTAGTCTATGTATAATAAAATTTTATCTAGGTGGAGGAAGAAATAAACAAAGACTCTCATTGATGAACGTTACTTCTGCTTCATGTATCTTCTTTAGGATTTCCCTAAAAGACTTTCTCGGATAGATATCTACCCAAAATAAGGATTCAGGTATGAGGGGGTAATTAGGTATGTTATTTGGGTTGTTCTTGGTGGAAATTAATATGTTTTAATGTGTGAATAAGAGAGGGTTGTGGTGGCCATTTATAAATGGGGGAGAGGGCACTCTTGAAATTTTTTAAAACATTTGAGTGTTTCCTTGTTTTTACATGTAAAAGGACTCCATAATGGCCCATATTCAATATTCAGAAAATATAATGTTGAAATATTGAAATAAAATATTTTTAAGAAAAATTTATTGGTAAAATTTAACCTTATATTTTTAGTTTAATCCCTAATAAACATATTTTTACATTATCCATGGTAAATAATTTTAACTATTGTCATTATTTATATAGGTAAAATAAGAAAGTTTAGATTATTATAAATTATAAATTATTCATCTATAAAATTTGTAATCAATTACTCCATATTCCATTAATATAAGAGGTACATTTTAATATAAAATTAATCCTGCAAATAGGATGATAAAGTAGGGTTTTAAAATGAAAAATGATTGAAAGTTTACAATGTTTTTATATCCAACTTGAATATGAAATTGATTGTAACGACCTAAATTTCATTAATTCATATAAAATTTAACTATTTATACCCTATAAATAATTTAAAATATTATTTAAATTTTTTAATAATTTAGGTTAAAATTTAATTCACAATTAAAATTCAATATTTTTCATTGTATATTTGAAAATGAAACTTTTCATAAAAATAAAAAATTCACAAAAAGATAATTTTTAAATTATGAAATAAAAAATTAATTTTATTTTATCAATTCCATTTTATAAAATTTTCAAAAATTATAATTATTATTGTTCACAAAAAATACATAAGAATATTTTTTTTATAAAATTTTATTTTTGAAACATTGAAAACGTTACCGAAAATTATATATCTTTTACCAATATTATTTCATTATATAAAATTATTATACATAAAATTAAAAAATTATTTATTATTATTAATATTTTTATTTGTAATGGATAGGTTATAAGCGTTTCTTTTAAACAACTATATTAATAATATATCATGGTTTTATTAAAACTTAGTGTTGTGTGGAACGTAAGCTATGTTTGTGCTGTGTGTACTAAAATATTAACTTAGTGTTGTGTATAATATAATATTAACATGGGGTTTCAAGTAATTTATTCCATTAATAAAATTTAATTTATTTTAAAAGAACAATAATTCATAAAAATTTGGAGTGTTACCATATAACTACATTTCTAATTAATTATAACAATAATTAAAGTGAAGTCTATGGTCTTCCAAGATTGAAAATTAAGTATAACATTAAATTCCACAAAAAATGTACTAAATGAAGATATAGGAAAAAATAATTTACACATAAGGTAATGGAAATACAAATATTTTTTCTCTTTTTTAAAACATACTTTTCAGATAACCCATATTTAATGAAAAGAGTTCACTATAAATGAATGTTAAATATTCCATTCATTTAAATGAAAATACACTAAATAGGAACTTTATTTAAGGAATGTTACTCTTTATAAATGATTTTTATACTTAATTCCTTTATATTTGAAAAATATTTTAACTTGGTTTTCCTTGAGAATTATACATTAATTAAAATTTTTTAATGGTTAAATTTTTTTAAAGGAAGTAGTTTCATAAACTAATTTTTAAAAAAAAAACATTTAAAAGAAAATTAGATCTAGAATTTTAAAAAAGAGATAGTTCAATATTTCATGATTTTTCCCCACCTAGCTAAAAATATAGTTAACAAAAACAAATTTTATTAAGAAATTCAGCAGTCCTTCCAACATAAAATAACATTTTCATTGTGTGACTGCTGATGAATAACTTAACTGGGGTTAAGTCTATATCATTGAACTCTTAATCATGTGTGTAAAATTCGAAATAAATGAATACTTTAGTAAATATTAAAAAATGAAAAATTAGAATATCATTATAAAACACAACCACACCAATCATGACTTTAATTATAAAATTATATCATAAATACCAAAAAAACATAAGGCAAAAGTCCATGAACATATATAAATGATTTTTTATCAATGAATAAAGAAGGAAAGTATGTAATTTAAACTATTAAATTTTATAACCTAATCCATGTAACATTTTTTGTAAACATTATATAATAAACTATAATAAACATCCAACTTAAATAAGATAAACTATAATGAGAATATTTTTATGAGATTTTATTTTCAATCATTAAACATTTATGAAATTATAAATAATATAGTGCCAAAAAATTTCAATATATGATTAACATATCTTTTTTATAATTCATCATTATCTTGGATAGAATGTATTCATTAAAAGTGAATTTATACATAGATATAAACTATAAAAATTTAGATAAAGAAATGATTAATTAAATGAATTATAAGATTTATGTAAAAATAATTTGAGGATAGTTTGATTAGTTATATAAAAACATTTTTTAAAACCATCCATTCATAATTTTAAAAATAAATATTTATATTTATTACTCATTTTGAAAACACATGGAATGAATGTTCTATGAATTGCCGACAAAATAACATGATGAGTTGATAACCCCTGCCTTATTCATAAGTAATATTTATCATTTTCGAAAGTTAGTAAATCATCCTTTATTTTAAATAATATGCACCTAATATTCATGAAAAATATGGTCCACAACAAAAGGGTTTATAATAAAAGTTCACCAAAATTAAAGAGTGATAATACCTAAAGGATACTCAAGAAGATAAACCATAAAATTCCTTTAATATCATCATTACTTAAATCCAAAATGTAAAAGACCTATTAATCACCCAATTGCTTCCTAAAACCCTAAAATAAATCACACTGTATACATTTCATATGGAGGATACAAGAAATGGGTGGGAATAAACATAGAGAAACTTCCGTTAACTAAATAAAGGGGAAACCCTAGACTGTGATTTTATTTCATTATGTCATGGTTAAATATCAACTCAAAATATCTAATCAAAATTGAATATATTATATGATAAGGAAGAGGGAAAGGAATATATATGAAATTATAGGGTTTACATTGTATTTAAATATGGAAAATACCCTTAGGTATACCTTGAATCAGTGGGCCTGATGAGAGGGGAAATTAGAACAAAAAGAGGGCATTGAGGGGAGCATAAAGAGATAGGAAAAATTAGTTTGAAGGTGGTGTATAATGATAAATATGATGTAAAATGTCATCTTGATAAAAAATAATCCTAAAGATATTTAGTAACTGATCCAATTCTACTAGGTACCCAATAGAACTATAAGGACACTTTAGCCTATTAAAAACCAATGGGTACAAAAATCCTCATTCTGGGTACCCAATGTCACCAAAAGTTCTAAATTGAATGGAGCACCTATCACAAGACCAAATTATTCTCCCTAACTCAAGATAATACTATGAACCACAACAAAAATCATTCAATAATTCATCCTTAAACATCCAAATTCATATCTAAATCCATAAAAAATTAAACATCCTCGAAAACCAAAAAATCAAACATCAAAGTTCTTTAATCACCCAAGGTTACCACTTAACTCCCGAATAACACCATATTTAAGGTAATCAGGACACGATCCATTATAGTTTTTATCATTTCGTCTCTAATATTATATATATATAAATGTAAATTAATGATAAATTATTTCAATTAATTTATATTTCATGATGAAAAATCCCCCACATCTAATTACACTTAACAAATTTTAGAGCATAAACACTAACATTTTCAAACTCTATATTAATATGATGGTATGGGACGTGTGAGTTTTTAAGATAATGGGTAAGGTAATTTTTATGTGTTTTTATTAAAATAAAAATTTTCATGGATAAACAAATATATTATGTAAATTAATTTTGGTTAAATTTATTTAAATATTATATAAATATTAAATTTTCATAAAATCAAATATTTTTTTTAATGTTATAATATTTACATGATCTATGTGGTTGATATTGACACATTACATGTTCTATATAATTCATGATTTATATAGACTAAAGATTCTATAATATTGGATATGATGATGAATTCTTCAAGAAAAATTTTGTTTGTTGTTGGATTTTATATATTAGTATTAACTAAAAAATGAGTTTGTAGTAGATTTTGAATGGAAAATATTCTTATTGTGTAAAGCATGTTATGTATTGATAAGATAATGTTCTGAACGTTTAGGTTCAAAAGTATAGTTTTGTATTAGATATAGAAATTATTATATCCTCTATAGAAGTTTTATTTTTTATCGTGAGGTATTATTATAACACATCAAAACTTGACAATATATTTCTCTTTAGAATTAATCTCTTTGATAGCATGAGATACACACAACTTCGAGTCTAAAAGAACTATAATATAGTATATCATTATAACCTAACTATTAAATTAGAGGTTATGAATAATAATAACTAAATCCCGAAAATTATATGGTTTACACTTGTATAAAATAAATTCATTTGTTATAAATTGATTATAAATTAAAAACAATTAATGAAATGTAAAAGAATTTTTTTCACAAATAAATGTTTTTATGAATGGAATTTATGTTTATATTAATAAATTAAATTAATAATGGTTTATATATTATTTTAATGAATTTTATACAATATTTATTAAATAAAACGTTTTATCATTCACCTAATATTTTTTATATGTATGGGATAAAAATAAATCCAATTTCATTCTTAAACATGTATTTTTCTAAAAAAATAATTTTATCATGTTTTTTACACTAAATTTTAAAATTAAATATTAACACTTTTTAAAATATATTTAACCAAATGAAAATAATTTTTGAAATAGTAATGAAAACAATTATCATTGGGTGATTATTTTTAATTTTTTCTAATTATATAATTTTTTTATTAATATTGACAAATATTTATTTTTTGGGAAACCATCATTTTGTTTAAATTATTTATAAAGTTCAATTTTAGTTTAATTTTTTGAAATGTTAAAATAGTTCTATTATATATAACATCCCATCCTGGGTTCCACACACCGATTCCTTGAGTTGGTTGGTCACAGACCTCAAGTATACCCCCTTTCTGCTTGATGATGCTGACTAATAGTGAGGGTCTGATAAGTTATTCATTGGGATATTATACCCTCTTTGATCAGAGTAATAAAATAGTGAAAAAAACAATAGTGTAAACATATATAACTATAAACAATACCAATATCTCCAGATAAGCAATTTGGGAAAATGAAATATCCATTAAAGTAGAAAACATGTCATTCTAGAGTATGTGTCCGATGTCTAAAATGAAAACAAAAAATACACTAATAACTCCCAATTAGGTCATGAGAAACATATGATTATCTCATCCAATCTCCATCCCATAATTATCCATCTATCCTAGTTCATTTCCCTTAACCTATCTTACTACAAAAAAGTCCATTGGAGTAGTAATCAGGCATCCCAAGTAGCGTTTGAGTACAAATCAGTATGCCACCATCAACAAAGTCTAAAAAACTATCCTGTCATATAATAGTGTCTACAGTTTTATAAAGAAATAATTACAATGAATAAGTATATAGTTGTCACATTATAATTTAATCTTTACATAACCACATTAAATCATGGGTTCCCAAGGACACCCATACGTCAACACCAGCTTTACCTCATGGTGGATCCCGGATTGTTCATAGGTAATATCATATCTTAATACCTGCTTCGGCTCATGGAATATCCAAAAGTATTAAAAGGTGATATCATATCTTAATACCTGCTTTGGCTCATGTCAGATTTTGAAGTGTTTCCAAGTGAGTTCATATCTCAGAGTACCATTGTTAAAATTCATTAATTTTTAATTGAATTCCCTGGTTACCATCCATAAATCACAAATTAGAATTACCATGTTCCCATTCTATAATTCATACTTGAGTGTTCATGTTCCCATTCATAAACACACATTAAAATGACAGTGTTCCCATTATTTACATCATACTTGAATGACCATGTTCACATTCATAAACACACATTTGAATGAACATGATACAATTATTTACATCATACTTGAATGACCATGCTACCATTCATAAACACTTAATTAATTCTTAAATTAATTATTAACATAAATTCCTGTACTAATTCAAAAATTATTTTATCACATAAATACTTTTCATTAATTCAATAATTAACTTGGTCATAAAACTCAATAATTAACATAACAACTAATTAATCATGATTCAAAAACTCAATACCCATAATTAATCCAACAATTAATTATTTCATTATCAATATCAATTCTCAATAATTAATTCCATAATTAATTATCTCAATATATAATTTCAATATCACAAATATTAATCCCACAATTAATTATCTCAATTCAACCAATTCGATATCTAATAATTAGTTCCCCAATCAACTATCTAAATCACAACCCCTAAAATTCATAATTAATCCCATAATTAATTGTCTAATTGGATAACCCCTATATATCATAATTAATTCTACAATTAATTATCTATTTCCACATAACATCAAATAATAAATTCTTCATATTAATTAACCAAAATTAGGAATTGAAATTTCTAAATAATGCTATAAATTATAAAATTCTAAATCATGTATCCATATCATGAATATGGTAATTGAATATTAGACCACATACCTCAGTTATTAAATGGGTAATCACCCAATGGTATTCCCCAAAAACTGAGAGGCGCAACGATGTAAGTCTAGATCTAAATCTGAAAACCAAAAATCAAGATTAAATAATTAAAGATCATGTAAATATATATATAGATCTATAATGATAGATCTATGTCACTTGAAATAGATATATATCTATCTATAATTGACGATTACATCCTTGAAATTAAGTGGAATGAATGGTGGAAGCCTGAGAGAAGAACCGAGAGAGGAGTAGACCTTCGATCCAGGATTTGATTCATGATGAGTAATGGTCAAGTGTTCTTGGAATTCATCTAGAGAGCTGCAAAAATGTGAAAGAGGACATAGGGTCAAATGGGGTCGAATTAGGTGAATTTTGGTGGTTCGGTAATCTTAATATTAATTTTTAGGCTTAATTAATTATCACATATAGTTAGCCGGGATGGGGTGCACATTTTTCCCTAACCATACACCTAAATCATGTGACTATTATTTTAGGGGTGCACGGTTACTAATAAGAGGGTGCAAAATTTTCCAAACCATTCATTATCCATGTGAATCCCCTCTTCCTAGGTTCTCAAGGTTAGTTGGGATGCGGCACAGAACTTTCCCTAACCATGTGTCAATCATGAACAAAACTTTTTCATTCATTTTTGTCTAAATCTCACCCAAACGCACCTAAATTCATAACAAAAAAATTACTCTATATTAAAAATAAGAGTACCTAAAAACAAGCCCAAAGAAACTCTAGAATGGTCAAGAACTTACAATCTTCTTACCTAATAACTGCTCATCATTGAGAAACAATCCCAATCATGTCTATGATTTTGAGTCAAAAAGATTATTTCATTGTGACCGCATAAATTCTTCTCTTTCCCAAGTCTTATCCTTCAGACACCAATGTTTCCACAATAAACGTACTATTAGCACATTCTTTCCTCACCACTCATTATCACTATGGTCCCATATACGTATTAGATGCTCCTCAAAGGATGCATATGTCTTAAGATCAACATCATCCACATAGATCACATGAGAATAGTCAGGGTGATACTAACATAGTTGTCAAAAATTAAAAAACATCATGCATAGCACTATACTTTTGTGGAAGATCTAATCAGTATGTCATCTGAACGATTCTCTTCACTACATAAAATGATCCAACAAACATGGGTGTCAACATTCCCAAATTTCATTTACTGTGGTGACCTAACCCAGGTGACATCTAAAGGAATACATTATTACCCTCTATAAACCTAGGGTTCATTACTATATATCACTGTACAACTTATCCCTTTTATGAGTTGTAACCGTATGTTTTTCAATCTACTAAACCTTCTCTGAAATCTCCTGCACAAGACTCTGTCCTAAGAACTATGACTCGCCATCTTCCATTCATCATAGTGGTGATTTTCATGTCCTACCATAATGATCATCCTTTAGTTCCATCTGTATAGTTTCCTGATAACTATTATTATAGGAAATTACACTAAATCCAAGTTTGTTTCCCAAGACCCACCAAATTCAATAACCCATGCTTGTCACATATCCTCAAGAACTTGTATAGAACACACTGACTACCCAACTGTCTATGGGTGGAAATCCATACTCAATAATAATTGTATACCAAGAACATTCTACAATCCCTTAAAGAATTATGAATTAAGACATGATTCATGATCTGAAACTGCAGTCCATAGAACCCCATGTAGATGGATTATCTCTCAAACATAAAAACCTCTCATTTTCTCTACTGAGAAACTCTCCCGTAAAGGAAAAAATACACTAATTTTTTATTCGATCCACAATATCCTAGATATATTCATTCTTCATTGGTTTAATTTGGATACCCACCACAAATATAATTTTCATACCATCCCACTTCCACTTTGGAATGGGTAACAACTTTAGCTAACCTCTAGGTCATTGATGTTCTGCCTTAACCTATTGATAGATGTACCATTGTTTCACGAACCCTACTATCTCTTTTTTCTTTCATGTCCACCAAAACTATCTCTGTAGGTTACGATACCTTTTTCTTAGACCTAGATATACCACCGACTTCAAGGAATGAAATTTCTACATCATCTCTTATCACATGCTCATAGGCACAAAAACCTGATTCCTGATGCGGATGATCTCATCCTTGTCTATCAATAAATATTAAGGTGACTCCCCACCATCAAGGATTTCAATTGAGGTCAAATACTTTGGATCCCCATATTTCTTATCTTGAATCTATCTCAAAAGTGTAGACACCACTGAAACTGATACTAGATTAATCTTTTCTAGGTTCTCATGAACCACCACATGAATCTTAGTCAACAAGGTAATCATCATCCACTCAACACTAGACCCCTAAACTCCTTGAGTCTGAGCCTTCTTTCTCAAAGTATCATCAACACTGTTTCCTTTCCTAGGAATATATTCTAGATCAAAATCAAATGACTAAATAACTTTACCAATCTCTATTTCTAGAGATTCATATATCACAGGGAAAAGATATAACTTATGCTCTTTTAATTCTTATAGACATTGAACTTATCACCCAAAAAATAGTGCCTCCAAAACATAAGAGAATAAAACACTCCCTCTAGCTCGACATCATTCATAGGGTAGTTCCATTCATGTGTCCTAAAATATAAAGACTTGTACTCCATAACTCGATTTCCTCGCATCAACACAACTTTAAGCATATTCTAGAAGTGTTATAATACATTGTGTACTCCTCACCTAGCTCATGTAGGATCAAAATTAGTACTAATTTTAAATGTTCGTCCAACTCCTTGAATTAATTCTCACATGATTATGACTAATAAAGTATTATAACCTTTTTGGTTAAGACTAAAAGTGTTTATTACAAATAGAAAAATTCATGGATGAATCCTCAATAATATCTTCTCAAACATAGAATTATATGGATATCGAATGTGTTTTTGGGCTGCTCACAAGAAACCACTACTTGAACCTTCTCTAGGTCCATTAACACACCTACCTTTGAGATGATGTTTCATAAGAAGGGTACCTTATTGATCCAAAATTAACACATAGATAGCTTGGATTATAACCAATGATCACTTTGTGTATTCAACATGATGTCATGATTTTGGGCATGATTGTCATGAGACATAGAGTACACCAAGATATCATCCAAAACACTACCAAAAACTGATATAGGAGTAGATGGAAGATATTGTTAATCAATTCCATAAAATTTATTAGTGAATTATTCAAACCAAATGGTATTACAGTGAACTCATAAATTCCATACCTACTTCTTTATGAATTCATTGATATATCTAAAGTTTTAACTCTCAACTGATGATACTCTGATCTCAAGTCGATCTTTTTAGAACACCCAAGCTCCTCTAAACTAGTCAAATTGATCATCAATACATGGAAGTGGATACTAGTTTTTTATAGTCATCTTGTTCAAATTTTGGTAATCAACACACAAGAACAAACATCTATTAGACTTATTTTCAAACAACATAGGTGATCCCCAAGTCAAAATACTCAGACAGATAAATCCCTTATCGTCCAACTCCTTCAGATGAGTCTTGAGTTCATGAATCATTATCGGTGTCATTATGTATAATGGAATAGATACTGGATGATCCCACCTCATGAGATCAATAGTGAATTCTATATATATCTCTCAGGTGGAATCCTTAGGAAGTCTTCAGGAAAAAGATCCTAAAATTATTCCACCACAAGAAAAAATATTTCATGCTTTAGACATCCATCATCCAATAATAAACTAACAATGTATGCTATGATATATCCTAGTTGTAGATTAATTATCCTTACTCATCTTTCTTTGATATCCCACTCCCCATGGTGAATATAATGGTCACCCTTAAGAGATATAAATTTCACTCTCCTCTAGTAACAATATATGAGGGATTAGTATGTGACTACCCTGTCTATACACAAAATTAGGTTGAAGTGTAACATATTAAAGATATAGAGATCACATAGAAAATGATACTCCCAAAAATCATGATTATATATATTGCATATATATATGAATCTAGATAAATACTCTAATGGTCTATCTGAATTCATAACCTTTCTCAAAAACTCCACTTCCAAGATCAACCCATTAACAAGTATAGTAGATATATGGGAATAAGAGGAACCAGTATCAAATAAGGCACTAGCTAAGGTAGAATCTACAATAATAGTACCTCTCACTATCGATGGTCCATCCTCTCTATCCAAAAACGTATGTTTCACTTTATGTAGTTTTTGTACCCCTCTTCCCTGTGATGTAGTCTGACTCCCCTGAGTTTCACCACTCTATTGTAAGGGTTCCCTTTTCCAAAAGCACAATGTCCACCACCTCTACCACCTAATATTGTATAACTCCATCTACTAGTCTAATATGATTTATAATATCCAATTCTCACACTCCGGCTCTGTCTAGTATCACCCTAAATAACCTTATATAATTGTATTCTATATAAAAATTATAGATATACCATCCTACTATAGAATCGACACTCTACTGGTTATCGGGGGAGTTTTTATGATATGGCCCAGCCTACCACATTCATGATAGATCACTCCAATAAGTTCTGGTGCAATCAACCCTCCTGTCTGAAAACTTATATTTCCACTTCCCTGGATGAAGATACCATAATGATGCATCTTTCTCTTAGAAGTCCCACCTCCTGATCTTCCTGTATAAACTACATGTACAGCACTGGAATCCTCCATCAGATTGCCCTCAGAAATGGGATCCCTATTCACCACCTCAACGAACCTCTTTAACCTAAATAGGTTAACATGGGATATAATCTCTCACCTAATTCCATCCTGAAATCATCTCAACATAGTTTTTCATCTCTTTCCAACAATAGAGAAAATCACTGAGGTTCTTTAAAGCATCCAACATAATCCATCATGGATATGTTCCCCAGTTTTACCTGGATGAACTCTAATTCTCTCCCCAGCCTCAATGTCTCTGGATAGAAGTGATCCAAGAACCTCTCCCAGAATTCCTTTTGTAACATACCACCGGTCTATCCAGTCCACACGTAAACTTCCAACCAGAGCCTCAATGATCCTCGTATCATACAAGTATCCCACTTGACCCTCATCTTAGCAGGAGTCTCCAAATGGTTAACTACATCTCAATGAAATCAACCCATAACTCATCTCCCCCAGGTCCAAATTCTCTTGTAATATTCATATGGTGATGTACCTGAAACTCTCTCATCATGACTGGCATGCTCTTCTCAACCAGTCATTGGTCTCTTCTAATGAATTTTATGATGTAAGAAAATTTCATGTATAACCACTCCCCTTATTCCTCACCAAGCACTATTGGTGCCTCAGGTTCCACTACTGGTAGAGCATTACCAACCATAACCTCTTGTCAACCTGTCAACATTTTTCGTGATGGGGAAATATCTATAAAATACCAAAAATATGTCTTAGAACTCATAAAATGACTTTATCACATATATTTAAGAGAAATAATCACAACAAATATTTTCCCCAAATATATGAATGTGGTCAAAACCAAGGAGCTATCACTACCCTTAACCATCCAACACACAAGTCTTGGTTATCAAAGGGAATTGTCATTCTCACAACAAGTTTCTAATTTAGACACCCAATTATTCACAATATTTCATCATTTAAAACTTCCTATTTAATGTTAGGAACCATTTTAAATTTAATTTTATAGGTATATAAAGACAATTAAGTTAAACAACTTACCCAAAACCCAATTTCTCACATTCTCCTAAAATGATTCATGTCACAAAATAATCCTGAGTGCCTAGAATGATACATGAAGACACAACATTCATTCACTTTAAAGCCACAAGTCAATTGACATAAATTTACAAAAACAATTTTCACATCACACAACAAGTGTATCACCAATGGTGAAATAGTGTTCAATAGTAATGACAAATAGTAATAAAAAATCTCACCCCGCGTACTTGGGTTTCCCCCAAACCTGAGTTAGCAACTCCCATGAATGAGCACATTTCCATGGAATGACTCTTCCTAGTCTTATATCTACCTTTCTCCAAATAGTAAGACAAAATAAAAATAAAATAAAACTCTTCTAAAACAACTTCGTAACATCTTGGATTGGGTCCACACACTGGTTCCTCAAACCAATCGGTCATATGACCTCATGCACACCTCCTCATATTCCAGAGGCTGCTGACTAGTTTTTAGGGTTTGATAATTCATTAGTGGGGTGAATAAACCCTCTCTGATCATAGTAATACACTAGCGTCAATAATAAACAATAAAGGAATTATATATAACCATAAACAATACTAATATCACAGTATAACCAAAGAAAGAAAAATACAATATCCCATTAAAGAAGAAAATATGACATGATAATGTACATGTCAAGATTCTAAATGAATACAGAATATAAAGACTCTAAAAACTCTCAAACGGGTCTTGAATCATATCTATATCCCTCATCCATGCTCCATACCATCATATCCATGGAACCCAGGGCCTTTTCCCTTAACTTATCCTACAATAATAATATCTGTTCGGGTACCGATTAGGTAGCACGAGTACAGTTTGAGTACAACTAAGTAGGTCACCACCAATGATGTAGAAATACAATATCCAGTTAGATTATAATGTATGAAGTTGTGTAAAAATATAATCACAATTCATAAGTAAACATTTATCACATTTTAATTAATTCATTACTTAACAACATTAGATTCTGGGATCCCAAGGAAACTCGTACCTGAATTCCATCTTCGACTCAGGTAAGAGCCCGAATTATTCCAATTTAGTATCATATCATTATAATTTCTTCAACTCATGACAAATCCCAATGTATTCAAAGTTGAAATAATATCTTAGTACATACTTCATGTCATGTTAGAGCCCAATGTTTTCCACATGATTTCATATCTCAAATAACCTTTGTTTCCATTATTTATTTCACACTTGAATGCCCATGTTACCATCCATAAATCACACAATAGAATGGTCATGTTCCCATTCTCTATTTAATACATGAATGAAAATTTTCTCATTCATAGACACACATTAGAATGACCATGTTCCCATTATTTACTTCATACCTAAATGACCATGTTCTCATTCATAAACAAACTTTTTAATGACCATGTACCCATTCTTTACTTCATACTTGAATGATGATGTTACCAATCATAAAAATAAAATTAATTGAGAAATTAATTATTCATATAAATTCCATTGGTAATTCAAAAAATTCTATGTCACATAATTACCTTTTATTAATTCACCTATTAATTAAGTCATCATTCTCAGTAATTAATTTAATAACTAATTAATCAATATTCCAAACTCAATTCCCATAATTAATCATCTCATTCTCAGTCTCAATTATTTATAATTAATTCCACAATTAATTATCTCAATATATAATGTCAAAATCACATAATTAATCCAATAATTAATTATACCAATTCAACTAATTCGATATATCATAATTAATTCCTTAATTATTTATTTAATTCACGATCCCTAAATCTCATAATTAATCCACCATATAATTATTTAATTGTACAACCCATAAATCTCATAATTAATTATCTAATTAATTATCTTTTTCCATAATAATTCAATTAATAAATTATCCCCATTAATTAACCTAATTTAAGAATTAAAATTTCTAAATAGCATAAGAATTTCAATAGTTTTCATACATGTATCTAGATCACGACTATGGGAATTGAAGATTAGACCACCTACCTTAATTCTTTTACTCGTAATAAACCAATGGAAATCCCAAAAAAATTGAGCCACCCAATTATGTAGATCTAGATCTAAATATAAAACCCCTAAATCAAGAATAAATAAATCCAAATCATGAATCTTGATCTAGATCTAGAATCATTGATCTAGATGTCACTAAATAGATATAGATCTTTCTATAATATCAGATTACCTCTCTGAAAGAAAGTATAATGAATGGGGGAAGAATCTGAGAAGAATTAGGATATGATTCGCTAATTGGGAGTGAAGCAAAACATTGATTTAGGATTCAATTTATGAAGAAGTGTGGTAATGTGGTCTTGGAATTATTTTGGATAGATTCAAAAATATGGAAGATGACATAGGGTTGAATGGGGGTTGAAATAGATGTGTTTCATGGGTTTAGGGAATTTGAAAATTAATTTTTGGAACTAATTAATTCTCATACATGGTTAAATGGGATAGGATGCATGGATTTCCATAACTGTTCACCTAAACCATTCCCTTATTATTTTAGGTGTGCATGGTCACAACTAATAGGGTACACATTTTTCCAAAACGTGCACCTGCCATGTGAAACCCCTCTATCTGGGTTCACACTATTATATGGGCTAGAGTTCATGGTCTTCCCTAATCATGTGTCAACCATGAAAACCCCATTTCATTTAGTTTTCTAAAAAATACACCCAATCACACCTCAAGTCAAAACTAAAACAAAAATTACTAAAAAAGTAAAAGGGGGTAACTGAAATTGAGCCCCAAACAACTCTAGAAATGTTTGGGATCTTAAAATATATTAAAACTAATCAAATTTAGGTCATATAAATCAATTTTATGTTCTGTCTTGATATAACAAATTTTATACTATATAAAATATTCCCATTATAAAACCATTTTTTCATCATGCTTGTGGGTTTAATTTTAAAATAAAGTATACCAATTCTATAAAATTAATATTATGAATTCAATTAAATATTTCAAATGATCATAAATAATATTAGTTATTTAGATCAAATTAATCTTTGGTCATAATCATTAGTAAAAAAAGTAAAAAATAATTACCCTGGTAAATTTTAAATTGAGTCTAATAAGATGTTAGAATAAATATATAATGGTTAAAATAAACTTGAAAAAAATATAATTACTATTTAATTGAAATATTTAGACCTTATATTACATAATTTTTGGTAATGGTCCATTTTGGATCCTTTTTTTTAAAATGTGAGTATATTTTATTCTTTTAAAAAATTACAAGTGTTACCTCTCCCCCACTTATAAAAGGACACCCCCTCTCCTCTTATATACACATTTCGAGAGCTATTTTCTGGAAAATATTCACCCAAATCCTTTCCTTAAATAACATACCATGAACTAGATTCAATGTTTCGATTAGAAAAAAGTCCTAGGAAATTATTTGGGATAAACCAAAAGAGACTCTCCGAAGAAAAGGTATAGTTATTAACCATGTGTCTTCTCTTTATTTATTCCCCTACCCATTAAAATATTCTCCATCTAAGATAAAATAAAAAAACATGTATACTTTATATAATTATATTTTATTATTTTAATTTAATATCCAATATCCATCCCATATTCCATCAAATGTTAAATGAAATCGTCAATCATGTTTACGGAGGACTACCGCCTTGCGAACCGATGTAATATTTTTCGTCACCACCTCTCCTAGATGGATATATGATGAATTTATTGTATATATAATATATTTATAATATAATTATTCTTCTTAAAATATAATATCACATCTATATTTTTCCCTTACAATCTGTTATAAAATGATTACATTTATCGTGTGTGCATGTGGACTACCGCATCCACAACGCTATGTGATATGTTTTCCATTTTATTTTGTAATAGATGGTAATAATGATATATTTAATGAAAAAAAATATAATTTATTTTATATAGTAATAATTCTAGAAATTTTAATTCCTATTTACCTTTCTTTCATTCCATTGGTCAAAAGAATGGAAACATTGTTCATGAGTATATAGAGTCTATCATCCCCATGGACAATGTAATTAATTTTTCTGTATCTTACACTTATGGATTACTATAAATTCATATATAATGAATATATATAATATTTATATAATTATTAAGATCCCATATATGATGTAACCATGATCAAATTATGATTACCCAAATTATTAAACCAAAACATACATAAAAATGAAGTAGTTATTACTAATAATATTTATTTTAATAAAGAATTATAAATGATGAAATATTACAAGAAAATAATATATTGTATGATAAAATGAGTAAATATTCATTAATATATTTATTATAAATGTGTTTTTAACATTTAAAAATAATTTCGGACATGTGGTAAGGGTTCATCATCTCAAATTGTGTTCTTTGGGGCATATATTATATTATACACCTATATTATTCTGTGAGTTGCATATACTAACCATTAAACATGTTATATCTTCAATTTATATATTTTAAGGATATTTATTTTTTAATTTTATGATATTATTCCATGGATATTATTGTTCAAAAGTTATAAACATAGTATGGGTTTATTTCATAATTTTATTATTAATTAGGATTGTTTATGTTTATATAAAAATTAGAAAATAATTATATATTTCCATATTAAACTCAGTAAATTTTTTCCCTATGGTTATTCTTATGAATTAAAATCTTTTCATTAAAATTATTCTCTTTAGGTACTCAATATACCAAATTAATGATCTTAAAGAAAACTGATACTCATTTTCTACTCACTCGGGAATCCTTCTCTTTTATGTCCTTG
The DNA here is from genome assembly GCA_963277665.1 of Viscum album. Lineage (NCBI taxonomy): Eukaryota > Viridiplantae > Streptophyta > Magnoliopsida > Santalales > Viscaceae > Viscum > Viscum album. The sequence continues at coordinate 1,264,641,005 of OY728151.1, read as the reverse complement.
TTTACTAAAAATGTTTTCTAAAATGTTATTAACATTCTCATATGATTTTTTGTAATTTTTACCCATGTTTTACTTTTTCACAAAAATTTTTAAAAAGATTATTCTATTTATTTTCTTGACAGGGTACATTTTAACCTTTTTACAATAGTATGAAATGAATGTTTTTTAAATGGAATAAAAGTGATCACCTACCATCATGACCACTCATTCCTTTGAATAATTATTTTTTAATTTTCCATTATTCTCTCCAATGAATAAAATTTCCAAACATAATGAATATTTAAGGTTTTAAAAGTTATTTTTTAGTTGAATGTGGAATTTTCCACAATAATGTTTTTAATGAAATGTTATTCTATTTATACTCATCAATGATGACAATACTTATTTTACATATGATCCTATAGGGATATTTTATTAAAATTTTAAAATTATTAATTCTTTAGATGGTTTGTCATTAGTTTCACTGGGGATTTACTATTTTGGCACCATTCTTTATATTACTCTATATGGTTTTTTATTCTTTTTATTGATTTTGTAATGTATTAACAATTCATTTTATATTTTTTCAATATGAATATTTACATTGATTATGTTTCCCCAATTTCATATGAGGAATGCATTGGACTTAGTGAGTAATGGGAAGGGATCACTATATCCTCTCAATACATCGATAGGTCTCATGAAAAAACGTATCTTGGGTATTTCGATGAGGAATTACCCATTTATGTATGATATCATGGTACATGTCCATGATGGTATTTTTATCATATTTTGAATTATGAATTCCCACATTATGAGATGAGATATTTATGTACATGTGATTGTTTTATTACTTATGATGTCTATGGGTACATTTTAAGAAAATTTTATTATTTATATAAAATTGTTTGATCATTATTTACTCCTACCATGTTAATCTTAAGACTGAAGTTATTAATTAAATGGAATTTTTTTTAGTTATTTTCCTTCCCTTATCGATTATTCCTCATGTATTCATGATAGCCTCTTTGGTACGCATACGCTTAATGAAAATCTAATCTCACACCTTAATTATGTTTAATTTCCAAAGGATTATAGGAAATGTATTATTATTTATATTTAGGGAAATTCAAAATTAAATAATGGTGTAATCAAAAAATATACTATGTTTTGATTTATTTTTTCAATTTTAACATGAGATTCTAGTATTTATCTAGTTTTCAAAAAATAAAATATTATTCATTCCTTCAAGATGTGATTCCGTTTATCTTGTGAAAATATAATAAAGTAACCACTAACTCTGGGATTATAGTTTCAGGTTATTTACTATTGGTATCAAAGTAAATCTAGTATAAACCATGGTAATTGGATTTAGAAAAACATATATTATAAAATATAACCCTATGAATGAATTTGTGGATTATTCTATGTGTAGGATAGCATCCTAAGGTTTTTTAAAGTAAGGGATTATGTGGATTTATTTGAAATACATCAATGTTTATATACTAAAATTAGATGTGTCTCTGAAATAATTTTACCTAGGGATAATAACACTTAAAATGTAACATTGGACTTTAACTCGATCTTCGCCTACTGCACAATAACAATCCTTACTTCACACATGGATGGAAACTCTAGGCGATATGCTTGAGCTATTTAAATTTTTTTAAAAACAACTATGATGTATTTGAAAATACTATTATTATTTGAAATATTTCCTAATGAATACATGTTTATAATTATTTAATTGGATATGCAAAAAAAAAATTTATTTAAGGTTTGTGTTTCACTAGTTTTTGAATTATACATTTTATTTCATAATTTAATAATCTTATTATGTTTATTTAATTATTGATAAGTAAAATATAGTTAATGTAATTCTAACAATATCAATTCATTTAATTAATGTAGTGATTTTCCTCTTATGAAAGATAATGAAATTGGAGTTGTAGTAGTAGATAGACTTTGAGAGATTATAACTATTTGGGGATGCTAACTTCTGTTATGATCAATAACCTAGATCATATGGACCAGAAATTAGATCTAAAATATAGAGTAAAAATATCATAAAATTTCATTCATTAGTAACATACATCATTTAATGGAACTATGAATCCATTCTCAGTTGAATAATTGGTAAATTCCATTGTAAATAAATTTCACTATTTAAAATGTAAGGAAAATGAGGAGGTTTTCAATGTATTTTATCATCTCTCTGGAGATGCCAGTCCATGGGGTATATTAGTTCAAAACAATAAGTATTAGGAGAAAATAATTATCATATAATGGAAGCGTTTTAAAGAAATATTCTTAGAAAATTATTTTTCTCGTGACCAACGAGCAAAAATAAAAAGAAACTATTGAATCTCATAAAAAGTAAAGTTGAAAATTTTTCTATGTATAAATATAATATTACAAGGCTATCACATCATTATATGGACTATATAATTAATATAAAGGGTAATATTTATTATATCCTTGATGGTATTAAGACTATCCCTTGAATGGTATTGGTTTCCCAAACATTCTCATAACATGATTAAAAAGTATCCAGTTCTATCGAGATAGAGAATGAATTATCCATGTATTATGAAATTTAAGGGAAGAAAAATAAGAAAATGTTTATTGACCACTCTGGAAAAGGAAATGTATAAAAAATGAACAGGGAATGGTTAGAATTTCAATCATGTAATAAACTTGTAAGGAATCATGATGGAACATTCCTTTAGGGAATATGAGTTTACTATAAGTGGGGAGAGTAAGGGATCCATTCTCATGATTTCAATGGAAATAAAAAAATCTACCAATGTGGAGTGATTAAAATATAAGTATGTGGGGCACTATGGAAACAATTTTCCAATTCATTAAGGTAAACTTACCAATAAAATACTAACCAAGCATGGTCAATCTTATGTGAGCCAAAAAGATGGTGTTGAAGATCCTAATGATGTGGTGGAAGGTACATTAATCATAAAAAAAATTTAAATAATTATTTATTTGATTATAGTTCATCACAATATTTTATATCTTCCAGGTTTTCTAAGAAAATCATATATTTTCATTGAACCATAATAATGGATTTATCAGTCAAGAATCCTACTAGAAGTATCACTATAAAAAGATGTGTCAGTAAATTCCCATTCTGGAATATAAACATCCTTATTTGATGAATTAATTATTATACAATTGGTTAATTTTGATAAAATCCTTGTTATATATATGATTTAAAATTATTTCTTAAAAAATTATTGTAAAGACAATGAAATTTTGAATTTTTGATAAAGATATTGAATTCCCTATCTTTAGAGGATATAATTAATAATTTGAGTAATTTCAAGATCCACCCCTAGTATCTCTTATAAATAATAATCATAGGGAATAGGAACAGAGAAAACATACAGATGAAAAGTTAATATTCAATTTGTTTATTTGTTAATTATATAGAAATACATTGATGTATTTCCTGAAGAATTTCATGGACATCCACCATAGAGTGAAGTTATGTTTCATATTGATTTAATACCTGAATAAAGACCAATATCAAAGACTCTCTATATAATGGGAACTATGGAATTATTGGAGTTAAAGAAACAACTTGAGTATTTGTGTGATAATAGATGTATACACCCTAGTGTTTCACCTTGGGGATCCCCTATTATTTTTGTTATGAAGAAAGATGCATCTAGGTTATTGTGAATTGATTATAGGGAAACCAAATCTACTAAACTAAATAACAAGTTTCGCCTACCTTTCATTTATTACTTATTTAATCAAATTCACAGAGTGGAGTATTTTTCAAAGGTTGATCTTCATTATGGGTATCATAAATTTCTAGTAAATAAGGGAGATATTCCAAAAACATCATTTTGAATGGGGTATGAAAATTATGGGTTTATAATAATTCCATTTGGATTAAATAATTCACCCATTATCTTCATCGATAGAATAAATAGAGTATTTAATGAATATCATAATTTTTTTTAGTGTTATTGATGATATCTTGGTGTAATCTATGATCTATGAGGACTATGAGAATCACTTGAGGAGCATTCTTGAGACTCTTGGAACAAAAGTTCTATATGGTAAATTTTTCAAGTGTGAATTCTTGCTTTAGGAATTTTCTTTTGTTGGTTATATTATCTCTAAGTACGGAATCATAGTTGATATGGTGAAGACAAGAGAAATACATGAATATCCTACTCCAATGAACATATTTGAGATATGTAGTTTCATTGGTTTAGCAAGTCATTATCGGAAATTTGTTCAAAAAAATACCCAATTGGCTAACATGTTAACCAAGCATAGTCATAAAGGCTTTAATTTCATATGGAAAATATAATTTCAACACTATTTCGAATAATTGAAGGAGAGATTGGTAAATGATCTCACTTTGATTCTACCATTATAAAATTATGGATTTTAGATTTATTGTGATGTATAAAAGAATAAAATTGGTTATGAAAATTTGTAGAATGATAAGTTTATTTTATATACAGCAAGGTAGTTATTGATTTATGAGAAAAACAACCCTACCAGTTATCATCAATTAGAACCTGTAATAGTCTCTCTGAAGATCACGACATATTATCTCTGTGGTGAAATACAAGAGATTAAAATACATATTTTTATTGAAATATATCAACATGATGAACATTTTATAGATTATCTATTGGAATATTATGATTTCTCAATAGACTATCACCTAGGGATGGAAAATAAAATAGAAGATTCATTGAGAAAGAAATATCATGGTGCTATAAGAAAAATAATTGTTTAATTGAATCTAATGTTAAAGGATCAAGTAATTATGGACATATGAATTATTAAGGAATGGGAGATATCAAACATCTTTCAGAAGATTTCTTACCTAAATTTTTAAGATTCTCAACCTGATGATGATAATTTTCAAAAGAAAATTAAAGCCATGAATGTTGTAAAATAGGCATTGTTTGATTATGAAGATAAAGTTCTGATATTTGGAAAGATCATATGTGTTCCATCTATACCTCAGATGGAGAGGGGATTTTTGGATGATGCTTGTGGCTCAAATTTCTATGTAAACCCTAGTGTCCCAAATATGAATAGAGTTTTTATGAACCTTTTTGGTGGGATAATATTATGTGGGAAATTTTTGATTATGTGTTAAAATGTAATGTCCCAGATTTTTTTCTATAAATTATTTTAATATTATATGGGAATTCTTTCCACACCAGGCTCTAAAATGACATGCAGTTCTGAGGCCCGGTGAGCCCGGAACAAATGTTTTGAATATAATTAAATAATTTAATTATGCGCGTGTATGGTTTTCCTAAAAAAGTTGAATAACTCTTGAACGGGTGCTCGGATCAGAAATCAGAGGGTACCGTTGCGTTCAAAGCAGCATGTTTCCCTTAGGCGAGACCTAACATAGGCTGGCGCAGGTGGATATTGAAATCTAGTTTTTTGACGTAACTGTAATAAAATATTTTATAAAAATATTTTATTAAATCATTCGGCAGTGAAGTCTTTTAATTAATTTAAATTAAAGATTTTTCATGGGATCAAGGTTATAGATCTCATAATCCTGAATTTACACTGGAGGCTCTGGAAAGCACTAGAGGAAACCCCCAACACGACGAAGAAATTCTTGATGAGTTTCACTGGCGGCGACGACGCGATGACCGGATCTTTGCCAATGAACGCCGCAGATCCAGGTAGGATGATTGATTTTGGTTTCCTTTCCCCGTTCTTGATTCCAAGAAAGACACATTCCAATCAACGAACATATTGGCATGCAGATTGATCTTTATGCGGTATGGGTTATCTACAGGATCTTATTTGGGGATTGATTCTTGAAGGTTGTTTTGGTTTCGTTTAGCCTTCTAATGGTGACGAACCAAGATCGACACGAACATCGATCGAGGTTCGTCCCTCTATATTTGTTGTGTGTTTCTTCCCCGATTTCTCGTGTTCTTCGTGTGTGTTCTACGCGTTCTTCATGGATATATGAACGATGGATCATTGTGCTTCCATTGTGCGACTCAATGATCCCAAATTGAAGATCTGGCATCGGGACAACCCCACATAGGTGCGACTATGGTGGCGATGGACAGATCGAAGTGGATCGGAAGATATCATTCTTTGAATGATTTCTGCACGGGTGACCGGAATCAAATTTTGGAGTCGATCGAAGACCTGAAACCCATATATTTGGAATCATGATGATGTGGAGACCTGAGATCTCGAGTTTCGCGGAAAACAGATGACACATCGCGGATCCATAGGCTCGGCCGAGGTATGAGGAAGAAGGTGACGTTTCTGGAGAAATCCCGACTACAGGGCATGTAGTAGGGGCTACACGGTGTGTGTTCGTCATAAGACCACCTAGAATGTACTTCAGGAGTACACGGACACAGGTTGGGTACACGGCCAAGGACACGGCGTGTATACCCTTCCCCGGCCAGACCCAGAATGATACACGGCATACCCTATGTACTGGTACATGGGCAAGGCGACACGGGTTGAGGACGTGTATGGGCACATGGACAGCGTACACAGAGCGAACCCCGGAAACTCGGACATGGCATGTAATCCTTCTACATTCCATGTAGTTACTTTTATATGATGAGCTTTATGACACAGGTTGTTTTACAAAGGCATTACCCGGAGTAAAGGAACACGACATGTGACCCTACTACACGCCGTCTAACTTGTTTTACATGGCTTGAGTCATTTTTCTTTCATGACATGGACTAGTTTCCTTAGGGTTCGTCCCCTCGGTCTTTCCCCTGAAGGTTTCCAATATAATTTCTTACGTACGAGAGTATAATCCCATCAGAAGGACTTCATGAATGGAGTTGTTGGTATCCCCTCTGTGAGACTTAGAGCTGTATCCTCTATTCCATCGTGGTACCCTAGGTATAGTTTCTCGGTATTGATATGACCTACTTTAACCAGGCGTCGATCCTCTACTTAGCAAGTTAGTTCAGACTGAGTTGTTGGAATCACCCCATGGCTACTGGTTGTGATCCTCATCTGACGCATCAAGTATCTTTCTTCAGTACTCGTGGAGTGAGTTCTCCAGGAACGAGTGCATCATATCTCTCTCTTCAGACTTATGAGTATGTTATCCTGGTTACGTGCTTAGTGAAATCTTCAAGCTGGATCTTAGTGGTGGTTTTGTGATAGTCGATCATGTATGAGTGTATCTATATATACTTTTTATATGTTCTGTAAACATATACTGTGTAGAGATGACTATATCATTCATTTGTTGTATTTTTCCCTTGTTGTATTCCTTAGTGGTTTCAAGGTGTCCTATTGGGTATTGTTATACTCACCCCTTCACCGGCTTTGCCCGCACGTGTCATGTCTTGTGCAGACGAGCAAGCCTTTGACAGGATTCTAGGTGGACCAGGACTGGATGGTGCTCAGTGAGATCAGGTAGGCCGAGGTGTTTTCCTATGGCTATAGATTGCAGTCCCAGTACCTTTCTTTACATGTTGGACATTTTTGCAAACTTTTTTTTTGGTGGGATTGTACTTTTGTACTAGGGTTTTACATTACTATACTTTACTTTCTTATCGTACTATATTGGTTGTGATTTTTAGTGTATGCATGCATTTCCCTTTTTAGTAGTTTTTACTTTTCATCTTTGTGGGCTTGGAGATGTGGGTGTGTGTGTGTACATGTTTATAGGAAATGCCTCCCATGTTAGTGGCATGCCTACTCGGTGCTAGTCACAGGCCCCAGGCCTATTGGGGGCGGGCTTGGGGAGTTACAGCACGGGCCCCATTGGGACGGGTCGTGACAGAGTGGTATCAGAGGTGGTCGGCTCTACCTTTGGACCGAGAGTATGTGAGTTAGTTTTGGGAAACAGTGTTAAGTGTTTCGAGTTTGGATTTCAGGCCAGGGACCCAAGTGTTAGTACGGACGACCGATGAATCCATACACCAGGACTCTGATAACTTGCTTTTCGACTCGGAACATGAGAACACTAGTTGCTGGGGAAAATAATGGCACATGCATCATATAGTAATGGGTTGTGGTTTCCATGTCCTTCTTGATTCATCTCTCCAGATATACTCACTGACTGTGATACATCTTGTATATTTACGGGATGCCTCTGTGATGCACACCCACTAGGATCTAGCAGCTCAATCATGAGGATGACCCCCTTAGTGATGAAGCTTCGATACAGGGACCAGATCCCCCAGTTTTACATTTGGGTGGTGTGCCAGCTACTCCACCACCAGTGGAGCAGTGTTTAGTGTCTGCTGTACCAGTAGAGAAGGAACGCAATCTGAGTGCACTCCATGAGTTTCAAGGATAGAGACCCCTCATGTTTCGAGGCGAGCCTGGCCCTCAGGAAGTAGAGGACTGGCTTGAGGCAGTGGCCAGAGTCTTCCGTTTTGCCAGGACACCAGCAAATCATATTGTGATCCGGGTAGTGAGCCTTCTGCAAGGATCAGCAGGGCAGTGGTGGAGTTTGGTTATCTAGATTCACGATGAGGTGACTCTTGCATGGTTTGAGTTTGATCATCTCTTTAGAGAGGAGTTTTCATCGGTTACCCAGAGATTAGTACGTAAAAAAGGAGCTTCTTTAGCTCTAGCAGGGAACCATGATGGTAGTTGACTATTCATAGAGGTTTACCAACCTCTCACAGTACTCGATAGATACGTTCAGGGATCAGTACTTTAGAGCTCAGACTTTTGAGCGGGGCTCGCAAAGGGGCATCCGAGCTAGAATCATCCCTAAGTGCATTCCTACTTATGTTGGGGTGCTCGAGCTAGATTTGGTGGTCGAGAGCTTCATGGAAGAGCCGAGGCAGACAACAGTTGTCAGTAGTGAGCGAGTTGGAGCAGAGACGTCGGCAACAGGGAGCCGATGTCAGGGACCCAGAGGTGAGAGACGTTTCTAGAGGATATCCTAGGACTGGGGATCTTCAATACAGGGTTCGCAGGGAGCATCCAACTAGCCTCAAGAGAAGCGATGCTACTCATGTGATGGCATGGGATATCTTCCTCGAGATTGTCCGACCTACAATACTACTAACATGGGGGTAGTAGATGGACCACTAAGGTAGAGGCAATGTGTGGAGCAGACCAATCCACCGGGTGGAGGGCGTGGTAGAGGAGCTGGGAGAGCAGTTGGAGGTGGTCGACATTTTGACCCTTTACCACCACTACCCCTAGGAGGTCCACCCGAGGTTCAGGGAGCTGGTGGACAGAGGTAGGGACAGCTGCAGGCAGCAAAGGTTTATGACCCAGGTACAACCGGAATAATTATAGGTACAATCTGTGCCTTTTCTAATTTGGTTTTCGTGATGATAGACACAGGTTCTAGTCATTCTTTTCTTACTAGTTATCTTGTTCAAGAACTTGAGATTCTAGTTGAGCCTTTGACTCAAACCTAATGCATAGAAAAAATGATTGGAGAAGATTCAAGGATCACACACCTTTGTAGACTGTGTGACCTGACCCTTGGAGGCGAGAGTTTTGGTTGGAAGCTCTTGGTGGTAGCGTCGAGGCCTTAAGATGTCATTCTTGGTATAGATTGGCTATCCACAGTTCATGCCCAAATTGAATATTTTAGGCGAAGGGTGCGGTGTGTCCGTAGTGACAAAATGAGGTTCTCCTTCATTGGTGAGAAGGACACCCAGGCAGCGCAGGATGGACTCGTGCATAGGAAGGTACAACCGATTTCACATTAGTTGGCTAGCCTAGACCTTGGCTCATCAGATGTTACGAGTTTCCAGTTTCCAGCAGTAGTGGATGAGTATGAGGACGTCTTTTCAGAGGATGTTCCCGAACTACCTCCCTAGCAGGAGATAGATTTCTGTATTGAGTTGCTGCCCGGGACAACACCGATATCAGTATCATCATATCGGATGGCTCTTGCAGAGCTTCATGGGCTGATAGTGCAGCTGGAAGACTTGCAGAGGAAGGGCTTTGTGATACCCAGTGTTTCACCCTAAGCGGCCCCAGTGTTGTTTTCCAACAAGGAAGACACGAGCTTGAAGCTGTGTGTGGATTACCGGCGCTTGAATCAGGTGACCGTGAAGAGCCGGTATCCACTACCGAGGATCGATTACCTCATCGACCATTTAAGAGGGGAACGATGGTTCTTAAAGGTTTATCTACGATTAGGATATCACCAGTTGCGAGTACGGGATGAGGATATACCAAAGACGACTTTCAGATGTCGCTATAGTCACTATGAGTACTTGGTGATTCCCTTCGGTGTGACGAATTCCCCAGCAGTGTTTATGGGACTCATGAACGAGTTAATTCAGCCCTATCTAGATCGATTCGTGGTGGTCTTCATCGATGATATCATTGTGTACTATTCATCCGATGAGGAGCACGAGAGGCACCACATGCTGGTTCGGGACAGACTCCGAGAGAACCAGTTGTACTAGAAACTATCGAAGTGTCAATTTTTGATACAGGAGTTCCACTTTTTGGGAAAAGTTATCTCATTTGATGGTGTAGCAGTGGACCCAGTCAAGGTAGAGGCAGTGTTAGCATTGGAGCCACCCGGAGCGTGACGGAGGTGCGGGGTTTCCTTGGGTTGGTAGGATACTATTGGAGATTCATTCTTAATTTCTTCAAGATTTTAGCACCCATGAGAGCTTTGACCTGAAAGGTGTAGCCTTTCCTGTGGACCGAGAGATGCCAGTAGACTTTTCAGCAGTTGAGACAGAGTCTGACGAGTGCCCCGATCATGAGACTACTAGAAGAGGGTGTCGAGTACGTAGTGTTCTGTGATGCATCAGGAACCAGGATTGGTTGTGCCCTGATGCAGCGGCAAGTGGTGATTTCCTATGACTCACGTCTGTTGCGGCCACACGAGTAGAACTACACACCCCATGATCTTGAGTCGGCAGCGGTAGTCTCTACATTGAAGATGTGGCGGCACTACCTGATGGGTGAGTGGTTTATCGTGTACTCTGATCACAAGAGTCTCAGATATATCTTTTCTCAGAAGGATCTAAATTTGAGACAGAGGCAATGGCTTGAGTTCCTCTAGGATTACGAATTTGCGATCATTTATTCTCCTGGGAAGGGGAATGTTGTGGTAGATTCTCTCAGCAGGAAATCCAGTTCGTAGTTGCTGGGTGAAGTGATGAGGTAGTTGGCCTTTTACCGATATCCTTTATTGATAGAGATGAAGGAGATTACCTTCAGTCAATGGTTGTTACCCCTCCACTATTACGGTGAGTCAGGGAAGCATAGCTTGAGGATGCTAGCTGTGAGACTCTACGTGCTCAAATATCTGTAGGTGATGCTGCCAATGGATATTCGAAAGGTGTGGAGCATGTTGTTATTTTCAGAGGGCGCACAGTAGTACCAGTGACATTGCGGGAGGAGGTTTTCAAGGAGTTCCATGAATCTCTTTTGGTGGTGAATCCCGTCATGGCAAAGATGTATCCGGACCTCCGATGTTAGTTCTGGTGTCCAGGAATGAGGAAGAGTGTGGTAAATTTTGTTTCCTGGTGCCTTACTTGCCAGAAAGTAAAGGCTGAGCACCAGGTTCCAGCAGGTTTGAATCACCCACTTGAGGTGGCAGAGTGGAAGTGGGATGGGATATCTATGGACTTCGTGATGGTTTTACCACATACGTCTAGGGGACACGATTCCATCTGGGTGATCATTGACTGACTCACCAAGTAGTCCCAATTCCGAGCCATACAAGAGAATAGTTTAGTAGAGATCATGGGACGCCTCTATGTGCAGTAGATAGTTCGACTTCATGGAGTTCCATAAATGATCATCTCATATGATGACGCTCGTTTCACATGCCGTTTGTGGAAGTGATTTCAAGATGCTTTTGGGACTCAGTTTCGCTTGAGCATTGCCTTTCATCCTCAGACTGATGGTTAGACAGAGCGAACCATCCATGTTCTGGAGGATATACTACGAGATTTTATACTTGACTTCAGTCGTGGTAGGGAGGATCACCTACCACTGGTGGAATTTTCTTATAACAACAGTTATCATTCCACTATTGTCATGGTCCCATTTGAGGCTTTGTACGGGCGACCTTGAAGGTCACCACTTTGCTTGACTAACCCAGGGGATTCAACACTCATGGACCCAGAGATGGTGCGAGCTACTACAGATAAGGTGAAGGTCATCCGGGAGTAGATGAAGACTACACAGAGTTAGAAGAAGTCTTATGCCGATAGGAGATGGAGGCCCTTGGAGTTCAAGGAGGGAGACCATGTGTTCCTTCGGGTCTCACCTCGACAGGGATTGAGGAGATTTTTCCAAGTCGGAAAGCTATCTTCGAGGTTCATCATCCCATTTTAGATTCTAAGTAGAGTTGGCGAGGTGGCATACCACTTGGCTCTACCTCCTCAGATGGACCGGGTACACAACGTCTTCTATGTGTCGTAGCTACGGAGGTATGTGCATTATCCATCCCAAGTTATCGACTGGGGCGAGCTGGACATCGATGATGGAGTGACCATTGGTGATTTCCTAGTAGTGATCGAGGATCGGCAGGAGAATATCCTTCAAGGTCAAGCTATTCAATTGGTGTTTGTTCAGTGGCAGCACAAGAATCTCTAGGAGAGCACAGAGGAGCAGGAGTCTCAGATTTGTGTGCAGTACCCACATCTTTTTGAGTAGCCTTTGTTTTGGATTTTTGGGGATGTAAATCCCTAAGGTTGGGAGGATGTAATATCCCGGGTTATTTCCTGTATATTATTTTAGAATTATATAGGAATTCTTTCGAGACCAGGCTCTGAGACGGCGTGCATTTCTGAGGCCCGGTCAGCCTGAAACAAATGTTTGAATTTAATTAAATAATTATATTATGTGCACATATGGTTTTCATGAAAAAGTGTAATAACTCTTGAACGGTTACTCAGATCAAAAATCCAAGGCCACCGTTGCGTTCAGTGTAGCGAGTTTCCCTTAGGCGAGACCTAACATCGGGTGGCACAGGTCGGTGATGAAATCTAGTTTTTTGATGTAACTGTAATAAAATATTTAATAAAAATATTTTACTAAATCTTTTTGGAGCGAAGTATTTTAATTCTTTTAAATTAATGATTTCACAGGGGATCAGGGAAACAGATCTCATAACCCTAAATTTCCCCTGGAGGCTTTGGAAAGCTCTGGAGGAAACCCCCTACGCGGCGATGACGTTCTTGATGAGTTTCACCGGCGACGAGGACGCAGCGACCAGATCTTCACCAAAGAACACCGCGGATCCAGGAAAGATGTTTGATTTTGGTTTCCTTTCCCCATTCATGATTTCCATGACGGACACAGACCAATCAACGAATAGATTGACCTATGGATTGATTGTTATGCAGGATGGGTTATCTGCGGGATCTTATTTAGGGATTAATTCTTGAAGGTTGTTTTGGTTTCATTTATCCTTCTAATGGTGACGAACCAAGATCGACACGAACATCGATCGAGGTTCGTCCATTTCAATTTGTTGTGCCTTTTATCCCCAATTTATCATGTTCTTCATGTGTGTTCTATGCGTTCTTCATGGAGATATGAACGATGGATCCTTGTGTATCCTTTGTGCGACGCAATGATCCCAAATTGACGATCTGTCATTGGGACAACCCCAAGGATGTGCGACTATGGTGGTGATGGATGGATTGAAGCGGATCAAAAGATATTGTTCTTCGAACGATTTTAGAATGGGTGACCAGAATCGGATTTCAGAGCCGATCGAAGGCCTGGAACCAACGGATTCAGCATCACAAGGACGAGGCGACCTGAGATCTCGAGTTTCGTGGAAAAATAATGATAGATCGTGAATCTGGAGGTTCGGCCAAGGCACGAGGAAGAAGGTGAATTTTTGGAGAAATCCCGACTACACGGCGTGTAGTATGGGCTACATGGTGTGTGTTCATCGGCAGACCACCTGGCGTGTAGTCCTGGAGTACACAGACACGGGTTGGGTACACGGCCAAGAACACGGCATGTATACCCTTTCCCAGCTAGACCCGGCCAGATACACGGGATACCCCATCTACTGGTACAAGGTCAAGGGGACACGGGTTGAGACCCTGTACGGACACATGGACAGCGTACACAGAGCGAAATCTGGACACTCGGAAATGGCATGTAATCCTTCTACATGCCATGTAGTTACTTTTATACGATGATTTTTAAGACACGGGTCGTTTTACAGGGGCAGTACCCAGAGTAAAGGAACACGGCGTGTGACCCTACTACACGTCGGGTAACTTCTTTTACATGGATGGAGCCATTTGTCTTATGTGACTTGGACTAGTTTCCTTAGGGTTTTTCGCCTTGGTCTTTCCCTTGAATGTTTCCAGTATCATTTCCTACATACAGGAGTATGATCCCTTCATTAGGACTTCCGGAATAGAGTTTTTGGAATCCCCTCTGTGAGACTTAGAGCCAGATCCTCTATTCCTTCGTGGTACCCTAGGTAGAGTTTCTCGGTATCGACATGACCTACTTTAACCGGGTTCCGATCATCTAATTAGCAGGTTAGTTTAGACTCAGTTTTTGGAATCACCCCATAACTACTGGTTGTGATCCTCATCTGACGCATCAAGTATCTTTTGTTAGTACTCATGGAGTGAGTTCTCCTAGAACGAGTGTGTCATATCTCTCTCTTCAGAATTATGAGTATGTTCTAACAGTTGCATAATTAGGGGAATCTTCGAGCTAGATCTTAGTGGTGGTTTCGCGATAGTCAATCGTGTATGAGTGTATCTGGATATTCTTGTTATATGTTCTATAATCATATACTGTGTAGAGATGACTGTATCATTCCTCTGTAGTATTTTCTCTTGTTGTATTCATTTATGGTTTCGAGGTGTCCTACTAGGTGTTGTTATACTCACCCCTACACGGGCTTTTCCCACAGGTGTCGTGTCATGTGTAGATGAGTGAGCATTTGACAGTATTCTATGTGGACCAGGACCGGACGGTGCTCAGTGAGATCAAGCAGGCCGAGGTGTGTTCCTATGACTACGGATTGTAGTCCCAGTACCATTTTTAAAGGTTTGACTTTTTTGCAACATTCTTTTGGTGGGATTTTACTTTTGGCCCAGGGTTTTACATTACTGTACTTTACTTTCTTGTCCTACTCTGTTGGTTGGGATTTTTAGTGTATGCGTGCATTTCCATTTTTAGTAGTTTTTACTTTTCATCTTTTTGGTCTTGGAGATGTGGGTGTGCGTGTATAGTTTTATAGGAAATGCCTCCCATGTTAGTGACATGCCTACTTGGTGCTAGTCACCAGACCCTGGCCTATTGGGGGTGGGCTTGGGGAGTTGCGGCACGGGCCCCACCAGGACGGGTCGTGACATAAAATGTCTTGTTTTCCAAAAAGACAATGTTATGATACATCATCCTAGAGGATTCATGCAACCTCTACCAATTCCTATGTGGAAATGTGATAACATTACTATACAATTTGTATCTATATACCAAAGACTCCTAAAAATAATGATGTAATATGAGTTATTTTTTATTCCCTCACCAAATCTACACATTTATTTACTATAAGAGAATATTGACCACTTAAAGACCTTACTTATCTCAATATTAATGATGTCACAAGACATCATGCAGGACCTCTTTTAATTGTGTCTAATAATGATCCAAAATTTACTTTTAAATTTTGGAAAATTATTTAGAAGGATCCATATACTAAGCTTCATTTGAGAACTTCTTGTCACCCTCAACCCAATGGATAGTATTAATGGAAAATTAAAGCATTATAAGACATGTTTTGGGAAATATATTTTGACTTTTAATGTATGTGGTATCATATTTACCTTTAGTAGAGTTCTACTATAATTATATTTTCCATTAAAGTGTTCAAATGGCATCGTATAAAGCATTATACAGAGTGATGTGGCATACTCCAACTTGTTGGGATCAAGTCTCTAATATAAATATTCTCATACTAGAACATGTGATGGAGACAATGAAAAGGTTAATGAAAATTTAAACCCAAATAAATTTAGCTAAAATAAATAAAAAAATATTTTTTGATAACAAGATTATGTGTTTGGAATTTTAAGTGGGATAAGACATTTTCATGATAGTATCACCATAGATGGGTGTTAATAAGGCTTGGTATGAAACAGAAATTGAGCCCCATGTACATTAGACCATTTTAAATCCTTGAAATAATTAGATCTATGGATTAATTTTTGGAAATTACATTAATCTCACTAAAGAACATAATGTATTCTATATATCATTATTGATGAAGTACATACCAGACCCAACAAATTTTCTCTCCTCTATAGAACTACAATTAGAACATGGTCTAGAATACTATGAATAGACGATCCAGATTCTAGAAATATAGAGAACATGTGTTCATGAATCAGATGAATCAATTGGTAAAGGTACTTAAATAAATCATAAGATAAAAGAGGCAATGTGGGAACCTGAAGAAGGTATGGTAAAGAATTACCAAAATATTTTCATTATGTGACATTTTAAAAATTTCATAGATGAAATATTTTGAAGAGGGGAAGAATGTAACATATAGATAATTTATAATTTATTTCTATTTAAATTTAGTCTCTTTGATAGCTAGTGATACATGCAACCCCAAGTCTAAAAGAACCGTAATATAGTATACTATTATAAACTATCCATTAAATTGGTAGGTATTAATAGTACTAAATGATGTATTAAAATTATTTTTTTAATACATTTATAAAAAAAATCATCAGTTATTAATTTATTTCAAATAAAAGTAAAGAACATTTGAAAGTAAAAGAAGTGTTTTCTTAGAAAATTGTTTTCCTGTCGGCATTTTTTTTATCCTTATAAATTCAATTAATCACTCTGGGTAAATTATTTTAATGAAATTTATATATTATATATTAAATATAATGTTTTTTCATTCATATAATATTTTTTTCAAAGCTTGGGATAATAAAAAAAATCCAATTTTAGGCTTCAAAATAGCGCTTTTCTAAAAAAGAAATCTCATCATGTTTTGTTGACTTATTTTTTGAAATTAATTTTTTTACCATTTTATAAAATGTATTTCAAAAAATTGACTTTATTTTTTAAATAATGATGTCAAAATTATCTTAGAAGGAAATTTTTTAGAATTTTCTAAAAAGATTATTTTTCGATGAATAGTGGAAAATATTATTTTTTATTGACAACTACCTTTTCGTTTAAATAATTTAGAAAGTTTATTTTTATTGATAAAATGTTTTAAAGGTGAAATTAGTTAAATTATATTAATATTAATCTAATTTAAGTCATTGGAATCATATTTTGATGGTGTTTTTTATGAAAATATCTTATACGTAAGACATATTTTCCATTAGAAAACCATTTATTCCGTGCTTGGGGTTTAATTTAAAGTTAAATTCAACCACATGTATGAATTGAATTGGGTAAAAAAATATTTTATATTTTTAATAATAATGATTAATATTATGTAATAATATCAAATTTTATTTTGTCATAATGAAAAGAAAAAACATAATAAATGATAAATGAGTTTAACTGTGGTTAAAGTAAAAGAATAAGGGTTCAATTAGCATAAAAACATTTCTATTTTCTATTTTATTTCCATATTTTAACCTTATCTCATCTACCATTAATGTATAGTTTATTTTTTAGACATTTTTTATAAGGGATTGGCCTTAAACATCAAATAATATAGTGTATTTATACTAAATTACACATACATTTCGCAATGATATTTTGTTATGAACCAGTCTAGATACCATGGTACCCTGATAACTGGGATGATCTAGACATAGCTAAAATGGTTTTCTGAATCCCCATGGGATGGAAAATAAAACATGACATCATAAAAGATTAATGTGGGAAGGTTTTTTCCACAAAATCAAAGAAGCTAACAGATACATATCAGTTTTCTCAAAACTCTTCAGGGAAAAAGTAATAGAAACCAAATAGGTGTATCAAAACCCAAAATAGTACATCATCAAAGTACTAAAAATATAAAAAGATAAAAATCCCAAGTCCAAAAGTATATAACAATCAATGAACCAAATTATCAAGACTGTTCACCTCGTCCAATTCGTCTTTTCCCTTTGTTTAGACCTAACATAAGAAAATATATAGGCCCAATGAAAATAGGTACGGTTTGAGATAAAATCCTATTAGTGTCTATCAAACTATTACATAATAATAAGTCATAATAATAAACTTTATAATTCATGAAATTTACATAAATTAGGTTATGCTAGTACATTTTCATATATAAAAAAACATTATTTCATTTCAAAATGATGGGAAACATTTGAAACATTGATTAAATAAAACTTTTTTTAAAAAAAATATAGGAACCATGGACATATGACCTATGGTATGGTATTTCATGGTTATAGGTACCTCAAATTGTTATATATTAGTGATCATGGAAAAAATTTTGCACGTCCCATAGGCTTTGGCTGAATATGACTCGTCAATATCCCATCCAGGATAAGATGCTTATATCTATGTTTTTGTTAAAGTTTCCTTCATCAATAAATTACTTGGTAATCACCATCCTATTATTCTCTCCCAAAATAATCAACCAACTTACCAGGCTTACATGTTCTCAATAAATTAGTTGAAAATTTTAAAATCATTTCATTTCAAAGTCACAATCATCATTCACAATTCAATCACCCACTATTCCTTTCCCCATTCCAATTCAATTTCAATGCCAAAACAAGAGTTTTTAATAAATTTATGAATTTTTAAAATAACACCCAATTATAAGTTTTTATCAAATAAAATTAATCCATATTTTATGAATGAATCCTAAAATCATTCTATAATTTCAATCAATTTCAAAATGTGCCCCAAATTTCAATTCCATTAGAATTTGGGGTTTTTTCAAAACTTCATTCCAAATAAAATCCAAATCCCAATTCTCACTAAAAAACAACAAATCATGGGGAATAAATTTCAAAATAAAATGAATTCATGGTTTAGTCAATTTTCCAATATTAAAGGGAACCACCAACCTTTCTCACATAGATCATGTATCAATAATACCCATAATTGGATTTTCCAACAAATAAAGAAATAAAAAGTGATATTTAAATCCAACCTATATTAAATATCCAATAAATGAAGATTATATTTATCAACCATGTGATGATCTAAAAACACAATGGAGAAAAGAAATATATAATATAAAAGAAATAACATATAAAGAAACACTTATCGGAGATGGATCAAATGAGATCTGTCATGATTTAATGTGCCTAGGAATGGGTTGGATGAGAAAAAAGGGTTCATGGGTGACTAAAAGACATATAAATTCATTCTATTTTGAGTTTGGTTAAAGAAATAGTTAAAATTTTGTTTTTGAGTATTTTTAAAATAATTTTTAGAATAAAATATGTATCGTCTACATCGTTATCAGGGTATGGTCACATGGTTAGAATAATTTCCCACCCTAATCATGTTTACCTCTATAATGGTGAGAGGTATCTATTAGGTGGGTGCCCGGTGTTTCAAATCATGCACCAATAGTGAACCAAACCTAAAATCTCCCACTGCCTAGGGTTGTACTCTTTACACTGGGTGGGTATCCAATTTTGGAAAAATATGTGCCAATAGTTTAATACCCATATATCCACAAAAAATTTAAAATTCATACCTAACACACACCTAAGAAAATAATGATCTAAAGGAAGATCAAGGAATACCTGAAAAATAGTTACAAGATGTTATAACCACCACACCATAGAAATATTCTATCCCTATAATTCCTGTCAAGAAATTTCCATATAAAAAAGATGAGGGGAATTAATTATCATCATTACCACTCTATACCACTTTTCTAACATATAAAACCATTCTTCCATATAACTTTGACCAAAGGTACCATCTTCTTGTGAAGTACCTTTGTCTCAGAATAACCTAGCCTGACTGGATACTCAGTCACGGATAAATCAATCTCAACATCAAGATCGCTCCATCTCAAAACATGAGGTGGATAAAAAATTTGTTTCTATAATTGGGATACATTGAACATGTGTGTATCAATTTAAATTGTTATAGAAGTGAAAATGTTTAAGCCACTTTCCCCACCAACACAAAAAACTCAAAAGGTCTCAGAACATGAAGAGTAATACTCCATTTACTCCCAAGATACTGATACCCCAAATGAGTTAAAACATTCAATAACACCTAGTAACCATCCAAAAACTCTAATGTTCTATGATTACAATCAATATAATATTTATACTAGCTCTATTCCATAAACAATTATCTAAATAATCAGCTAAATAATTATAGTTTTAACTTGAACCAAGCATGGGACAACTAATGATGTTTCTCCAATATATTACCAAGACAATGGAGACATATAAGGATGGCTATAAAAGGAATAAAAGGGATCCATTATAAAAAGGTCTAGTAAAAAAAATTATATGATAAATCAACCAGTTGTAAATGATCAACTCAAGCTCCACCAAAATCAATGATGTGGGCACAAAGATCATTAAGGAGTTGTATAGATCCTAATATCTTTCCATATATCTATGGATAGAACGTTGTAATAAAACAATCATAAGATCCCAAGGAATATTGAAGGCATTTCCAAAAATTATAAGTAACACAGGTATCCCTATTGGATACTATTAAATATGATACACCTAGTAAACAAACAATCTCTCTCACAAAGAAAATTCTGAACTCCCCAAATTCAGTATTATTAGGAATGGGTATAATGTGAGTTGATTTGGATAGCCTATAGATCATAACCCATATTTCATTATTATTTCCCTGGTTAAACAGAAACCCAAACACAAATTCCATAGATAAATCATCCCATTTCCATGTTAGTACTGGAATTCTCTTAATAATTCATGAACGTCTCGAGTACTTGGCTTTGACCTATTAGAATGTATAACAAAAAAATAAAAAATAAAAAATGTACCAAATCATACATGGAAACAAGATTTGTTGTCTCATATGATATAACAACATTTTAGTTCATGGGTGAACTTACCATTGGGTATTATGTCAATCCCCTATCATAGACCACCTAATGGGAAATGGTACAATAAACTAAATATAAAAACATAGAATACCATCTATGGATAATAACTACATAGAAATGGTCTACCCACTATAAATAGTGTATTTGATTATATAGAATTCATCATAATCCTATGTTTCATGAAGAATCAAGTCAGGATGAGGGTACGTATTTTGAAAACTAGACAAGATACCCTCAGCCCCAATTTCCAGATCATCTATTTGAAACTATTAAAAAATATCCATCAATTTCAACTATGGTGATGATTCTTTCACAGCCTGGGTCATAAGTTTTCATATTAAAGCATCAAAGATGACATTACCTTTCTATAGGGTATAGGAAATTTCAATTTCAAATGACTATATGTGCTCAACCAAGTGTTTTGGTGGATATCGAAATCTTTTTGTGAGAAGATATGACAAATGATCTTGTTTTCAGAATACATGGAAAGTCTTTCTTTGAAAAGGTAATTTCGGAAACTCTTATGTACATGAATCAAAAGTGTGAGTTCAATGTCATGGGTTAGATAATTATTCTCATGTGTCTAAGATTTTTGGATCTATATTCTACCATGTGATCACCATGAACAAGAACACAACCCAAACCTGAAATCAATGTGTCACAAAATACCGCATAGGCCTTCACGAACTCTTGAAGTGTCAACACTAGAACAGAAGTCAAAATACATTTTAACTCAACAAAATTACTCTAACATTTATCATCCCATGAGAACTAAACTCCCTTCCAAATGATATCATTCATCCAAGAAGCTAATTTTGAGAAATCCTTTATGACACTAGTGGAAAAATGATCTTTAACATCGGGCATTTTAACATCGGTCCTTCAAAACCGACATTAAAAGGCATTTTTTTCATCGTTTTTTCAAATAACTGATTTTAAAAAGCAAATCAAATTTTTGTATAATTTATCACTCTTCTATTTTATAGGTCATGGAGCTAAAACAGACTTATGAATCAAAAGTTATGGACGTCGGAAGTTGAACATTATAAGATAAGATTTTTAACGTCGGTTTTTATCAATAACCAAAGATAAAAGAAAATTTTTGGTGTTGGTTTTTCAAAAACAGACATTAAATAGTAAACCAAAGTTGTAGATAATTTCTCAAGATTCAATTTGATAGGTCGTGGAGCTAAAATAGACTTTCGAATCAAAGGTTATTGACGTCGGAAGTTGAACATTATAAGACAAGCTTTTTAACGTCGGTTTTTTTCAACAACAGATGTTAAATGGAACATTTGGCGTAGTTTTTTCAAATAAATGATGTTAAATAGTAAACTAAAGTTGTAGATAATTTATCAATATTCAATTTGACAGGTTGTGGAGCTAAAACGGACTTATGGATCAAACATTATGGACGTCGGAAGTTGAACATTAGAAGATAAGATTTGTAACGTCGGTGTTTTTCAATAACCAACGTTAAAAGGAACTTTCGGCGTC
Source organism: Viscum album (assembly GCA_963277665.1). Classification (NCBI taxonomy): domain Eukaryota; kingdom Viridiplantae; phylum Streptophyta; class Magnoliopsida; order Santalales; family Viscaceae; genus Viscum; species Viscum album. Next base: position 1,264,618,588 of record OY728151.1, on the reverse strand, counting down.
AGTTTTTTACATAACTGACATTAAATATTAAACCAAAGTTGTATATAATTTCTCAAGATTCCATTTTACAGGTTGTGGGGATAAAACGGACTTACGGATCAAACATTATGGATGTCAAAAGTTGAGCATTATAAGAAAAGATTTTTAACATCTGTTTTGTTCAATAACCAACGTTAAAAGGAACTTTTGGAGTCATTTTTTCACATAAATAGCATTAATGAGTAAATAAATGTTGTATATAATTTCTTAAGATTCCATTTGACAGGTTGTGGATCTAAAAAGGACTTATGGATAAAAAGTTATGCTTGTCGGAAGATGAAAATTATAGGACAATATTTTTAACATCGGTTTTTTTCAATAACCGACGTTAAAAAGAAATTTTTGGTGACTGTTTTTCAAATAACTGATGTTAAAGAGTAAATAAATTCTTTATATAATTTCTCAAGCTTCAATTTGACAGTTCGTGGAGCCAAAATGGGCTTACAGATCAAATGTTATGGATGTAGGAAGTTGAATATTATAAGACAATATTCTTAACGTCGGTTTTTTCCATAACCAACGTTAAAAGCCACTTTTTTGCATCGGTTTTTTAAATAACCAGTGTTAAAAAGTCACTATATGGCATTGGTTTTTTAATAACCAACGTTAAGTCCCTAACATGAGAATAGCTTTAACATCGGTTATATATTTACCCGATGTAAAAAGTAAATTTCAAATCCGCAGGTTCAGTATTTCAATTTTTTAACAACCCGCATTTCTATTTTCAAATTCCCACTTAAATTTTAATGCATCACCACCATAAAATATTTTTATTTATAATATATACATCCTCATTTGAATTATTTCAACATTTTCAACATCTTTTTATACAATAAAAATTTCAACAATTCTTCAATCGACGATGTGAACATGGTATTTATTCTTATCATTTTATTTCATTATTGTTTTTTTCATTATCGTTAAAATTCTTGATAATTTTTAATAGAATGTCAAATAATTCTTTGTATTTGGATACAAAGATAAAACATCTACATGAGATTCATTGGTTGAGGTTCGAAATCCTTTATTGTTCATCGATTTCATTATTTCTTGAGTTCTTCCCTAAAAATAATTGAAATAATTACAAACACAATATAGATTCATAGGAAAACAATAAAAGAATTTAAATTACATTGAATATTAAATTTTATTCTTTATTTTGGTCATTTGGTGTATATTTTTTTGTTCTCTCTTCTCATGGTTTCATTGAAGCAATTTGTATCTATCGAATCTTAAAGAGGTACAACTTACGACGATTATAACTTTTGATCCTAAAGTATGTTTTTCCTCTATGAATATTCAAATCGAAGCTTGGGAAAGCTAATATATTCTAATATTAAAAGTTTAAAATTTTTAACATCGATTTTTAACAAAACCAACATTAAAAATAATTTTTTTTTCAAAAACGCACTTTTCACGTCGGTTTTTACCAAAACGACGCGAAAAATAATTTTATTTCGAAAACGAACTTTTCACATCGATTTTTACCAAAACCGACACAAAAAATAAATTTGTTTCGAAAACACACTTTTTGCGTCGGTTTTTATCAAAAACCGACGTTAAAATCAAGTAGAATCATAATTTTGACGTCGGTTTTCAAAAAACCTCACACTGAATACTGAGGAGTCCTATCTTTCAGCGTCGGTTTATATGAAATCCGGCACCGAAGACCCACGGGGGCTATGTTTTGATGTCGGTTTATAATAACCGACATTGAAACATCAATTTTTTACGTCGCCTTTAAAGAGGTCGGTTAAAAACCGACGTCAAAATGTAAAAGAAACCGATGTGGAAATACATTTTTCCACTAGTGTGAATTGGAAATAATACCCTAATAATTCCAATAATCTCAGAATATCAAAAACATTACATGGTTTCTCCCATTTTAAAATAGCTTTCACATTCTCATGATCAATTGTATTTTTAGACTATGTTTCCTAATAACTGCACTTCCCAAATCCATAAATCACATTTTGATATATTGGTATAATATAAGTGATCCCTCAATAATTCTAGAACTTCTCTCAGATGATAGAGGTGATCTTCCTCAAACATAGAGTAAACCAAGATGGCATCTACAATGACTACCATAAATGTGTCAATATACCGATGGAATATCCTATTCTTAAAATCTATAAAGACTATAGGATAAATAGTTAGACCAAATGAAATAAATATATTCTCATAATGACCATACATATTCCAGATATCAATTGTATGAAAGTAAATTTTTTTTATTATCAACTGGTGGTAACCAGATCAATGATCAATCGTTAAGAACCACATTTCCCATTTAATAGGTCAAATAGATCATCAATACATGGCAATAGATACTTGTTCTATACCATTACTTGGTTGAGTTTCTCGTAATTAACACATAGTAGAACTGTTATGTAATCTTTCTATGAAAGGTCACACACATGGGCATATAAATCCATTTTCTAACAGATCATCCAACTAAGTCTTCAACTCTTTCATTTCATCTCATTCCATACGGTAAGAATGAATAGATACCAGAAAAGTACTTGACAATAAATCAATAAATAACTATACCTTTCATACTAGTGAAAACCAGAAAATTCAACAGGAAAAACATCTGGAAACTCTAAGGTAACTAGGGGAGATAATAGCTCAAATATTCCCACTTCAGGTCAAAATAAAACACTAATATTAATTTCCCAAACTTTATATAAGATAGTCCGCCTCTACTCAGCCTCATGTCACATTCTCTAGGAAAGATATGACACACCCCATGGAGCGTATTAAAGGAGAAATGTTGTAGATAATAGTCAATTCAAACCATATTATTAATGATCCAATCCATCCCAATAATTAAATCCATGGGATTCATGTTAATAATAAGAAAATACTAAGTAATATCAATATCCGATAAAGATCAATAAGAAGATGGACAAAAAATACAGTGTTATCTATTTTTTTGAGGGAAGTAGTAATATTAATCACTTATGATAAATGATTCGAAGAGATATTTATCAGGTTCATAGTATGAGTCAATACAAATTAATGAGATGCACCAATATTAAATAAAGAAACTACTAAAGATTAATATATAGTGATAATACCTTCCATAGTCACTAGACCTATATTATCTTCCTCTATCGACTCTTCCACTACATGAAGATACAAATTTCCAGATGTGTATGGCTAGAACTACTTTTTTCGAGAAGCATCAAATTACACCATAGTAATTCTAAGTGTTGAGGATCTCATGCCAGTAAATGGAGTAAAAAAAATATAACATAACTACGTTAAGTGTCCTAAATATCATTATAGTAAATATAAGTTGGGTTCCTTAGTGAAAACTAGTTTTCATTTCCCTTGTGTTCTACACATGAATAATGTCAAAGGTAATATTCCATTTGTAGTAAGATATCTGCAAAAACCATACATTCAAGATCCACCATGATACACATAATCCTTTCTCTTACCATTATGGGAACTCACATATCTACCACAAGGAGAAAAAGGGAGTCCTAACAAACTAGATTTACCAGCCCAAAGAAGTTCAACCATCAACACCATATCTAATACATTAGAATAAGAAGTGTTTTTAAATAAGACTTCCTAAGAACAAATATCAGTTCAGAGTCCCATATCATACCATTAAATATTCATCTTCACATTCAATACTATCTTAGGTGAAAATTTCACAATCTCAAAAAATTGTTTGTATATTCTATCATGGTTTTCTGCAGCCTTATGATGTTTAAAAAATTCATTAGGCTTATCCAGCACCATAGATTCTAGATAGATATGTCTTGTGAAAATAACATTGAAGTCCTTCCACTATAAACCATCCCCCTTCTGCATTGTAACCATAGAATCCCATTCCCTTCTTCTGGGTCCCTCCATCTTAAAGGTAGTTCACATTAATTTAATAGCTTCAGGAGTTTCCATGGAATAAAATGAAATATTTGTATTTCTCAACTATTACTCAGCCTCTTGATGACCATTAGAGTCTTGGAATGTATTGGGTTTCTAAAAAAGGAACTCTGTTTCACGATTTTTATATTCAACCCTATGAGGTTAGACAACTGGAGCCTAAGAGGGAGCATGTGGATTTCCTTATCCAAAATCTTGGATAGAACACACAATAATGTCCATGGGAATCTTATCCAAGGGAGGATTCTCTTTTTGGGGTTCATCAATAGATTCCTCATGGATCCTATTCACATGTTTTATTAGAGGCAATATGCTACACAGTTTCATAAAAAATAGTAAAGGTGTCAAAAGGATACTCTAATCAACATCTCAAATAAGATCAATTGGGAAATTAATCCCATCAGATAAGAAATAGGATTTGGATTTCAATGTATCAAAATAAAAGGTCGATAAAACAAATGAATTATTCCTCATGTATCCTTTCCCAAAACACCAATCATATCTCAAGGCACGCTATGATGAAAGATATCTATTAACTCCCTCATAAATACCTACAATGTACCTACATGATCTCTCAATTTCATACTAATATCAAGAAAAATTTATAAACAAGAACCATTTATACCACATTGTAAAAAACCAAAATGAATACCCTAGTAACATAATATATAAGTTGATATAGATATATCCCGGAGGGAAATATCAATCCCCACAGTGCAGAGGCTAGCACTTGGCATCATAGAAGAAAAATGTGGGAATGGTTTTTCAAAAATACTGTAATATACAACAGATTCAAAATAGTATGCTTAGAACTGCTCAAGGAAGAAGTATGAGAAACCAACCTAGTATATCAAAAACCAAAATATTACATCATCAAAATACTAAAAATCTAACAATATAAACTTCCCAATTCCCAAAGGACACGTCATGACAATCACTAAAGGATCAACAACATCCACCACCTCAAAGAGGCAATTTTCCTTTGATTAGACCTAGAAGAATAAAATCTACCAATTCCTAAAAGAAAAGGTCAAGTGGGAGATAAAATACAAGTACCATAATAAGATTCAGTAATAATAAACTATATAATTCATTCAATTAAAATAAATCATGGTTTTGTCGTATATTTTCATTTTTAGAACAAAACATAATTTCATTTAAAATTGATTGAAAAGATTTTGAACATTTCATAAATAAAATTTTTATATAAAATAAATTATAAACATCACAATGAATGAGTAAATATTTTTCAGAATCAATATAATTTATAATAAACAAATAATAAAAAACCATAGTCATCATTCATGAGGTATAATAGTTCCCAGATATAGGTTCCTCACACTCTCATATCAGTCATCGTGGAAATGGTTATAGATGCCCTTTAGGATCATGGTGAATAGGACTTATCAATATCATATCTCAAATAAGATCCCCCTAACATGGTTTTTGTTAGAGTTTTCATCGTCAGTATATAACTAGATAATCGTTATCCTATGATTCTTATTCCAAATAAAACAATAACTACCCAGGCTCACAGGTACTCAATTAATTATTTCAAAAATGGAAAATCATTTTATTTTGAATTCATAATCACCATTCCCAATTTAATTTCCCACTCTCCCTTTTATAATGAAATTTCAGTTGCAAAACCAAAACATTACTATATCATAAATTCATGCCTTTTTAGGAACAAAACCAATCATAGGTTTTTATCAAATCATTTTAATCCATTCATTTATAATCAATCCTAAAATATTTTCACAATTTCTAATAATCTAAAAAATATTTCCTAATATCCAATTCCATTAGAATTGGGGTTTTTTCAAAAATTTCTTGCAAAATAAAATGTGAATCCCAAATTATATCAAATTGGTTTTGTGAAAAATAAATTTAAAAATATTTTAGACAATTATATATTCAAGGTTTAATCAATTGGACTATCATAACCCTAAACACCTACCTTTCTCCCAGAGATAATATATCATGAACACACACAACAGGATTGTCCAAATAATAACTATGATAATGAAGATCTATAAATACCACATAGATTCAAGATAAAAATCAATATTTTTTATATCCATCAAAAAATTTATGATCAAAGAAACCCTATATAGAAAATAAAGATATAGAGGAAGAGAAATAATGACATTAAAAACACTTACTGCTGTGGGATAGGATGAGATCCTACAAGATTTTATCAACCTAATAATGAGTATCTAAAATCCAAAAATTGGTCTTCAAAGTCTTCCAGACCTATAAATTTGATCTAGGTCATGAAAGGGTCAAACGGTAGTTCAAAGAGGAGTTTGATAATTTTTAAAATAATTTACAGAATAAAAAAGTATTGTATGCATGGTCATGTAGGCAGAGATGTATGGTTAGGAAAACCATGATCCCTAACCAAATTCCACTCTGTTGAGTTTCACAATCTCTATTGGGTGGGTACAAGTTTTTTCAAATAGTTTTCTGACCTTGTAAACCCCCACTGCCTATTGCTTCATCATTTTCACTAGGTGGCCATGAAATTTGGGGAAAATGTGATCTAATCGTGCACGGACCAAAGATCCTTAAAAATTTCCAGTTTCCACCAGAAAAAACCCTAAACAAAACTTAACAAAAGAATTATTAAAAGGAGGGTGAAGCAGTACCTGGATACAAGTAACAAGATTTTACATCTTTTATATTTATATTTTTAGATAATTAGTTCAAAACTCTTACCAAAATAAACTATTTTTTAGAAAGTGGATACATCTGATCAGTATCCATTTTTTGTAGAATATAATATCTATAATATGATTTAATTTTATGAAAAATCATCATGAATGTAACACCTAAGTTTTTTATGAGTAATATTTTGTTTTTATATCGTCAAAGAAATCTTTCACTACACACTTGCTTGGCTTACTTTACACGCAATCACGACCTTCCTCGATAGCTTGCGTCGTACGCAATATCGAGTTTCACTAAACAACGATATGCTATTAAAATATTATTAAGACTAGCCGTTATGAATAGTAATAACCACTTTTTGAAATTATATAAATTTTATTTTTCAAAATGGACTTCATTTTTTGGATTCGGAATATCGAAATTAGCCTAGGGTGAAATTTTGGTATTTTTCTGAAAACTTTCAATTTTTGATGAATAGTGAAACCACTCAGTGGTAGGTTAAAAACTGAATTTTGCATAAAACTTAATTTTACCGCTTCTGTGAATGGAATTTTGAAAATCCGACAGACACGGTTGATATCAGTAAGTAAAATGTGGTTCAATGAGATGAAAATAATTTTTTGGTGAATAGTAACTTTTTACTTTTTTTTACCGCGGTTAATAGTAAATAGGGTAACTAAGGGTAAAAATGATATTACTATTACCCTAACACATGTCCTAATTCTATTGGATAAGTGTAATTCGACCAAAAACAACCTTATGAATAAAATATGACCATTTAGGCCCACTTGAGTTAGATTAGGACATTTATTATTAATTTATTGAAAGAAGGGTTAAAATATTTAAAATCAAAGTTTAATAAGTAAATCATTTTTAATATGAGGTTATACAGAAGATAAATTCGACTATAAATATTCATTAGAAATCTAAAAATATTTCCTACATAATGGTATTTTATTTGTAATTTTTAGACATTAAATAATTTAATTTATTTATGACACAATGATGATGCAGTAATTAACTTATTAATGAAATATTGACATAATTGATGTTATAAACACAAAAATAAATGTAATTTGAGACTTTTTATGAATTACACTAATTTTCTAGGTTACTATGATATATTAGTGTTGATTTAATCAACTTGGTTCGAACATATAATTCTGTTATGACTTTCACAAAAATCATATATCAAATAGTGTCAAAATTGACACAAAATAGTTTTTAAATAAAATATTATATTATTAATTGTTATTTTATTCCTAAAAATATAAGGTTCGGCCAAATGACTTAGATAAGGATATATATATTAATAATAAACAATTTGGGGTTCGTTTGGCATGTTATAGTAAGTGTATTAACCATATAGTGAAAGAAAACAAAAAGACATGGTAAAAGTTAAATTATTTAACTTAGAGTTAAATCTAATTGATAAGGTTAAAATAATACCCTAAACTTGTCTAAATCCTATTGGTTGATAGGATTTCGACCCATCCCCACTTTATATTCGAAATAAGACCCTTTGGAACCATTATAAACCGATTTTGACTTTAATATAATATAATATTTTGAGATATTCCTAAGGTGCCCCTCTCCTCCCTTATAAAAGGGCACCTCCTCCCCCTCCTCCTCACACCAATTTGAGCACTCAAGCTCGGCCAACCCCTGCCATTTTCTCCTCTCCACTTCCCTAGAATAATCCTAGAGGTCCTGGTCTTCTTCAAAAACCAATATTAGTTCCCTAAGTGGAGGATTCAAAGAGGCGTTCTAAAGAAGAGGTAATATCCATTACCGATCTTTTCAATTTCTTTCTTCTTCAACTTCTTCTTCTTTAGTTGTTTCATGATAAAGTAATAACATCAGTATTAATTACATACTGATATGTTATTATAAATATGAAACAACCCTAATTCACCTTCTATCCATCCTACGGAAAAATGAAATCACCGCGCGTGCGTACGTATGGAATACCGTCTCCACGCCGTGGTGTAATCTATTTTCCACCATCACCTTACAAGGATGGGTATAATGGTGTAATGAGTAACTATTTATAATTATTATAAAGTAATATTGATACTGAAATAATATATACTCCAATACAGTTCCACGATCATAGGAACGATATCATCACTCGTGCGTACGTACGGAATACCGTCTCCACGATGTGATGCGACTCATTCTACATGATCATCATTACATAGTAATTATATAAATTAATTGAATGAATAAATATGATATATGTTACACTAATACCATTCTTGATATAAGGTATCTATAACCTTAAAATAAGAATAAGAATTTATTCGGCAAAACACGCATAAGAACAAAAGGCAATAAGGACCCGAGTAACAAGTAACAATGAAATATTACTAACAAGAAGCTAAGAATATGACCATATATGATATCATATCAATATGTATGATTCTGTAATAAGTCAATAACATTATTTAAACCATTATACAGGAGCTTCGGACATGTACAAAGCAAATCGGACCTAAGGTAAGGGAAAATATCACAATCTCATTTTTTATCCGAGATTGTTTATACTTTGGTATTTACTGGGGTGTATTTTATCATCCACATCCATGTTCTCTCAATATGTAATATTGTTTCCGTCCACTTACAATAGTTTAAATCCAATTTTACCCTTCGGTGAGTTTTTAGTAAAGAATATGAAAGGAATATTTTGTCGTTTTTTCGTACGAGGTACTTTTTGACTTTTCCGACAAAAGTACGAAGAATGTTTTTTTTAACTTATACGGCATGAATGGATTTTTAAAACATTATTTCCAAGAAGATTCCTTTACAAGTTTTCAAGTATATTTTTAATCAACTTCTTTTATTTTAATGTTGTATGACATGTTATGAAAGGAAAAATGTTTTTGAAGAAGAAAGGATATTTTCCTCAAGAATGGAATTCAAGTGTTTTATCAAAATTATTTTCCATCTAAGATAATAAAGGGTTATGTTTTTATCCCTATTATTACATTGATTTGATCATGTTGTGATGGAATTATTTTTATGAATTCCTTTATCTTATATGAATTGATTTATGATGTCAAGATGTTTCAAGAATCCCATTTTTGTTACATGTGTTATGCGATGATGTATGTTTTATGATTATGTGGCACACATAAGAAAGGATTCATTATAAGATGGGTGGGACCTATATCTCCCTCCAATGCATTGGGTAAAGATTTTATATCTCATGAGATAGACAGGGCTGGAACGGTAGGTTATACCGGTTCAGTGAAACAGGACAGGAACGAGGGTGACTCGGTTCAGAAAGGGACTTTGTCCACAAAGATAGTCTTGGCAATGAGTCATGACTAATAAGAAATGATTTTCCATGATTATGTGTGCATGCCACAAAGTTTCAAGTTTTATGTTATGATTATGGGGATCTCATTTTCACTTCTATGATTTATTCCATGTTAAGATATTATGATCTCTTTTGCAGGTTTTGATTTTCAAAAAGATATGATATGATTTTTATTTCCTTTATTTGCCCTTGCTGAGCATTTGAGCTCACCCTTTTATGTTTTCTTTTCCCCAGGTCAGGAAGATGGATATTAAGTAGAATATGCTAAAAGGGACCCTAGATATGATGAAATAAATGGGAGACACTGTAGAAGATTTATGAAATAGTTGTTTATGTTTCCCAGTTTCTAAAGACACTATACCTATACGGTACTTTGTGGTTTTGTCATATGTTCTAATAAGTGTGCTTCAATTTTGAAGTATTAACAATGTATGTAAAGTATGGGTCGTTATAGTTGGTATCAGAGGAAAGGTATAGTCAACCTTTGGAAACTATGATGTGAAAGCCTTAGTAAGAACCCTAAGGATAAGTCTAAGCATAGAACACAATCTTAGTGTTTTAGAAATGGCCATGAATAACCTAGGATAAGACCTTAAGCATGAAAATTTTATTCTTGAATTATGTGGTTTCCTATTATAATTAGTGTTTCTCACACTATTATTCTTGGTTTTAGTCAATGGCTGGAACCCGAAGGAACCGTGTTAATGCGGAATGCGATGGGCAATGCAATGATTGTCACCCTGAGCAACCAAACGATATGGGAGCTGGAATGAAATATCTTGTACCCATGCTCACACAACTTTCTCAAGCTATGAATCATGTAGGACTTCCAAACGAGCAAAGGAAGGAGCAAAATTCTTTTGAATCCTTCATGAGGCAGCGTCCACCTTCTTTCAGTGGGTCTACTGATCCATTAGTTGCTGAACAATGGATTAGTACTACTGAAAAGATATTTTTAGTTCTTCAATGTTCTTAACATGATAAAGTCATCCTAGCAGTGTATCATTTGGAAGGAGATGTTGATCAATGGTGGAATCTTATTAAGAATACGAGGAAAAGGGATGAAATTGAGTCTATGGAATGGGACGAGTTCAAGAACTTATTTTTCAATAAGTACTTCACTCGTATTCTCCGAACAAAGATGGAGAAAGAGTTTATTGAACTGAAGCAAAGGGATGATGAATCTGTCGGTACCTATGAAGCAAATTTTACAAGACTTGCAAGGTACGCTTATGGTATTATTATCCAACCTGAGAGTAAGATCGATCGATTCTTTAGTGGCTTAAAAACAAGTCTTCGAAGGGTGTTAGCCATAAGGGACTTCAATAGCTACGAGGAAATCGTTCGATGTGCTCTCAAAGTCGAGATGGAGATTGGAGTAACCCATCAGTCACATGGGTTTGATAAGAAGAGGAAGATGGAATTCAAAGGAAAATCTAAAGAGAACACTGAAAAGAAGATGAGCTTTCCCTTATGCTAAAAGTGTGGAATGAAACATGGAGGGAGTTGTCTTAAAGGGACAAGTAAATGTTTCAAATGTGGAAAGGAAGATCATCGGGCATTTGAATGCCGCGATAATGGGAAGAAGATGTCTAATGATGAAAACAAAGGAAGGGATACACAGAATGAACCTACTACACTTCAATGTTTCAAGTGCAAGGAGATGGGGCATTATGCCAATCAATGCCCAAATCCAAGGGTTGATGATGATGGTCGACGTCAACAAAATATTATGGCTAAAGACAAAGGAAAGTCACATGCAATTTCTATCAGCGATGTGGAGTACGATAACGAAGTGGTGAAAGGTACAATTACCATCCACTCTAAAGTAGCAAATGTTTTATTTGATTCTGTATCCACCCACTCTTTTATTTCTGAAAAATTTTCTAAGGGTATCACCGTATTACCTCAACAATTAGATGTTGAGTTAGCTGTGACAACACCTAATGGCACAACAGTCGCATCAAAAGTTTATAATTCTTCTCCGATCGAAGTTTGTGGGAAAGTGCTTCCTGCAAATCTTATGATCCTTCCTTTAGTGGAATTTGATGTGATTCTTGGCATGGATTGGATTTCTCTACAAGGAGCTCATATCAATTTCCAAAGAAGGGAAGTCACATTTCATATTCCAGATCAATCTACGATCGTCTATCGATGCAAGGATGAATATAACCTTCCAGTGGAAATTCCTTCCATCTTATGGGTGTTGATTCCACTAAATGAAGGTTATTTATCTCAAATGGTTGGTGAGAAACTCACGATTAAGAATATTCCCATTGTACGGGAGTTTGATGATGTCTTTTCGGAGGAATTACCGGGTCTTCCACCAAATCGTGAAGTTGAATTTTCAATAGAACTCGTACCAGGTGCTTTTCCAATTTCAAAGACACCTTATAGAATGGCCCCAATTGAGTTGCAGGAATTGAAGAAGCAACTCCAAGAGAATATTGATAAGGGATTCATACGCCCTAGTGCGTCACCTTGGGGAGCACCTGTTCTATTTGTTAAGAAGAAAGATGGATCAATGAGACTCTGCATTAATTATCGAGAACTTAACAAGATCACTATCAAGAGCAAATATCCTCTCCCACGCATTGATGACTTATTTGACCAACTACGCGGAGCTCAATACTTTTCCAAGATTGATCTTCGTTCAGGTTATCATCAATTAAGGGTCAAAAGGGAGGATATACCAAAGACGGCTTTCCGTACAAGGTATGGACACTATGAATTTATAGTGATGCCATTTGGTCTTACTAATTCCCCTGCTATCTTCATGGATCTAATGAATAGAGTCTTTAGAGACTATCTTGATCAATTTGTGGTAGTCTTTATAGACGATATTCTTGTCTATTCAAAGAGCAAGGAAGAGCATGAAGATCACTTGAGAATTATATTGAAGACCCTGAGAAAGGAGAAGCTTTATGCCAAATTTACCAAGTGTGAATTTTGGCTTCAAAAAGTTTCATTTTTGGGTCACATAATCTCAAAAGAGGGGATATCTGTGGATCCAGCAAAGACAGAGGTTATCGAAAGATGGTCGAGACCAACAACAGTAACTGAGATCCGATGTTTTCTTGGTTTGGCTGGATATTATCGACGTTTTGTAAAAGATTTTTCACGATTATCTAATCCACTCACCAAGTTGACTCGGAAAGGAGTTAAGTTTGTCTAGACAGAGGAATGTGAAGAGAATTTCAAGAAGTTGAAAAGAAGGTTATCCAGTGCACCTGTGCTCACACTGCCTTGTAGTGGAGAAAGGTTTGTGATCTACAGTGATGCATCCAAGAAGGGATTGGGGTGTGTTCTTATGAAAAATTATATGGTGATAGCTTATGCCTCACGACAGTTGAAAATCCATGAGCAAAATTACCCAACACATGATTTCGAGTTGGCTGCGGTAATCTTTGCATTAAAGATTTGGAGGCATTACCTTTATGGTGAAAGGTGTGATATTTATACTGATCATAAAAGTTTAAAGTATATTTTCACACAAAAGGAGTTGAATATGCGTCAAAGAAGATGGTTGGAGCTGATTAAGGATTATGACTGCTCAATCCATTACCACCCTGGGAAAGCAAACAAGGTGGCAGATGCATTAAGTCGACAAGACCATGCTAGTTTATCCATGATGAGGATCACAAAAGATCCAATATTTATGGATTTACAAAGGATGGATCTTGGAATTATAATGGAAGGGGAAAAATATTATCTTTCTCAAATGAATGTTCAACCATCTATAAATGTGAAGATTAAAGAGACACAGAAAGAAGATGTTGAGATACAAAAGAAGGTGAGAAATGTTCCTGAATTCAACCTTGATTGTGATGGGATAATAAAGTTCAGGAATCGGGTTTGTGTTCCTTCCATCCCCGAATTAAAGAAGGAGCTGCTGGATGAGGCTCATAGTTCTTCATTCTCTATTCATCCTGGAAGCACGAAGATGTATAGGGAACTGAAAGAGTACTTCTGGTGGGATGACATGAAAAGAGATGTTGCTGAATATGTCTCTCGATGCTTGGTTTGTCATCAAGTTAAAGCTGAGAGACAGAAGTCTAAGGGGATGTTACAACCATTACCCATACCCGAATGGAAATGGGAAAACATCACTATGGACTTTTTCACAGGACTTCCTAAAACATCCAAAGGCAATAATGCTATATGGGTCATAGTTGATCGTCTTACAAATTCTGCACACTTCATTGCTATGAGAGAGGATTTCTCTCTAGATCAGCTTGCCAGGATATATGTAAAGGAAGTGGTAAGATTGCATGGAGTACCACTTTCTATTATATCTGATCGGGATCCGAGATTTACCTTGAAGTTCTGGAGAAGTCTTCAGCATACTCTGGATACAGAGTTGAGTTTCAACACTTCTTATCATCCCCAGACAGACGGTCAGTCTGAGAGAACAATTCAAACCCTAGAAGATATGGTGAGAGATGGCTCTATGGATTTCAAAGGAGGTTGGGATCAACACCTACCTTTGGTGGAATTTTCTTATAATAATAGCTTTCACTCCAGTATTCAGATGGATCCTTATGAAGCTCTCTATGGAAAGAAATGCAGGACTCCAACTTGCTGGGATGAAGTTGGGGAAAGAAAGCTATTAGGACCAGATCTCGTTGATGAAATGGCAGAAAAGGACAGATCTATTCAACAACACATAAGAGCAGCTCAGAGTCGACAGAAAAGTTATCCCGACAACCGAAGAAAAGACCTAGAGTTTGAAGTGGGTGATAAAGTGTTCTTACGAATATCTCCCTGGAAGAGGGTTATGAGATTTGGAAAGAAGGGGAAGTTGAGCCCTAGATATATCGGTCCTTTCGAAATACTGGATCGTGTTGGGAAGGTAGCTTACCGATTGGCGCTTCCACCGAATCTCCCTCAAGTTCACGATGTGTTCCATGTATCTCTCCTGAGAAAGTACATACCAGATCCTTCACATGTACTCAGCTCAGAGGTTGTACCGCTGGAGCAAGATCTTTCTTATGAAGAACAACCGATAGAGATTCTGGATCGTAGAGAAAAAGTCCTACGAAACAAGACCACTCGATTGGTGAATGTTTTATGGAGGAACCACCAATTAGAAGAAGCTACATGGGAGCTTGAGGATATGATGAGGGAGAAGTATCCTCATCTGTTTGTTACAAAGTGACGAATTTCGAGGGCGAAATTCTTTTTAAGGGGGGTAGAATGTAACACCCGAGATTTTTATGAGTAATATTTTGTTTTTATATCGTCAAAGGAATCTTTCACTACACACTTGCTTGGCTTAGTTTACACGCAATCACGACCTTCCTCGATAGCTTGCGTCGTACGCAATATCGAGTTTCACTAAACAACGATATACTATTAAAATATTATTAATACTAGCCGTTATGAATAGTAATAACAACTTTTTGAAATTTTATAAATTTTATTTTTCAAAATGGACTTCATTTTTTGATTCGGAATATTGAAATTAGCCTAGGGTGAAATTTTGGTATTTTTCTGAAAACTTTCAATTTTTGATGAATAGTGAAACCACTAAGTGGTAGGTTAAAAACTGAATTTTGCATAAAACTTAATTTTACCGCTTCTGTGAATGGAATTTCGAAAATCCGACAGACACAGTTGATATCAGTAAGTAAAATCTGGTTCAATGAGATAAAAATAATTTTTTGGTGAATAGTAACTTTTTACTTTTTTTTACCGCGGTTAATAGTAAATAGGGTAACTAAGGGTAAAAATGATATTACTATTACCCAAACACATGTCCTAATTCTATTGGATAAGTGTAATTCGACCAAAAACAACCTTATGAATAAAATATGACCATTTAGGCCCACTTGAGTAAGATTAGGACATTTATTATTAATTTATTTAAAGAAGGGTTAAAATATTTAAAATCAAAGTTTAATAAGTAAATCATTTTTAATATGGGGTTATACATAAGATAAATTCGACTATAAATATTCATTAGAAAGCTAAAAAGATTTCCTACATAATGGTATTTTATTTGTAATTTTTAGACATTAAATAATTTAATTTATTTATGACACAATGATGATGTAGTAATTAACTTATTAATGAAATATTGAAATAATTGATGTTATAAACACCTAAATAAATGTAATTTGAGACTTTTTATGAATTACACTAATTTTATAAGTTACTATGATATATTAGTGTTGATTTAATAAACTTGGTTCGAACATATAATTCTGTTATGACTTTCAAAAAAATCATATATCGAATAGTGTCAAAATTCACACAAAATAGTTTTTAAATAAAATATTATATTATTAATTGTTATTTTATTCCTAAAAATATAAGGTTCGGCCAAATGACTTAGATAAGGATATATATATTAATAATAAACAATTTGGGGTTCGTTTGGCATGTTATAGTAAGTTTATTAACCATATAGTGAAAGAAAACAAAAAGACATGGTAAAAGTTAAATTATTTAACTTAGAGTTAAATCTAATTGATAAGGTTAAAATAATACCCTAAACTTGGCTAAATCCTATTGGAAGATAGGATTTAGACCCATACCCACTTTATCTTCGTAATAAGACCCTTTGGAACCATTATAAACCGATTTTGACTTTAATATAAAATAATATTTTGAGATATTCCTAAGGTGCCCCTCTCCTCCCTTATAAAAGGGAACCTCCTCCTCCTCCTCCTCACACCAATTTGAGCACTCAAGCTCGGCCAACCCCTGACATTTTCTCCTCTACACTTCCATAGAATAATCCTAGAGGTCCTGGACTTCTTCAAAGACCAATATTAGTTCCCTAAGTGGAGGATTCAAAGAGGCGTTCCAAAGAAGAGGTAATATCCATTACCGATCTTTTCAATTTATTTCTTCTTCAAATTCTTCTTCTTTAGTTGTATCATGATAAAGTAATAACATCAGTATTACTTACATACTGATATGTTATTATAAATATGAAACAACCCTAACTCACCTTCTATCCATCCTACGGAAAAATGAAATCACCGCGCGTGCGTATGTACGGAATACCGTCTCCACGCCGTGGTGTAATCTATTTTCCACCATCACCTTACAAGGATGGGTATAATGGTGTAATGAGTAACTATTTATAATTATTATAAAGTAATATTGATACTGAAATAATATATACTCCAATACAGTTCCACGATCATAGGAACGATATCATCACTCGTGCGTACGTACGGAATACCGTCTCCACGGTGTGATGCGACTCGTTCTACATGATCATCATTACATAGTAATTATATAAATGAATTGAATGAATAAATATGATATTTGTTACACTAATACCATTCTGGATATAAGGTATCTATAACCTTAAAAGAAGAATAAGAATTTATTCGGCAAAACACGCATAAGAACAAAATGCAATAAGGACCCGAGTAACAAGTAACAATGAAATATTACTAACAAGAAGCTAAGAATATGACCATATATGATATCATATCAATATTTATGATTCTGTAATAAGTCAATAACATTATTTAAACCATTATACAGGAGCTTCGGACACGTACAAAGCAAATCAGACCTAAGGTAAGGGAAAATATCACAATCTCATTTTTTATCCGAGATTGTTTATACTTTGGTATTTACTGGGGTGTATTTTATCATCCACATCCATGTTCCCTCAATATGTAATATTGTTTCCATCCACTTACAATATTTTAAATCCAATTTTACCCTTCGGTGAGTTTTTAGTAAATAATATGAAAGGAATATTTTGTCGTTTTTTCGTACGAGGTACTTTTTGACTTTTCCGACAAAAGTACGAAGAATGATTTTTTTAACTTATACGGCATGAATGGATTTTTAAAACATTATTTCCAAGAAGCTTCCTTTAAAAGTTTTCAAGTTTATTTTTAATCAACTTCTTTTATTTTAAAGTTGTATGACATGTTATGAAAAGAAAAATGTTTTTGAAGAAGAAAGGATATTTTCCTCAAGAATGGAGTTCAAGTGTTTTATCAAAATTATTTTCCATCTAAGATAATAAAGGGTTCTGTTTTTATCCCTATTATTACATTGATTTGATCATGTTGTTATGGAATTTTTTTTATGAATTCCTTTATCTTATATGAATTGATTTATGATGTCAAGATGTTTCAAGAATCCCATTTTTGTTACATGTGTTATGCGATGATGTATGTTTTATGATTATGTGGCACACATAAGAAAGGATTCATTATAAGATGGGTGGGACCTATATCTCCCTCCAATGCATTGGGTAAATATTTTATATCTCATGAGATAGACAGGGATGGAACGGTATGTTATACCGGTTCAGTGAAACAGGACTGGAACGAGGGTGACTCGGTTCAGAAAGGGACTTTGTCCACAAAGATAGTCTTGGAAATGAGTCATGACTAACAAGAAATGATTTTCCATGATTATGTGTGCATTCCACAAAGTTTCAAGTTTTATGTTATGATTATGGGGATCTCATTTTCACTTCTATGATTTATTCCATGTTAAGATATTATGATATCTTTTGTAGGTTTTGATTTTCAAAAAGATATGATATGATTTTTATTTCCTTTATTTGCCCTTGCTGAGAATTTGAGCTCACCCTTTTATGTTTTCTTTTCCCCAGGTCAGGAAGATGGATATTAAGTAGAATATGCTAAAAGGGACCCTAGATATGATGAAATAAATGGGAGACACTGTAGAAGATTTATGTACCAGTTGTTTATGTTTCCCAGTTTCTAAAGACACTATACCTATACGGTCCTTTGTGGTTTTGTCATATGTTGTAATAAGTGTGCTTCAATTTTGAAGTATTAACAATGTATGTAAAGTATGGGTCGTTATAATGAATTCAAATTTAATTTTTCTTTTCCATTTCCCATCCAAACTACTCTATGAAAATCTTTTTGAAAACATGGGATGAGGAAAAAAATCTCAGATCAAGAGATAAAAAGGAAAATCTTTTAGTCCAATGAAAAACATCAAAACCCATGCAATGTTTTCATTTATCAATATAGTTCGTTTAGATGATGAAATAAAACATTTTAATATTAGAAACACACACATTTTTTATCATATAAACCCTTTAAACCCTGTAGAAATCAAATAAAAATAATTTTTGAAAATTTAGAGCATCATATTAATAAGACACTTTCACACCCCCTTCAATTGTAATAATTGTACGACTGACTCCCAATATAATTATCTAGGGAAACTAATAATTAATAAATGAATTAGAGAGTTATAATGGGGCCCACCCTTTGTATAATCTATATCAGGATCACTCATTTGTTATGAGCAACAATGGGGATCAAACCATCAAATAATCTATATCGATCTCACATGTGAGATTTATTATAGCTTAACCCATCGTATAAAATATATGAGGCACACTAATTTTCATATAATTATCAAGTACCATATCAAGAATAAAAAAATTTATTTTAACTTTTCATCATAACCCCTTTCCAAAAAACCTTTGAACAAATATCCAAATGATTTCAGGTAACTATATAACCTTTTCTTCTAAAACCCCATTTTAAAATCTAGAAATCCCAAAAAAATAGAAATAGGGTATTTCTTTGAGGAAAACATGAATTATTGTAATAAATACCAATACAAAATAATGGTTTTGATGATGAGAAAAGTCATTGTCTCGATATAGCTTCAAATATAATATTCCTATTTTATTTTGTAAAGAAAATTGTACATTATCTAAAAAAAATTCCTTTTTAAAAACCATTGAAAGAGAGTCAAAAAAATAAATTATTAAAATCTAAAAAGTATGCACATGATATAGAAAACATTTTATTTGAAAATATACATGGAAACATATGAAATCAATTATAGTTCACTAGAGCGTCATAACATTGGAAAAAAATTTCATATCATAAATGTAAATATAAATTTCTTTTGAATATTGTAAAAATAGTTTAAAGAGTAAATTTAAAAGATATTTTTTATAGAAATTCCTATTCCACATTAGAAATATTTGTATCATAATATCGTTGAAATAATATCATTATAAAAACATTAATTACAATGATATTATGTAGAAATTATTTATAAAACATGTCATAGGGATTCTATATACACCTAATAAAATAATATAGGTGAATAACCTCAAAATATGCCTCAACTAATGGAAACAGAGAAGAAATACATTGCCTTGAATTTGACTCATCACATATGTTCTTTTTCATCCACTTCATTGGAAAGCCTCCTTTGAATAACACATTAAACCCTATAAGGTTTCGCTTTGCCTAAAACAAGACCTATAGAATGAGGGGATAGATTATAGGATGGTATTTGGGTTAGTTTGTCAAATAAAAATGGTTTTTAATTGTGAACAATAGAGAATAAAAGGATCCCTTTTATAAGATAGGGGATGGGTACTCTTGTAATTACTAAAAATATTAATTTAATATAAATTTATATTTAGTTACAAATGTCTTTAAACTGATTAATTTAAAATATAGGATGATTATTTATTTAAAACTAATAAAAATTATACCTATTTTGATCACATTTCTACCATTAAGTTTTTGTTTTAAACCCTAGTTAACACCTTCCACACTTACCATTCTAACAATGATTTTTACACATTAATGGGAAATATAGAAACAATAATTGGAAAACAAATCCAAAAAAATAGACCATGGTAAATATTATCAATAATTTCGAAATCATTAGGCCAAATGTAATACTTTTAGGAACTTTATATATTATAATATATCATTAATGTTAATTTTTTGAACTTTTCATTACTTTATTTTAATAACCTCAAGACAGAAAGAAAAATTCAAACACAATATCTTATTATATATTTATTTTGTTATTTTCATCTTGAAAATTCGCGGATAATATTAATTTTCTCAAATATTATTTCATTTAATATTTTTAATATCATTTATTTTATTTTTATATTAATTTAATAATTGTTGCAACAATGTTTTATAAGAATTTAGGGTAATTATTTATTCATTGGAAATTAAAAATTAATTACCATGATGAAGATAATTAATTTAACTTTAAAAATAATACTTATAACCAAACATATACTCACTTTAACCTTATGTTAAATACATTATAGTTTTTTAAAACAGGATTGTTACATTTTTTACATGTTTATAAATAAAATATTATAAATTTTATATCTTATCCAATTATAAATAAAATGAAATATTAAAAAATATTCGATGATTATAGGTGAAATGGACTTAATGAAATTAATACTTGTTTTTTGTTCATTTTTACCCATTATCATTTCATTTTTAACATTAATTAATCTTTTTACCCTTTATTATGGTAAAAAAATTACTATTGTTACTATTCATATTGAAAAAAATATAAATAATACCTATTTAAAAAAATTAACACATTGATTCAAATTATGGAACACATTTTTCAAATTTCAAAACATTTAAGAGGAAGATTTTAATTTAAAATTAATCCGAAAAAATGAAATATAAAAGGGGTTTTTATAAAATTGTATTTTTCTAAAAAAAATTGATTATAATAAATTCAAGTATAAAGTTAATTTTCAATACCATATTATGTTTATATTTAATTATAATTATCTAATTAAATTTTAAAAGTTAATAAAATTTGATTTTAACTTTATAAATATTTAAAAAAAATATGTTTTCAATAATAATCAGTATTTTGAAATATTCACTGAAAATTTATACTTTTCAGAAAATTACAATGAATTCGAATTAACATAATTTTGACATACTAAATTTAGAAATCATTTTCATTTTCAAAATTAAAATTATATAATTTAGATATTAATATTTAAAATAAAATTGTATATAAAAATCTAATTTAGTTAGAAATACAGTGTTTCCCCATTTAAACAGAAAATTGTACAATATTGTTATAATGAATATAACTAAATAAATTATAACTAATGAAACTATGAAAATGTTTTATATATAAACTACATGTTCTATGACATCCTTCCCCCATTTTGTAAATATTTCCATCACGTTTTTATTTACCTATTAAAGAAGATGAGATACCTTTCCCTCATAGAATTTTTATATTCCCATGTTGCTTCTTAAACCATATGGTTTCTCCAAAAAAACCATAGCCTAGTATGTTATCTTGTTCCACAATACTTTATCTCTAAAGTCAAAGAATCTGACTAAGTTATTCTTCATAAGAAAGGTTCTCTTCCAACTAAACTACTTTTGTGCTCAAAACATGAGATGAATATAGAACATATTTCTTTTGTATTGAAACGTGAATTGAGTTGTCTACATATAATAAACTCGGAGGAGAAGCCAATCCGTAATAAAATGATCCTAATTTCACCAGGATTTCATATGGTCTATTGATCCATGGACTTAACACCCCCTTTTATTAAAACCTATATCCATTTTTCATGTATAAAAATTAAGAAAAACATTATCAACTACCCCAACAGAATGATCTTTCAAATGAATATCCACACAACTTTATGCATGCTCTAAGTCGTCCTCTTATGTTGTTGAATCAACTGCACTTTCTCAACATATTCCTCTACCAAATCTAGTACCATCAACTTTGTTTCTTCTACTTCATTCCAAAAATCTGGCATCTGACACCAGATTCTATATAATTTTTTAAATAGTGTCATCTGTGTTCAATAATAAAAACTTTTATTATAAGAAAACTCAACCAGATAAATATGTTGATCCAAAAATACATGGTAATACAAGGAACATGAATGAAAAATATCTTCCTTAGTATGAATCATGCAATCTGAGTTCCCATCATATAGAGGATGAAAAGTTTTACTATAATTTTATTCAGTACCTAATGACATTTGAAGTCATTTCAAGAACATATATGTAAATTTGGGATCCCAATTAGAGACAATAGAGAGAAAACCCCTATATAACCTTACATTAACCTTGAGATATTTCTGAGAAATATGATCTAAAGACATAGTATATAAAATGAGAATACAATGTCTAATTTTAGTAAATCAGTCGACAATAACCCAGATCACAATGTTACCTTGAGATGTCTTGGAAAACCCCACTGTTTAATCCATTAATATATTTTCCAATTTCCATCGTGGCTATAGAAATGGTTGATGTATTCCCTTAAATAATTTTCATTCTTCCTTTACCTGTTGACATTTAAAACATTTCAATGAAAAGTCAACAATATCTATTTTCATTCCATCCTAATAATAAAACTCTGGAAATTCAATGTAAATATTAATAATGTCAGGATGAACAAAAATTGTGGAACATTATGATTTACTCTATGATTCGTTCTTCAAAAAAGGAACGCCCGGAACATATAATATCTTTAAAAATCTCAAAACTACTTCTGAACAAACATTAAACTGCAGAAACATACCTTTTTTAATTGATTTAACCTTTTCCTACAAAGCATAATTTTCAATTATGTACAGTGTAATTTAACTCATGAGTTTATAACTAACATGAATAATACTAAATTACCCAATCATTCTCCATTCAAAAACAACCATGCATCTTCAATGAATCATCCCTATAGACAAAATATTTTCTATTTCTATATGGAAAGTCCAAAACTATGTCATTCACCAATATTCTTTTATTTCTGAAAAAAAATATTATTAACATTATTTTATGGGGATAAATTTAGCTCTCTTTCAAGTTAACTTAGTCAGTTTTATGGAAAACTAAGAAAATATTTCTATAAACTATTGGTAGTAACTAGTTAATCTAGGGAAACAATTAATATCTAAAATATTTTGTCAGACTTGTATATTCTTTAAAAAACATAAGGGGAAACATTTATTCCATCTTTAGAAACAATGTTACCAAGGAAATAAATTTGTTTCAACTAAAATTTATACTTACTAAATTTCCTTATAGTTTATTCTTTTCTGGTTTGTAAAAAAAACCTTAGGTTACATTTAGGTTCCTCCTAAAATTTAGAATATTCCAAAATATCATCACTAAACATAACCAGAAACTAATCTAAGAACACAATGAAAACTCTTTTTATAAGGTACATAAATACAGTTTTTGTATTTGAAATCCCAAAGGGTATATCAACAAACTCATAATACCCATATCTATTCTGTAATGTATTATTTGGAATATATATTTCCTTAACATTAAACTAATGGTACATAGACCTCAAATCAAACTTCAAAATATACTGATCTTGCTAAATCTATTCCAAAAAAATTATTATTGTAAAAATAAAACTTTTCCTTAATTATGGGGTTATTCAAGGAACCATAATCAATGAAAAGTCTTATTGAACCATCTTTATTTTTAACAAACAAACTAGGATCATCCCTTAGTAAAGTTATGGGATGAATGAAACCTTTAACATGTAATTATTTCAATATATTTTTTATTACACAACTTATACTTGATCCCGTCGATAACTGGGTTTTGAAATAGTCATAGAATCCGATACTAAGTCAACAATAAACTCAATCTCCTAGTCAAGACTAAAACAAGGAAAATCATTAGGAAATTTTTTTTATAATCATTTAATACTAAGACTTAAATGATTTTTAAAATTTATTTATTTTTTAAGAAATGTTATAATGATATTTAATTTCAATCACTAATCTGTTTCTTGACATCATGGTAGGTTATCAAAGGTATAAATCATTGAAAAAATCATTCTTGTCTCTACATTATATCTTATCATGGTAAAAATAATGTCAATAAAAAACCAAAATAATATCAAAATCTACCATGGTTAGTTCAATAATATTTTTAGTAATGATTATCCCACTAAAAATAGAATTGAAGTCCCTATAAATATTTATTTCTTTAGTACTTCCACCCAGATTTTTCAAAAAAATTATATCTTCTTTTCAAGAGGTGATATTTCAAAATTACATGTAAATTTATTAGAAATTAATGAATGTGTACATCCAAAGTGAAAACTAATATTTTCATAGTATTAATTAACAAGTAACATACATTTCACCAATTTACTCAATGGATAAACATCAACTATGGTAGTATAAATTGATTTTTCCACACTATTATAATTCCAATCCTGATTATTTTTTCCTTGAGTATGTTAATTATGAAAAATATTAGCAAAATTTCCCACCTCATTGCCGCTAATATATCTCACCATTGATTGTATATATATTATCTCATTTGTAGATTATTCATGACTATTTTCTTCAAAGTCACAGGCCCAATAACCAAAATTACGACAATGGTAACACTTTACAGATCCTGAAAAAAACATTCCAGATAATATCATTTACTACACTTAGAACATTTTTGTGGCTTACCTCTAGAATTATTACTTGGTTTCTTT
Organism: Viscum album; assembly: GCA_963277665.1. Taxonomy (NCBI): domain Eukaryota; kingdom Viridiplantae; phylum Streptophyta; class Magnoliopsida; order Santalales; family Viscaceae; genus Viscum; species Viscum album. The sequence continues at coordinate 1,264,593,393 of OY728151.1, read as the reverse complement.
CCCTATATTTTCTATGTGGACCATTTCTTAATTTTATCATATCGAGGAACAAAAATGTTCGAAAACTCCATCTCAAAATTCTCAACAGAACAAAAAACTTTCTCATAAATTTTAAATTCATTGGTGTAAAAAACTCTTTTAAAAAATGTTTTCAATTCTTAGTAAAAGAGACTAATTATATTATCACGATCCTCGATAAAATCTGTTACATACCTAGACAATCTTGTAAAATTTTCCCCATATGTGACCACTGAGTATTCTTCCTTTTACTTTAATTACAATATTTCCTACCCATACTAAACTAAAAAACCATTGGAAAATTTTTCTCAAGGAAAATATTCTTAAATGTGGATAATTCCCTGACCTCATGATCATCTTTCAATCTTGTATTCTTAACCAAATACTACCATCGATCAGCTTCTCTATCAAAATGATAAATATAAATGGTTACCCTTTGACGTTCTGAACATCCCATGACATCATTTATCTTGTCCTAGGAATTGATCCATCATTAAGGTACCATAGGATTAGATGATTCACTGAATGATAGGGTAGTTATCTCATGAAATGTTCTACTATTTATAAGTTCCTCTATCATAACTCCGTCTCCTCTCTACCATGGATACCACCACCAGTTATATCTTGATTCAAATGGTTCATAACTTCATCAAACTATTTTTTTCTAGTTCAAACTATCACTATATGTTTATTTGGATTGATATTTTCCACTTCAAACCATCACACAACAGATTTCATTTTTCCTCTATAGAAAAAAATTTCATAAAAACATATTTTAGTCGAAGAAATATGGTAATATTCAAAAACAAAATCATTTAAACTTAAATATTTTGTAAAATAATTCAATATAATGCTATTAACATTTCCCTAACCTCTAAATTTGTCTAAAACATTTTATTATACTAACTGTAATGACCTAGACTTAATTATCACATAATTTAGTGTATTCAAATGAGATTTCACTTACTTTTACCAATGATCATTGATGTTTGTACTTTTAAATAATTAGGTTATAAATATTACTTATAAAATATATTTTATTGAGTTAGAACATTTGATGAGTACCCATTATTTCCAAAATATAAAAAATTTAACATGATTTATTTTAGTGAAAAACCATCATGACATCAACTTGAAATCTTTTTTTTCATTTAACTATCCTTAAAACCATGAGAAAAAACATTTTTTAGATGTCATATGAGCACAAAAATCTCTATTAGGGACATAATAATAATAAATTCAGTAGTCTATTAAAAAAATGAAAACCCATTTAATATTTACCTTTATCTATAAATTTATTTTAACTTATAAAATAAAACATTTCTAAACAAAAAACACACTATTTTAAAAATGAAACACGTTAAAACACATATATAGAAAATAAAAACCCTTTTTGGTAACTTGGAGCATTATGTTCATAAAACTCTTTCAAAACTCTTGAAATTGGTGTAACTATGCAGCTAAATTACAAAATAATTCTCCAAATAGTATGATCATTACCCAATGTATTAGAGAGCTATAATGGGACTCACTATTCCTATAATCTATATCGGTCTCACCCATATTTCATGAGCTATAATGGGATTTATCCCTTAATATAATCTATATAGAACTCACCCAAGATCTATAATGTGGCTCAACCAACCATATAAGTTGTTTCAAGCACACCCATTTTTAATATAAGGTATAAGTACCATATCATGAATTAAACATTTTATTCTTTCACCTTTTCATCATAAAACTCCGTGAAAAACCCATTTAAACCATAAGATAAATACTTTCAGATATTGTATTAAACTTCTATATTAAAACCCAATTTTAAAAACCAAATTATCCAACATAGTTAAAGAGGGTTTTCATTTAATGATACATGAGTTCTTGTAAAAGTATCCAACTAACAAATAATAGTCGTTGAAACAAGAAAATTCATTATCACCGTATACGTTAAAATATAACATTCCTTATTTTCTTTTGTATGGATAGTCTAACATTCCATAAAAATCATTTTAAAAAAACTTTATTCATAGTAAAATAAAATCATTTATTAAATTATAAAAAATTCGCACATAATAATGAAACCATTTTACTTGAAATGAACCATGTAAACTTATAAAGGAAATTTCAATGCATTGAGGTGTCATAGTGGTTATAAATTACATTAATGTTGTATATGTTACAAATACATTCCTTTTCACTTTTGTAAAAATATTTTAAAGAGGAAATTTAAAATAAGATTTTCAAAACAAAGTCCCTTGTCACTTTGGAGACATTTGAATCATAAGTCTCATAAAAGGGTAACATTAAATGAAAAATTAAATATCATGGGAAAATATAAATTCATGATATAACATTTAAAAGTGGATGTATATATAGATAATAAAAGAATATAGGTACATAACATCAAAATATTCCTCGATGAATGGAAATTGGGATGAAGACCCTCACCTTAAGATTGACTCATCACATATGTTCTTTATCTTCCTCTACTCTGGAAATTCAACTTTGATTAAAAAATTAATCCCTATGAAGTTTTTATTCTACCTAAACCAATACCACTAAAATGAGAGGAAGTATTCTAGGATGGGAATTGGGTAGGTATTAAATGAACAAAAGGGTTTTTTTGAGTGTGAAGGATTGAGAATAATAAGTTCCCTTTTATAAGAGAGTGTAGGAGAACACTTGGAAATATTCAAAATATTAAATTAATATAAATTAATATACAATTTGAAATGAAACAAAACTGATTTATTTCTAAAATTTGATGAGTATGGGTTCAAATCCTATCATCCAATGAAATTTACATAGGTTTTGATCACATTTTTACATTATTCATTTTTAACACCTTTCACGCTTATTATGACAAAAAATATTTTTATTCTTTGAGGGTCGATATAGTTAATATAAAGGGGGAAATGGTTAATAAATGGACAATGGTTGATATTATCTACCATATACTAATCAAAATGTTGAATCTGTGTTTTTTAGAAATTTTACATATTTTAATATATAATTAATGTCAATATTTAGTAATTTCTATTACATTAATTTTAATAGCATCAACAAAATATAAAAATTTAAAAAAAATATTTATTTTATCAAAAACATATCATGTTCATATAGAATATTCATGGATAAAATTAATTATCTAAAACTACATTTCTTTTAATATTTTCATTATCGATTATTTTTTCCATTAATTTATTATTTATTGCATCAAAATTGTATAAAAATTTAAGGTAATAATTCCTTCACTAAAAATTAAAAAGAAATTACCATGATGAATATAAATCAATTATCTTTAAAAAAATTATTTATAACAGAATGTATCCTCCTGTTAACCATATATTAAAATAATATAGTTATTAAAACAAGTGAGACGTTTTTTACTTTTCTTTAAATAGAATATTATAACTAATAAAATCTCATCCAAATTAGAAAAAATTACATATAACATAATCAAGAATGGGTATAGAAAAAATGGACTCATCTAATAAAATTAAATTTTTTTTTCTATTTTATTGTCTTTATCATTTTTTTTATCTTTAATTATCTCTTTTATTATGTATCGTGGTAACAAAAATTATTAAAGTTTCTACTCAAATTAATTAAAAATAAAAGGAAAATATTTACAATATATGGGCCCACTGAATACAATTATTATATATATTTTCTCAAAATACAAAATATAGAATATGCATAATTAAATTTACAATTAAACCAACAAAATGTATAAAAAACTAGTTTTTAGAAAAAAAAAATCATTTTAAAATATAACATGTTTTTAAATTAAAATATAAAATTAATTTAAAATATAATAATTATATTATCATAAATTAAATATAAGTAATTAAATTTTATAATTAAATAAAAATATAATTTTACTTTATAACTAGTTTAAAATAAAATACAGTTTATAATAAAAAACATTATTTTCCCTATTCATTGAAAAATCAAAATTTTCATAAATTCCTAAAAAAAGTATTCTTGAGATAATTGTGAAATGATAAATTTAAAATAAATTTAGTTTTTTGAAATTATAATTATATAATTTTGAAACAAATATTTCAAATAAAACCACATAATAGAATTCAAATTTAGTCATAAATAATGATTTTTTCCATTTTGATCCAAAAAAATTCCGTAAATTATTATAATGAATATAACTCCATAAAATATTTCTAATGAATATATGATACTATTTTACATAAAAATACATGGGTTTTAACATTTTGTGTGTGTAAAATGCTATTATATTTTATTATTTTGACAAATTCAATGTCTATTATCTCCCCCACTTATAAAAGGACACTCGCTCTCCTCTCTTATCCACACTTCATGATCTCATTGGTTAAGAAAATCAAGATTAAAACCCCTTAGTTAAATCCAACCTCATGAAATATTGTCCATTATTATCAAAAATCCATCCTAGGAACACATCTGGTATAAACCTAAAGAGGTTCTCAAAAGAAGAGTTATTGTTCATAATCACACATCCTCGTTTTTTTATTCCTCTACCCCATTCAATTATTCAACAAATATGATTAAATAAAAAAACCAATATCTTCTATATAATGATATTTGGTTATGTTAAATTAATAATCTATATCCATCCCCTCTTCTATCAAATTTGAAATGAAACTGTCGATCATGTGTACGTCGGACTGTCGTCTCATGAACCGATGTAATTTGTTCTCCATCATTATAACACCATAAGTTTTTATGAATACTTTTTTGAATAAATTAAATTTATTTTATGGCTTATGTTACATGATATTGAAATTTAATATTTAATTACACACACCCTTGGGTTATCTTTCACTACCTGAAAATATTAACTAGCTTTGTGACACATGACAGTGAGTTTTAATAAAAACTCAGGATAATATTAATATAGTTATTTAAATGTGACCATTGTAACCTAGACATTATAAAAAGAAAATTGTATAGTAATAAATAATTTTAAAATATTAATTATAATGGTTGTAAGTAAGTTAAAAATATTGAAAATGTAATTTATAATTTTTGGTAATGTCTCTATATGTTTTAAAACTAATATTTTCTAGAAAAAAACATTTTATGCCTTTTTATAAAAAATAATAAAATTATATTTTAAAACTTTTAAAAATTTATATGTATATAATAAACATAGTTTTTCAATTCATAATATCAACATTATGTGATGGTGTTTTTTTTGTAATTTTCCTAGAATGTTTTATTTTTTATGAATAGTGAAAAATACTAAATTTAAAATAAATACTTCCCTTTTGTATAATTAATTTATAAAGATAAATTATATTATATATTGGGTTTAAAGAATAATTAGTTCAATTATATTTATATTAACTCAATTTAGGTCCTTAAATCTAATTTTTCATTGAAATTGGATATAACACATTTGTAAATTGTTTTATCTCTTTCTCCTTAAAACATCACTCCCTCGACATGTATGCTGGATTAACATTGAATTAATTTCTGTCACATGTGTGAATATAATTTAAAAACATGGAATCCTTATTTTTTTAATAGTAATAATTTCTAATTTCTAATTGGTCCAACATAATTTATGACCAATTCTATTAATGATTTCAATTAAAACTAATTATAGTGATTAAGGAAAAAAATAAGATTACATAGTGGTTAAACAAAGAAAATAAGGTGTAAAAATGACCCAAACAATGTAATAAACTCATTTTATGGAAATATATAGTGTTTAATATTCCAATATAATCCATTTTGGGCACTTCTCTTATATGAAAATCGTTTTTTTAATTTTCTACTTAAAAAATTTACAAGATTTCCACTCACATACATTTTATAAGGCCACACCTCTCCCCGTATCTTCAAACATTTCAAGCCCTTTCCTCGGACACAGCCTAATCAAATCTACTCCCAAATTTCTTCCCTTAATCTTTGATTCTTTATATTGTGAAAAAAAAACATCCAATAATTTAATTTGGTGCAAATCAAAAGGAGATACCCGAAGAAGAGGTAATGTTCATCAACAAATGATTTTATTTTCTTCTTCAAAACCCTTCAATTATTTTTATGTCATGATTATATAATAACTACACTATATTACATATAATGAGATATTTTTATGTTAAGGTTACAATCTAAACCCACACAAACTTTGATTAAATGGGTTACAAAATCATTGTTTGTGTGTACAGTGGATAACTGCCTCGCGAACTGATGTCATTCATTTTCTCATTCTCGCCAATAAAGGTTGGGAATAATGTATTAAATAATATTTTTATATGATATTTTATGAATTTTATAATGTTATTATGATTAAATAATTTCTATATCACATATACATTCATGTTTTCAATTTTAGTGGATATGATAATGACATTCGTGTGTATGGAGAACTACTACCTCGTGAAGCGATGGGATTCATTCACACTTTACATGAAATTTATTAAAGAATTGTTAAATAAGTATAATTGAGATATATGAAAATAAATTATTCCTTAATTATAATATATCATATAGTTTTTATTCTATAAATATTTCTAGAAAATGGAAATGGTATTCATATGTAGGTACTACCTATCGTCTCCGTGAATAGAATATTTCATTTAAAATTTCTATATTTTATATAGTATTATTAATACATATATAATTAATATTAATTATATTTATATCATAAATATAATTATGTAGATTACTAAATATTTATTAAGGTAATATAACCAAAAATATAATAAATTAAAACATTTATGAATAACAAAGCAGTTATTATCCAGAACATGACTTTAACAAGGAATTGTTAATAAATGAGTAATAAAAGGTCGTAAAAAATAATATATGATATGATATTTAGTAATATTATTACTAATATATATTTATAATAAAATTATCTTTATTATAAACTATTTTTAATGAGTGTGATGGAATTTAAGACATAAGGTAAGGGATTCTTGCCTCACTGTTATTTTCTTTGAGACATAAGCCATGTTCACCACATATTTCATGTATTTTGAGGGTATAATGCACATGGATGTATTTTATGATTCGAAAAATAGGATTTGATAAATACGAATTATATATTGATTTACATTTCCATTTTAGGATATATCCTTTATGAATTTACAGTTCAAGAGTTACCAAATCCGTAAGGGAATTTTGTTTCAATTTTCTTTCTTTGAGAATCATGTTATGTTATGAAACTATATTCAATTATGAGGTGTATATACTATACATTTAAAATTTTATATCACTAATCACATTATTTTAAGGATATTTTAAGCTTTATGTAACTTTTTCCCTTCACATAGATGATGCTTCAAAGTTACCAATGGGGAAAATTTCTATTATAATAATCCCATCGTTTATTGGTATTTTTTATGTTTATGCTTCCATTGATAAAATATTATATTCCATATATAAATAATTATCTTCATTTTTCTTCTCATGTAGTTACTTTTTATATATTTAATTAATGGTTCTATTTTCCATTTTTGGAACATAAGATAATTAAGGAATCGTTTTTTAGAAATCTGACTTTATTTCTCTCTTCATTCAGTAATCTATTTTCATTAAAAACCAGGTTTTTGAAAAATGTTTTTGAAAAATGATTTTTTATATTCCAATCATTTAAAAAAAAGAATTCTTGGCCTTTATTTAAATGTTTTAAACAAAATTATAAGGAATATTTGTGTCATTTTCCCAAACAATGCATGAATTTCTATTACCGAAATGTGAAACAAATCATCATTTTAATATTTATGACTTAATCATAATTATATTCTTCCATGACCAATCACTTATTGAAATCGTCTTTTATAATTTATCATGTTTTTTAATAGAAAAATGTTTTCTAAATGTTTTCTATTTTAAAAATAATTTTTTCAAATTATAAATGATATTTTCCTCAAGAAATGTTTTAAATTATCTTTCAAAATTATTTTCTATATTATGAGATATTGTTTGGTGTTACATATTCCTTACTATGGATCTATTCCAAGAATAGAATTTATATTTTTTCTTGGAATACTTTATTTTTTTATTACATGATGTTTATGAAAACCATTTCTCTTCCACTGGTTGTACAATGATGAAAGACTTAAGAAAACGTTTTTCTTTTCATATGTTATGATATAATGAAATGATTATGAAACCTATATCTTCTCCATGGGTAATGATGTGATGAAATTTTAATGACTTTAAAACCCCCTCCCTAGAAAAGATGTCACAATGAGGGGGGAGAGATAATTATCTCTAAGTCCCTAAAAAAATGGGCCCTGTGTTGGTGACTATCACTGCAGGTATAAACATATCATTTGTGGGATGGATTACCCTCTATAACATAAATAGTACCGAGATACAAGATTAATCATCCAAAATAAACTCCATGAAAAATATAAAAAATGAAAACCCAACCATAGTGTGATTATAAATAGAAATTATAATGATAAAATTATCCAATGTAAAAAACCAAATGTCATGCAAAAGCAGTTACAGATCAACTATCCAAAGGTCAAACCTAGTAAAGTTCAAAATTGACCACAAAATTCTCCAAGAAACCTAAAAATAGTTTTATATACATAGGGTGAGCATACAAGTATACTTAGTTGGGAAACCAAAGCCTCTCATGCACATGTGAAATAATCATACTATTTCAGCTATGAGAAAATAGTATAACCAACAACACATATACAAGTACAATAACCTAACCCAACATCACCAATGAATTCTCACCAAATAATTTAAGCCATGTAATATAATATAATAAGAATCACATAAATAATGGAACCATTCCCTGCTTTCCCTATGGTATTCCACTCTCATGCCCCAATGTCGTACGTCTAGGTAATACAATCTCTTCTAAATACCACATCACCCCACTATCATGGTTAAAACACATCATCCCACATACACATGATCTCACCTCCCAATAAGAATGTCCACATCACATCTCACTCATAGACACCTAGGCTATCACTGTAAAAATCAATTCCATTGTATAGAAATTGTTTTTTCATTTTAGTACTTTGAAATATTTATAAATATATTTCTAGAGATAAGCGCTAAGACAACGTTCAATTTCAAGGCCCGTTGTGCATAGAATTAATTTTATAAAAAAATTAAATATTATTTTATTGCATGGGTGTAGTTAATTAAGTAAAATGGGATAACAATTAAATGGTTGATCATATCAGAAATACGAAACCACGGTTGGATCCAAAACATGTAGTTTTCCTTAATCAAGACATAAAATGAGTCGGTTCGGGTCGATTAGATGCATCACTCATTAGGGGTGCATTTAAGTTAAATAATTAATTATTTATTTTTTTAAATAATCATTTGTGACCTAATTAAAATCATATAAAGAGGCCATTAGAGGGTTTTATCTAGGTTTGTATCACAATTCACCATTCTCCGGTGAATCCCTCCTCTCCACCTCTATTGGTGAATTCCTCTAGATAATTCCTTCAAAGAACAATGAACCACTTAATTAAGGAGGATCGAAGCTCAAAAAATGAAAAGGATCCTCTTATTTTATTTTAAAATGTGTTCTTCACTATATATTTATCTAATAAAGATGTAGGACTTATCTTTGGTGACTTTAATTCCATAGATTAAATGTTTGAGTAGATTTTTAATCATTAATTGATCTTCACCCCTCCCGACACCCTTTGTTTAGCCCAAAGAACTGAAATTGGATAATCTCTTTTTATTAATCATTTATTTAAAACCCTAGATAATGTTATTGGTCATTGGATGAGAATTATTTCACAACTATCATAAATACCATTATTCTTCAATCTTTTTCTTCCCCAATTTTTCTTAGTATTTTTCATTGGAACCTCGTACTTCGTGGATCGAATGTTTTCAATCATCCTGAGCCTGATTGGGTGCCTAGATTTGTGGTGGATCGAAAAATTGGGAAAGGTTTTGCAAGACGAGAATGGATCTAGAAAGTTTGAGAAGATAGCATGACCAATATGGTGATTAAAATTTGAAATCACAATGAATATATTTATGTCAGTGTGTGGAATGTTTGACCAAACCCTCATTGACAAACGATGTCGATTCATAGTGAGTGGGGATGAGAATCTACTTTCGTCGGCTATATCTGAAGATTCTAGAATAAAATGCTGTGATATCAGAATGGTTGAACAAAATTTTAATTCATGGATTGAATCTGATATTTCTAGAAAAATTGTCACTACACACCATGTACAATGAAGAAAACATAGTGTGTAGTGCCTTTCCAATGGTGGTGCTAGGGTTTGGAGACCCATAAGGATGACTTGACGTGTACTTACATGACACGATGTGTAATGCATTCTCATGTATATGAGCTATTTTATAGACCACATTTCTAGATACATTTTGTGTAAAAGGTACGGGGATACATGTTTTCCACATGGAAAACATCCTGTTCGAACCCAAATGTCATGTACCAATGTACATGGACATGGGGTCTGAGTATATGGACACAACCACAAGACATGGCCCCAGTCTTAGATAGTTATCAATCATCTTGCCATCTTCCTACACTAATTATTATAAAACATGGGATGGGAACCGTGTATCAACTGGAGATACGGTTGGCAGTAGAGAGGGACCACATTATATATGGGTCCCCTCACACGTTGTGTACTACTAGAGCTCATATAAGAAATGTTCAATCCTCCGTATCTCCATTATTTAAACTCCGATGTTGCCCCATGAGATGCCTATACTAAGTTTCTTTCCATGTATAACACAATGGTGACATCAAAATTAGATTTTATGATACGATTTCAAATCATCCTGGCTTAGAACACATCAAGGTGACACCTGATGTCAACATCAATCAAACATACTCAACAGAGGAGTATGAGTCTTTCCCTCTAGCTAGACTAGGCAGTGGTGTTCCGCAATGGCAGTTCCACACATACCTTCTATTTATTCTGGTTAGCGATGTTCCCTGGAGAAATTTTTGGCTAACCATCAATTAGGACTATGTAGTGCAGTTCCAAGAGGATATTTCCATGTTACCCTCTAGTAGTACTAGGAAATAGAGTTACTTGACATTCTTGGTTTATCATCTAGCTGGGCCAGGTAGTGGAATTACCCTATGACATCTTATAGGTGTAACCCTTCAGTTTGGATGGGTATTTTTGTTTACCTGATGAATCACCAGTCTTACCCTCTTGTAGGACTGGGCAGTGGCATTCACTGGTGTGCTTCCCAAGTGGAACCTTCCAGTATGATTGGGTAGTGATTTTTCAAGGTGAATACCAGAGCAGGGCCCTCTAATCATACTAGGGAACATTATTCTTTCCTTAAACTATTGACCCCTCAATATTATGGCACATTGAAGAGGTGTTTTTTGAAAAACATTTAGGCTCTCAATAAAGAGGGATTCTTTCCCTTCTGAGATGTGTTCTTGTGACACGACTTAAAACCATGAGGGTAATTTAGTGCCACCTAATGCAGATAGTATCATGTTATAGTGATTTTTTCCCTTAGACTTTCTTGTCCTCGGATGAAGAATGAGATGTTGGGCATCACATATAAACTTTCATTTGGAAATATTGGCTACTCATCTTCTTGGGATGAGCCGTGAGATAGAGATCCCATTATTCTCTGAATTGGTATTCTTTAACTGATCATATATATATCCTATTTCATTACCCACTCATCAGTTTTTTGTTACACTCCTTCCAGGAGAGGCAAAGACGCATGGGTTATGTCACATGCTTTCCATGTCTAGGTTCTCATGGTTGAACAAGTCTACTCTCCTGCTATAGGTAGTGAAGAATCAATGATATGTTCATATTCTCACCATTTTGAGATCCTTCTATTTGGATGAGTTTATTTTCCCTCTATTTTTTGGTTGAGTTTTAATATCTTATTTTATATTTATCTATTTTCTACTTCCCTGATTATTTTTATCTTACTACTCCCCCTTCCCCTTTTTGAGGTGTTCTACTATCTATGTATATACTCACCCCTGCATGGTATTTCCCAAAAAGTTTTTTTTATTTTGATGATGGTGACCAGTTATATCATGAATTTAGAGGATCTTAGTTATACAGCGTTCTTGGACCTCATACATTTGTCATAGCTTCATATATAGGAGCTAGGCTCTCTCAGTTTTTTACTCTTTTCCAGTTTTTTCAGTTTGGGACATATTTCTAGCTTGGGAATGTATTTTTTCCAAATTTACTTTTCAGTATACACTACCATGATTCATTTTTTAGTGGTCCATGAATATATGGTATATTTATATTACTGTTCCATCCATATTTTCATTCTCTCTTCACTTTTTCATTGAGTTTGTTATGTGTCTGTATGGTTTCTTAAGAGAAATCCTACATGAGTTAGTCATGCCTTTGAAGCTTTTCACCACCCCCTACCATATAAAGGTGGGATTACGGTAGTTACATCCCAAGTCCCATCTTGGTTAATGTTTTGCAAGATTGGTATCAATAGCGGTTTGATTCTTGGGATGTTTTTCTGACATTCCCAAAAAATGATTTTGTCGGGTTTAATGAAATTGTGTCAAAGTGACTCAACTGTGGCTCGCAGGCTATGGAGTATAGTCATGGTGTTGTGGCCAACATATCCATTCACGAGGACCTTTAATACCTATCTGTCGACTCAACATGAGAAGACATTTTTTATTGGGATTAATGGTACATGAACATATTGGGTCAATTATTTGACTATCCTTCTTGAGTCTTATCCCCTTTGTTGTTGATATATATGTATATGATCATCTGAAAATTGTACTCCTTGATAAATTTCATGATTCCTCTATGATGATATCCAACTAGGATACCATCTCCAATTCGTAAAGGTGACCCTGTGAGAAATAAGGCCTTAGTTGAGGGTCTATCCCATGATCCACTTCTCTTGGTGGGAAGGTATAAGAACCACAACATGTTAAGAAGAAAATTTTCGGAGCAGAGTAGGTTGTGGATGTGCAGAGGTTGAGCACACATTGTGAGTTCTAGTTTCAGATATTGCTGAGGTTATACATCAATCCTGATCCCTAGGTGATGGATGATTATCTAGAGTCTATGTTTTGTGTCTTCAGTATTATCCAGACACTAATGGATCAAATGGTGACTTTGGAAGCTAGTCCTTTACACAGAGAAGCTAGATGTTGGTAGAGCCTGGTTACCCAAATTCATGAAGAGTTGGCACTCTCCTTGTATGACTTCCAGCAGCTATTTCATGAGGAGTAATACCCCTCATTCTTATGCTCTATTCATATTTAGGAGTATCTGGATCATCATAAGGGAGTGATGATAGTGGTTGAGTACGTGGCTTGGTTCACAAACCATAGACGATACTCTTTTGACATACTCATAGATGGATACTTTAAAGCATGGATGTTTATATATTGACTCCATAGAGATATTAGAGATAGTGTGGTTCCCTTTTCATCCCCACCAATGTTGGGGTGTTGCAACAAGCCCTTGTGATAGAGATATTTCTATCAGAGGGATTCTAGATAGTTCGAGTTGGCAATGGTCATGACAGGTCTGTGAAAACTGAAACAGTAGGCAGGAGATAGAGAACATGAAATAGGATAACCTTCCATGAGTAGGCTCAGGAATTTCATCATAGAGTGTAGGGGTAGATCAGAGCAACAGAGAATCTCAGGGAGGTTCGGTGCTATGGTTGTGATGGATTAGGTCACATGGAACAAGACTTCCTGACTAGACGTACTGAGCATCCAAGGAAAATTGTAGATGGATCACCATGATAGAGACATCAGCATGATAAAGGAATTCCCAGGCACGTATAGGGTTTTCCTTATAGAGGTAGAGTGAGTAGAGGATTAGAATAAGCTACAGGTGGGTGACAATGTTATGAGGTCCTTCCGCCACCACCGCTTGGCAGCCCACATCATGTTCAGGGAGTTGGCGGTCGGGGTCACGGATAGCTACAATCTTTGGACATCTATGATTCTATAGCACACGAGATGATTTGACATACGATATGTGTTTATCCTACTATTTACAAACTATTAGTAGGCATAGGATATATCCATTATTTTTATCTCTTGACTCCTTCTAAGAGATATAGAGCTCCAATTAGATATTCTCATACAACATCTTTGTCTCGAGGTTCCTATAAGGAAAAATACTTCTGGGTCATTAATTTACTAGTGGTGTGAGATATCTCTTAGTGGAGAGTGTTTCAAAAGGTACCTATTGGTCATCAGGATGTAAACCTATGACATAATCTTGGGCATTGATTTTCATTCCATGTTTTTTCCCAGATTTATTGTTGCTGCAGACTAGTCAGATGCCTATGCACTAATGAGATGAGGTACTCCTTTTCTAGAGAGAGAGAGGGGGAGGGATAGACATTGTAGAAGGACAATAAGATGTTGTGAGTATAATATTTAATCCTATCACCCATCATTTATCATGTGTAACCCTTGGTGGAGAAGACTCTTCAGGCATATGGGTTTCTTAAATTGGGAAGGACTACATGGAATTATTCCCCAATGATGTTCCATGACTACCTATGAGGTGGAGATATAGTTTTTCATAGATTATAAAATTGGGACTACCTCGATATCATCTATGGAATATTAGATAGAATCTACTGAGCTCAGAGAGCTATGGTTTTAGTTAGAGGACCTTCATGAGAACGGTTTCATTGGACCTAGTGTGTCCCCCTAAGAATCTATGGTTCTATTTGTGAAGAAATAATATAGGATATTGTGGATTTGTATAGATTATCATCACCTGAACTAGACCACAATAATGAAAAACTATTGTTTCCATCTATTTATAACCTCTTTGATTAGATATGAGGTGTGATATGTTTCTCCATGATCGATCTTAGGTCTACCTACCATTAGTTGAGGGTTCATGAGTCTGATATTCCAAAGTTGTGTTTTTGATGTTTCTATAGACACTAAAAGTTCCTAGTGATTCCCTTTGGTGTGATAAATTCCCCTTGAATCTTTATGGCTTTGATGAACCAGATATTCCTTCCATACATGAAATTGTTTTTTTTTTCATCGACGACAGAATTTTCTAATTTGCAACATAAGAGGATCATGTAATAAACTTGAAAATGGTTCTTGATTTACTTTGAGATCACCATGTTTATGAAAAGCGATTGAAGTTCCAATTCTGGATACAAGAGGTTTACATTTTGAGGAATTTCATTTCTAAACAGGTTTTAGTTGTGGATACATCCCATATCAAATCAGTGTTATCTTGGGATCCACATAAGAATGTGTTAGATCTGCGGAGCTTTCTTAGCATGGTAGGTTACTATAAGAGATTTTTGGTAGACTTCATTATAATCACAGCCCCTTTGACCACCCTAATGTGGAAGGTATATCTATTTACCTGGTCTAACTAGTGCCAGAACGCCTTCAAAGAGTTGAGGAAGAGTCGAATGAGTGCTCCAATGTTGAGGCTATCAGAGGAGGGAATTGTGTTTGAGGTGTATTTTGATGCCTCAAGAGATGGTCTTAGTTGCATGTTAATGAAATGACATGCAATCATCACATATGGGTTGATTAAGCTAATACCCCATGTGAAAAACAATGTGAATCATGACATAGAGTAGGTATTAGTTGACCTAGACTTGAGGATGTGGATGCACTACCTTATGGGAGAGCACTTTGTGGTTTACTCAGCCCACCAGAGCCTCATGTACATCTTCACTCAGATAGACCTGAACCTTATGCAATGATATCATTTGGAGTTTCTATATGAATACGAATTTGAGATATTCTATACTCTATAAAAGAGAAATCTTTTATAAGATTTCGTTAGTAGGATGTCCTAGGCTTGCCTGGGGTGGGAAGCTTTGGAGCAGTTACCTTCCCTAAAACTAACCCTAGTGGATCAAGAGGGTATATTTTTTCTTTAGTAAATGGTGTTGACTCCATCCCTCCTTGAGAATATGAAGGAGTCCGGGCTAGGATAAATAGACTATGAGGTCTTTTGTGATCAGTTACCCACAATTGATGCACCAGATGGATATTCTAAAGGAGGGAATCATGAGCACATGATCTAGGAGAGAATAGTGGATCCAGTGATTATATATGATGAGTTTCTGTGAGAGTTCCACACTTCTCCCCTAGCTGTACATCTTGGTGTGGGGATGATCTACCAAGATCTTTAGCATTAGTATTGGTGGTCTGAAATGAGGTGAAGTGTAGTTATGTTCATCTCATGGTGCCTCATGTGTCAGTAGGTGAAGGCTGAGCACCATGTTCTAGTAGGTCTGTTACAGCCTCTTGAGATCCCAGAGTGTAAATGGCTTGTCATATCCTTGGAATTAGTCATAGGAAATCTACACATAGTGAAGGGCCATGACTCCATCTGGATGATAATAGACGAAATGAAAATTTCATCACAATTATTTTCTATCAGGGAATAGAGTTTGATGGAGAGTTTGGGATGTTGTACGTATGGTATATTGTCCAAATTCATGGAGGTACCCTCAGTGATTTATCTTATCATGAAAAATGGTTTACATCACAATTATGGAGGGTTATGTAGGTTGGATTTGGGACCCAGTTGTAGATGAATACAACATTTCACCCCTAGACTAATGGGTAAATCAAGTTCACTATCCAGGTGTTAAAGGATATGTTGAGGGATTCCATGTTAGACTTCATCCAAAACTGAGAAGATCACCTAACTTTGGTATATTTTTCATAAAAACCACCTATTACTCTACCAAAAAAAGGAACCATTTGAGACCATGTACATAAGACCTTACATACCACCCTTATGCTAGACAGAAGTTTGAGAGTCATATCTTTTAGGCCTGGAGTAGGTGTAAGCGACATTGGAGAATTTTTTGGTCATCCATGACTATATGAAGATGGCCAAGAGTATATAGTAATCATACAAAGATCATCATCGTAGGCCAATGGAGTTCTTGAAGGGATATAACTTTTTCTTGAAAGTCTACCCATGATGAGGAATTTGAATGTTTGACTGGGGAGGAAAGGTATCTCGGAGGTTCATTGGGTCATTCTAGATCATGAAGAGGGTTAGATAGGTTTCCTACCACCTCTCCCAACCCACATAGCATGAGTGGGTGCCCAACATCTTCCATATGTCATAGCTAAGGAAATACGTGCATGACACTACCCATATAATTATTTAGGTTGAGATGGATATTGAGGATGCAACCACATTTGTAGAGAACCCAATTGTTAATTAGGAACTCTAGTATTGGACATTATGATAACATAAAATCCCTTTGGTTCATGTGTTTTGCTGCCATAGAAACATGCAGGAGAGTTCCTGAGTAAGGGCGAGCTAGACGTGGGCTCAGTATCTCGTGTTTTTTTCTTAGTTTTTTCTTTTCTAGGATTAAAATCTTGAATGAGGGAATGATGTAGAGAACTATTTTTTCCATTTAAGGATTTGAAATTTTTCTTTAATATATTTACAAATCAATGAACTGAGACAGAGTGTATTTTCAAGGCCCAGTGTGTCTAGAATTAATTTTGTAAAAATATTAAATACATTTATATTGTGTGTGTGTGTGTGTAGTTATTTAATGAAAATGGGATAAATATTAAATGGTTGATCAGACCAAAAATAAAAGACCATGGTTGGTTTCAGATTGATGATTTCCCATAGGCTCGATATAAAATTAGTCGGCATGGGACGACCAGATTCCTCGCTCGTTGGCGGTGTGTTAAAGTTAATTATTTAATTATGTATTTTTTTACTAATCAAATTTCACCATATTGAAGTCATATAAATAGGTCATTATAGGGTTTTATCTAGTGTTGGATCACACTTTACCATTCACTAGTGATGCTCTCCTCTCCACCTCCATTTGAGAATTCCAATAGAAAATACCTTCTAAGAATGAAGAACCGCTAAATCTAGGAGGATCGAAGTGAAATGAAAGAAACAGATCCTCCTCCCTCATTGGATAACGAATTATTCACCATATATTGATCCAAATAATTGTTATGACGCATCTTTATTGATTTTTATGCCTTAGATTAAAATATTGAGTAGATTGTTCACCATTCATTGATCTTCTCCCCTTTATGGCCATTTGATTATCCCAAAGAACGTACATTGGATCATCTATTTTTCTCAATCAATTTTTTATTTACCTGGATCATGATCTTGATCTTTCAGTGAGAATTATTTCTCAAAAATCATCAAAATATTTGTTCTTCATGATTTTTTTCCATGTTCTTTGTGTTCTTTGCTGTTGGAAACCTATAGTTCAAGGCTTGATATTTTTTAGGAATCCTTAGCAAGATCGTTTTCCTAGATTTGTGGTAGATTGACCAATAATCAATGATTTTTTGATCGAAGAATGGATAAGGAAATATTTTAAGGCAAGGATGACTGATCCATTGATTGTCCTTTTAAATCATGAAGAACAAAAGTGTGGTAGTTTTTAGAACGTTCGGTTAAACCCTAGTCAAGGAATGGAACTGATTAACGGTGAATGATGCCATGAATCCATGTTCTTCGGCCAGATTTGAAAATTTTGGAACAAAATCAAGTGATATAAATAGCGGTTGAAGTAGATTTGAATTGGAGTATTGAATCTGAGCTTCCTAGAAATATCGTGACAACATGCCTTGTAAAATGAAGAACACACAACATGTTATCCATTTCTAGTGTCAGTTCTAGGTTTTTGGAGCCCATAAGGACGGATCAATGTGTAATTCCTTGACATCACTTGTAATGACTTATCGTGTGTATGAGATGTGTGACAGACTAGAAATTTAGAGACACACTATGTACAATGTACAAGAACACTGATTGTCCACACAGGTAGCATCCCGTGTGAACCCAAACGCCAGGTACCAAGGTACAAGGACATGGGGTATTAGTTCATAGACATGTCCATAGGACACATCCCCTGTCCCATATAGTTAGGACACGAAATGTGGTCCACCTACATGGAATGTTATACTAAATGGTATGGGGCTATTTTACTGATGAGAGACAAGATTAGGTAGTGGAGAGGGACCACACGATATGTGGTTCCCCTCACATGCCATGTAATTATTTATCTTTTTCAAGAAATCATCAAACCTCCATATCTTCTTAGTTTCAACCTGTATTTTGGAAGAAGAGATTCCTATCCTAAGTGTTTTTTCAAGTAAAATATGCCAGTTCCATCTAATGAGGATTTTTAGATATTATTTAAAATCTTCTGAGTTTCGAACACACTGAAGTGACACCCGATGATGGTAGAAATATTATAGAATCACCATAGAAGTATCAGGACTAGTCTCTAGCTAGACTAAGATGTATGTTTCCCTGATGGTAGTTATGGGATTACCCTCTTATTGGGTAGGGTAGTGGTGTTCCCCAATGTAAGTTCTGGGCTTAGCCTCTGGTAGTACTATGTAGTTGTGTTCCCCGATGATCTTTTTGAGTTACCCTCCAGTACGACTGGGCAGTGGAGTTCCTCAACACTCAATGAATACCCTCCAGGTGGGTTGGGCATTGAAATTACCCTAATAACATCATCTAGGAAGAGCCCTCTAACTGAGCTAGGAAGTGGAATTTCCCTGATGACTCACTGGGCTTTCCCTCTAGTAGGAATGGGAAGTGGTGTTCCCATGTGACCTTCCTAACTGATACCATAAACTATGACATCACAGTGGTGTTCCTCGATGAATTCCAAAGTAAGACCCTCCTATCATACCAGGGTCTACGATCGTCTCCTAAAACTGATGACCCCTTGACTATGTGTCATTGTGAAAAGGTTTTATTTGAAAAACCTTTGGACACACGAGAAGAAGGAAGCTTTCCCCAATGAGATATATTCTTGTGACGTGACTTAAAACCATGCGATAAAGTTAGTTCCTCCCAAATCTAATAGTATCAAGGTTTGGTGATTGAGTCCCTTAGACTTCTGTGTCTTGGGTTGATGCAATAGATATTTGGCATCGTATATGGACTTTATTTTGAAACAATTGGCTTCTAATCTTCTTAGGCTGAGTTGTGAGATGGATATCCCCATACTCTCTGATTTTTGATTCATTGATTGAGAATATATATATCTTTTTTCAGCACCCACTACTTGGGTTCTAGTTAATCCCCTTCAATGGGAGGTGAAGATGCATGGGGTATGCCAGGTAGTTTCGGCTCCAAGCTTCTCATAGTTTTATGAGTATACACTTTTTCTTTAGGTAGAAAATAATCGACGAGAAGTTTATCTTCACACAATTTCAAGATCTTTATGTTTGGGTGAGATTAATTTCCCTCTATTTTTGGGTTGACTTCTACTATCATATTGTACCTTGTTCTACCCACTACTTCCCTATAAAATTTTGTCTCCTAATTCTCCCCCTTTACCTTTTTCAGGGCATTAAACTTGGTATATATATACTCACCCCTGCATTGGATTTTCCCAATATATGTGATGTCTTTGCAGATGGTGGATATGTCCATCGTGACATCAGAGGATCATAGGGATATGGGGTGCTTGGACAATATAATTTCATTGTAACTTGGGATGAAGGAGCTGGTCTCTCCCATCTATTTACTCCTTTCAGTTTTTTCAGGTTGGGACATATTTCTAGTTTGGGAATGTATTTTTTCCATTTTACTTTTCAGTTTACACAACCTTGATTCATTTTGTTTAGTGTTCCATGCATATTTTTTTATATTTATAGTAGTGTTTCAACCTTCTCTTCTTTCCCTCTGCATATTTGCATTGAGTTTTCTATGTGAGTGTATACAATTTTTTAGGAAAAGGCCTCCCCAAGTTAGTTATGCCTTCAGAACTTGTCACCAACCCTAGCCTATGGAGGTGAGCTTGGGGTAGTTGTGGGTCGAGCCTCGACTTTGGTCTTGCTATGACCTCCATAACCTGAGTAGTAGGGCTTCATAAACATGTAGTACATTAACCTCATTCCTTCATCCTACGCTGCATGGTCCCCTCCAGAATTCTCCCAATAAGAATGTTTATTTCACATGTCACCTGAAAAAACCTGCATCACTGCCCCACAAGCATAGTCACATCTCACCCCAACATTCCTTGGCCATCACATCTTACCTAAATTCCCTTGGTATATCGAAACAATTATCTATTTCACTAAAAGTCATTCATCCATCACATCTTGTTTAATACCTACCTTGCCTGGAAGAGTGAGTGGGAAAGAGCGGGTACCCAGCTATCTGTCCTCCTCATCAGATGTTGGAAAAAACAATTCTCGCTTGACTATGTGGTGTCAGTACATATTTATTGACAAGGGTGGGGTGGGTATAGAAATCATAAGAATACACATGTTTATACTTATAGAATCAAACTCTCATGACCAACCTATGAGTTCCCAATTTAACTTTCCAACTCACTACACCACCACTTTTTCTTCCACCTCTAAAGGTATAAACCCACACAATAAGAAACAAGTCACATTTCCATCCAATTCTATTTAATAATCCCATTCATTTAATTATTTAGCATTAACCACATTTTACCAAACAACCCACCATTTCATTATTTATCAGTCATTTCCATCCCATTAACCAAACCAACCCATGCCATTTCAAACATTTTTAAACAATTATTTATTCAATCACTACCTAGGAATCTAGAATAAGAAATCCACCACCTATTCACCCCAAATTCATGTCCAAACATACAACATTTCCACCCCAAAATCATAGCCAATCAAATCAAATATCCTCCCCAAAATCAAATCCAAGAAAACTACCTCACCTCTCATAAATAATGTCAAACAAACCACCTCACCACCCAAGAATCAGGGACAAAAAACCATTGGCCCCACATTCACATACCACACATCACTATCCCATAAGAATGGACACACATAAAAACACATAAATATTATTTTAAAAATTCAATAAGGGACTTATATCACATTACAATTTATTTTATGGAAGTAATCACACAAGACAAAATCACGAGGAAATCACTTTATCAACTGAATATAATTGGGTATCCAATTTTAATTTTAGGGTGATGTCATAATAATAAAAAAAAAAGATGAAACCATATCACATATATCAAGAATAAACAAATCCCCCAACAACCATAATTTTTTGCGGGGCATCAAGCCCATACAATCTAAAATATCACATTCATATAAAATCTATAAAATCTTATGAATGAATCCCCTTTTATATTTAAATTTTAAATCAGGAAATTATTTATATTTAATTAATATAGTAAAACCATATTACATAATTATTCATGAGAAAATCCCTCCTGCATTTTACACTATAAAGAAAAATGAGGGATTCACTACCTCAAGGATTGTTTTTCATCTCACTGTGCATTGCAAGGTGTTGAAGTAACGTTTGTAGAACACAACTGCACATGGGAGATCATCGATCAACCCACACTACACCCAAATAACATCAAAATGAAACCCAGAAAACAACCCAATCAAAACCACATCACCATAGAAAAACTCTTAAGAATAACAATAGGAAACTAACCAATAAAAAGGAAGCTCTTACAATGGATTACCAAATTAATACTATTGAAACCAATGGATAAAAGATGGAGGAAGGATGGATTGGAGGACTCCTCAGAGTGACTAGGGTTTTCACATAATGATAGAGGAAGATAAGTAGAAAAATGAATGAAAATCATCAATGAAAAAGAACATGAAACCTGTATCATAAAGTTTGCATGACATGTAATACATTTACATGGAATGTAATTCATGGGTCACCAAATATTTCAACTCTCACTAAATAATGCATTGCCATAAAGGATTAAACACATGAGACTCTACATGTAGAGTAACACTTTTTGAACCTGGATTCACATGTTATAAACTATACAAACCTAGCTTGTAGAATTTACACATTGTGTATTCACCCTATTGTCATCATTTAACAGCCAATATCATCTATTACCACAAAATACCTCAACCAAGAACCACCAACACCAAAACTAGAAAAATAACGAATTAGTAAGGCATTGAACATTAAATCATATACCTTTAAAATGATTATTATCCCTAAGAATCCAATAACAAGTATAAAAGGAAAGGGGTATAAAAAACCACACTAGGAGATACCTCTCAAGTATCTCATCATACCTCAAATTATACCACATATCCAAAGCACACCAAACCAAACGACCACAAAAATCTCACACAACCTCATCACTACATAGCCATAACAACCTCCTCTCACATATCAACACCATCACACAACCATCCAACATTCATGTAGCCCAAACCCATAACCATAATAACCAAAAAACCACACTATCTCAAACACATTAATAAAACAATTCCATCCTATTTATCAATATAATATCCACTCTAGGAAGCATTAACTCCCCTGCATAGGTTTAATCACGTCATAGTCAATGCGTTTTGATTATGAATCAGGCCCTCAATTTTCATATGTGAGGACATTATCACACTTCATACATCAATAAAATAGTAAAATACTTCATCTCACAAAAAAAGATCAAAACATCACATCAAAAATCAACAGAGAGAAGAAAAAATCAAAACAACTCTATGTAATATGTACTCATCTACATTTCTTACTCCCAAGTACTATCCTCTTGGCCACCATGACTACGCAACACATGAACCAATGGAATGGTCCGTCTGTGCAGTGCCATATCTTGGTGATCCTGGATCACTATTGGCTTCTCCATGAACATTGTTTTGTGCTCAATATCTAGATCTACCCAGTCAATGACATGAGAGTCATCATGAAGACAATGATGAATCTGAGAGTCATAGAAGATGCCAGGGATCCTATAAAGTTTTAGTGGAAACACCACCTAAAATTCCAACTCACCAACTCCCACAACACCTTAAAGGGACCAATGAACCTAGGATAATTATTACTCCCTTTTCCGAACCTCCACTTCCCATGTTTAGGGGAAACCTTCAAGAAAAAGTGGTTCCAAACTATGAACTCCAAGGGTATCCTCCTTTGATTAGCATAAGACTTATGTAACTCCTTTATAGATTTCATACTCTCATAAACAAGATGAAACATCTCTATTATTATCTATACCACATCCGGTTCAATAACAGTAGCCTCCCCAACCACCATCCAACAAAATAGAGAATGGCTCTGTCTCCCATAAAAACCGTCAAATAGATCCATGCTAATAGAAAAATGATAGATATATTTGTATGAAAACTAAAACAAAGGATGGTTTTGTTCCCATGATTCACCAATGTCTAGGACACATGCCTACAACATATCCTCCAACATCTTGAAGGTTCTCTCCATATTCCCATCCATCTAATGGTGGAAAGTAGTGCTATGGAATAACAGAGTGCCAAAATCCTGGTATAATACCCTCCAGAAACACAAGTAAAAAAGTGTTTCATGATCTAAGATAATGGATCTTGGAACTCTATGAAACTGCACCACCTCATCCACATAACTCCTAGCCAAAGAATCCACTATGCCCGACTCCTTAATCAATAAGAAGTTGGTTGATTTCATCAACAAATCTACGATCACCTATAGAGAATCCTAACCACCCTAAGTTCTAGGTAAACGTATGACGTAATCCATTGATATTTCATCCCATTTCTACTCGGTGAAATCTAAAGGCTCCAAAAAGAAACTAGAAACATGATGCTCAACCTTTATATACTGTAAAACCAATATCTTCACCATAAACTCTATCATTACTCGTTTCATCCTAGGATACGAAAACTTCACCCCCAAGACTCTGTCTAACTTGGAAACTCCTAGTTGTACCTCCAAAGGTGATTTATGAAACTCACAAAGAAGAACCTCATGCATCACTACCAAAATAGAAAACCTACCATGAAACAACACTTGGTTCTCACCATCCTCTTACCATCCCTCCAAAGCATTACCATGGATAACACGACTGTGCACCACCAATACCTCATTGTCTCCCCATAGAGAATCCTCTACCTACTACATTAGAGATAGAGACACCATCATTTAAAACAAATATATTCTAACACCATCTAACATTACATATAAGTGAAAGTATTTTAAATCCTTCATTACTCTCCAACCATCCCCAAACTAATAAACCACATCCTTCCCTGATTTCCTTCTCAAGTCATAGACCACAACATTTCCCTTTACTGAGGTGTAGGAAATCTCAAAATCATAATCCTAGAGAAATTCTATCTACCTCCACTACCGCTAGTTAGATCATGCTAAGGAACATATAACTCAATATATTGTAATCCATAATGACCAAAATTTTCTCCCAAATGAGGTAATATCGCCACAACTTCAGTGACAAAAAACTACTACTAGCTCCAGACCATGGGTGGAATATTTATGCTCATGGGGATGTAAATTCGTCAACCCATAAAAGATCACTATCATTTTATTCATCAACATGAATCCTAATCACAGATGGGAAGCATAATAAATCACCTCTAACATCACAACCTCCTCAGGTAAATGATTAAATGAATCATAGCCCAAATTCTAATTCATATAGACAAATTCTGGCTAGAACTGATTAGTACACACAACTTAATGGTCCTTAATAGTCAAAGAAATCAATGGGGATTCAACTTGAGATAAAGTTGGTACAAACCCACCATTAATAACCTGTGAGATGAAGAAAACTGAAAACCATTACCAAATTCTTGGGTTCCACCCAAAAAACAACCGCCTTAAACATTGAAGTGTTTAATGCCACAATCTGGTGAGAGACCACATGCTAGTGGAAGTGAATCGATCATGTCAAAAACTTACACCTGGATAACGTTCCATAGATCTGGTAGCATAGAAGAACCCTTATGATAGTTTATTGATGATTGGTTTGATCCCCCTTTTACATTGAGTAGAATAAGATATCATCAATGAATATGATGATGAACAAGCCTGGGAACTCCAAAAACACATTGTTCATAACCCCATGAACACAGGTGGTGTGTTCGTATAAAAAATGGAATGAATAAAAAATAAAAGTTACCATACATTCATCTAAATAAAGAATTAAAGATATCACCCTATTTTACACTCATCTAGTGAAATCAATACCAAATAAATCCCTTTAAAAAAACACCCCTTCTAACTGATCGATTATATAATCTATCCTAAGAAGAGGGTAACAGTTCTTTACTTCTACCTGATTCAACCGTAGGTTCTCTATGTAAAAACGTAGAATACTATATGCCTTATTAGAAAACAACATCGTAGAACCACATGGTGAAATACTGGGCTGGATAAACCCCTTTTACGTTAGATCATCAATCTAAATACTCAACCCCTCAACTTAAAAGTTTTCATCCTATAAGGATCAATCAAAATTGGAGAAGCACCAGGCTACAATTCTATCTCAAACTTGTCTTCATGTCGAGGGGGAATCTTCACAAACTCCTTTGGAAAAACATCTTGAAACTTCCTAACAACTCTGGAGATATCCACTACCCTAGTGTACACTGATTCCATAGAGAAATCAACCATAAAAAAGATGGGGCTCCAAACGCTGACTTCCCAACTAACAACTCCATTCACCAATGAAATCCAAATGCTTTCCATCCACCTATGTGAACATGTCTCTCCTCCAAAAGTAGTCGATTATGTTATGTACGGATTAAAACCAATCAATGCTGATGATAACATCATATGGATACATTGGTAGCAAGAAAATATCATCAAGTAATTGATGTAATCCCATCATCAATCTATATTTCTGAAACACATTAAACAGGATAGTATGGATACAACAAGCATAGTAAACACTTGAGGAATTGAAATCCTATCAATATATTTTCTTAGACCACAATCTAGATAGGGTTAAACAAAGTAGTGTGAGGCTCATGGATCAAACAAGACACAAACATGGGTACTAAAAAAATGACCATTCATCTAGCGATCATTGGACCCTCTCGCATTGGTTCCTCCACTGTATGAAACTGACCACGACAAGCTCCTCAACCTCCCTAAGACCAATAGTATGGAATATTATTATTTTATATTTAAAATTCACTTTATTTATTCTAAAATTCATAGAACAACCCAAATAAAACATGAACACAAGTCATCATGGTGCATGTACCACTCATATGTCTCTACCCCATAAACAGGACCACCTTACACAGTCATTTAAAAATCTCAAAGTATGTGTACTAGATCACAAGGGGCTCTAAAATAACCTTTCTTAACCAGTGTGCATAGCCTATGTCACAAACCAAGGTCAACAGGCATTGTTCCCATACTGACCCATGAAATCCTCACAGTGACTAACTTTGAACTCCATCATATCTCTCAACCATCACATTTGACACCACTCTTTCAAGACCACCTCCCTCCAAAGATACCCCAATGATTTGGGAGAAATAATGACCCCCTGAGTCCCACCTCATGTATGCCTCGGGTTGGAGACTAGAATGAAGGGTATAAAAATTTATTGATATGAGAGGAATTTCCCTCTGTAATATAAATAGTATTGAGAGACAAGATGATTCATCTACAATAAGGAGTCCAATATTATATAAAATAAATCCAAAACCATTCCAGATGCATGTATAAAAATAAATAATATAGATAAATGCCTCCGAAGTAAATACCCAAAATTAAAGCTAAAGAAACGACCCAAATACTCTCTAAAGGTCTGAGCTAGTGAAGTCCAGTGCCAAAACCGATGGAGACAGGGTTAGAAAAGAAGGGAAGAAATAATGAATGTAAATACCTACATAATGGGGAAAGTTAAGAATCAAGAATGAATACAAGAGATAGGGAAGAAGAGGATGACGAGTGCTTGAATATTATCATGCACTCCAAGGAAGAAGCTCTAGAAAAAGATGTTCGACCCAATGTCTTGGAGGAGGTGATTAAAAGGATTTATGAGAGAAGGTTTCAAGATAATGACAAAAAGGATCAAGAGTTGTGGATAGATAAACATGATCGAATCCAGGCTTGGGGATTCAATTAGAACATAATCAACTCCGGGGAATTCATTCAGACAATGGAAAGGATTCTTACTCACCTTGAATAACTTATTAGAGAGGATCCATCTATCCAGGTTAGTCCACTGTAATGGAAACTATATAGAGTATCCAATTCATTTAATCTTATCCATGTGTTTAATCGTTCTATGAGTTCTTTCAGTATGTAGTGGTTTCTTGGCTATGAACTATGGTTTCCCATTTTTCCTTAAAATGGCATAAATTTTTTTTAAAAAATTTGGATAGTAAAGTCTAGAAAGGTCCATCAAATACTCCTTAAAACCTAAAAATATTTTTATATTCATATAGTTAGCATAAAAGTATAATCCGAGAAAAAAATACCTCTCATGGACATCTGAAAGAATCATACTAATGCACCAGTGGGAAAACAATAGTGCCAGCATCACCTATACATGTATACTAACCAAACCCAACATCACCAAGGAACGATCACCAAATAATGCAATACAAGAAATATAATATAATCAAAATCACATCAATAAAGGTACCCTACCCCACTTTACCACTGGAATTCTACTCTCACACACCTAACGTCATATTTCATGGTGCTCTTATCTCTTCTGACTACCAAACCTCCCTAAAATCATAGTCAAAACACATCATGACTGCAGACACCTAGGCTCTCCGCCCCACAAGAACAACCACAACAAATATTTTCAGCAGACAAGTGAGCTATCAAATTAAAACCACTAATATAATAAGAGTATTAATATATCATGACAATATAGGAAAAAACATTTTCCTATTTTCGTACCGTGAACCAACCCCACTAAAAGCCACCCCATAACCATAGTCATATCACATACCACCCAAAAAATGCTTGGGCCACCACCCAACAAGCATAGCCACATCACGCCCGAAGACACCCGAGCCATCATATATCACTCGGAGACAACTAGGATATCATGAAGTTAAAAAAATGCACTAATAGACCTCTGGCCATCACAACCTATGAAATACCCACCTCACTTGGATGTGAGAGCAGGAATGAGTGGGAACCCATCCATCCATACTCATCACCGGATGTCAGAAAAAACACCTCACGTGTGACTATACAGGTTTCAATGCATAGTTCTTGATGTGGGTGGGGGTGTGTATAGAAATAAAAAGAATATACAGGTATATAAAAACAATAGAAAGCACTCAATCCCAATCGGTGGGTTCACAATCAAACTAAGATAATAAAAACATTATCACTTTTGTTGCCATGTCTAAATGCATAACACTTTGCAACAAGCCCTAAGTCACATCACCAATCAATTCCATTTAATCATTTATGTTATTTAATTATTTAAAAAAACCATATTTAGCCACGCAACCCACTATTTAATTATTAATCAGTCATTTCCATCCCATTAACCAAACCTAAACATGCCATTTCAAAAATTAGTAAAAAATTATTTAATACATAACTACCTGGGAATATTTCACAATTAAACCACCACCTTAATACCAAAAAATAATATCCAAACAAAACACCATTACACCCAAAAAATGTGACATAACAAACCACCTTGCTAGCCCAAAATCATAGAAAGAAAAACCTCATTTCTATCCTAGAATCACAGCCAAAAAACCACCTCACTACCCCAAAATCATAGAAAACAAACCATCATCCCCACATTCCCCAACCACATATTTCCACCCCACAAGAACATACTGAAATCACAAGACATGAAGATCATTTTAAAAATTCATCAAATAACATTATCACATTCCACTTTATTTTAGGGCCATTGTCAAATTAACCATAATCCTAGGGAAACCAATTTAATAACCAAATATAATTTGTAAGACAAATTAAATTTTAGGGTGATATCACAGCAATCACAACAAATGAAACAATAACATCACATATATCTATCACGAAAAAATCCCCTAATTACCATAATTTTCAACAGCCATCAATCCAAGACAAGAAAAAATATATCAATAATTTTGAGGTTGTAAAAGAATGTGATTCAAACCCCTTTATGATTTCAATTTCAAATTAACCAATTATTTATCTTTGATTAACCCATCACAACCACAATCCACAGGTGAATAAGGGAAAAACCCTCCTTCTTGATACACAATAAAGATAAAAAAGGGTTTCTCTACCTCAAATAAGCTTTGAGGACTCACTGCGCACCATAGGGCGAAGAAGACATTCCCACAAACCTCAACCATGCATGGGAAACCATGGATCAACCTACACCAAACCCAAAGACCATCACAGTGCAACTGAAACACAAAACCCAAACCAAATCACACCACCATAGTGAAACTAAAAAGAACAACAAGTAGAGAATAATTAATAGGAAGGAAGTGCTTACCATAGATTAAAACTGAAATCTCACCAAAACTAACATATCAAAGAGTGGGGAAGGAGGGGTTGAAGGAATCCTCATGAAGATTAGGGTTCATCCAAAGTGAGAGATGAATATTGGTAGGTGAGTGAATGATAATCATGGGATAAAAATAACTTAAATCCTATATCCCAATGTTTTCACTTAGTGTAATACGTTTAAATATTGTGTAATACATGGGTCCCCAAGAATTATAATTTTCACCTAAAAATATGTCACCGAAAAGTATTAAAAACACAAAAATATACATATCTGGTAATATCATGTGAAACTACCTTCACATTATTTGAACCAAACATACAGGGTGTTTAAAATTTACACGGTTTGTACTCATACTTTTTCCATAATTTAACATCCAAACACTTCCAGGATCACTCTAGGCCTCATCAAAGCACCTCCAACACCAAAATTGGTATTTTAATGGACTAGGAAGGCCCATAACACTAAAATGATGCCCATTTCATTTCATGTGTTATGATATGATGAATTTTTATGGTCTTATGGAACACATATGTATGATTTAATTATGTGTTGGGTGGGACCATTGTCTCTCTATGATTGATTGGATAAATTTTTATTTCTCATGATATAGAAAAGAGTTAAATTGGGAGTGAACTCCATTTATTAATACAGGCATAGAATGTGATGTGACCATGGATCATTAATATATTGTTGGAATATGAATTGAAAACAATTAATTAATAAAGGTCTAGAACATGATGTGATCCTGGTATACTAATACAAGGATGGAATAGGGAGTGAACCCAGTTCAATAAAATAATTTTTACTCTATGATTCTCTCAGAAGTGAGCCTTGGATAATATGGAAATTATTATCTATGCTTACATGTATCCCAAAAATTATATGTCTCTTGCTCTCATGGATCATTTTCATTGATTCTATTATGAATAATGTCTTATAAACTTGAAATATTTATTCCATGACTCATGATTATGATATTTTATATGAAGTGTATGGTTTTCAAAATATATCTTCATGTTCTCATAACCTTATGTTCATGTAATGATTATGTATCTCCCTTGATTACCATTACTGAGCATTTGAGCTCACAATTTTTCATGTTCCCTTTCCCCAGGTTAAAAAAATATGTATTATGTGATATGTCTCTATGAAGGTTTCTAGTTATGAAGAACATAGTTGGAGATGATTTAGATCACTTATGGTATACTTTTTATGATTCCAAGTATCCAAAGGCACAAAAATATATGGTTATCAAGAAATAGTTTATGTAATGTAATTTATATTTTGAAAAATTGATGTAATGTCTATATATGAAAACCTTGGGTCTATATAGTTGGTATCATAGGAAATATATAGTTATCCATTGGAAAATATGATGATAAAACCACATTGAGATCCTTAAGGACATGTAGAATGATATGTCTATGGATAATTCAAAGTATTATAAAATTATCTAGAATTTTGGTAAAGGGTAGAGTGAGTGGTTTCCCAACAATACGTCCCTTTCAGGATACTACAGGTTGATGTGGGTCTAGCATAGATGTACCGAGGGGAAAACCCTCAAATACATTGTATTGAACTACACTCGATTAGAAACTAGTCTATGACAGTGGGACTTATTAGACACCTTGTTTGACCCTCTTGATGGATAGTGTTTATAAATTCAAAAAACTCATTATGAATCATTATGAAATATTTAAATAGGTGATAGCTATGAATGACATAGGATAAACCTAAGTTGTCATGGAATTAAGTACTTTTCATAATTTAGACATCCTATGAGTGATTTCCATGACTATTTGGTTTCACACTATTATTTTTGTTTTTTTACTTAATGATTTTTGGTTTAATTCAATGGTTGGAACCTGAAGTAACCACGTTAATGTTGCGTACGATAGAAACCATAGTTTTTTTTCATCCTGAGAATCCAAATTTCATTAGAGCTGTAATGAAAAATATCATTTTTATGCTCACATAGATTTATCAAGCAATGAATCACACTGGACTTCCAAATACACAAAGTGAAAAATATTCTGTTGAGCCCTTTATGGGGAAAATTACACATTATTTTAGTGGGTCTTCTAATCTGATGGTTTCTGTATAATGGATCAGTACCACTAAAAATATATTTTCCATTCTTCAGTGTTTAGAATATGAAATATTAATCAATATTGTCTACAATTTAGAAGGATAAGCAGATCAATGGTGGAATATTATCTAAGAAATGAAGAAAAAAGATGAAATTGACTCCATGGATTGAGATGAGTTCAATAACATATATTTCAATTATAAATTTCCATATAAACTACATAGAAAGATGGAGAAATAGTTCTTCGAGATAAGGAAAAAGTATTAAGAATCTGTTTGTACAAATCAAGAAAATTTACAAGACTTCTGAGGTATACTTCTAGTATTATCATCCAACCTAAAAGTATGTTTTTTCAATTCTTCAGTGGCATAAAACCTAGTCTCTGAAGGGAGTTATCTATAAGAGACTTCAGTATATATGAAGAGATTTTTTGACGTGCAATCAAGGTGGAAATGAAAGATGTAGTTACGTATGAATCACATGGTTTTAACAATAAAATTAAGATGTATTACAAAGGAAAATATATGAATCATGGAGAGAAGGAGATTATATTTCCTTTATGCTCTAAGTGTTTGAAGAATCCTAGAAGAAATTTCCATTGGGGGACCAATAGATGTTTTAGGTGTAAAAAGGAATGTCATACATAAATGAATTTTTGATGTGATGGAAAGAAGTTAAATAATGATGTGAATAGATAGAAAGCCACATCGAATGAACCTCATACAATTCAGTGCTTTGAGTTGAAGACGAATTGGAATTATTCCAACCAGTTCCCAAACCCACGTGTTAATGATGATGATCAACATTAGTAACCTCTCAACACAAGGGACAAATGGAAATTTCATGCGATCATTATTTCAGATAAGGGGTGTGATAACAACATAGTAAATAGTATACTTAACGTGAAATCTTGAACTAATAATGTCTTATTTGACTCTATATCAACCAATTCATTCAAATATAAATAATACCCTAAGGGTATAAATATTCCACCTAAATGATTAGATATGAAATTATCAATAAAATAACCTAATGGAATGATGACTGCATCTTAAGACTACGATTCCTCTATGGTTGATGTTGGTGGGAATGTGCTTCCTGAAAATCTTTTCATTCTTCCTCTAGTTAAATTTTATGTCATCTTAGGAATGTATTGGATTTATCTACATAAATCACACATCAATTTTTGAGGAAGGGAATTTACATTTGATATTCCAAATAAACCTTTGATTTTATATCAATGTGATGAAAAGTATGAACATTCGATATATATTACATCCATTATATGTGTCTTAATTCCCATTCACAATAGGTCTTTGTCTCAAATGGTTGGGGAGAAATTAAAATTGATGACATTATTATTTTTTAGGAATCTCTTTATTTCCTTATAGAATTGTTTTCTAGATATCCACTAAAAATTAAAGATGAGTTCTCTATAGAACACATACCTAGTGCCACAATAGTTCCAAAGAAACCCTAATGAATAGAGTAGATTTATTTATAGGAATTAAATTACCAACTCTAAGAAAACCATCATAATGGATTCATTCATCCATCTGTGTGACCTTGGGGAGGACTTATTTTTTTAAAAAAAAAAATTATGGATCAATGTGACTATGGAATGATTATCAGGAGTTGAAAAAGTACATGATCAAGAAGAAATATCATCTTCCCTGTATTGATGAATTTTTTGATCAACTACATAGATCTCAATAATTTTCTATGATTAAACATAAATTTTTATGTCACAAAATATGGGTTAATATGGAAGATCTACCCATGAAGTCATTTTATATGAGGTATGGACACAATCGGTATATAGTAATTCTATTTGGGCTTACTAATTCCCTTTTTATGTTCAGGGAAATAATGAATATAATATTTAGGGATTAACATGATAGGTTTGTGGTAGACTTTATAAATGATATTATTATCCTTTTAAAGATTGAGGAAGAACATGAATACCACTTGGGAATTGTACTAATGACCCTAAAGATGAAGAAAGTATAGAGAAAACGTATAAAGTAAGAATTTTGAATATAAAAGGTTTATTTTTTCTATTACATAATCATAAGAGTGGGTATATCAGTAGATCCATCAAAAGGCTATTGAATTTTGTCCCAGACCATACATGGTGAATTATATCCATAGTATTCTTGGTTTAGGTGGATATTATTAATTAGTTTTGAATGATTTCTCATGACTATCTAATCCTATGACCAAGTTGACTCGAAAGGGAGCCATGTTCCTCTAGATAGATGATTGTGATAAAAATTTCACGTAATTGAAGAGAATGTTAGTTTTCGAACTTGTGATTACATTAACCTATATTGGGGAAGGGGTTTCAATCTATAATAATGCATCTGATAAGGTAATAGGATATGTTCTTATGTATAATGGAATGGATATAGCTTATGCCTCATGAAGATTGATGTTTTATGAAAAAAACTACCCAACTCATAATTTAGATTTAGCTGCATTAATTTTTTCATTATATATATAGAGGTATTATCATTGTGGAGAAAAGTGATATATATATACTAATCATAAATTTTTTAATTATTTATTCACACATAAGTAGATGAACATACACCAAAGAAGATGGTTAGAGATGATTAAAGAGTGTGACTACTCAATACATTACCACCTTGGGAAAGAGAACAAGGTAGCAGATTCTTTGAGTCAAAAGGATCATGCTATATTATCCATAATTAGAATCACAAAATATATAAAGTTTTTGTATTTTCATAGGATCAATCAAGAAATCCTGATGGAATTGGAAAAATCATATATATCTAAATATAATGTTTAACCATCTATCAAAGTGAAGATTAAATAACTGCATAAATAATATGTAGATCTATAAAAGAAGGTTGGAAATGTACATGAGTTTAACATTGATCATCAGCGAATGATAATTTTTAGAATCCATGTATGCATTTAAGTTACAATGTATTTACATATGGATTTGATAGTGGAAGATCATACTTCTTCAATCTCTATTCATCTAGTAAGTATGAATACATATAGATATTTGAATGAATACTTCTTGTGGGATGGAATGAATAGATATATCATCGAGTTTTTATATAGATTCTTGGTATATCAATGAGATAATTCTAAAAGATAAATTTATA